>OY987188.1:2841666-3550000 GCA_963920625.1 Dinocampus coccinellae | reverse complement strand
ACGTTTTACACTGCACAATATCCATCACGTTATTCTGTATAATATCAACGATGGTATTTCTTCCATACCTTCCATGTTGCTTCTTTACACTTTACTCTCTTTATTCTCTTTATTCTATCTCACTTCATCGCCTGTTTCAACCTTTTGCTTTGGCAAATCGATTGGTGTGGTACAGAAATGCCCGATCGTTAAGACCGATATTGCTCTACAGGCTTCCATCAAATAAGTAGTAACGGAAGTTTTCCTACCGCCTGCTTTACCTACATTCTCAATCTATTTTTCTCTTTATTCTTTTCGTTTTACACTCTCTATTTCTATGTACTTACTACGATTTTTTCCCACTTTTTTTCACGATTTAACCACAATTTAAAAACCAATCAATCAATTTCAATTATCGCAATTGTCACAACTGTTTCACTATTAAATAATAATTTTTTTTTTTTATTTTACTCGGTAAAAAATTCATCTCAATTTTTGATGCTAAAGAAAAAAAATTTTACTCCATAAATCAATGGAAACATTTTAAAAATTGCATTGAAATTTTCTTTTTTTTTTTTTTTCTTTTTTTAGATTTTTATCGGTAAAAAGGTAAATTTTTCAATATAAATTTTTTAAGTATACACATTACTCGATTCTCCTCAACGTTGATCCAATCGACTTTGCAGAAACGAAGGATGATTACGTAATGTAGAAAATAATTGAAGAAGTAGGATAGGAATCAGATATATACGTATATGTGTATGTAATAGTGGTGATAGCGTTGGGAGCATCGTACTCTTTCTCGGTCAATCGAGGATTTTGTTGATTTGTTGCGATTGTTTTGAAAAAAATAAAAAACAAAAAAAAAAAAATACAATATATTTTTTAAATATTTTACAGAGGTTGATGATCGGTAAAAAATAACAATTAATGAGGATCGGAATAGGATGATAAAATACAGAGAAGAAAAAAAATATATATATATAACAAGTAATCCCTTTTTTATCAATTTGTTAACGTTGATAAATTTATATATAGTAAAGTATAACAAGTAAAAATGAACAGTGGGAAAAAATAGAATATAAGAAAACAAATGAATAGAATAGAAAATTAGGCTGAAGTATTTTGAGGAAAGAAGGCCAGTAGCCTTGAATGGGCACTCGATGAAAATCCGTGAAAGCGGGTCGGGTAAGACGGACGCCGAGTGTCGTGTTGTTCTTGGAGCAGCGCGTGGGTGGAACGCGATAGGCGTTGTCGGGTAAGAGTGAGTTACGAATGATATATATGTTTGTATGAAATAGCAGGAGAGAGAAGTAGAAAGAGATAAATGGAGACAGCAGTCGATAGGTTCCCGACCTCGCCAACTCTCGCGCCATTCACCCGTGCCAGTTTCATTCTCTTAAATTGCGCCAATGGGATATGAGAATGAAAACTATTCCATTCTTCTATAGACCATCCTCCACTTTTGTATATGTGTATATGTGTGTGTGTATGTGTATTATATACAATGTCAAATATGTAGGGCGGGGACAAAAAAATTTATTCATATCATCAAAATATCTTTATGTTTCAGTATGACAAGAAAATTAATTTGCTCTTGATATATTGATAATTTTTTTCTGAAAATGAAAATTAAAAAAAAATTAATAATAATAATATCACATTTGTATTTTTATAATTTTATTTTTTTATATAAATGTGGGATTCTGTTGTGGATATATCGGGTATTACTCAATTAAATCGTTTTCTTTGTTTGAAGTGAGTAAGATATTTTATTTATTTATTTAAAAAGAAGAGAATCAATTGGTCTACAAAGTTAAAGTTTTGACTCGACTCATTCGCTCTTGAAATTACAATTGAACTGTAATTATTATTTTACTTACGAGGGAAACTTTTATTATTTTACCCCTACTTATCTATGACGCACGACATTGGCGTGATCTTTGGTTTGGCGACAGGCCTGGGCCTTACCGTTTGGTTTTTCCCCAAGACTATTGTCCATTATTGCCTGAGTTTTTCCACCATTAGCACGCATTTATTTTTACAATGTTCATCTTAAACTTTATTATTTAATCCAGCTATTTCTATTTATTTTATTTTATTTTATTTTATCTTATTTTATAGCATTCATATTTCAATCATTTCTACATAAATTACTGACCTGCCTTATAACTTTGAATTATATTTAAAAATAATGGAGTCGATGTATTTGGGTACTATTTTTCAATATTACATTAGGATTAATTTAAATTTTTGGAAAAAAAAAAAAAAAACAAAAAAAAAAACAAGAACAAAAAAAGTCCAACAAGGATTATCCTTCCATAAATATTTTTATCTAACATTGAATTAATTCACGATATAAATATGATAAACAAAAACAAAAAAAAAAACAAAAAATAGAAAAAAAAAGTATAAATATAAATTTATGTATAAAATACAAAGACAATAAACGCACATGGCAAAAGAATTTTTTTTACACATAAGACGACGGTCGATGATCGCCGCGCGCATCGCAATACAAGTGTGTATTTAACATTAGGCGAAGGAGTTTTCCTTGAACCTTGTCCGCGATTCTGGTCTGTATACAAACATGAATATATTATGTATAAAATATTTTTGCATATATGTACGCGTGTATGACGAGTGTAAATATGAATAATAATTTGTTTAGTCATACACGAGCTGCATCAACGGAAGTGTGAAAAAAAAAAAAATAATAATAATAATAATAATTTTTTTTTGTTTTCGTTTTTGTTGGGATGTTTATGGATTCAATTGTAAAATTGGACGGGAGATGCGATGTATTGTATGATTAATTTATCTCACATTGTCGCACATAGGCAACTTATAAATAAATATATATTATAAACAGATTTATTTATACACTTCACATATTTGTATTATCATACACGTGTTAATTTTTATTTAATTTTATTCATCATTATTGATATGTTAATGATAAAATTATTGGATTTATATTATTTATTGCTCTATCCTAATATATCAAAGTTATATGTAGAAATAGAAATAATCAATTTATCGATTGTGTATGTATACTATTGAAATAAAAATATTTAAACGTTAAGTGTATATTTAAATTTGATACATAATTCATTTTTATATTTCAATTTATTATTATTATAATTTATTTTATCAATAATATAAAATTAAATTTGTAGGTAATCAAAGTTTAAAAATTAATTATATTCAAAAAATTACTATGAAATAAGTAGAATTATTTATTAAAAATTAATTAATTAATTAAAGAGAAAGAAAATACTATAAATTATAGATTGAACTTTTTAAATACTTATTTATTTATTTATTTATTTTCACATATAATTTTATCCAAATTTACGTTATACCACTGTACAGTAACCAGTGGGAAGAATTTTTACTCTTTCCTCCTTCGAATTGACGACGACAACAGCAATCAAATGCCAACATTAAATTCCTTCATACCGCACTAAAACTTCCCTCTCAAGTCGCGCCAGTATGCGGTAGCCAATTTAATGCGACTCCAATGGCACGTAAAGGCGAATGCGACCTTCAATAGGTTGGTGGTATTATAAAACAGTCACGAGACGACGACAAAATTCCACTTCAATTACCACTTGAATACCGCATACACACACACACACACAATGTTAAATTCAAGTTCCCTAAACATCAACCCCTTCAGCACAAACGAAAAAACAAAATATAATCCAAAAATATTGAAAATGATGTTACTTTTATTTCATTTTTTTTGTTTTTTTTTCTTCGTTTTTTTAATTGTTATTATTTATTTTATCACATACTGAATATTTATGTTAACTTTATATGAAAATTTATATTTACAGACGGCGCTCAATAATCTCGAGGAAATGCAACACAATAATCCCATGATTTATCGTAGTACTGAGCGTGGTAGAAGTATGGGGGTTGGCCCAATGCGTTCACGACCAATGGAAAAAAGATATGACACATCACCATACAGTGCTACATACCTATCACCTCCCTTACCTGACACATGGCGAAGAACCAATTCAGATTCAGCATTACATCATAGTGCAAATGAAGCGTGTCAATCGACATCTCCACTACCTTCTCGACGAGGAGGTCAAAATCTTCATTGTCATGATAAATAGAATTATATATATTACTAATTAATATTATTATATACATATATTTAAGAACAAAAAAAAAATATATATTTTTTTTTAATTGAAGAAAAAACATATTTTTTATTTATTAATTTTGTTTTTGTTTTTTTTTTTTTTTTACAGATCAACACGCAATTTTGAATACATCGAATGATAATCGTGATGGACATCATGGCTTTATCGAGAGACCACGATCTTCCTGTGAGATGCCAAGAGTACCAGGCATTCAGTATGTTCGAATGAAAAAATAATAATAATTATTATAAATCAAAAAATGATGAAATACATGATTTATTAAATAGAAATAGCTGCAAGTGAGGTACTAATATATCTAACAATATCATCGAGGTTTTCATAGGCATAATTACATCTGTATGAAAATAGTATATTCATTTTTATTATTCTATATATTTTATTACTACACATATGTAGGTGTAGATGTGTGGGTAAATAGTTATTTTTGCAGCCAAGTCTTATAACTATTCGTTCGGTCAATGATTTGCGAATAAAAATACATCTAAAACGCCGCGTCCAATGCCAGAATGATAAACAAAAATAAAAACAAACAAAACAAAAAGAAAGAAAAGAAAAGAAAACAGCCATAAAAAAAGAAAAAAAAATTGTAAGAAAATTTTGGACAAGTAAACATTATAATTATTATTATTATTATTATTATTATTATTATTATTATTATTGTTGTTGTGAAAATAATGATGATAGAAAAATTATATTATTTTTTCACTGAAATATATAAAAAAAATTTCCTCTATTAACTGAATTTTGTTGAAAAAAAAATAATAATAAAAAAAAAAATTGTGACAACATGTGGTTAACTTGTTTATCTTATTTTTATTATTTACCTCTTCATTCTCATGTGAACACCTTGAGGATATTGACATTGAATAGAATAATCGAGTTGAAAGAAAAATAAATATTTTATATGTAGTTTTCACGATCGCTGGTATCAAAAACAGAACAAAAAATGGTTGGAATCAAAATACAAAATTCGATTTTTTTTTGTTCTTTTATTATTATTATTATTATTATTATTATTATTATTATTATTATTATTATTATTATTAATATTTTTCTTTTTTTCTGTACAGTATACATCCAAGTTCACAACCACCAGGACCACAAACGCCTATTGGCAACAATACTGGTTCACTTCCGGATCTCAGTACTGTCCATTTCCCATCGCCTCTTCACACACCTTTGGACCAAGAGGAACACTCGAGTAGTACACAATATAGTAATGTAAGTATATATACATAATTAATGTGTTTCATTTTATTATTTGAATTTCCGAGAAATAAATTGTAATTTTATTGAGATGAAATAATGCAAATTACGATTATTCAAATCAAATAATTTATTTACGATTCCAATTAGTTTTATTAAAAATAAAAAAAAACAACAAAAAAAAAATTTGATTATTTCTTTTATAAATTTATATATATATATATACATATATATTTTTTTTTAAATATATAAATTTATGTAATTACTCACGTGTAATTAAGTATATTGGTATACATGGCCTGTATACCAATTTGACGCCACATCTCTCTGTGAAACTTGGCCATTAAAGGTATGGTCCGACGATTTTTGTTTTATTTTCTACAATTTTTTTTTATTCATTATATATATACTTTTCTTACCAATTTTTCTACGTTAGCACTGCTGAATATAGCGACGCTTTTGCAGGATAATTTAATTGGAAGAAATAAAAGACCCGAGAGATGGAGCACGAGAGAAAAACGAATACAATATAAAAAAATAAAAAATAAATAAAAAATAAAAAAAAAAAAAGGAATAAATAATAGTATTCTGAATGATATTTTCGAGGCAATTTAAAATTTTTTATTTCAAGTTTACAGTATAAGAGATGATTTAATCAATGAAAAATTATCCGGTGCTTGTTGCCAATCATTTTATATTTGATAATGAACCGAAAAATCCTTTGAAATGTCAATTTTTCTCTTTGACTCTTTTACATTGAAATAAACAATGTAATAATGAAAAAATTGTTTGTATTCTCTTTTCTCCTCATCTCTTCTGTTCTTTCTCTCGATTTTTTTTTTTTTTTTCTTTGTTAAACATAAATTTACATTATTCATCATTATGATTTAAATGAATATATAATAATATGTTATAAATAAATTCAAATTACTTATTTATCACCTGAATTCATGACAAAAGTAAAGAAAGTTCATTAATATATAAAAGAGAAAAAAAATATATAAACAAACAAAGCCATATGCTTCACGGATTTATTCCAGAGTCCTCAAACGAGCAGTCCTACAACCCTGTCGCCAACCAGCTTGGCGCAAGCTGGGAGGCTATCCTTTTCACAGGATCACAGCCCACCAGGCGTCCAAGTAAATATCCTTGTGGTCCTTTGTTTGATAAATGATATAGTGTTAGAAATATATATATATTCACTGCTAGCTGTAGCCCGTTTGGGGAAATTAAACAAAACCAAAAAAAAAAGACCATTTTCATCTTTACATAATTTTTAATTTAATTTAATTTAATTTTATTTTATTTTATTCCCATTCAGTTGTTTTTTATTTTTATTTTCTAATTTTCTTTAATGAAAATAATGTGAACGGATGAATGTTCATTATTTCACTATTTCAATTCTACTTTCTCTTGATATTCTTCTTATTTTGTCTTTATTTTTGAAATAAATTTAATCTGTAGTTGTAAAGCTTTCAAAAAACATTTATTTTTAATATCAATTGAATATAATTTATGTAAATAACCCAGACGCCCTTATAAATAAAACTAAAAAAAAAAAGTTATCTAAATATTTACCTTTGTAGAATTTTATATTTAAAAAAATTTTTTTGTTCCTTTATTATTCATTTATTTATTCATTTATTATTATTATTATTATTATTATTATCATTGTTATTATTATCATTATTATTATTTTTTTTTGGTGCACTGATAATATGTACGATTATTTTGCATGTAGAAAGCGCCGGCCTAATTGCATGGGCACATATATACATATATGCATAAATTGTATATACATAGGTGTCCACAGTAAATCCAGGTTTGAAAATGCAGCGTGTACAGGCAAAAAAAAAATATAATAGCAAAACATATGAGTAAGTGTCGTGAGGTGTTATCGCGTGTATAGATACGTGAGCAGACAGGCTACTTTTACTTTTTCTCTCATTCTCTCACTTCATCTCACTGTCATTATTTTCGTTTTCCTTATTATCTTTATGATGATCAAAATGTGTGTGAACGAGGGAGATATATGGCGGAAAAGAAAGAGTCTCACTACATTTTTTTGTTTTTGTTTTTCATGGCATCGTCGAGGTCGTAAGTTGACAGCATGAAGGGTCGAAAACGAAAGAGTGGAAGAACGATCACTATCATCATATGATTGATTATCACTCGCTTATTTTTACTATTTTTATTTATTTATTCATTTACTTATTTATTTATTTATTTATTTATTTATTTATTTGCCATTACTCGCACATAAACAAATGCTTTAAAATTTGTGTCAACGTGTCACGAAAAATTTCTGTATTTCATATATAATTTTCCATTTGCATTTTATTATTTATTATATTTATATATATATACTTTTTCTTTTTTTTTTCTTGTTTTTATTTTTATTATGATTTTTTTATTTTGCCTTTTTTGTAGTGGTTTTTTGTTTTTGTTATTTTGCAGAATCATTTATCAGTGCCTGTTAACTCTAGGTTTCTCCATACACGTGAGGTCAGTAGAATATAAATAAAAATATTGTTTTGCTTATTCTTGTATTTTTATATTTTTGAAAATTTTCTATTATCATTTAATGTATTTATTATTTATTCATCTAATATATATTGCATATAGATAAATTTTTTTATTCATTTACATTTAGAAATATGAGAACGATGCAAAATAAATATTATAAAAAATAATGATAACGCTTCGTTTGGCTTGAGCAACAATTTTTTTGTATGTCAATAATGATGTATTATAATGGTTTATATGATGAAAGTGATTTGATTGAAAATGAATTAAGAAAGAAAAAAAAAAATTATATATTGTAGTGATATATAAATATGTCTCAGGATGCAATCGTAAATTTTAATCTGAATCTAATAAATGTGGAATTCAAGTCGTTAAATATGAAGCTTTGACAGTTGAAAAAAGGAAAATCCTCTTGGATTTATTGAAGAGATTCTCGTTTCAATAAAATATAAAAATAAAATAATGAGTAATGTTTTTGGTTACTATATCATTTCTATTCATCACGTGAACCGAATTAATAATAATTTATAAAATATTAAATACCTACAGTGAAAATAATTTTGTATCCATGAATATGAAGCTTGTTAGATACCATAGAATATTATAACATTTGAATATAGAAAAAAAAGTAATCGGTATTTATATAAAAGAATAGGGAAAACTATTTTTAAATAAAATATATATATACATTAACAATTTAAATTATGTATTAGTTATATTTTATTAATTTTTTTATAGCAGGGCGTGACGTTGGAAAATAATACGAGTAATTCGCAACAGGATTTACATTCATACTGTCAAACAAGAGCTCAACAATCACAATCAATATCACATAATCCTGGTCATCATTATATTTATCATCAACCACACAGTCCAGTCCCACCACTAAGTCCGGTAAAAAAAATTTTCTAAATATATTTATTCATATAATATGAGAGATAAGTTAACATTTGCACCGATGAAATATTATTATAAGTCATAATAGCAAATATGTTTAAAATAATAATTTATCATTGTGTCGTTAAATTTTTGGATTCTTGTGATGTTTCACAATCAATTTTTCTTCTAGAAGAACTCACAGACACATCAACAACAACAACAACAACAACAACAACAAAAACAACAGCAACAAATCAATTCTCTTGGCACTTACAGAACATGTCATCCAGTTAACAGGCCATCACCACAATCGTCTCCCAGCATAACCGTTCAAGTAACGTGACATTTTTATTTATTTTATCATAAATGATAAATTTTAATATCACACGAGAATTTAATTTTCACTCTACTTGGCATAATAAAAATAATTCTAATATTTCAACTATATTTTTAAATTCAAATGAAATATAGTAATATTATTTTGCCTACCAATACTAAAACTAAAAATCCTCAAAAACTCAAATTTTTCGGTCCAATTATTTTCGAGTTCACGTGATTTAAATTCAACACAGATAAACCGCTTGATAATTGTTTGAAAATTTGTATTTTCAATCTTGAATATTTGTAATATTTTTTTTTGATCAATCAATATAAAATTTAAGTCAATATTAATTTGATTGTTTATGGTATGTGATGAAAAATAGAATTATGAAAATACGGTATTCTATATTAATTAATTTAGTAATTAATCATAGAATGAATTTTTTTTTTTACAGGGTAGTCCTTTGAGTTACAGCAATAACCCATCAGCTCCACCAAGTCCAACAGGGCATCCAGGACCACCAAGTCTCACGTCCGATAGTGTAGATCAAAACAGTTATTTCATTAACCAAGCACAAGCGGCAGCCCTTCAACAGACTTTTGAACAATTCAATATGGTTAGTAGAATTACTTATTTTATCAGACTGTTATATTTCTACGTTAATAATTTATAATTTAATTAGTCATTTATTACCCATATTAATAACCGAGTATTTGCGTAACGATTATTTGATACGAAAATTAAAAACAAAATAAAAAATATTATAATTGCTACGTATATAAATTTAATAGTACCGATCGAATTCTAAACTTTTACATAATCTTTTGTCTGTGCTGTCATATAAAAGGGAGTGGTGAGTAAACATACCGTATTAATGGATTCATTTATATACATGTATGTGTGCGTGGGTGTGAAAAAAATTATTCATTTTTTTTTGTTTTTGCACACATCTGATTATATATATATTTTTGTTTATGTTTTTTTTTCTCATTCGCTCGATATAAAATTTAGGAAGTGGTGAGTAAATTTTTATCAATTATAAAATATATACGTATATTAAATAAAGAATAGAAAAAGAATAAATAAAATATTGACGATGAAGAATATTGTGATTAATGTTTGGGGTGATATTTTTTTAACAAGATTATATACCTTTGATATGTGATTTTATATTTAAAAATCACATTATTTATTTGTTATCTGCCTACTGCTAACCTGACGTTAGGATTGGGCGCAAGTTGTGCAACAACTCGTGGAATCTGGATGGACCACGCAGGTAGTTGTAATAACTCCAAAAGTAGAAATAAAAAAATTTTTTCAATCAATTTTCTTCATTATTAAGTTTATTTTTCTTATTTATTATTATTATTATTATTATTATTATTATTATTTTGAGAATTGACAAAACATTATCGGATTTTCGTCAGTCCATTAGCAATGGACTATTGATGTCAAGAGTTTCATTTATTATTATTATTTTTTTTTTTCATTTAAAAAAAAAGACGTGGGTGTTTTGAAACTTGAAAGGGATTTCAAACATGCTCGGTAGGAAACTTTTAAAATGAGTGGTCAATCAATGCTCTCGCTGTCTTTTTTTTTTTTTTTTTTTTTTTCTACCCTTTTCCCTCCGTCTACCATTATTTTTGTCGTTGATAAAGCACTCTCAGAAATCCTTGAACACCAGTTGTATGATGATTATTATAGTAATATAAATTTGATGGGTTTTTTTTTTTTTTTTTTTTTTCAATTTTTCAGATGGATTCAAGCGTGGACCCAAACACCATTCAATCGTATATAGGTTCGTCGAACAACACGTCAAATTATTCACAGGTGAATTGTATTATATATTACGGATGTGCATTTCATTAAATTAATAGTTTGGATTTATTTATTTTTATTTTTTTTTTGGAAATTAAATTTATTTTAATGATGTTTTTATTATTTCCTTTTATTTAAAGAATGACATAATCAATGATGGTGGTGAGCTTGGTAGCAATGAAACGAGCTATTACAGCACAAGTCCTCAAATGGGTTATCAACCAAGGACGCCTACGACGACGCAACAATTGACGCCACAGACGCCCAATACACCGACCATCATATTAACCGGTATTTTTATGAAAAACCATATTGAATCAACAAAAAATAAAAATTCTAACACGTGTAATATTAATTTAATATTTCCTAATTACAGATTTCTCGGGTACTGATGACTTGACGAACTCGGAATTCGTTAAAGATCTTGGGTCAACAATATCAAGTGACTTCGATCCAAATTTATTTACTTCTGATGATGCGTTAAGGCAGGGTTTAGGTCCAATAGATTTAGATGGCTTACAAATGCTCACTGATCCTAATGCAGCAGTACTATCCGATGCCAATGCTGAGGATGTATTTAGATTAGATTGTTTATAAAAACGTGTGACGAGTGTAACTAGAAATTCAGAAACAGATAAATATAAATGTGTTTGTGTAAGAATATAGGTAGATAATGAGAGCACAAATATGAGAGAGAGAGAATGGGATATACAGTGAGATAGATAGATGAATATTTTATTTGATGCCAATGTAAATGATCTGTAGCAATGGAGAATTCCGATAAATTTTAAATCTCGACACAGTTTTTACCGTAGTATTTAAACAATAATTTTTAAAGAATTTGCTGTTGAAATAGAAAAAAAAATATAAATTAGATATAAATGCATGAAAGAGCATATTCCAAATGCTTATAAAAACAAAAAAAAAAACAAAAAATTAATAATAAAAAATGAAAAAAGAGTGAGAAAGAAATGAAAAATAAAACCACTCTGGACATCAAGTCAAGTATTCGACCCACGTTTTTTAAATTAAAATTATTATTCTAGTTTGGTGTGTTGTAATTAATTTTTGAGATTAATGGTATGAGAGAATATAAGTAGTAGTATCAACAAGAATGAAATATGACCTACTGTAATTTTTTTTTTTCATTGTGTGTGTGTGTGTGTGTGGAACGCATTTTGGTTTTTAAAATATTATTTTTTCTTCTGTCGTTTTTCTATTTCTCATGCAAGTACAGTTACTCCTTAGATATTATGATGAATTTAAGTAATGTCGTTGAGGCCCGTAATAAGTATAAAGATAATTTAATCGAAATAATTATAGATGTTGCCATTTATTAAAAATAAAAAATATAATAGGGAAGAGTTTATTAATCTGTTTTTATCTTCATTTTTTTACTATTTTGTATAATTGTATCATATATATGAATTACATATGATCTCTGAAAAGCACAAAGATAACATGTGAAAATATAAGAGAAAATTAAAAAAAAAAAAAACAAAAAAAAAAGGAAAATAATGGCGAATTAATGAAGGATTTAATAATTTGTATACATGATTTTGTATAGTACAATGTTAGACTCGCATAGTATATCATCAATTAAATCTACGATGTAAGCAAAAAAAATTTTTTTATTTTTCATTTCATCAAAAGAACATGAGATTCGGTCCATGTTCAATGAGACTCGCCTTGGGAGTATGTTAATGTATAAATTACATTTGAATCTATATGTATATTTTACGAGACTGATGCAGGACAAAGGGGAATCTAACGATAATTCATCAATATAGTCAATGGTGTAAAAAAAAAAAATTCTTCTACCTCGTTCTGACATCTCACGAATTTTAATTTAATTCGCGCATGTTGTATTATCCTCTTCACTTTATCTGTTATATTTGATTTTTTCCATTATAATGTGACAAAATATTTATGTTATAAAAATGAATTATATTGATCTTCATTGTGCTGTGATATATATACTTCTTGTTATTCTCTGCATATCATTTAACAAAGAAATAACATACCCATACAATAATTGTGTAAATAAAATGCACGTATGATGAAAAGAAAAAAATATTATAATAATAAAATGAAATATATAATGATAAATGAATGAAATATGGGGAACAGAATCTCGCACACAAATTTCAAAAATTATTATGTCAATCATAACGCTGTAAGAATATTTTTTTTGTCTTTATTAATTGATTGCGAAAGAGCAAAATTGTACTTATAGAGTTATCGTTTATAATTGAATTAATTTTTATTTGTAATAATAAAGTGAACTGTGAAACTAAATGAAAAAAGTGTGAGGGTGGGGTGAGAGACGATGTTCATGACCAATAGAAGCAAAAAAAAAAAAAAAGTGGTACTTTCACTTGCATATCCTTTGCGATTGTCAATAATTTTTTGAAAGTAATACACTGTACATTATATACATTGATTAGTTATTAAATTTAAAAATAATACTGTTTAATTGAAATAGTGACTGGTTAAAAATAAATAATTGTGGTTCAAAAAAGTACGTGTTCGAGGGAAAAAAAACAAAGAAAGATTGTGACCATAAACGGATTACTGTATTGGAAAGACATAGAAATATAAAAAAAATTTAAGAATGACATTTTTTCTATCTTTGATGTATGTAAAACGTAATTATAAAAAAAAAACAATTTAAATGAAAACTTGTGTCTATATTTTATTAAGAATTTGATCCAAATATGAGGAATAAAAGAATGTCATTGTGAGAGAAAACACGTTCACGATTGGAAAATACATTTCATGGGTAAAAACATAATAAAATGACTTGATCTTATTGAAAAAAAAAAAAAAAAAAGTGATTGAAGAACAACTAATTAAAAATAATAATTGAAAAAAAAGATAGATATACCACGTTCATTCAATGCTACTCCATCTCATTGTAATTCCATCATGTACCTAAAAAAATCATCGACAAGCAAAACGCAGAAATTTTACATTGAGTCTGAGAATATTCTTATGAATGAATTAAATATACTTTATCCAGAAAAAAAATTATATTATTGAAAAAAATCATTAAAACACTATCAAACAATAACAAGTTCTTTATAAATATTTATTTGATTTTTTTTTATTTTTCAAAAGTAAAATAATTGATGTATTTTTTTGTTTAGATATTCGTGTTGTAAGAAAAGTAAAGAGAAAAAGACGTTCAAGATCATAGAAACAATGTAGAAAGAAAAAAGGAAGAGTGATGTGAGAATAAATATGAAAATTAGATCTGTATCGCCAGCATGTATCGTATAGTGTGTGTGTGTGTGTGTGAGTACACAATTTCACAACATTCACGACAAATAAGCACGCACGTACCCACTGATTTACAATACTGTAACTAGGAGGAAATGAGAAAAACATTATGTTGGTATAATTATTTGTAGACATATTGATTGTTGCATGTGGTATGGAAATATGAACAACAAAAAAAAAAACGTTTTATTGACAGGAAATATAAGACGATAAAAAAAAAGAATTAGTATGATAATTGAATTCCATTATTCATGTTCTTATGTATATTAGATTGTAAACACGATTTCTCAGACATCGATCGACGAAAAAGATGAGGAAAGAATTATATAAATATAATGAAAATTGTGGCACTAATCAAAAATAAAATGAGAATGAGAAGAATTAAATTATAAAAAAATAATTCTATATCTGAAAGTGAATGTCTGTCATTATTATTATTTTTTTTTGTTTTTCTCTCACTGGCACATTTATTCGTATATTGATTTTATATATCAACGAAAATAATGAAAAAGATCAAATATGAACGATGAAGAGCAATTAATGGATTACGATTTTTTCCAAAAATTTTCTTACAATTTAACAGAGTTTATTAATGTTGACGTGAATAAAAATGCGCAATAATTCATGAATATCCGAAGAAAAAAAAAGAAAAACAATAATATCAATACGTGTGAAAATTGTAAAAATCACACAAAAAAAACCCACTAATCATCATATAATTTATGTTTAGCTCTCTATATAACTAACTATTGTCCATCGTCTCCTTTATTGTTAATTCTACGCTGCCCCCTTATTTTTTTCCTATATTACATGTGAAAGAAACAAGGTAGAACAGCATAAATTATCTGATTAATTCAAAAGTGAAATTAATCATTAAAATATTGTAAATAAATTACCTCTTAATGCATTGTGTAATATAATAGTTTATACATTAATTAAATAATCTTTAAAAAAAAATTGTATCATCAATTTGACTGCGCTAAAGAAAATGAAAAAACTTTGTTAATGAAAAGAATTTAATATTAATTATATATACCAACAATACAATTGTAAATGCGCACAAAAAAAAACAGATAGTAGGCATGAGATAAAAAAGAGAGAAAATTTAATTATTAATAATCTTTATTTCCTACGTCTTTCGTAAATCCGCCATAAAACAAATATATATATATAAATGAAAAAAAAAAAAAAATCATTTGAAAAATAACATATACCTACATATATAATAAGACCATCAACATTGACAAATGATGTTGAACGTGTTATGAATTGTATGAAATGTAATTATGACGGCTACTCTTTAATTATAAATTGAAATTAAAAGTATGAAAGATAATAAATAAAATAAAATCGAAGAGTGTGAGTCTCTTCGTTTCATTCAATTTAATTCTTTTTTTTAAATAAAAAAAAATTTGATTAAAATAAATAAATAAAAAATAATTATAGGTCTGATGTAATAGGGTTTATTGTAGCAATTCAAACAAAATGCATACATATAGCGCTAAATGATCGTTGGAAATCTAATCTTTTTTTAGAAAATTTTGTAAATAATCAGGCTCTATTAAATTATTGTTAATAATCGAGAATGTATGTATATAATTGTTTAGTCATTTATTCATTTAAGTTATTGCCTATTTAAAAGTAATTATAAATACTTAAATCGTTTTTATTCTAATGCTACGAGTACTTCGCACTATAAATATACGAAACTCCACAATAGGCAATCAACTGATAAGGCCATCATACATTCACTCTTCAATAGTTCATTATGTATCAATATATAAATGGAAAAAAATTGTTTCGTTTCCTTCATTCAGTTTTTTTTTTCTTGTGAATCTTATACTCTTTTGTAGCGTATAAAAGACACATCGTCAGATCCACTTGGAAAGCTCCCAAACGATTCTTTATATTCAGACATTAATTGAGAATCAATATCTGGTAAATCAATTGCATTGTTCAAGTCATTAGACTCTACCATTGATTTAAATTTTGTATCATAAGATGGATTGTCTATGGCTCGGGCTTTTCTCCATCTAAATTTACAACCATTTGTCTGATGATTTATTTTTCGTTGCTGCAAAATACAAAATAAATTAAGGACATTTTTTATTTAATAAATTATATCTCTTACCTCGTATTCACTCTGTGTTGTTCTTTTAAATTTTTTCTTGTCATGAAATTTTTCATGGAATAAAAAATTAGTATTCGGTGTGATATTTTGCGGTTTGTTCACATAACGAATTTTCCGATTATGATTATTTTGTAAATTTTTATTTGAACTAGAATTAATTCCTGGTCGTTTTCTCAGCCTGCGAGTTAATCGATTTCCCAATTTCTAATATTTAATACAATGATATCTTTAAATGATTCTAATACTATATTTTTTATTTGGAAATTACCTTCGATTTGAGTAGAAATAGTTGCTGCTGAGGATCAAGATCGATAGAAGATTTATTCCCAATGTTAACTGATGCTTTTTCTGGTTTGCTGATTGATTTTCGAAACTTTTTTATTTTATTGTGATTGATGACATTTTTAAAAGTTGATTTCGTTACACTATTTAATTTATGAAATGGTGCTGCTTGTTTTCGAGTTTTTCTACTTCCTAAACCTCTTTTTGCAAAAAAATTTAATCGTTGATTGTTCTTTTGTTTCAGTGTATTAGCACTATTAATTTTCTGCAGCCCATTTTTTTTGGCATTATTCCCTCTAATCTTTTTATGCTCTTGTTCTTCAGCTATTTGGCGTCCAACATTAATTTTAATTGCGTCAATCTTTCGTTGGATCGCATTTTCAATTTTTTCATTATCAACATTTTCTTTCTCATTATATAATAATGATGTTTCAATTCCTGTGGTAGATTCTTTTGACTCATTTGGTGATTGATTTGCTTTCACACCATCAGCTGACCTGACCACAACTGATAGCGAACGATCATTTGGATGAACTAAATTTGAATGATCTACAACTCGTTCATTATCAATTTTATATGCGTGGACTTGACGTGTCACTGATTTTGGAAATTTTAAAAATTTTATATTTTTGTTTATCTGACGCTTATTATCAGTTTTTTCAATTTCGTAGAGTTTTTCAAGATTATGAATTTCATTTTTAACATTTTTTTCAATCTTCTCCAATTCCAATTTCGCGAATTCAAAATCTTCCACACGTCTTACTATTCGATGATCTCGTTCTCCAGGTATGTGCGATGAATTTTCATCAACATTTTTTTCCTCTTGATTTTTCTCACCATCGCCAACATTTTCCTCATAGTCAGATATCTTTTGTGAATTCTCCATCCGAAGAGTCTTCTTAAGCCTTAAGTTTATCAATTTATTTCATATATTTTTTTTTTTCTCTTTTTACATTTCAAATTAAACTTACAGAAATTAAATACCGTGATATTTTCTACTTACCCGGAATTGTCAGTTGAACATTGAATCAAACGTAGGTTAAGGGACATTGACAGAAGGATGACACTGCATTTAAGTAAAAAACGAAATTTCATCGTTATAATTTTTCAATCAAACGATTCTCATGCATTGTTCTTATTTTCACCCGACATTAAATCACTATGGGAATGCTTGTACCAGACAATTAAGAGCGGGAGCTATTTTTTTTTTTCATATTTCAGAGGGATTTTTGCCTCTGAATAAAAAAAGAAGCAAAAATGGAAAAACAATAGAGCAATGAACATAGAAGTTGAAGTTCAGGCCAGTATTTTTTGTGGGCACGTAGTAGTAATAGTAGTAGTAGTATGTAATATAAATTTATTCATTATTACATTTATATCAATTGTATTTTATAAATATATATAAGTCATTGAATAAGCTTCATATAACGGTTTTATATAAACTATATTATTGAAACAATAACGATGTTATATATCAATATTATCTATTATTATTAAAATTATGTTCTCATAATTTTCACTCATTATTTTTCCATGTATAAATCAGTATACACATATGAGTTGGTCTTCAATGATGTTGGTAATTTCACAAGAAATTTTTTTTCTACGCCCAACTAAAACATTATTCAGGTCAGTGTAAACGTTTAAAAATATTCGCATGATTGTGAATAGTCTCATGACCATATTAATTCATTTCCCTATCATTCCTACCATGTCAAATATTTAAAAAAAAATAACAACAACACCTGAGTAAAAAAATCGAATGAATAATAATAATAATATAAGAATAAATAAATACAATTGAGGAAAAAAAGCTTTTATTTAAACGAAAAAATAATGTGATTATGGATATTTTTTTTTATAAATCATAAAGCACAAAAAAAATTAATATAGCATAATAAAAAATAAAAAACAAAATAATGACAATAACAATTAATATAAACTGTTAGTGAATCTTATTTGATAAACATGATAATATATTGTATGTGTTATAACAAGAAAGTAATGGCAATGAAAGTAAATAGTAATGGCCACATTTAAATTCGTTGCTGAATTACATTGTTCAATGCCATATGAACTATTTATATGTGCAGCAATTCTAATAGTTACAATAATAATGCAATTTTTTTTATTTGTTTGTTTTTTTTTTCATCTAAAAGAAATACAATGATGTATACTTGTATATCATCAGTATAATTATCAACTACCCACATCCATGTCTTTTCTTTTTCATAATAATAAATCATAATGAATTTAAAAGAAGCAAATATATCATATATCATATATATATATATATATGGTATTTGAAAATTAGAAATATATATTTTAAAGATCACGTACACATCTATATGTATCAATATTTTATTTTTTCACTCGATCTCTATCCGAGAAGTGGATTTTTTATAAAATTAATTGGATACAAGTGGCATGTAAAACTTGTGTTTTGGAGTGTCTCTGGTATGTTTGAATGGCGCTTGTTTAGCTTCAAGTAGTGCAGCTGGACACGGTCCTCGTACACGTGGTACGAATTCTTTTTTATACATACTATTACATGAAACACGAGTGCTGCTATCACCAAGCTTAATGTGCGATTCATTTGATTGTTTATGTATTCTTTCGACTCGTTGTCCACTGAAATTTCCATAATTTTTTGAATCACTGTGTGTATAAAATTTACCACCAACTGTTAAATTATCTTTGCGAACAATTCGTTGAGGCCTCTCGTATGATGATGAAGCATATGGATTTCCATCACGTGTATTACGATGCATTGATGTTAAACTACGACGATCTGAACTTTGTGATGAATTGCTGATGTACTGACCACTCTCAGCTAAATTTGAAATACTTTTCTTTTGCTCTGCTGCTGTTGAGGAAATAGTATGAAGGGCCTCAGTTGATGTAACAACACCACGGCGATGTAAAACTGAATTGTTCACATCTGTTGATGATGAAGAAATTATATTTTTTCTATGATGAGTTGATTTCAAATTTGAATCCACATGAGTATGAGAATTTGATGATTGATTTCCACTTATTTTTTGATTTAATTCCGTACTATTTTTTCCATTCGCCAAATATTTATTATCATTTGATGAAATTCGTTGTTGTGATAATGATGATGATGATGATAATGATGATGACGATTGTCGGACTTGTCGATTTTCAGTCTGATGATAATGAGAATGCACATAATCACGTTTGGATACTGAATTTTGATTTTGTTGCTGTTGTTGTTGAGCTGTTCTATCAATTCTTTGCTCTTGTCGGTGAACGTCGTGGTGTGTTGTTGGTGAATGTCGGCCCACATCTCTAATAACATTATTATTTGTGTGACAAGAATGATCAACAACTGACCTGTCTTCGGTAACATGAACGTTATGTGTATGGTGATGTTCATTGTGAGTTTTGTAATGACGCTCTTCATGACTATGATGATCAATACTAGTAGGAGTTGATCTTCTAATTGGCTCTTGGTTTGGTCGTTCATTATCTATTGTTTGTGTATGATGTTGATAGGTTTGATTGACATTTGTTACACGTTGACCTGTTGCTGTGGTTCCTTGTTTTGCAATGTCCCTAGCTGTTTTCTTCGTGTAAGTATTGTAATTACGTTGATTAGTTGTTGTCATTGCTATGCTCTCATCGCCTAGAGAAAATGTTGACTCCATTTGTGTGCGACGTTTTCCTGGTGCCGGTCCAACAGGAGTTCCATCACGTTTTACAGGTGAAAATGAATCATTATTTGTTGTTCTGGATTCCATTGTTCCACTATTGATTTTCAAATTGTCTTTATGTCTTTTAATTTCTGCCCGTTCCCCTTTAACAATTGTATAGGTTGATTTTTGCGATGTTGTGCCATGAAAATCACCGGACACTTTCAAATTATCTTCTCGCCTGACTACTGCGGTTTTATCCACTCGTTTCAATAAAGAATAATCATCTTTTGGTTTTCCTTCAAAATCACCTTCAGGTTTCAAATTATCTCCGTGTTTAATTGGCGAACGTCTTTCTCCAGGGCCAACTATTCGTTGTTCAGGTCTCTCAAATTCACCTTCAGGTTTCAAATTATCAGGATATTTCTTTATAGCTACACGTTCTCCAATTGTATGAGTATAATCATCACGTCGATTGATATCCACAAATTCACCCTCAATTTTTAAGTTGTCTTCGCGTTTTCGTATATCTACACGTTCGATCTTCGTGACATTCTTGAAATCATCGCGTGTACGATGCATTTCAATTTCTCCTTCCATTCTCAAATTATCCTCACATCTTTTTATTTCTACCCGGTCACCATTTTTCATTGATGTATAATCTTCACGGGACGTTACAGAAATTTCCATTTTCCCATTAGGCTGAAGATTGTCATGTGGTTTAACAACTGGTGCACGATCACCGCGTTTCGGTGTATAATCGTTACGAGTTGGAAAATGATGTTCTCCCTCGGGATATAAGTTGTCCTGTTGACGTATTGGTGTACGTCGTTCAGCTGGACGAACTTTTGTCGGAGAACGTCGTTCAAATTCACCTTCGATTTTGAGATTGTCTGGATGTTTTATTGGCGATCGGCGTTCACCTGGTCTCACTCGCTCGGGATTTGGTCGTTCAAAGTTACCCTCTGGTTTAAGATTATCTTTTGGCTTTTTGATTTCAGCTCGATCGCCACGTTTTGGAGCATCAGGTTTTGATCTGCGGATGAATTCACCTTCAGGTTTCAAATTATCTGGATGTTTGATAGGTGTACGCTTTTCACTCGGTCCAGTTGGTTTGCAAATCGGTCGCTCGAAATCACCCTCGGGTTTCAGATTATCTGGATGTTTAATAGGACTGCGACGCTCTGCTGGACCCACAGGCTTACAGATTGGACGTTCAAAGTCACCCTCAGGATGAAGATTATCTTCATGCCTCACGATTTCATTTCGATCACCGTGAGTACTGTTGTAATCATCACGTCGATGGATATCAATGAATTCACCTTCAATTTTCAAATTATCCTCCTGTTTGATTAAATCCACACGTTCAATTCTACGGGTAGTTGTATAATCGTCACGAGATCTGTACATGTCAATTTCTCCCTCCATTTTCAAATTATCGTGATGAATGATTATTTCAGATCGATCACCGCAAATTGGTTTGAAATCATCCTTCGGCTGGCCCTCAAATGCTCCTTCTGGTTTCAAATTGTCCTTTGGTTTTTTCTGCACTGGACGTTCAGCACGTTTTGGAACAAAGTCATCTTTGGGACGACCGATAAAATCACCTTCTGGGTGTAGATTATCTTCATGACGAATGGGTTTTCTTTTTTCGCCAGGACCAACTGGTGACTTTTGAGGACGCTCAAACTCACCTTCTGGCTTGAGATTGTCTGCGTGCTTGATTGGAGAACGTCTTTCACTGGGACCAACAGGCTTTTTATCAATTCTTTCGAATTCCCCCTCTGGTTTTAAATTATCTTTTGGTATTTTAGCAACGGGTCGTTCGGCTGGTCGGTATTTCTCATGACCAGGACGCACGAATTCCCCTTCGGGCTTCAAATTATCTGGATGTTTGATTGGAGAACGTTTTTCCGCAGGTCCTACTACTTTTCTACCAGGTCTCTCAAACTCACCTTCCGGTCTTAAATTGTCTTTTGGTTTTCTCACCTCTGCTCGATCGCCTTTCTTAGGTGCTTCTTCTTTGGGTCTCCTCTCAAAATCACCCTCAGGTTTCAAATTATCGGCATGTTTTATCGGGGAACGTCTTTCTCCTGGACCAACAGGTTTAGAAACCGGACGTTCAAATTCACCCTCAGGCTTGAGATTATCAGGGTGACGAATGATGTCAACACGTTCACCGCGTGTAACTTTGAAATCATCTTTTGTTCTCATATCGATGAACTCACCTTCCATTTTTAGATTATCTATATATTTGGTCACTTCAACTCGTTCGCGATTGACAAAATCGACATAATCATCGCGTGATCTAGAGGTTTGGAAGTCACCTTCGGTTACTAGATTGTCATGTGGTTTTACAGCGATCGGTCGCTCAGCTGGGTGGAACTCACTGTGTTCAGGACGTTCGAATTCTCCTTCAGGCTTGAGATTATCTGGATGCTTAATTGGAGTACGTTTTTCAGCAGGACCTACTGGTTTTTTGCAGGGTCGCTCGAATTCTCCTTCAGGCTTGAGATTATCTTTTGGCTTTGTCACTTTTGCACGGTCACCCCGTTTTGGCGCTTCTTCTTTGGGCCTTTTCACAAAATCGCCTTCAGTTTTTAAATTATCCGCGTGTTTTATTGGAGTCCTACGCTCACTTGGACCAAATGATTCCCGTTCAGGACGGACAAAGTCACCTTCAGGTTTCAAGTTATCTGGATGTTTAATAGGTATTCTTTTCTCAGCTCGTTCGTAAGGCTGACGTTCACGATCGGGAAAATCGCCTTCCGGAAACAGATTGTCAGGGTGACGTACAATCGGTGCCCGTTCACCAGGTGCATATGGAATTTCTTCAGGTTGCTGGAATTCTCCCTCGGGTTTCAAATTATCGGCGTGTTTTATCGGGGAACGTCTTTCTCCTGGACCAACAGGTTTAGAGACCGGGCGTTCAAATTCACCTTCAGGCTTGAGATTATCAGGGTGACGAATAATGTCAACACGTTCACCGCGTGTGACTTTGAAATCGTCTTTTGTTCTCATATCAATGAACTCACCTTCCATTTTCAGATTATCTGTATATTTGGTCACTTCAACTCGTTCACGATAGACAAAATCGACATAATCATCGCGTGATCTAGAGGTTTGGAAGTCACCTTCAGTTACTAAATTGTCATGGGGTCTTATAGCAATCGGTCGCTCAGCTGGGTGAAACTCACTTTGTTCAGGACGTTCGAATTCTCCTTCAGGCTTGAGATTATCTGGATGCTTAATTGGAGTACGTTTTTCAGCAGGACCTACTGGTTTTTTGCAGGGTCGCTCGAATTCTCCTTCAGGCT
This sequence comes from Dinocampus coccinellae, assembly GCA_963920625.1. Lineage (NCBI taxonomy): Eukaryota > Metazoa > Arthropoda > Insecta > Hymenoptera > Braconidae > Dinocampus > Dinocampus coccinellae. Next base: position 3,526,421 of record OY987188.1, on the reverse strand, counting down.
TAAGATTATCTTTTGGCTTTGTTACTTCCGCACGTTCGCCCCGTTTTGGTGCTTCTTCTTTTGGCCTTTTCACGAAATCTCCCTCAGTTTTCAAATTATCTGCGTGTTTTATCGGACTTCTACGCTCACTTGGACCAAATGATTTCTGTTCAGGACGGACAAAGTCACCTTCAGGTTTCAAGTTATCTGGATGTTTAATAGGTATTCTTTTCTCAGCTCGTTCGTAAGGCTGACGTTCACGATCGGGAAAATCGCCTTCCGGAAACAGATTGTCAGGGTGACGTACAATCGGTGCTCGTTCGCCAGGTGCGTATGGAATTTCTTCAGGTTGCTGGAATTCTCCTTCGGGTTTCAAATTATCGGCGTGCTTTATCGGGGAACGTCTTTCTCCTGGACCAACAGGTTTAGAAACCGGACGTTCAAATTCACCTTCAGGCTTGAGATTATCAGGATGACGTATAATGTCAACACGTTCACCGCGTGTGACTTTGAAATCATCTTTTGTTCTCATATCAATGAACTCACCTTCCATCCTCAAATTGTCTACATGTTTATTCACTTCAACTCGTTCTCGATAGACAAAATCGACAAAATCATCGCGTGATCTAGAGGTTTGGAAGTCACCTTCAGTTACTAAATTGTCATGTGGTCTTATAGCAATCGGTCGCTCAGCTGGGTGGAACTCACTGTGTTCAGGACGTTCGAATTCTCCTTCAGGCTTGAGATTATCTGGATGCTTAATTGGAGTACGTTTTTCAGCAGGACCTACTGGTTTCTTGCTGGGTCGCTCGAATTCTCCTTCAGGCTTGAGATTATCTTTTGGCTTTGTTACTTCCGCACGTTCGCCCCGTTTTGGTGCCTCTTCTTTTGGCCTTTTCGCGAAATCGCCCTCCGGTTTCAAATTATCCGTGTGTTTTATAGGACTTCTACGCTCACTTGGACCAAATGACTTCTGTTCAGGACGGACAAAGTCACCTTCAGGTTTCAAGTTATCTGGATGTTTAATAGGTATTCTTTTCTCAGCTCGTTCGTAAGGCTGACGTTCACGATCGGGAAAATCGCCTTCTGGGAACAGATTATCAGGGTGACGTACAATCGGTGCTCGTTCGCCAGGTGCGTATGGAATTTCTTCAGGTTGTTGGAATTCTCCCTCGGGTTTCAAATTATCGGCGTGTTTTATCGGATAGCGTCTCTCTCCTGGACCGACAGGTTTAGAAACCGGACGTTCAAATTCACCTTCAGGCTTGAGATTATCAGGGTGACGAATAATGTCAACACGTTCACCGCGTGTGACTTTGAAATCATCTTTTGTTCTCATATCGATGAACTCACCTTCCATTTTCAGATTATCTGTATATTTGGTCACTTCAACTCGTTCACGATGGACGAAATCAACATAATCATCACGTGATCTAGTGGTTTGGAAGTCACCTTCAGTCACTAGATTGTCATGTGGTCTCACAGCGATCGGTCGCTCAGCTGGGTGATATTCACTACGTTCAGGACGTTCGAATTCTCCTTCAGGTTTAAGATTGTCTGGATGTTTAATTGGAGTACGTTTTTCAGCAGGACCTACTGGTTTCTTGCTAGGTCGCTCGAATTCTCCTTCAGGCTTAAGGTTATCTTTTGGCTTTGTTACTTCTGCACGTTCGCCCCGTTTTGGTGCTTCTTCTTTTGGTCTTGTCACAAAATCGCCTTCAGGTCTTAAATTATCCGTGTGTTTTATTGGAGTCCTACGCTCACTTGGACCAAATGATTCCCGTTCAGGACGGACAAAGTCACCTTCAGGTTTCAAGTTATCTGGATGTTTAATAGGTATTCTTTTCTCAGCTCGTTCGTAAGGCTGACGTTCACGATCGGGAAAATCGCCTTCTGGGAACAGATTATCAGGGTGACGTACAATCGGTGCTCGTTCGCCAGGTGCGTATGGAATTTCTTCTGGTCGTTGGAATTCCCCCTCGGGTTTCAAATTGTCAGCGTGTTTTATTGGTGAACGTCTTTCTCCCGGACCGACAGGTTTAGAAACCGGACGTTCAAATTCACCTTCAGGCTTAAGATTATCAGGGTGACGAATAATGTCAACACGTTCACCGCGTGTGACTTTGAAATCATCTTTTGTTCTCATATCAATGAACTCACCTTCCATCCTCAAATTGTCTACATGTTTATTCACTTCAACTCGTTCTCGATAGACAAAATCAACGTAATCGTCGCGTGATCTAGAGGTTTGGAAGTCACCTTCAGTCACTAGATTATCATGTGGCTTCACTGCGACTGGACGCTCAGCTGGATGGAATTCTTCATGTGATGGACGCTCAAAATCACCTTCAGGTTTCAAATTATCAGGATGTTTAATTGGTGTTCTCCTCTCTGCTGGTTTGAATGGTCGGCTTTCGCGTTCAGGAAATTCGCCTTCGGGGAATAAATTATCAGGATGCCGAACTATTTCAGCTCTATCACCTGGGCCATGTACCTTCTCGTCAGGACGTTGAAATTCCCCTTCAGGTCTCAAATTATCTGGATGTTTGATAGGACTGCGACGCTCAGCTGGAGTGAATTTCTCCCGTGGACGATCGATAAAATCACCTTCAGATTTCAAATTATCATCATACTTAATAGGTGTTCGTTTTTCAGCCGGTACAAATGGTTGATGTGGTCTCTCGGGGAAATCACCTTCGGGCCTTAAATTATCATTGTGTTTTATAGGTATTCTTCTCTCTGCCGGTGCAAACGGCTTATGTTCTCGTGTAGTAAAATCACCTTCGGGGAATAAATTATCTGGATGACGAATAATCGGAGCTCGTTCACCTGGGCCGTATGGTATTTCGTCAGGTTTCTGAAATTCTCCTTCAGGTTTCAAATTATCAGCATGTTTAATCGGCTGTCGACGCTCTGCCGGGGTGAATTTATCTTTTGGACGATCAACGAAATCACCTTCAGGTTTTAAATTATCATCATATTTGATAAGTGTACGTTTTTCTGCTGGTCTAAATGGTTGAGGTTTTCTGTCTGGGAAGTCCCCTTCCGGTCTCAAATTATCATCGTGCTTGATAGGATGACGTTTTTCTGCGGGTCTGAAAGGCTTATGTTCCTTCTCAGGAAATTCACCTTCAGGGAATAAATTATCCGGATGGCGAATAATTGATGCCCTATCACCAGGACCATATGGCACTTCTTCAGGCCGTTGGAATTCGCCTTCGGGTTTCAAATTATCAGCATGTATAATCGGATGTCGTCGCTCTGCAGGTGTAAATTTATCTTTTGGTCGATCAACAAAGTCACCTTCAGGTCTCAAATTGTCATTATGCTTGATGGGCATTCTTTTTTCAGCTGGTATGAAAGGCTTATTTTCGCGATCTGGGAAATCCCCTTCAGGTCTCAAATTGTCATCATGTCTAATAGGCGTTCTTTTTTCAGGTGATATGTATGGCTTATTTTCGCGATCCGGAAAATCTCCTTCGGGTCGCAAATTGTCATCGTGCCGAATGGGCATTCTTTTTTCAGCTGGCGTAAAAGGCGTACGTACGCGATCTGAAAATTCACCTTCTGGTTTTAAGTTATCATCATATTTTATTGGAGTCCTTTTCTCGGTTGGTGTGAAACTATCCTTTGGGCGATCAACAAAGTCTCCTTCTGGTTTTAAATTATCCTTGTGTTTGATAGGAGTTCGTTTTTCTGCCGGCTCAAATGGCTGATGGTTCCGATCAGGGAAATCGCCTTCGGGAAATAAATTATCAGGATGTCGTACAATATGCGCTCTGTCACCAGGTGCGTATGGCGATTTTTCTGGCCGATCGAATTCACCCTCGGGATGTAAATTATCTGCATGCTTGATTGGTTGGCGGCGTTCACTTGGTGTATAATGATCTTTAGGTCGTGCTTCGAATGGACCTTCGGGTTTCAAATTATCGTGAGGTCGCACGGGCTCCGGTCGATCAATCCTCTTCGGTGTGTAGTCATCTTTTGGACGTCCATCGAAGGTCCCTTCTGGACGTAAATTGTCCTCACGTCGTAAAGTTATTGTACTTGTATAATTTTTTTGATCGAATGCCCGATATTCATCATTAGTTGTTGTTGTTACAGTATTTCCCACGTCGATTTGACTGTAGAAGCGATCAGTCTGATCGACAGAATGCCGTTGATGTTTTGGACGATCAAGCTCGACAATATCATGACTGCAAAAATCTTGTTTTGTGTGCGAGGTTCCCTGTAAATAAATTACCAGAAAAAAAAAAATTAAAAAATTAAAAAATTAAAATGGATAAAGAAAATTATTTGATATATAAATTTTGTTAAATTGGTCAAAAATTTATGTACCATGAATTCTCCCTCTCCAATTGTAAGATTATCTGTTCGTCGGACAATTTCTGCACGTTCAGTTGTTCGATGATCAATATATTCCGTTTTTGATGTTGTTTCATCAATGAATTCACCTTCCTGTTTCGTATACGTATTACGACGAACTGGAACTGGACGTTCCCCAATTTTACCAGTGAAAACTAATTCTGTTGTTGTCACACCTAATTATAATTTATTATTAACAATTAATTTTTCATGCAATCGTTGGTATTTGATGAATATTCATTTGTTATCTAAATGCAATAACTCACCGGTGAAATCACCTTCAGGTCGTAAATTATCGTGAGGTCTGCGTGTGGGTACTCTTTCACCTTGCGTTGGCACTTCCGGTTGTGGACGTCCCACAAAATCACCTTCAGGTTTGAGATTATCCTGTGGCTTTCGAACTGGCGCACGTTCACCGCGAGTTGCCACATAATCTGTACGACGTTCACCAACAAATTCACCCTCCATATGAAGATGATCTTCATGATGATAAGTTGTCTGACGATCTACATGCTTCTCGTCATATTCCTGACGATAAGATGTAACATCGTAGATTGGATGTTCATGTGGAATTTCCAAATGATCCTCAGAATTATTATGAGGACAACGATGGCGTCTGTAAAAATTGAAATGAATTTTTCATCCAACGTAATTCAAAGATCAGTAATAAAATACATTTTATGTTATTACACATGATCACAATTAATTTCATTCAAATGTGAAAAAGGGGATGCAAGTGAATAAAATATTTCCGTAAATGGTGAAAATATGATCAGATGAGGTTTCGATTCCTTTTTGAAAAATCAAATAGTAGGACACTGGGATAATAATTTTCTTATGCCTCTTATAAGCGATTTCTATTGCGTAAAACTTGATCATTTACCATTTCTCAATGTACCACTGTCCCGTTTTAGTGATGGAACGAGCTGTCGAACATGCATCAGAGATAACCTCGAAATGGCGTTTGAAATCGATTTCATAGAAATCGGAATGCAAGACGTCGATTAATGTTAATTTTTTAATTAACATTTATTCCACATAATACGAAAATACATGAAAAAAAAAGTCCATATGACAAATAAGGTAATTCAACGAATTTATAATCAATTCTTCATCTTGCAATACCAATAGATCGAATGAACAATTATTTACATATGAAGAGATTAATTGAAAACCGTAATATACGTATATATATTGAAATTAATTTTTATATATCTCAAAGCAAAAAAATAATCACGGAAAATTAGTCATAGTTTGAGATGTGTAGGCAGCACGTCAGATGAATCAAATAAGGAAGAAACCATGAATATGTTGTCTAAAGTAATTCTCTCATTTCCCAAGTTACATTCGTGACTAATAAAGAATAATTCAGTATGGCGTAATCAAATGAAATAAAAATACTCACCCACAAGTACACAATTCGCAAATACATTGTTCTTTTAATGGAATTTCTTTTAACACATCAGATGGTAGTAATTTTTTCGGCTTATTATCATCCTCAACTGAATCTGGTGTTTGATCGCCACGTTTTGTTTTTTTTTCAGGTGTTTTCAATTTTTCTATGCGATCCGGTGTACGACTGGGTTTGCCTGCAGCAGGTCGAGACTTCTCCGGTGACGGTGATCTGTCCTCGGGTTTACGACTAGATTTATCAGCTGCTGGCGTTGATTTTCCTGGTGTCACGTGATCCCTCGATTTTTCCGGTGATTTCGGCCTTGTATCTGATGGTCTAAACAAATACCAGTTGAATTTATACGTTAAAATTGTTGATATTTGATATAAAAATATATTACTACTTAATAAAAATTATAAAGCACTTTTTAATGTTATCAAGTTGACGGGGTCGACTCGGCTTGCCTGCAGCTGGAATCGGCTTTGGTTTGTCATCCTCGCGCAAACCGGGAATCCCACGCGGATATTTTTCAATTGATGGTCTCCTGGGTAAATCATCAGATGTCTTTCTCTGGCTGTCATAGCGTGTATCATTGACATCTTGAGTTATCATACTAGTCACCTGGTCCTTGCCAACGAATTCTCTCGTTGACGTCTCGATGACATCTCTCTATTGAGAATGAAAATAATATTATGAAATTAACAGTCTAATCGTAATAAACAAAAAAAAAAATGTATGTATGTTAAGGCTGAATCAAATTAGAAGATTGATGTATTAAATAATGGCGATCTATGCAAACGTATTCAAAGCCGTTAACCAGACATGTCGCGTCAATGAAATTTATATCAAGCATGATCTATTTATAATTTAGTTAAGTGGGTTCGATGTACTAAACTCATCAAATGAAATCATCAAGACCAGAACATGAAAATCGTATCCTATTACCTTCATTTATCACTATCAGTGGGTATTAATTTAATGTAAAATTTATATACAAAAAATTTCATTCCACATAATAATATGAATAAACATATATGAATAGTTGATGAGGCGTGATGGATCGGATATCAATAGAAACCACATTACTGTTACTGTTTGCTATATACCAAGTGTGTCAAATCATTGATCGTAGCCTAGGTATTCATCGACGCGAATGAACCACTTGCACCTGGTTCGTTCGTAAGTCACAACATACACGATAACCATCAGGAACCTTGTAATTATTATTCTCATCGTAAGATCAGTGTCCATAGCAGTAAATAGGTATTAACATTGATAACAATATGTATAAAAAATTATGTACAAAAAAAAATAATTACACATATAATGTCTACCTACATTAATAAAACCACAGTTAAATTTTGCATCTATTCGGTAAATGAATAATTATCCTACTTATATATAATAAACTCCACCGGAGATCATCACAACTGAATCAAAACTATCTTCAAACATTAAATAATCAACACCATGCACTGGCAAAAAAAATGTACCATATTTCCGCTTATTTTATTCATGACAAAGTTGGACTAGTGTTGCAGACTTCATTAGAATAATTGACCTGGACCCCAATGCAATGATTGAAATAATTCAGTTGGAGCAGACGGTCAAAATTTTTATGTTGTTCTATTGCAATATATTTATTATTATTATTATCAACTTGAACAAGGTCATAAAAATTAACACGGAAATGTATATTCATAAATACTGACACAACCAATTTGTCGGGCGTTGAATGGAATGACGTACACGCAATGACATCACTTACAAAATTAGAGCATGATATGAAAAATGAAGGAAAAAATTTTTAAAAAGTAAAATTGGATTAATATCATCTGAAATAAATATATTGATGATATAGCAGAGTATTACAATTGTATTGCGATATAAATTGTGAACTATTCGGAAACGCTGGAGGTCATTTGATTCTATTTAAATAAATATCTGTTGGCATTCATTTGACGTAATCAATTTATTTCCATTACAATTTATACGGCTAATCTTTACTATTATTTTTTCAATACTTCTATGAGCATGAAAAAATTTTTCAATTGTTTACACAAGAAATTTCCCTGTGTAGGCAGATATGTATTAATGGACAATGTGTGTTTTCGCTCTTCCAATTAGAAACACTCTCAGACAATGAATGATAATATTTGTATTTTGAAATATCTATGAAATAAAATTGAAAACGAAAATAACAATTATTGTGATAAAGTTTTATGTGTCACTCGATAAAAAAAAATTTCACGGAATCGATTGGAAAATAATAGATATGGTATTACATGATTTGTTTTTGTTATATTTATTTATTTTTTTTAATACCTCTTGCACGTAGTAATTATTACGTTCTTATGTACAATTTAAACACGCGGTAATACGACAAAAGGCGTTAGATCAGATTTATTTTTAGCTACACGAGACTCATATGTGTATTTGCAACGGATCCTTGAACACGGCCAAGTGAAAGTGCGTCTGGATAATATACACATATTTTTGTCGGTTTTTTCATGGTCTCACATGCAGTTTTTTCCCACAATATCTTTTGTTTATATTATTATTATTATTAATACGTACCACGTCTTGTGTATCATTAAATTCACTGATGTAATTCTCTTGGATAATGTCCGTGAAATTTGATGATGTTGACTTTTCGGTAATGAAAGACGATTGTTCTCTGATGAATGTTGTGTCTGATAATATCGTATCATCTTTTTTTGTTATTAAAGAAGTATTTCTAACTGTAGAATCTGATGGTATTGGTTTTGTATCTCTATCATTTGGTGTTTTTGATTTGTCCTTAATTGGTGATGGCTTGTTATCACTCGATTTTAATTTGTCAATCAGTTTCTTTGGCTCTTTAGGCTTTTCATAAGTAAAAGAGCCATCCCAAGTGGATGATCCAAGTTTTGACTGACAAGTCACGCGGTCAACTGGATATATATCAGTTTTATCGGGACTTTCAGGTCGTTCTTTGACATTATCTGACTTTGGACTAGGTCCTGGAGACTTCGTAGTCCGCTTGATATCATGGATAGTTGAGTTTGAAATTTTTGAATCATTCATCGTCCTCTCGACATTAATAAATTCAGTGGTTGAACTACTAATGTCTTCAGTAATATTTACAACACTAGTTTTAATATCGGAAAGATCGGAAATCGGACGATGATCAGTCGAACGTGAAATCTCTTGGGGTTGTTTTTTGTCTGTTGGTCGTTTTGCGTCAATAGGCTTTTCATAAACGAATGAACCGTCCCATGTAGAAGAACCGGGTTTGGATGGACGAGTCGACCGATCTGCGGGATTTGTGTCAATTTTATCGGAATTTTTGGGAGTTTCATAAGGTCGATCTGATTCAGGTTCTGGCCCCAAAGGTCTCTTAGCCGATTTGATATCATGAACGGTTGTATTAACAATATTTGATGAATCAAAAGTCTTGGAACGGTTTGTTGACTTTTCTACATTTGTAAATTTAATCGTTGTACTACTGACATCATCTGTAACATCAACAACATTTTTCTTGACATCACTTTTCAACACTGAATGACTATCAATCGGACGTGAAGAATCTTGAGGTTGTTGTTTTCCATCTGCTGGGGGTTTTAAATCATCTGGTTTCATATGTGTCGGTCGTTTCAAATCAACAGGTTTCTCATAAACAAACGAACCATTCCAAGTGGAAGATCCCGGTTTAGTAGGGCGTGTATTTCTATCACTTGTAATTTTTTCTGGGCTTTCTGAACGTTGTGGTAACATTTCGTCGCTTGGACTTTTTTGCGACCCTATTGATTTATCATGAATTTTCTTTGTTACGTTAACCGAGTCAAATAGCTCAGTATCTGCTGATTTTTCTTTCAATATAAATTCTTGTGATGACGTGATCTTTTTCGATGTATCAATTTTACTTGTTGTTGATTTATGATCAACATTCTCGGATTCATGAATTTGTGAATGTTTAGAACCATATTTTGGCGTTTGATCTTGTTCTATAGGTCTTAGCTTATCTGTAGTAGGTTCTACAGTCTTTTCATAAATAAATGAACCGTCCCAAGTCGATGATCCCAGCTTGGTAGACCTTAAAGATCTATCTACAGGATTTATAGATTTTTTATCGCTGGTCGGCTGTTTTCCATCATTTGTTACAACACTGTTTCGAATTAATGATGAATCGGGAGTAATTGAAGATCCAATACTGTAATCTAATGATGAACTTATATTCTTTTCATCAACAATAATAACTGTCTCCACTGCAGTCGATGAAAAATCGATGTTAGATGAATCTGTGTAACTTTCATGAATGCGCGATTGTTCAACGACAAATGACTCATTAATTATTTCTGATGATTCTGAGTCATGATGTTCACGCAAATTCAATGTTGTATCATTGACATTTGGTTTTTTTGAAGTAGAAGAACTTGGTTTATTAACTGGTTCGGGTTTGCGAAATTTCCCATCCCAATTAGAGGATTCAAGTTTTGTCGTACCACGATCAATTGTTTCAACTGAACCAACTGGCTTTTCTCTTGGTGTATCGGTCGGCTGCCATACCGAAGTCATGCTCGAGTCCCGACTGTCTGAAAAACTTTTTTGACTCTCAGACGTTTCTACAATGTATGAAGTTGTTATAACGTCCGCATCATTGATTGTATGATCATCGGTAACATCATGAATGTCAATGTCTATTCTCGATATATTGCGCTGGGACATTCGGGTGGAATTAGGTGGATTTCGTACAGACTTGTTGGATGTTTGAGGCGTTTCATAAGTAAAACTACCGTCCCATGTGGATTGACCGGGTTTGAAAAAACGCGTATCAGATCTTGATGTTTTTTCTGGACTCCCCGAACGTTTCGGTGTACTGGTACCCCGCGGAGATGATGGAAGATCCTCTTCTGGAATTACTGTCGAAGTTGATGTCACTTTTTCCGTTCGTTTTACATCACTCGCATCTTTATATTCAACAATGTATGAGGAGGATACTGATGATTCTACGATATTTTTATCTTCAGTAACATCTTTAACCTCTACTGTGTCTTGTCTTCTTTCAGATGATCGTATTACCGTTGGCTCATGTGATTTTTTTATTGATTCAGTGACAAAATTACTACTGTCCCATGTGGAATCACCTGGCCCTGTGTATCGATTTGGTATATAATAATGGTCAACACTATCAATTGAATCTGTGCTCATTGAAGACAAATTTTTTACACCAACAATATTATCTTGTGATGATTTACGAATGCCCGTTGTATGAGAACTCGATACTGATTCAGATATTGAACTACTACTAATACTCTCTTCAATATGTGATGATTCGCGTACTTCCGAGCTGGATGTGACATCACCAGAAATATTTTTCGTTATTTTTTTAGTATTAGACGATTGTGGAATATTTTTTCCATGTTCTGATTTTTCTGGTTGTTTCTCATAGACAAATTTTCCATTCCATGCAGACGCGCCGGGTTTCATTGTTGGAACACACTTGACAGAATTCTTCTGACCATCGACAAATGTCACGTGAGTAGATTTTCCTGTCGGTTCAACTGTACTTTCATTATGAACATTTTTACTTCGATTTGATACAACATTACCATCAACATCCAATCGCATTTCTAATTCATCTACTTTTTTTGTATCAGTATAAATTTTTCCATCAACTAGACGTGATTCGGATGAAATTTTACTCGAATCTTTGTGTTCAGAAGTTCTACTTGTAGATCGGATATTTGGACTTTGTATGTTATGCTCATTCGAATAAATATTAGATGCCTCTTCCACAAATGATGAAGATGTTACGACAGATGTTGACGAGGCTCCATGACTTTCTGTGTGACCTGACATTTCTTCAGATAATTTATCATTATTTTTAACAATATCACTGATTTTTTTTGCATTATCAGTATCTTTAATTATTCCCTGCATCACAGCCTGTCTCTTTTCATCTTGAATAAATTCCGCAGACATTTGTCCACTTCGTGTAGCTGATGTCGATTGTTTAATTGACCTTGGTGCACTCTCAATAACCTTGATAATATTACCCTTAGAATCCATAATTACTTCTCGACTGCCACCAATCATTTCAACAACGCTACTTCGACTCTCAGTTTCACCGCTTGTTTTTTCTTCTTGTACGACACGTGATGATGTGACAACCGTTGTCGATGTTGACATTGACGTCGACGACATTTCTTCAGTGATACCGGTATTCGATGAGGTAGACTTGACCTTATTATTTGCAGTCTTTTTCTTCACCTGATCACCATTATCTCTCTTACCCAAACCCATCACTTATATATATTTTTTATTTTTTATTTATCAAACAATAAATATTATATTCTTCTTTATTAAAATTTACTTGACTTTCAATATTATTACAATTCTATGCACCACACAAATTTTTGTATTTAATATAAATTTATATAAATGAAAAAAAGAAAAAATAAATTTGGTATTTCAAAAATTATAATTAACAAAAAAAAAGTGCAAAATAATCACAGAATTATTTTATTTCAATTATTCGTTTCGTTCTGTCTTATTATATTATCTTTAAAATATTTGGATGTTAACGGTGCGGTATCACGAGTGATTGTGGCATATGTTGATGCCTGGTCGAACTCTACTACACAACTATACTGAGCGGTGGACTTGCTTCACAATTTGAATCGACAACTATACAGAGACTGAAATCGGCGCGAGACGAGAGCGCGGGGCCACCCCCCCTCACTACCTTACACTCTCATTTTTCATTCTTTCTCACTGTATCTCTATTTCTCCCACTGTTCTCTTAATAATGTCATACTCACAGTAAATCCCCACACATGTAAGTAAATTTATATACACAAACACAGATATAATTTCACAATGTATAACTACATTTACAAATATTCCTACTTCAACTGTACCTTGTTGGTTTTTTTTTTTTTTTTTTTTTTTTTGAAACTGCGCGTGGGACGTGTGTTATTTAGCACGAATGGAGCTGCGTATGTATGTGTGTCGAGTTCCGTACGAATAAATATTTTATTTTATTATTTTTTTTTTTTTTTTGTTTTCACTCAGTGTATAAGTACAGTCATGTATATTAGAATACACATGACATAAATATACAGGTTCAATGTGATGTTTAATGTTGTTTTTCATTAATTTTCAAAATTGTCAAATATGAGATGAAAACTGAAGAAAAAAAAAGAAGAAGAAACAGAACAAATAAAGAAAGAAAGAAAAATAAAATGGAAGGCAATGGATGATTCATGTATATTATAAATATAAATTATGTTTAAAAAAGAAAAAGAAATATATATATATATGACAAAAATATTTGTATTTAATTACAAATGTTTCATTTTAATATATTTCAAGTTAAATGAAATTTTAGAAATTTACTTATCACATTAAATAGACTCTATTCTTTGCATTAATAATAATGATGATGATGACAATGATGATGATAGTGATGATAATATTTTTGTGATGGCGACGTTGAATACGAGGCCAAAGGAGTCGGAAATAAATACTCATGTATACCTATAGCAATGGGGAACCGGTTGACTCCCAACATACCCGTAACTTGCAAACGAAGCGATGACGTAGTCGTCTCTCCCGTGCAAAAAAAGATTTGCCGAACTCGATCTCTGCCTCTGTCTTTGCCTCTCTTAAGTCATAAGACTTTTTTTTTGTTTTTTTTTTTTTTTTCTTACTTTTCTTTTTCTTGAACTCCTTTTGCTCTCATTCATGCCTATTTCGGAGTAGCTCTTTTGCAGTTAACGAGAATCAAAAGAAATAAGATCAAAGTAGGTCACAGAAAATATGTATAAATATCTACAAATATATGATAAATATTTTGAAAAATAAATATCTTTTTGTTTATATTTGTTTCGATCAACTTATCAACTGAGTTTATATCATTATTTTTACCTGATTTTGTCAGAAAATTTATATTGAAATTGGTTTTTGTTTCCAATTTTTATCCAATAAACAACAAATAAATATCTACACAAGAGGAAAAAAATGAAAATTATCAAAATTTTAATAATAATAATTATTATTTTATTTTTTTTATACTTGTTTTTGATTTTTCTAAGAATTGTAATCATTCTTTTTTATTTTTTTCACCTATATTTTGGTGGTTTTTGCTGCAGGCGAATTGAATGTGTTTGTGCACCGATAATTTTAGAATCATATCCAAGATAAGACAGTTAATAATTTATTATCGAAAAGATAACTTCACAATGGTAGACTCAATGTCGTGTATTGAAAAATGTATATACATATATGTACAATGTACATGTATCTATAAATGTATCGAAAATGAAAATTCAATTTGATCATAGTATATGTATATATATATACACACACACTCATACCTTATATAATTAATGTACATAAATGGTTGGCACGTAAGAATACCACAGTATTATTTCCATTCGTATATTATTAACATATAGATAACTGGTTACTATTATTCATAAAGATGTTAACAGTTTTATTATTATCAATTCATAACGTAGAAGAGAAAAAAAAAAAGCAAATCCTCAGAAAAACAATTTTTTTGTACTAAATATTTTCTCATAAATGAAATTGAACTTTTATACATAAGTAATATTATTTTTAATTCCATTCATAGCGACTGTTTGATTTTCTTTTTTCTTTTTTCTTTTTTTTTTTTTTTTTTAATATTCATAATTTGCCGTAAAGCGTTGACACAACGACACGCGAGTAAATATCATTGAACGTTGTCGCGATGCCGCGACAACAGCCTGTTAAAATGTATATGTATATATGTATATGCAAGAGACAAGTATTCGTGACTCGTCTAAAACATTGTGCAACGTGCATAACTCATGGGACTATAACACGACCAGATGACCGAAAAAAGATTAATTCATTCAGATATTATATTTTTTTTATCGATGTAAATTCAAATTATTTGATACACATACATATATTATTATTATTATTATTTTTTTTTTTTTCAATATATATTTTATCGTGAAAAAATTCATGTGAATTTATTTAAAAATCAATTCAAACATTGAGACTTTTGAAAGTTGAAGAAAAAAATTTTTTTTTACGCATGATATATTTATGGAGTTTTCTGTAATTAATTCGAATCTCGCTTTTTAATGCTTGCAAGATAAAAAAGTAAATATGTCAAGGCATATAATTTATATACATGTATTTACAGATAATATACACATATAAATGAAATATCGAGCAGGTATAAAAAAAACATTCGAGACCAAAATATAGTGTAAATATTTTTCTCTATCGCATGAATCACTCATCAAAATAGTAAATAATATATTTAAAATATTTTTTTATTTTTTTATTATTATTTTTTTTATTTTTTATTTTTTTATTTTTTCATTTCCTTATTTAGTATATGATATATTTCCATGTATATATACATGTAAAATATAAATTTAATGTGTTCTTATTTATTTATTATTTTTTTTTTTCAATCAAAAAATCACGACGTCGTTTTTTTACCCACGCATTTATATATATATATATATATATATATATTAAATATATATGTATTGGTTAAAAGAAAGCGTCATTGGTTTGCGGCAGATTAAATGTGTGGGCATTTTATACACGCGGGTCGCCTGTACACTCAGTGATGTCCCCATATTTGGTGAACGCCGGTACAACTTACGTGGGCGAATGCTACTACAACTAATCATTCCCAATATAATGGTAGAACTCACAAGGAAATGCTTTAAACTGCATAGGTAAATGTACATTCAAATTAATAACGTAAGAAAAAAAAGAAAAATAATAAATAAATAAATTTCTTTTATCATTCAAATTTATTTTCAGAAATCACTTGTGCGTGGTCAACTAAAAATATTTTCTGATGCATCACTGTAAAATTTCAAGCGGTTACTGATGAAGTAGTAGTAGTAGTAGTAGTAGTAGTAATAGTAGGTGGACATCATCATCTGACTAATTTGCCTACAAGTGTAGATTATTATAGTTGACAATGAAAAATTCGGCCCAGATTGTTTTGAAGAAAGAAATAAAATATTTTAAATTGTTCTTATTATATATTTTGTACCTTAATACGATTTCAATAAGTCAATGATGATTTCTGGGAGCGGCTACTCGCACTTTCATATATTTGTAAAAAAAAAAAAAAAAAAAAAAAATCGTAATAAGGAGCGATTGAGTGCTATCGGTTTGCCTTGATTCGTCAATGGAAGAGACGTAAATATGTATACCAAAAATGGGAGTATACAAATTGAAAAAGGACGATGGTGAGAACAATTTTATATGGGAATTTAGCTCGAGTACGTGCAGTGAAATATAAGAAAAACTACACATTATCATTACCGTACACTGGCACTCTCTTACAAATAGGGAGGAAAAAAAAAATATGAAAGTCGGGTATGTTTGCCAATATTCCTCAGGGAGATGACCTCAAATTGATTTCGTAGACGGAATAAACATTAGCAAACAAGTTTCTCGATTGATAAGTGATTAATTATTCTACTGAATAGTTAACATAATATTGTTCTACTAATATGAATTAATCCACATTACAACTCTATTTCCTTTTTATTGCAACGATAAAATTATGTCAAGAGTACATCATTATTTTATTATTATTTTTATTTTTATTTATTATTTTTTTTTTTCGTTCATCACTTTCCAAGAGGACAATCAACTTTCGCGCAGAAATTATATTTATAATTTCTCAAGCGTGAAAGAAATACGTCTTTGGCATACACAAACTACCAAAGACTATGGTATCATCGATGATGTATGCGAACATTTCACTATGAAAAGTTCAACGGCAAGAAATGAAGAAAAAGTCGGGGCAACAGAGAAAAAGAGAAAAAAAAAAAAAAAAAAAAAAAAGACGAAGAAAGTTTGATGATACATGAAAGAAATATTTATTGTATTCGAACATGTTCGCGTCACGTTAATGTGACAAATTATAACAATTATTCATGTCTAATTTTTTATTTTAACATTCAAAGTGAGGTCAAGGATACAGATTAAAAGATTCTTCAACTCAAATACAACATTAATTCTTGCAGTAAAAATATTTATATTACTTACTTTATGAACAAACTGTTGGCTGTCTCATTTATTAGAATCTCAAGTGAGAGCTTGCAGTGCCAAGAGGATGAATGGGTCGTTTATGTCGACCGCATAAATTATATAAATTACATTTGAATATAATCTCAATATTGAAGAATGACAAGTTGATATTTTCAAGGGTATATGCAGCCGATGAAGTCATGATCCAAAAATTTTGTACGATTTTTCTGACAAAACGAAAGGATCAACCAAATGCATCGTCAACAGGGGTGTGGTGATAGAAGATACATGGACAAGGAAGGTGAAAGCAGTCAGAGAGAAGAAAAAAATTATAAAGGCTGCATCTCTCGCCTTATACGACCGTGACACTAAAAACAGACACCAACCGCGCGACACACACATTAGTATTTCGTCCTCGGGACAAGCTGCCACAACCAGGGAGTTTAAAAGTCCAATGAAGGTAAGATCTCGAGGACGACCGAAAATCAAATATGATTCATATGTTTTATTATTCACTGGGCTCAAGATCACAGTTGTCCACGGAAAGTATTCAATTGAATTTAATCAAGGCTTAATATAGACAATTGAATTGAATAAAAAATAAAAAAAGAAAAAAAAAAAAGTAAAGAGTTATATGCGCCAAAACACCGCATTGAAATGACACAGATACACATTAGCTAAATAACAACATCAATAAATCTTGGTGCACCTGATGAACTTTTTGAATAATTCCAAATAGTTTACACAGTTGAATTTAAACATTTATATACTCTGTAGTGTGATCGAATTTTGTACAACTAACTCTGTAATTATTTTCGTAACATGAGAATGAGCCATTTACTAATTACAATAGTTTACAATACAATGACTGGTAGACAGAAATTTATAAATCAATTTTAAAGTTAAAATATTTCTATAATTACTTAAATGAATTTTGGAGCACTTTTGAATATATTCTATGATAAGTTTATGATTAAATTGTAAACATTATTTTGCAACGATCGATTTAGCATAATATTCAATTAAATTCCTAGAAAATTTGCAATTTCAACAAATGATCAATTGACAACTTTATTTCAACATAACTGTCTTTACTTGAAATAAATAATTGTGAATGTTATTAATTATTTGATGAAAAAAAAAAAAAAAAATTTTCAACCGATGCTCAAGTTCGGGAGAAAATTCATTCACGAATTTTTTTCGGTAAAAAATGTGTGGACGATATAATCCGCACGAGCGCGTCACAACGTCTGAGCCAACGCATTCCCGCGTCGACGTCGACGGTTTGTCTTTCTGCAGTGAATCGTCTACATCGTCTACGTTTACAACTAGTTGTCAGGGTAACCATTTGTATATACACTATTTTACGCGCAGTCGCGGCAATTACAGAAAAATGTGTAGGTTAAACTTTTGAGCTTGCAGTAATTTTGCCAAAGGGTGTTGGGTTGATGAATGATCTTGAAAGCAAATAATTGCACGACCTGAATATAATAGTCACTGTTTCAACTCACGCGATGTATCTACGAACATTATATAAATTTTCTGACAGAATCAGGTAAAAATAATAATATAAACCCAGTTGATAAGTTGATCGAAACAAATATAAACAAAAAAATATATTTGTTTAGAATTAAATTGAATTTACTTATCCAATTGGTTCGAATTTCAAACGAATACCATTTTCAGGCGTGAGAATTATAATACCAGATTTTTCTATTTTATATGGAACTACAGTTGAATCTGATGGTGAAACTTTAAAATTTTTTATCACTGAAATTATACCCAATTTTGATTGATACATTGCAAATCTTGCACCAATACAATTTTTTGGCCCATCACCAAATGGTAAATGAACCATTGGATGTCTGTTATTGTTTTTTTCATTGAATCTTTCTGGATCGAACACATCTGGTTTTGGATAATAACATTCATCACGTTGAATACTGTATACAGGTATAAGTACCACAGTCCCTTCAGGTAAAGTTATATTGTGTCCGGGAATTTTGTAGGGTTCCATTGCTTTTCGCCTTAGTGCTATAGCTGGTGGATCCTTCCTCAATGTTTCTATAAATCAACAGAAATCATATAGATACACAATAATATTTATTATAATAATTTGCAAAAAATAATTATATGTAATTTAACTGACCCTGCAATATCATATTGAGGTATTGCATTTCACTGATAATCTCGTAAGACAATCGACCATTGTGTTTCTTCAACACATCAAAAATTTCGGCCCGCAATTTATCTTGAGTCTCTGGAACAGTTGCCATTTCATAAAGAGCAAATGAAATCGTTGTGGAAGACGTTTCAAAACCAGCAGCGAAGAAAACGAAGGCTTGAGATGTCAAGAGAGTTTCAGTCAATTCTAAAATTAATTTTGCAAATAAAATCGATAAATCATTCTTATAGTCTTAAATAATGATGAATTAATATAAAATTTGAAAAAAATAATATTACCAAAATCAATATTTTGTTGATTGTTTTTTATATCTTTAAGTATATCTACAAGATCATGACGAACGATGTTATTCTTGTTTCGGTATTCTATTGTCTCTCGAATGGTGTTAATAAAAAATTTTACATGTGCCGGGGGGATACCTGTGAGGCCTAAAAATTTGTAAAGTTTCGGTGAAAAATCACGAATTAATCTTCGAAACATATTGGCAAATGTTGGCTCAAACATTTGTCTTCCCATTGTTCTAAATTCACTGTCCTCCCTTTCAAGCGCATTCATATTTATACCAAATGCACACGAACCAATAACATCAGTAGTATATTTTGCTGCAACTTCACGGCATTCAATAATATTACATTTTTTCACTTCATTATGAAGATACTTTTCGAAATTTTCAGTACATTCAATCATTAATTCGATCATTTGCTTAAGTTTTCCTGTCGTAAATGCTGGAGTTAATTTTGACCGAAGAACTTTCCACCGGTGACCGTCCATATTTAACAAATGCTGTGCCAGAGGATCAAGCGTTTCATCAATATGTATACCGCGGCCTGAGAATGTATGGAAATCCTTGATTAAAATATTCTTTATTAGTTCAGGATCATTGACGATTAATATTGGTAATCGAGTATGAAAAATTCCAAAAAAAGGTTTTTCTTTCCACATATCGTATAATTCCTTCTGCATTTCTGCTATTGATTGCCGACGCAAAAGAACAGATCCAAAATTACCGACTAGAGGCAATGGACGTGGTCCAGATATTCCTAAATTCTTCCAGTAGTTATATGTTGAAGTTGACCAGTAATAAAAACCAAGAAGAATCGCCGCCAACCCAATAAAAAATTCCAGTGGTCCTGATTCCATTTTTAAAAACTTATTCAGAATAAATATTTCTCACACAATTTTTTTTTTTTGTCTATTCGCAAAATTTAACATAGCACTGATCGCAATAGCAGGAGATGACGATTTGAAATGCTAGCTATCAAATTACAAGCTATATTTTTATACAAATATCTGTAAATGATTAAGTTATCGTACAAAAGTGGCGAGTATGATTATTAAATGACTTGCAGAAGAAGATAAAAAAATTTTAATATTTGATTTTTGTAGATATGTACATCTATGACATACTTATTTATTAACTGCGTAATATACATGTGCTATTGTAAGAATTTTTTTTGTTTTTTTTGTCGAATTATCATCCGAATTAATAATATGTTTTCATCTAAATAAGTCAAGAATATTCATCATGTCATATATACTATTTTTTATATGAATTAAAACGTATATACTATTATTACTCTTGTAACAATATATAAAAATATATTTAATCAATAATATTGAATATATTGAATAATGAATATAATACGTATAAATATAAACGATAGCTTTGTTAGAAAATTAAAAATTCGGAATGAAATTAATTTCTTTTCAAAGTTAATATTTAGCTGTAGTACATCAAAGTTGAAATCGCTTGATATCCAGTGATTCCATAACCCACAAAGAATGAAATAGCTCTATGCGGTTGTAATGGCACAATCACATAAACAAGAGTATGAATTATTCGCGTAATTGTAAATGTTCTGATAAGAATCATGGCAAGATAAAAAGATGGCCCCGTTGTCAACCAGATAAGTGTCATGACAAACCACGGTAGAATATTCTCTAAATCATTCCGATGAGCTCTTCGTACTCTCTCAACATCATCATCGTCTAATTTAACTTTATCAGTTTTACGATGAATATCTTCAGGATTAGCGAATGCCTGAATATAATATTTATTTGAATTAATTATCATGAAATTTTATATAAATTAATTTATCATTTTTTATCATTACCTTTTTGGAAAAACGTTGACGTCCTGTAAGCAACGACATCGCCAACATCTTCAAAATAAGCACAGCACTCCAAAATGCAAATTCTTTCAATAAATCTTCTCTAATTACAGCCATCTTTTCTGTTGGATAAGAAATATTGGATTTCGATTTGAAGAAAAATATTAGAACTGCTCGGTAAGTACAATCAAGATCAAAATGAAACGCAATACTTCAGTCGAATTGAATTCCGTTCTTTTTTTTTCAACACAAAAAATACACAGTCACTCTGTTATGCAATATTTATATGAAATAATAATAGTTTTGTGTACTTTGGAGCATATAAAACATCTTATTTACTTTTATTGTGGAATCTTTACGCATATCAAAAATCATACTCATCTCATTATTTTTGCCGGTATATTTACAGTACCGCCCTATTTAATCGTATATATATTTATATTTAAACTTGAAATAGCGTTAATGAAATTAATTTGGCCAATTGTTGGATCGCTTTTTTCATTTATAATTAAAAAATTATGTATATAATAAAAATTTGATTGATGTAGTTATACAATTTTTAAGAGGACATGCAAGAACAGATAATAATATTTAATGTAAATGACAATATATTATGAAAATTTTCTGATCAACTACGTTGAGAAGTTATACTACGCCATGACACAAAATCCGCGGTTGATTTGAAAGGAGAGCCACTAAAGTTTTTTTTTTTTCGTGATTTTTCTAAAAAATCCCCAATAACCACGGATTGATTACATGGTGCCAAAATGTCAATGAAAAAATATGCAGTTATCATTTTGCACATCCAAAAGTCAATTTTTCGATTACTTAATAGACATTGATTGTCCGCTGATGTGTTGTACTATTATATATACTATTTTTATTCCAGAGCAGCTATCACGGGATGGCATAAAGTACTTTCTTACCAACCGACGATAGTTAATGCGTCGTTAACAAAAAGTTATATTTGAGACGATACAATTGTGGTCCGAAAGATATCAACATGACAACTATTTGAATATCCAAATGTTACCTGAGGAATGACAGACTGTTACCGTTTCGATATATATTGATGCCTGTTTTTTATGATCAGTCAAGAGTCAAATTTATTTTGTTTACAGAACCAATTTTTTACTCGCGATTTAATTTTAGTTATTAAATTTTCCAAATGGTTGCAATGAACTGCGGCTGAATAAATTCAATTAGTGATATCTCAATTGGATATATCATATTTCTCACCGCAGCTGCCCCGATAACCATTTCTATTATTTTCGTCCAGCTTATGGTATAACAAGAGCTAAACAAAAATAATAGAAATGGTTATCTGGGCAATCATGGACTGTTGCAATTTTGGCGCCATACAGTTAACCCGTGGTTATTTGGAATTGCCGAAAAATCAGCCATTTTTTTCAATGTGGCTCTCTCTTTGATATTTTACAATAAAATTTGTAACTGGTAAATTAGAAATTAGAAATTTCGATATTTTCGTCGGTAACAAATTCTACTTTTGCCATCTCTTAATATCATTCGAGAACAGTAAGGATACTTCTTTATTATCTTTGAGGTCCGACCTGTGCCACAAAGTATTGCCCACATCGTCATTTATGGTGTGAGAACATGGCTTCGCGACTCAATCACGGTATTCAACGAGTTTTAGGAAAATTAGAGGCATCAGTTAATTCTGGAAATTATTATGAAGCTCATCAAATGTATAGAACACTTTATTTTCGGTGAGTGAAAAAAAGAATATTCATGTGCGTATATCCGAATGTATATGCTATGTTATATATATATATATATATGTATGTGTGTTTTTACGTCATATTGTACAATAAAAATTAACTAATCCATAACCTCTTTGGTGGACTTTAGATATTTGGCACAAAAAAAATATTCAGATCTATTGGAATTACTATATAATGGTGCAATCCTTCTACTTCAATGTAATCAGGTATTTGAATTTGTTTATTACATATGTGTTAATACTAAATAATTCTTGTAAAACAGACATAATAATAATTTATTTTTTTGTGATTATAGCATACCAGTGGTGGTGATTTAGGTATATTATTTGTTGATGTACTTAACAAAGCAGAAATTGAGGCATCAACAATTTACTTTGAAAAAATTACAAAGTTATTCAGTATTATGAAACCAGAAACACCAGAAAGAGAAAAGTTTCTTCACAATGCTGTGAGATGGAGTATGAAACATACTAATTGCAAGTGGGGACATCCTGATTTGCATAAAATGATAGCTCAAGTTTTTTGGCAAGGTATGTATATTTCAATTATGATTTAATTTTCTCTTACCTAATATTTCGACTTTATTATTATTACTTTTATTTTTTTTTTTTTACTTTTTTTCAGAAAAAAATTATACTCTGGCGAGGAAATATTTTATTTATAGTAATAATGGTGAAGGTTGTGCCGCAATGCTAATCAAATTACAGCAGGAACGCGGTTATTCCGATGAAGTAGATTATTTTATAGTTCAAATTGTTTTGCAGTAAGCATTTTTATTTTACAAACATCTCATTAATAATTGTCATTTCTATAATTTATGCTAACGTAAGTATGCTAATATTCAGATTTGATTTGCAGATATCTATGTTTGCGTAATATAAAATCAGCACAAGATGCCTTTGATTATTACGTGTCCCAACATCCAAAAATAAATGGAAGACCACCAAATTCCACACCTTTATTAAATTTTCTATATTTTTTATTAAAAACTATTGAAATGTATGTATAAAATTTATATGGCGGAAAATTTTTTTATTGTAATTATAATAATATATATTTTTATTTTTTTCACTTCATCTTCATGTAGGTCTTCTATGCAGGCATTCACAGTTGTTCGTGCACAATATTCTTTGAGTTGGAGCAGAGATGCTGGCATTGATATTTATTTGGATAAAATAGCTGAACACTATTTTCATTTTCAACCGCGTCGTCCACAACAGCAAAGTTTATTTGGAAGTATGATGCAATCAATTTTAAATGGTCTTGACGATGAGGATTCTGATGTTGAAGATCGAACATCACGGCAAAGTGGTGGTAATAAAGCATCAACTTCTCATGCTGCACAAGAGCTTGACTGATTTTTTTAGACCATCATGTCTAATACGAATTTCAAAGAAATATTTTTCTTTATAAATGGTTTATGTGTATAGCCATGTCCCATATTACTCAATCAATTTAAAGAGTGCACTTATTTAATATTTAACACGAAATTAACTTACTGAAAATCTCGAAATGAGAGTTGAAAAATTTATAATCTTGTAACTGAAAGGCTTTGGAAAATAATAATTTTATTCTTGTTCTCTATCCGCTAAGTGTTGACAGAGCATGAAAGGATGATTTAATTTTTTTCAAGATGCTTGAATTAATGTATAGGTTAAAAATATACAGGTAAAATAGATGTGCGTAGATTTACATTGAGCTTGTCAGAAGATCGTGACGCATGGGACTTATATCATCAGTTCAATGGAGGACTATACGATGTACAAATAACTATGAATTTTAGTAAATTATAAAGTATCATTTAAGATAAAAAAAAAATATAAATGACATAACAAATTGATAAATTCGATAGTAGCAAATTTACTTGCATTTAATGTATGTAACATTTTATTGAAAAAACAAAAAACCTGATAGAAAAAAAACCACTTAAAATGTTTTTCCCTCATGGATTTTCACAAATTATAGCAAAGTAAACGAAATAAAAATATGTATATTTATTCTGGATAAACAGATATTGAAAATTTCAAAGATTTTTCATGTGTAACTTCAATTTTAAGCGTACACTAGAAAAGTTTTATATTTCTCCATCATTTTCTGTACATAGTTACAAAAAAAAAAAAAATTCTTCAATGAATATATGTAATCCAAAAAAAAAAGAAAAAAAAATTGTATGCAATATTCGTGTAAAATTTTACGTTGAAATAAAAGTAAGAGGCAAAGAAACATTGATTATAAAAGAATAAAACAAAGCTTGTCTTGATAAAAGAAAAAAAATCAATGATTTATTTTCTTACCTCATAATTATTCATTATAAAATTCCCCATATAAAAATGCTAACAAATATTTATAGATAGAAAAAAAATTTTGTCATAAGTTTGATACAGGAGGTGAATGAAAATTCTTCTTGTGGAGAACATTTGACACTGTGTTTAATAATCTTTAAATCCTGGCATGGGAAATTGTCTTGAATATTTTTCAACTTCATTACGGAGCGCCGCGACTTTTGTTTTAATTTCCGGATCATTCACCAGCACAGATTTGTAATCAACAAGTTTAGGTCCCGATTTTGCTGATACCTCTTTTGACAATACTAATCCACGATGAATGAATTCAGCTATATCATCAATATGTTCCTCTTTTACACCCCGAGTCGTTAATGCAGGTGTACCCAATCTAAGTCCACTTGGATTCAATGCGCTTTTGTCACCGGGTACTGTATTCTTGTTGCAAGCTATTGAAATTTCTTCGAGAATTTTTTCTGCTTTAGAACCAGTTATTCCGGAATTCCTTAAATCAACAAGAATCAAATGTATATCAGTACCATCGGTACTAATCTTATAACCACGTTGTTGTAAACATTGACACAATCTCGCAGCATTAGCAATCACTTGCTTTTGATAAGCAACAAACTCCGGAGATTTTGCTTGTTTCATCGCTGTTGCAATTGCTGCGATTGCATGATTATGTGGACCACCTTGAAGACCAGGAAAAACAGCTAAATTAATCCGACTCTCAATATCATACATAATTTTTTCTCCCTTTTTACCAATACTTCTCACGCCTTTGCGGAAAAATATAACACCAGCACGCGGACCACGCAATGTTTTATGTGTGGTTGTACTGACGACATCGCTGTATTCAAATGGGCTTGGAATTAAACCAGCTGCAACTAAACCCGACACATGTGCCATATCACTGAATAGGTATGCATTATTTTCAACTGCAATTTCCTTGAATCGCTTATAATCTAAGCAACGACTATAACATGAAATACCAGCGATAATAACTTTTGGCTTAAACAATTTTGCCTGTTCCGCTAATTTATCATAATCTATTAAACCAGTTTCGGGATTAACTTTATACGGCATTGACTCGAAAAATATTGACGTGGCAGAAATTTTTTTGGTCGCAGTGAAAAAACCTGAAATAAATAATTTAATATGTATACATGTCATTTTTTTTATTGTACTCTAATGTATGACTATTAATTTAATTTATTTTAATTTGTATACCATGTGTCAAATGACCACCATCGGGAAGGTCAAGTCCCATGATACGTCCATGAGGTTCAATTAATCCAGTGTAAACAGCAAAATTGGCAGGGCTGCCAGAATATGGTTGAACATTGCAACCCCATTCTTCAGGATTCAAATTGAAGGCTTCCAAAGCCCGTTTTTGGGCTAATATTTCAATTTTATCAATGAATTCATTGCCACCATAATATCTAGAATATATTTTTTTTATTAACACATAATATTAAGAAATAATTGTAGTTAATCAATTGAATATTTACCTTTCTCCGGGAACTCCTTCACTGTATTTATTATGAAGACAAGAACTTAAACACTGCAGTACACTGAGAGATGTAAAATTTTCACTAGCAATCAATTCTAATCCCGACTTCTGTCTGTCTTTTTCCTTTTTTATAATATCAAACAATTCTGGATCACTCTCCCATAAATTTTGATGAAGGGTTTCTGCCATTTTCTGATAATAAAGAAAGAAATATATATTAACACATATGATAATCACACGTTAGTATTAACACAACTAAATGTACAATACGCAATGAATAAATTTATCTCAGATCACAATTCATTTATTCATTTAGTTGTCGTGGGTGAAGCTTGGTGGTATGAATGTGATAACCCTAAGAATGGTGTAATGATTTCATTAATTGGATGATAAAGAAGATAATTTAATAATACTATATTTTTGTATATTAACGTCAAAGAGATAGCATTTTTTTTCTTTTAACTTATTCTTCTACTACAAAAATAATTTAAAAATATAGATAATATGCTCACACAAGAGTTGTTGTTACACGTGGCTGTTGTGATGAAACATTTATAGTGATGATGAAATATCGGTTTTAAATATTGGCCTGGAAAAATAGATCCCCTTGATGGTTCAAATGCATTTGTTACAAGTTTTCCAACCAATCGAATGACTCGTATGTTGAAATTTGAGCAATTTGCCGCCATATTGTTGAACCTTTATTTACTAAAATTCGAATATAAAATTTACTTTTTTTATTATTAAAAATAACTTTATGATTTTATAAATTGAAATGAGACATAAATTTTGGTATATTTATTTAGTTGATTTCTTATATAGCACTGATGAATAAACGTATTTTTGGAACCATAACCTTAAATGATATTTTAAACCCGCGAAAAAATCAGTGGTCTTGAATTTAATCCCATATACATAATACATATCCATACACATTCTAATACACAATAATATAGTTTTATTGGGAATTAAATTCAAGAGCGACATTTATATATATAAATATGCGTGTGCATTGTGTACCTAGTGTTTTTTAAAAATATTATATTCTTCTCAGATTCACTGATTTAATAAAAGATAATAATATTATATAGAAAAATAAAATTAAAGTAAGTATATTATTAGATACAGAAATCAATTCATAAATATAAGGTGAATAACAACTTTCTTCTTAAAGCGCTGCAATAAGACTAAAGTTTATCCAGTTTACCTTTCTCTTTCAAGTATTCCAATTACCCTCTCATATTATAAATGTATCATGTGCCGAGTAAATAAACATTCTGCCTATTCAGTTATGAGTAAATATATTTTCTCTTCAACGCTCCACATTATACTAATATTAATATATTATGAAATTGTAATATAAATATATTTTTTTCTCTACTTTTTTTTTACATATTGTGCAACTTTGAGAACATGAATTAACTTATATCATATCGATAGAGATTTATTGACGTCGTTTTTCATGTTTAACTGCCCTTCCCAGTTATAAATGATAAAAAAGTGCAAGGTCAAGAGATTATTTCAAGAATGTAAAAATAAATATGCGTACAAATTTTGAAGAAAATAACAATTATAGAAGTACTTTTTGTTTGTTCGTTTATCACCATATGAATATCGATATTTTCTAATTATATAAACATATCTTCCTTGCTATAACGTTATTTGCATGATTATGCTGAGTTACACAGGGTTATGCTGCGACAATTTTTTTTTTTTTTTATGAATGAAAGTGCGCATGTTCAGCGAATAACAGAATAATAAAAGTTTACTATTCGCATTTGAATATTTACCGTGATTCTGGAATAAATGGAGTTTAAATACTCGCCACTGAATGTTTATCTATTTATTGTTAATATGATACAATTATAACTTAAACGATTTTTTTATGTTTACATTAATGCGATCTATTTTTTTTTGCGAAAAAAATACATTATTGTTTTCAATTGTAATTGATTTAAATAATCAATTAATTAACCATCACATTATATATATTCAATAATTGCGTAATTTTATGATTCTATTATTCAATTAGTTTTTCTGCTTTTGATCTCGATGTTCTTTCACCTAAGTTCTGCTCTTTATATTTATTTTTTATTTTTATCAACATAAATTAATCTTCACATGATTTGTATCGTCGTCGCAATTACAAAACACAATCTCAAGAACAAAATATTTGTTTATGAACATCACAACATGATTTGTGTATACATTTTATTAATACTTTATAACATTTTTTTTTATCATGATTCAAGTATCATGAAATATGTTATGGTACGATTTTATTTTTTTCTAAATCAAAATTTTTGCTGGTGTATTTTTTCATTTTAATTAATAGAGAAAAAAAAAGTAATAATAATAATTGTGCTATATTGCACATTTCACATTCAACGGAAATTGTATAAGAAATAGAAAATGATATTTTATTGAAAAAAAAAAAAGTGATTTTCGATAACTCACGTATATATTTTTTCAATGATGAAGATGTATTTTCTTCTCTTCTCACTCTAATCATAAAATTCACGTGTTATTTTGTTTATATTAAAATATTCTTCAACAACATACAGCCATGCAATGTTAAGAAAAAAAATAAAGGCAAATATAATTGTAATGTGAATTAGCGGTTTTTTAAATTTTACATAATCATTTATGGAGGGTCGTTCTTGTATCCGGCGATAAATGAAATCTTCACTTTTCATAATACAAAAGAAATAATAAAGAAGCACATTTGGTATTGGATTACACCGTCAATTACTAATTCTTTGCATGGCTTATTATTATTTTCTTTTTTGTATGTACTTATACGTCATCTATAGTTATCTGCTATAGCTTTTGTTTCATTCTGATTTTTTTTTTGTTGTTCTGTCTAACAAATTGTTAATCTACTTTCGATGATATTCAATTGTTTATAAATACGTTTTACGTTAGTTGTTGATGTCAGATTTACCGGTATAACGAGACGAGTTATGTCAAATCGCTGATAATTAAATTTGCATTTTTATATAATAATTTTTATTATCATTATATCAAGGTCGTTGTTCACAATTTATGAATACTAGGGATTAAATTTTAATTTCTTTTTTTCACTGCCTTTTTTTTTCAGTAACAGCATATGACAATACTTTTTTCTTGAGTGATGCCGATTAAATATTATTGGATAGATTTTCACGACACATGGATGTTTCAATTATATTTATATTTTTTTTACTCTCTGGCTGCTTCTTCCTTAGTCAGCCAAGCGTGCATCTGAGATTAATTTTTCATCTACATTACCACATTTTTATGATTCTACAAAGCAAATCCACACACCAGAGAGATGAAAAATTTAATATAAATTAATTTTCTTTTTGCATTCACACAATTCATATCCATTTTATTCGTCACATTGGAAAATTTGGCGTATTCGCTCACATTTAAATATTATCTTTTTGTCCTGTGTTGTTAATCTCAATAGCTGCAAAATCAAAAGATGATATTGCTGATTACCAACTTGTTTATATTCTCACGAATGCGGCATAGGACAATTTGTATGTGATGTCTGTATATTTCAATTCTTTAGCACATTCTCTTGCGCCTTTTCTTTTTTTCCTCCTCCTCTTTCCTCAAATTCGATTATCTATATCAATAAAATGAGCTGTATATATAACAAAGGTATGCTGCAATGAATCAATGTTTTTTTTTTCTTTCTTCTCGCACATTTTGATAAATTTAATTGTATATTTTAATAGCCTTTTCGAGGTAGTTAATTCGTGGACGCTTTGGCGCTTTATTAACGTGATCCAGACCAAGCCAAGGCTTTTGTGCCGCTATATAAAATAAATATACGAATAGAAATAATTCATTGACAAATGTTTAATATGAAAATGCAATTGAACATATGTAAATGAAATTTACCTTGACCTGGATTTATTCGGAATTCTTGTATATTCATAGTGTAGTTTGCTTCGTCAGTGATATATTGCGCTTTCCCCATTGAAACGATCACGAACTTAAACTTTAAAGTTTTTATGAACTCTCATAAAATATGAAATTTTAATCATTAAAAATAAATATGCTTACCTTTTCAAATTCTTTTTCTTGTACACCCAATTTTTTCAATAACCTATCCTTAACCTTTGTGAAAGGTTCAGACTGTCATAAAACAAAAAATATAAAATCATAAAATGGCATATAATAATAATAATAATAATTATTATTATTATAATTATTATTATTATAATGAATAAAAGAAAATAGTTTTTTTACTGACGTGCTTAATCTTGAACATAAATGGAATTCCAAATGGTGAGAATACATCTTTATGGAAGTGTGCAACAGGTATGAGCATCTCATCTTCCTCAAGATCAACTTCATCTTTTGGTATTTCTTCTATCCTGTAAGTTTTCGTGTTCATTGTTGTGAGACTTTCTAATAAAGTGTCTTCTTTGGGGCCCGGGAATAATCGGTTACAAATTATTTCCAATATCCTTAATTTACCCGAACCATTTTCAGATAATTCAACTTGTTTTTTTGCTTCTTCCAAAAGTGTTGCAACTGTTCCACTTTTATTTGGATAAAGTATGATTTCTTTCTCTTCTTTCAGTGACGGCCCCACCCAAATGCATTTAAATTGTTTTTTATTTTCCAGTTCATTAACACGAATACTTAATTGTTGATAAAATATTTTTTTTGTTTTCGGTTTACAATAAGAAATTAATTCTTTTAGCGTTCCATCATATGTACACTTTAATGGATATCCAGGTGCGTCTTTATAATTCTGACATTTGAAAAATTGTAAGAGATACGGATCTGTACCAATCCTTTGAGCAACCGCTTTTGCCATTTGATCATATGTCATTCGTACTGAAAGTTCCATTGTAAAACCAGGATCATTTATGATTGATTTGTCACAAAAAGTTACGTCCAATCTGTAATATAGTTCCCTAAAAAAAGAAAAAACAAAAAAATCCATCATACCGATAAAATTTTTTTTTTCATCGTTTAAAGTAATTTTCAATACTTACTTGAAGTAATCGCGGCATGTTGGTAATTCATACATATCATTGTCACGCTCTTCTTTTTGAAAAACTATAATATCACCATCCATCAATTCCTCAAGTACTTTTTCCAACTGTTCTGTCATATTATCAATTTTTTCCACCATATTTGGTTTTATTTCTTCGTAAAGAGCGAGTTCTGTGTTTGGAGGAAAGCCAGCTCTTTCATTTAATATAGGTACAAGCTCCTCTGTGAATAAAATTTTTTTTTGATTAACAATAACTGTTGATGATGATTTTGAAAAAATAAATAAAATATCGTATATTGATGTACAATTAAAATGATTTATTATATGCATACTTACGAACTTTAGCTGTGACCGACATATAGTGATGACCAGCATAATGAATTTTTTTGTTTTTCGGATCATAAAGTTTGAAGAAGAGAAGAACATCGGTGTCTTTATCGAACGGTGGCAATGATCTCAAACCAGAATCTGGTGCTACTAATTCAACGAATACATGCCAGGGGCTAATATTTTCAGCGACCACCGCTATATATTTGCTACAATCATACTCGAGTTCAATGAGAGTTGGTCTGCATGTTTGATTGGTGCGCGAACTAAATGGCCAAATTCTAATTTGATCAACGGGATATTTCTGTTGAAAAAATAATAATAATAAATTATAAACAAAAAAATACATAAATGTACTAATAAAACCAATCAAACGAGAGGAAAAAAAAAAAAAAAAAAAAAAAACAATGAATTTAAACTCGAAATTATTCATCAATGGATATTAGACAAAAAAAATTGTTGAAAATTAACTCAATACTACTTACCAGATTCTCGCTGAGCAACAGTAGAAAATCGCGAATTGATGCGTGTTTACGGATGCGGAATACGCGATACAGAACACGCTCCGGGTCGTACAAATCGTTGCCCTGGTGACCGTCGAAGCAGTCCTCCAGGAGGACGTGCACGGTCATATATAAATGCGCGTCGCATTTCTCCTTTCTTTTCAAATATTCCAGCCTCTTCTCTTCTTGTAGCCTGACCACCAGCTAGACCAACAAAATTAAAATTATCCATATGTGTGCAAAGAATTTTTTATATTCAATTTTCAGCTCATTTCTCTCTTTTTTTGTTTTTGTTTTAAATAAAATTTTCAAAATGTCTTTATATATTGAAAGATATTATTATTTTTTCATTTTAGCTTTGCTTCATTCTAATTTTGCGTTGCCTCGTTGTTATTTATATTTGAATTAAAAAAATTTGTATATAAATAATAAAATTAAATTGATTGATTAACTGATTGATTGATATTTTTTTTTTTTTTTTTTTTTTTTTTTCCGTAGAAATACGTCATTATTATATATTTTTTGTCTTTTCCCCTCGCGTTTAAATAATTTTAATTTTGTTCATCTGCCGCAAAATACACTCTTTCTCTTGATAATTAATTTTTAAGATGTATATCCACAAGTATATCCGTGACAACATGAACAATATGTATGTAATATGATTAATAAAATGGAAATTATTCCATTAGATTGTTATACACATATAATGACAATGACAAAATCAGAGGCAAAGTATGTGAGAGGAATATGAGAGAGAATGATTGTCTTAAAATAAAAAAATTAAAAATTAAAAAAAAAGGAACGATAATAATTCAAACAACCCTCATGAATAAAAAATAATGAATAACAAAAATTTAAATTATTTCGGCTACTCGACATTATTAGTTATAAATTATTTATTTCTGTGACGATATTTGGTATCTTATATTGTATTTTCAGTTTTTTCATCTTTTTCTATTTAGTAATTATGTAAGAACAAATAAATAGATAAGCATCTGATAATACTTTTTAATCAATATCAACATGATGAAAAATTTGATTGGTTGAAAGTGTCATGATATTTGAGCGCATGAAGACTAGCTCTCATAATTGAGGACGGATATCAATTTTTTTCATCCATTATTCATCGTATTACGGTTTTTGATTAGTTTTTAATGAAGAGAAGTAAAAAAGAACAAATCGAATCAAGTCCAATTCATTTTTCTTTTCTTCGATATTCGCGGAAAGTAAATGGGTAAAATGCACTACTGCATCACCCTATGTCAACTGATAACGGAAAAGATCAGATTGCAAATTAAATAAATAAATAAATAAAAAGAAAAGAAAAAAAATTGAAGGCATAATTTAGAGAGTCGATACAACCATTTAATTGCGTATAGTTGTCGTTACTTGAATTGAATTTTCTTGGATTTCTAATTTCCAACAATTTTCATCGTATTACCGTTTTACTTCGCGTTTTTTTTTTTTTTTTTTTTCCATCCCGAAAACTCGCATTGATCGCAATTCTAAAAGCGAACTTATTTATTGAATATAAAAAGAGAAAGAGAGACAGAGACAGAGAGAGAGAGAAAAAAAAAGGGAAACACGTATAACAAATAAACGCACAGAACAAATTGTACACGTTCCCTTTCTAACGATTCACTTGAATAAAAAAAAAAACGGTGCATTGTACACGTGGACATTGCATTCACATTTGTTAAAAATATTTATAAAGTTGACTTTTTTTTCTTCATCCTACAGACAATATGATACAATTTTCAATCGCACTAGACATAACGACACACCACAGATTCAATAATAGCGACCGTGATTCGCAAAAAAATTGATTAAAAAATATTTAGATATTTATGTATATAATCGATGAAATTAATTCATATGATTTTTTTTTAAATTCATTCTAAAAATTTATCTACTGTTTCACTATTTTTGAAACTGCTCTATATCTGGTAAGAGATAAGAGAAAGAACTCTATTCACGTTTACAATTTGCATCGCCGCAATATAAAGTTCTGATTCCGCATTCACCGACATATGTATCATTATTTTTTTCAATTTTACTCTCAGGTAACAAAATTTTTCGATAATCGATCTCTAGACAATCACGTCATTGCCGTAAATCACTAGCTCGCGCGCGCGAAGAGAAACAACAAATTCATTGACGGTTTTTTAATATTTGTAGACAGTTCATTATTTAAACTCGTAAATATGCAAGCCGGGATTTCGCCCAGTTTGCGGATACGATCTTAATGCCGCGGCTTCACTTTCACGATTATTTTTATCAGTTTCATTACTATCATTGTCGCATTCGCGATCATTCATCTCCTGGTTAAATTCTCTTTGAAGGATGTTTCTGACCTCTTGGGGGATGTCCTCTGCTTTCACTTCTTGAAGAACATTTTCTAGCTCAGAATTACGGATGTACACCAACATATACGCATTTGTGCAATGTTTCACTGCCATTGACATGTCCTCATCCTGACCACCGTAATTATGTTCAATAGCTTCCTGTTTTGTACACCGTGATACCACATCGTCGTCGAATTTGCACCACTGTTGCATGAAAAAAAAAAAAAAAAAAAAAAATGAAAACAATGAAATTAGTTTGAATAGTGAATCTATAAGAAAATCATGTGAAAAACTCACCTTTCCATCACCAGCGGGATTAATAAATACAACATAATGTCCACCATGATTATCGCCACTATGTACGAGAACCGCATGCAGTGTATAATTAGCATTTGATTCTTCTTTAACTTGCAAGTAATCCCCAAGTGATATTTTTTCATAAAACTCAAATTTATCATTAAATTTAACTGAACAGTCCGTTATAGGATCATATTGAAACCGCATTAAATGTAAGTGTAACACAGGGGGAAATGATTGAAATACGACTCCCTTTTCAGCTTCTTGTAAACCATGTTCACCTGCATCGTATTTATTATCACCATCGAGAATTTCTGTGCTAACATAATCTCTAAATGATTCGTAAACTGAAACACAACAATAATAATATGTAGTTTAGTTTTTATCGAAATGTTAAAAGAATGTAATGAAAACTTTTCTACAAATAATAAAAGTCTATACTCACTATTCTTTTTGCCCTTTATGTTTAACTGAATGTCATAAAAAGTTTCAACTCTAGTTGATGTGTAGTCAATATTTTTGCATTTAATAAAAGATGCCATTTTCCCTTCGAACAATTTTGGTACAGTTCCCTCCACACACGTACCTTTCATTTTACTTTCCAATTTGTCCAGTAACTGTATGAAAAAAGGCCTATTGTCAAATAAAATTTGAAATTGATAAATGTTAAGAAATATTCAGATGTTGGCAATTTACCACACGTAAAAATTCTTGGACATCATGCTGCATAAATGAATCAAGAGTCTCCCAACCAAAGCTCTTTGTTAACTTTTTGGTGCCAACAGGTTTATCAACAAATTGTAATTCGTGAAATACTCTTTGCAGTGCGAGCGCTACACTTTTACTTGAATCATCGCTTTCTGTTGGCATTTTGTAAACGGCCTGCCTCAGCTATTTATACATATGAAAGAGGGTATGAAAAAAAAAAAAAAAAAAATTAGTAAACACAAAATTTAAAAAATAAATAAATAAGTAAAATGAAAAATATAAAAGACAAAAAGGAAATAATAATAATCCTATAATTTCTATTTTCAACGCGAAATTGAGAAAGATGAATGAAATGTTGTTAACGCACTTGATTGGTAAAATACAGAGTCTGTAGAAGTGAATTCATATAGCATGTTGCTCCTTGATTTTTCAGTCCTACATATCCTGTGTGTTTTTTACTGTCCCAACTGACTCCGTGTGGTGCATCTGCCACAACATTAACCTTGAACAAGCGAAAATAAAAGAATAAAAATTCATTATTTCATTGACGTTATAAAAATATCTTTACAATATCGAGCTACATAAATGTATAACGAGACGAAGAACATGATGATATCATGAAATATTGAAGAATCCATTGTGATTGAAAAAAATAATCAAATTCATGTGTATACACTGATTCAATATAAATTGTGTCGAATGATTAGTTATAAAAGCTGGAGGCACGACTCGAAAATAATAGTTAGTATGAAGCATTATTGATTTCGAAGTCATATTGCAATGATACTAATCATGTTCATTTGAAAAAATAATAGTATAAATTCTTATTAATGCTTTCAAGCAAATAATTATTGTCATGATTATATGATATTGTTGAACATTATTTCGTTGCATAACAACAAAATACATTTGCATTACTTACTTCAAGTGTGATAGCATCATCTTTAATAAAACCCTTCTCCGGGTCTAGGACATCATTCCAAAGCATAAAGTGACTGAATCCCCAATCATTCTCCTTCGTGTAGAATAAATGTTGAATTTCTGTAAAATTTTTTAAATAAAAAAATTAAAAAAAAATAAAAAGATCAGTTATATTATCTAAATAATTGAATTATTGTGAATTTCATTTTTCTTTATTTATTTTTGAAATAAAGGAAGATATTTTACATTTATTTTTACTTACTTCTGCTGAATGGTTCGTGATCTTCTTTAACAGGAAGGATACGTAATTCCGCTACCGCTTGACAGCTCCATGTTGTTGATTCACTTTCACCGTTACATTGAAGAAAAAATCCCAATGATCGTTGCGGCTGTCGTTCTTGAGTTTGAGTTTGACTTGATCGTGGCATTACCATTATCTTCCATGGTAAATTGCGAACGATACATGGCGGTGACAATTGTGATTCCTTCATCTTAGATACATTTTCTACTGTATATCGAAATGTTGCTGACGACCGAGCTCCGTCTAGAATAGAAAAAATTTTTATACATAAACAAACGAACAAAATTTATAAAATAAAAATGATGAATTACTAAAAAAGACAAAATGATTTGATACATTACCTTCGTCCATTTCATGATCTAAACCAATATAACTTGACATATTGTCTAGATCAGCTAGTTCAAACTCTAATTCACCATTTACAGGCCGTAATTCATTGCCATCTCCTCCACCATCATTTGGTGTTTCTAAAATTTTAATACCAGAAAAATAGAGTGTCAAAACTTTTATTTTTATATATTGAAAAAGAGAAAAATTATGAACTTTCATTTGTTTATCGTTATTGTATATAAATTTAGTAGAATGTTTTATCATCAAGCAAATAATTCATCCGTAATTTTAAATTTGAAAAACCGTCGTAGTTAACTATATAGAATAAACAATTTTTTTGTTTTAATATGTATACTTATACCTAAAAACGTTAAATTGAGGTTAGGTCGCTCATATAAATTTAACAAATAATTTGTTTTTTTTTTTTTCTATAAGAATAGATGAACATTGAAAAATAAAACTTCTATAATTCTATTTAATTAGCAGTAAATAAACTGAAGATCAATCTACGAAAGAAAAAAAAAAAAAAAAAAAAAAAAGAAATTGTATCGATAATGATCGATCAAATTCTAAATTCATATATCTGCCTAATGTATCAAGTAATAATCCCGTACTCAATCTTGTGGTAACATCCAATGAAAATATTCACATATACATTACATACACACAACACATTTTGTTAAGTAGTATTTCCGTTATTAAAACATTGACTAAATTGAAATTTAAACTGCTCACCCTCTTGTGTATCCATATCCTCAACTTCATTAACCTGTACCGGAGTAAGGTTGAGTTGTTTTAGATTTTCTTGATCGTTGACGTGGTTCATCGCGACACCGATGTTGATTGTCGTCTTGTCAGTGCTCTGTACCTCGCGGACGACGTGCGCCGTCGAGGTAACTTTAGAGATGGAATTTTTTACCGGCTGTAGTACCGTTGATTCCTGTGTCGTTAACAACGACGATTGGTGATGTATCTTTTCTGCTGACGGCTGTTGAAGCTGAATCTCGTTATCGCTTAACTCATTCAAATTTTCTTCTTGTTCGTTACGTAGTTGAAATGACGGCAAACTTTGTTGTTGTTGTTGTTGCTTCTGCTGTTGCTGCTGAGGTTGCAGAGTATCGATGACAACGTCGTTAGATTCCACAAAGGTATCACCACCACTGGTGCTGCTGTTACTGCTAGAGCGACCTGTCGGTGACGTCGCTTTATCGCACAACGACGTTTGGTACTTACTTGCGATTCGCCCAATTTCTGCGGCCGTAATATGCCCCCGCCAACTCCGGGGACGCCCACACCATATACTTCACCCTGGAGTTTATTCTCCTCCACGGTCCTACAAAAGAAAAGAGAATAGAGCGCGGGCGCGCGCGCATCCAAATTATATTCTCTCAAAATGTTTTATATTTAAGAATTCAAGGTATTATTATTTATGCATTTTATTTTCCCTAAAGAAAAAAGCAAGCATATTTTTAATTTCAATACACAAGCGTATGTACACATGTACGTGTGTGTGTGTGTGTGTGTGTGTGTGTGTGTGTGTGTATGCGTGTTGATGAACGTAAATATAACGTTTGGATTTTGTACGTGTGCCAACAGAAATGTCGCGCTCTGTATTTCCGCAGGCGCAAGACACGCAGCGAACAGCGACGACAGAGTACCAACACACAAATTCAACACGCGCCTTGTCGTCTACCTTTATTACCCATACGACTTCATTCACTCTTTATATTTCCGTGGATTTGTTTCCTACCACACCTTTTAAATTGTTGAAGTTTGCTATCACGATTCGATGAAAAGCCAAGAATACAGCAATCAGTACTGTAGTACAGCGGAAAAGAAAAAAAAAAAAGAGGAAATAATCTTGTCGGTACCGGCGCCACGTTCCTTCTGCTACTCCGTTTTCTTTCTCTTTCGATTCTCCCTCTTCACACCCTGTCTCTCTTACTAGCTGCTTTTTCTATTACTTTACCCCTCTTACTCACACTTCCCAATTATGTTAAGCGATGCACAAAAAAAATTACTCTTTATTCTACTATATATTTCATGATGACTATATTTTCCTTTTAATGGCGTCTTTCCAATTTCATCAATTTGTGATATTCGTTATACGAAGTTTCTACACAGTTTATTATTTCTTGTATATATCTTTTTTTTCTATTCTGTGTTGAATAAGACGCCATGAACTGTTATATTTTTTTTTTTACTACCGCGACCTTACCAATACGCGTTATTGCCGTTGTAGTAGATCGTCGTCGTCTCAACTCACTCACGTTGTGATTACAAAAATTAATGTTCACCGACCGGCGTAAATATATAATTAATAAAGATTGTTCCACTTACGAAATTTGATTGAATCAGTAAATGTCCGCATTAATTCGATTCACAATGCAATACAACTATTAATCAATATTAATTTTGATTATTTGTTCATGAATTCACGGTTGATTTGACTCTATAATCCCGTTTACACTTTTATGCGAAAATAAACAAAATGGCCACGGTAAAATTAATCGCCTCTCACAGATACTATTCAACTCTCACTCTAGCACACTATTATTTGTCTAATTGCCTCTTCTTCGTCAATTTACCAGCATACCAGTACACTCTCTGTGCATTTGTACAGTGTGAAATGCTATTTTACGGTTTTGCTATACTTATATGCACAGTTTGTAACGTATAGAATGTAGATTCATGAACGTGTACACTGATAGAACTATATATATTTGAAAAAAATACTAGGTTGTTGTTTAATGGTCGTCATAGTCGGTAAAGAAATTATAATTCAGTTTCAAATTTTAGGCGGGTATATTTGAATGTTTATCATCAATTTGGAACAAATTAACAAATAATGGAAAAATTAATTTGGCATTTGATATTATTTATTTCAAATAGAAAGATTTTCAAATCAATATTTGGATCAAATTCTTTTGATTTAGTTCCAACGTTTGATTCTCTTTGTTATTTTTTAACACGCCATAATACATATATTAATAATAATATATTAGAGAAATAAGTATATATTTATATTTTCTATATTGAATTATCTGTTATTATTTTATCTGTGAAAATGTATTTTAATTTACTTTTATGCCAACAAAAAAATGCATCAGACTTATTGAATGGTAGCGTAAATTTGTGCTCTGTGCATTTTTCTATAAAACATTTAACTACATTATTTATAATCGGTTTGAGTTATATTTTTTCATCGTGTTTTTAATTTCTGCTCTATAATTGGGTCATATTTATTATTTATTTATTTATTACTATTATTATTATTATTTTTTTTTTTTGTTGCAATTTTTGGCCAATATACAAGACTACACTTTCGACATGTTAAATTTATACATAAGTATTTATCATGAATACATAACGTATCACAGCGTAAGAGGAGTGAATTTATATATTTTAATATGTCACATCCAGTCTTATTTTTTGCTGTGTACACGTTAAACAACGTACGTACACTGCATGATACTATGTTTCTTTTTATTTTTCATTTTGGAGTCTTTTCATTTATCAAATAATTGATAAATCTCATCACGTCGTGTCATGTCGGAACATTTCTCTGTAAGGCATATTAAAGGCAGGCTTTATAATAAAAAGCCTTAAGACTATGTATACCCTCTTTTTGTATCAATATCCTTTTTTTTTTTTTTTTTTTTTTCAATACATAGATGCCAAAGTCAATGATTTTATTTATGTGCAACCTTTGGATAACTCAATCATTCTACCCTGCATTTATTTTCTAAAATTAGCATTATTTATAATCGCGATATAATTTAATTAGTAGCTATATTTTATCAACAATTAAGTTAGACATAAAAATAATACATTTTTTGCTCGCCAGCATTACATAGTGCACAGTAATAACAGAGATAATTGATCGCACGACAATTTATAAAACGAAAATTTGTCAATAAAAATGAATTAACATCAAATTTTTGCAATTGCAATCCGAATGCTGCAAAAAAAATTAACAAAACTGCATATACTAGAGTGCATTTTTTATTAGGATAAATTAATCTGGTCTCGAATAAAATAATCTATATATCTTACAATACGAAATAATAAAAAATAATTAGGCTTATTGCAATTTTTTTTATTCTATCAACGAGGGAATAAAATCAAAAAATAATTGAACCCATTGAAATACTGTTAGACGCAATTTTTAAATTAATGATTTATATTATTATATATGTATATATATTAATTTAATATTCAACTTGTTTTTCTTCAATCTTTTTTTGAATTATTCTATTCCTTTTGTATCGTCGTGATTATATTATTGTCCCGATTGTATCAATACAATATAATTCATCGCTTGTAATAAGTTTTAATATAGCATCGTCATAAGCACTTTGTAAGTAACTAAATTTAATTCGAAATCAACAAAAATCGCTTAAATAATTAATCCATTAACTATATCGTAGCACAGTATATTGACAATGTATACAGGTACTATTGCGACGCCCCAAATATTTCAATTTTCCCGAGAGAGAAGATATTATAATTTTGATTAAAAAACGATTTCAAATAAATCGACAAACAATATAAATTACGGGAAAATAATATAAAATTTGAATCAAAATTTCATGTCGTATTTTTTTTTTTGTTTCTTTTTCGACTAGATTTTTATTCACTTGTTCATGGCGGTTAGCACCACTCACACCACTTTATAAAGTAATACTAAAATTCTCTCACTTCATTGGCAAACTTTGTGAGAGATATAAGCACCATTGAGTACTAATAAATATTCACCTTACCAATCTTCTTATCATTCAGTGGAATGTAACTAAATATTATTTACTGGAGCGAACAGACTTTCGAAGTTCCATATGAATCATCCATTGCGGCTGTGCGCCTTTTAATTCCTTCCAAATAAACCTCACGATTGAACAAACCAGCAGCTAGTGGGATTCTGAAGAAAAAACAAAAAATAAATAAAAAAACTGTATACAACAAATAGCAGCAAATAAGTATTTAAAATCAAATAATAAATTTATGAAATTCTTACGTATCAATTCCAGGTCTTACGGTTGTTTTAAAAACTCCCCAAACCGGCTTATGATCAGATGTGCAAATGCTCGGTACTGAATCATAAACAAGACATTCAATGCTTCCATCTTTTTGTGAACCTGGACTGTCATGGCTAACTCTCCTTATGTATCCTCTGGTATGTCCTTTTCCTTTAAATAAAATTCTATCTGTATATGCAGGTGTCCGTTGTTTATTGCTCGAATCAAAGGTTTGTGTCCCAGGATCGTATTTATATGTCGGTGGAAATGTAATCGGTGCCTCTTCAAATCCTCGTAATACTGCTCCTTCATTCAAAATCATGCGCAGTTGATCTTTCATAAGTGATATTGGCGATGATTGGGGAAAACACGTGCTGGATACCCACTGAATAACCTCATCACGCGGTTGCGCTAAACGAAAATTTAAATCACCGCACCAAAATACACAATCAAAATTTTGTGTCACATCTAAATAAGAAACGGTAAAAAATCAGATTGATTATATGTATACATTCAAAAAGGAATAAAATAATAATAATAATAATTGTATATACCTTTATTTTTATGCTTTACTGGTAAATCTTTGGGTAGGTCAAGATTTCTAATAATTCGTTTAATGTCACTGACGCGTTCTTTAACCTTGTCCTGATGTGCGGTAAGATGAGCCGTAACGAATAAGAAACTCGTCCCAAATAACATGAAAGCCAAAGCCACGGCGCCTTTGGTCCTGAATGCAGTTCCAGGTCGTGTGGAAAAACTCGCTTCCTCCGGCACGGAACAGAACCAAATGAGTTCACGTCGTAAAAATAATGAGAGATGGAGTGTACCGAGACTAGTGCTGGTTAAAAGTACATGAGATGGTCCAAGAGTTTCTTGAATAGCCGCTTCCCATTCACTGCGCTCTGAACATGATTCTTGTGTTCCAATTGCAAGAATATCTGGGATTGTTTGAATTTCTGATGGTAGCATGAAGTCATTCAATTCTTTTGGTGGTGTTTGACCATTCATATTCCACGTACCGACGAAAATTTTCACTTCACGATTTGGTAAGACTTTTTCAAGCTCCACAGGACCCAATAACGATGTAGCAGCGATTCGACCATGAAGAAAATTCCTATATTTGAAAAACAGTTTAATGAAAAAAAAAAAAAAAAAAAAAGTGTTTCAACAAATCTTTTTTACAAATATAATTATACCTTTCTCTGGCTTTTTGCGCGGGAATAATATTGAGTACTTGGGCAGCTAATAAAGATTGTTTAGCGAGATTATCCATTGATGCACCGTCCGTAAAAACTGCATTTCGATCTTTCTTCCTTGCTAATGTATCGT
The DNA here is from genome assembly GCA_963920625.1 of Dinocampus coccinellae. Taxonomy (NCBI): domain Eukaryota; kingdom Metazoa; phylum Arthropoda; class Insecta; order Hymenoptera; family Braconidae; genus Dinocampus; species Dinocampus coccinellae. The sequence goes on along the minus strand of OY987188.1, from coordinate 3,482,724 downwards.
GTGACGTTGAACGAGGCTTCAAACGTATTGGCGCACTTTTTATTGATTCAGGACTGGAATGTTGCAATGAATTCGTCGCTGAATTCACTATCAAATTGTCAACGGAACGTCGATGCAAGAGTTTATACCTCATTTGAGTAGAGATGCAGGGTGAAGCCGAGTCTGATGACGATTGATCAGCTGAAAAATGAAAGTATATACGAATTAATAAATATAAAACAATTATTGGCTGTATATCAAACCAAAATTATTATGATTGAAGATCGTATAAGGTGAAAGCAAAAAAAAAATTTTTATTCTACTATCTAAAAGAAAACAAAAAAAAAACTAAAAAAAATTATCCGACAGCACTAATTGGATTCAATCATTCGAAGGTTTTTCATATACATTCTAATAAGTAACTGTACATGTGTCATTTGTTAATAAGTCGATGAATAAATTGACCCAATCATTATTAATACTTGGTATGTAAGTCACGTATTTGGCAGATATATTCATTTTAAAGAGTTAATAATAAGCCTCTTGCATAATATATGTTTTGAATTAAAGGTTGAATACAAATAATAAAACGAGTGTTAAACGATAGATTGAACTAAAACATTGTAACATTTGAAATGGTACATAATAATAGCGTATATCGCGATCATCATTCTCTCATTGTTACAATATATTACGTAATATAAATGGTGATGTATATTATATTGGCGTCATGTTATAATTGTGGAATGTGATTCTGCATTTACTGAATGTGAAAAAGATTTTATTAATCATTCAAAGGATATTATGTATATGTATATGTGTGTGTTTTAGATTTTAGTCAGCCATTTTCGTAATACCTTTCTTCATTTGTTCCTTGCTATGATCATGATAATGAATGACTGTATAAATTTCATCCATTGGACTGTATCCTTGTCTTTCCATTTCCAAAAAAAAATGAGTTATATATTTTCCTGTGGTGAAATACATGTCAGAAATATTTCTACCAATAGTTTCACTTTCAATAAAAGCAAGATTGTCATCTTCATCAGAACACTCAATCACGTCAGATTCATCACTATCAGAATCATAATTATTTTGTTTGTGTGTGTGAGAATGTTTTTCTGTTAATTTTATATATGATGTTGGATTTGAAGTATTATTCATTTCCAATTGAATTTCACTCATATGATTATTTGTAATTGTTTCATAATTTTCACTATCACATTTATCAATTTGTGAATTCGTCGTATCAATTTTTGGAATTGTATCCATGAAGTTTTTTTTTGCATTTAAATATCTATCTGAACCCACATCCTGCGTTGACGCCGTCGCCGTCTTCGTTGATGTTGATGATAATTTAGTACGTGGCGGCCGCAAGGGCGTGTCATCCTTTTTTGCTAACCTGAAAGTTGTTTTTATTCCTTCAACATCAGTTTCACTATTATCTGTAGAATTTGCAATTTCCATATTTATTGTTGATGATCGTTGTATATTTTCCAAATTCTCTGGTACATTATCACCAAAAACACATCCTGATTCCACCAGCTGTTTATCTTGTGAATTTTTTTTTTCAATATTTGACGGCATACCTACACTATCAACTATAATTTCAACTGGTAAAACTTTTGGCGATCCATCAACACTTGGATTACAACTATTATCCGATTTATATTCCGTTTCATCACTCATGTCAGAAGACGAATCATCACTTCGAATTTTATTTTTTTTCTTTTTTCTATCACCATTTCCTCCAAATACCCGAGACATTTTGTGTAAAAATGACGATTTTTTATGTTTTTTCTTTGAAAAATTTTCTGACATTTTTAATAAATTAAAAATAAAACATGTAATAGAATGAAATAAATATCAACGCCTGAGAAAATAATACCGCCGACGCATCTGACGCTTTCACTACCGCCTCAACTGAACGGTTATGTGGTTCTGGGAGTTATATTGAAAAATCCCCACCTGCTACACTCATACGCTTCTGTCCCTATCGGTCTATCTCTTTCTTTTTCCTTCTCCCTCATTCTCTTTTTTCCAACACTACTAAAAAAAAAAAAAAAAAAAAAAAAAAAAAAGAAAAAAAAACAGCGTTGATATATAAGCTCCCACACGTTATATCTTTTTCGCTCTATCCGGAACATCTCTCGCACATTAAATGTAATGTGGCATATACAAATTGCGTAGGGGAATTATCAAGGCTACGTTATTGACCTTGTATACCATCAAATGAATAAATATATATATATATATATAGAAAAATTGAAGCAATATTTAATCCTATCATGGGCTTGCGAGTGTATTACACAATATAATAAATCACACCTTTATTTTAGTAGTAATTGTGATTTATAAAATATCTATGTAATAATTATTTTGTAGAAGCGTTAACTTAATTTTAAATAAATAAATATACAAAATATATAATATTTATAATTAAAAGTATAAAAAATATATGGAAAAAATTATCACAATTAAAAGATAAAATTAATTTACCTTCTGTGTAAACACTTTGACGTTGATCCTTAGTAACAACTGTCATACTCCGTTTTAATCCACACTCTTGACAACATTTATTTCGCATTAATGGTAAAATAATTTGATCCTTCTCAATAACAGCGTTGGTTTTGCAGTTTCCATTCAACGATGCAATTTCAGATTTAACTGAAATACGACTCAATGTTGGTGACAGTCTACTAGTTGTAAGACTTTGTGGTGGTGTTCTACTACGTTCTGTCATTGCACAGCAAAGTGACAATTTTGTGCTTGTATATGAGCTGTGTTGTGAATCATCAATTTTTGAATTTTTATTCGAATCACTATCTTTATTATATGCCACTTCCATACACCCAACTCTTGTTTTTTTGTGCATTAATAGTTGACACAATGATTTTTTCTTTTGCTTTAATCTTGGTGATGAATTGACTTTTGAAGCATCACTTGAATCACCTGCTTGCTCCATAATATTTTTTCTTTAAACTATATTTAATCAATAGTACACTTGAAATTTCATATATAATTTTAAAATATCAATATACAGATGTATAAATTTTTTTATAGTCTTATATGTTTGCCTTCATTATAATTTTTTTCTTAATTTTTGGATATATTTTTGGTTGTTTTTATTCAATCAGTCGAATTCTTCTTTCTTCTTCTTCTTCTCTCTTGTTATCCCATAAAAAATAATTAAAAAAAAAAACAAAAAAATTGGGATTTAGCCTCAAGTGTGAATTAGAAATAAACTTAATTATCTAATTGAGTATCAATTCCATTTATGTATACGTATCGTAATTTTTTTGAAGTTTCCTCTTGCCGGGCCACATCAATATATAAATTGTAATGTTCTAGTAAAATTTGTTCATTTATTCTTTTCTATTATTCAATCTATTGATAGAGTCTCTTGTCATTTTACTAGTTACTTCATAAGTCAACTGAACGTCTTTTTTATAATTTATTTTCTTATAAGTGATAATAATATTATTTTGCAACTGAAAAAAAGAAAAAAAAAAAAAAAAAAGAAACTGTTGCTATGACTAGATATATTGCCATAAAGTTTGATCAAGGAAAAATAATTTTTGTATATGAATATCAATTGACTGATGGTGGACTTAGGTCAATAATGATTGAAAATCTAGGTAAGTACTTGATCACCGCACGTAATGACAACACAAATTCATACAAAAAACTAAAATTAACAATGTATCTGGCTGTAGAATTTTCTTGTGTATAAATTAAAGACACGTCATGTATGAATGATAACACCAGAAAAATAGGACAAAATAATTTGTCAGTTGTGTCTTCTTAACCACTTCTTCAATTACTTGTACGCCTGCTTCCATTATCCACAATTTCTAGCTCTATTTATATTTATAAATACTCATTTTTCTCCCATTTTAATTGACGAATTCATCATGATGATTGGCTACCACATGACAGGTAGGCCCACCACAAGTTTTCGTCTCACACACTTTTCGCCATTATCCGTGTTCGCCGCTACCATGCGTAAAAAAAAATTATTATTATTATTGCGCGCGCGCAATTGCGCCATCTACTGCTTCAAAAATTCGCGCGCAATCGAAACTGTCACATGTATAATTATAATACCCGTTCTAATATACCCGTTCAATGACACACATTTTTTTTTTTTTTTTTTTTTTTTTTTTTCACAAAACAAAAAATTTATCATTGCTATTCGATATTTATTTCATGCAGAATTATATGATACCGAAATCCAAAGTCTAATTATCCTTCTAACCTCACTCTATCATACACAAATGAAAGAAATAAAAAAAAAACGTTATCGGAAAATTGGCAAGATATTATTTCGCGGGCATAATTCAAATAGAAGATGTCGCTAAAAGGACAGTTCTGTGGCAGCCATAATTCACTCTTGAAGCGCATATACTTCAATACGCAATTGAATTATTATATATATATATATATATATATGTAACTACTTCCCTTTATGTATATAACAACAGCAATGACGTCATCGAATACATCTGCCGGGAATTGGCGGTTGGTGGGGTGAAGTCAGCATATAATAAGCGTTTGAGCGGTATACCTCGTGGAATTGTGTGTCATAACATTGTTTGTTTATCTCTCAAGCGTACAAATAAACAAAAGAAATCTAAAGTGTGTATTATAAATTCACAATTGAGGTGTGACAATCAAAAGTGTGATTGTAAATCAAGCGAAAGGGACGTGAAATTACTGGTAAATTTGCAAACTCACACAAATGTATGTTATATTTATATATTAGAAGTCCGTTAGGAATGTGTACACATCAGCTGACAATACCATTGAATACTGATACGTATACAATTATTCAAATTTTTCGATAATTTTTTTCATTGATATTAATTTGGTATAATATAAAGTAAATATCAATGAAAAAAAAATTAATGAATTAACAAAAAAATAATAAAATTATTTAGAATATATATCAAGAATTGAGAATGTTCTAGAGAATTTTATTTGTGCATGCGTAGAAAGGTAAACGAATGGAAAAACAAAAAGAAATTAAAAATAAAAATGGATCTTCATTTTTGTTTTTCCATGCTAAATGTTTAGAATATAAAAAATGTTATAGTACTTTAATATAACATTTCTAATTACACTGTATACTTTGTATATACATAAACATATATATATAGTTAACGTGCTCTGGGGCATAAATATATCTGTGGTGGCTCTAAATATGATGGGGCTTGTGGTGATCCTAACCGGCAATACAAATCATTTTGAAAATGCGCGGTAAAGAAACGATGAATACGTCATTGGGGTTGGCAACTGAATTTGGTGAGTAATTTGAGTACTTTTTTTTTTCAGGTGTACATACATAATGGTATTTATATAACACAATGGCGTTTACATTTCTACGATAATTTTTATAGTACTTGACTATATATTTTTCACAGCTAAATTATAAAAAACGTTCAAGAATGAAAAACAAAAAAAAAAAAAAAAAAAAAAAAATATTGCAAAATTATTCTTTATTGTAGATTTTTTGAATTAATTTTTACGCCTATAAGAGATTATGGTGGAATTATATTTGATTAAAAACAAAAAAAAATTAGACAATTATTTATTATATTGACAAAATATAACTATATGACACGTAGTCAAGGAATGAATTGAGAGGGAAAATTAACAGAAATATGATATTTTTAATGAGGTGAAATAGACAGAAGTCACTTCCCATGAGTAGGTACATTGGTAATGCATGTGAATCAACAGAATATGATGAAACAATCTTGAATAAAGTAAACGATACATATTCACATATATGTGCACGTGAGCCATGTTGATTGCGCCATTACTTGATTAATCGATATACTTGATCGGAAAATAACCAAATATTTGTGCATATATAAATATATATATATATATATACAAATCCATATATTTTTTTTTCTCAATATTGTTGCTATGAGTAATTGATGCGCGACAACAAAATTTTGTAGTTTCCATATCAACAAAAAAAATTTTTGGTTTCAAAAATTGTGTATGCTGCTTGAAAAAACAATAATAATAATGAAATAAATAAATATCGTACATCGTCATCTATTTGTCTAAATACCCAAAGTTTACTTCAATTCAAATCTATTCACCTCGATAGACGTAATTGACACTACGTCATATTTTTTGACGACATGGAGAATATGACGAAAAAAATAGAGTGAGAGAGAAAGAGAGAGAACAATTATCGAAATAAATGTGATAAATTAAGCAAAATAAATCGCGTGTAAAATAAATTCAAAACTAAAATCAAGATGAATAAATTGAGATACAAATAAGGAAAAAAAAAAAAAAAAACATAGGCAAATAATGCAATAATAAAATATAGATGGAAAAGAAAAAATTATATATATATATATAATATAAAATCGTAGTGGAAAATGCAGAAATAATTTTTTTTTTACTCTTTGCACAATGGTATGAAATAAAAATATGGAAAAATAAAAAGTTGTAAAAGCGAGAGAGCGTGTATAAATTGAGAGAGAGACAGAGAAAGAAGGAGAGAAGGCGTGATCCACGACGACTATTCTGCGCCGCCACCACGAGGTGTCACCATTGGGCTCACCCAAAGGCTGGCTAACGGCCACCATTGTTGAGTCCTGCATTTGCTTGATGCCCCGACGTGATTTTTCTCCTTGGCCAAAAGAAATCATAAATTATCAAGGTGCCCAGTCGCGCGGGCCTTCGCGACAAAGGTGCGTACACACGGTTCGCTCATAATCAAACGTGACATATTATTTTTTTATACATTGTCGTATATCAATTTGATAAAGTATAGAAGACGAAAACCCACGTTGAGTATGTATTAACACATACATACGCAGGAGGAAGAGGAAGATCCGCGCGAGAGTTACACGTTTTTCACGTTCGCGCAAAAGGGGGAGATAAAGTATATAATAATTGTGTGACAGAATAAGGAACAGTAAAAATATCAATTTGTCAAATGCAAATTGAAAAAAATTTGCGGTCACCAAAGAAAAAAAAAAACATGTGAATATTGTCACAATTATCTTGTTCTATTTCTCTCTCTCTGTCTCTCTCTCTCACACACGCACGTACACATACACATATATATTCGTTCTCCCTCCCTCTCTCCCTTCCTCTCTCTCTCTATCTCTCTATTTCTTTTGCTATGTAAGTGGGTCTGTTTTCATTTTTTTTTCTTGTTTCAATGTGGTTTGTGATATGGGTGGTGAACCAAGAATTTTTCCTATCGCGTACACTCTTTAAAGTGTCTCTGTGCATCGTTGCCTTGTCCATGAGAGAGAGAAATAGCTGGAGGGTACGTGTATACTGACTTTGCTTCTACCTCTTACGAACAACCGATGCGCCGGCACGCGTCTCAATCAAACACGTCGTTTTAAAATAATTGACAAAAAAAAAAAAAAAAAAAAAAAAAGTATATAATGAATATTTTATGATGATAATGGGAGTAGTAAAGAAGTATTGAGAAGAAAGTGTGAGTGAGAATGAGAATGAGAAAATAAATGGAGATTTAGTGTAATATTTTTTTGTCCCTAGCAAAATATTTCTTATTATGTGATTAACATTGTACATGTCAATATATTAAGATATTGTTGAATTTTCCGATAAATTAGTTTTGAAAATATTTTTTTTTTGTATTTAATTATTTTCATGTACAGTATGGCACCGCAACTTCACCGCCCTATTTTTCAATGGTTGAAGTGTTGTGTCTTAATCATTTTTTTTATCTTGGTCATGACATTGATAATTATTATGATGACGATTGTTGAATTATTAGAAATAAATTCACTATTAAATTTTTTGTATTTCAATAAGCTACACATTTTTTGAACAATATATTCCATTAGACATTATAATAAATCTGAAATAATATTGTCGTAGCAACATATGTTTTGAGTATAAATATTCATATATTTGTAAAGAATTTGATGTTTCAGTAACATAATTGAATATATCAAATTGTTATAACTAATATTTAAATTTTGTTTGAATCATTTTAATATATATTAATACGTAATTTATTTAATTTTCAATTAATCAACTAAAATGAAAACAATAAATTTATGAGTTTTTTCTTCATTTCAGGACCAACAGTATCTCTTGTTCCACCACCGAAAAGTGACATTGACATTGGAAATATTGATTGTCAACTGAACATAAAGGATAACGAAAAAAATCTTCAAAGTTTATTACCGACAAACAATCAATCGGATACTCAGGATGGTGTAAATTGTTATAAGCTTGATGTAGGCCTGTACAATGGTAAAAAATTAATAATAATAATTAGATGATGAAATCGAATATTTTTATCAATATAGTAAATATAATATATATATATATTTTTTTTATTTACCTGCATGATATATTTTCAGGACCACCAATTTGGGAACATGCTCCGAAATGGGGGCTACCATCGACTAACACATACTGGGATCATCAAATTAATTCATTACTAACATGTAATAGCACTCAACTGTCTGGGAGTTTAAACCGCAACAGCTCAAACTTTCATAATAACGAAATCGACACCACGAATTATTCTACAATACAGAGTGGCAATTATATTAATTCACTTTCTACAGCCACTGTCGACTTGGAGAAATCAATTATTAATTTAGCGCCAACAAAGGATTGTTCGACGCTCAAAATTGTAAATACGGAAAATTTATTGAGAAATAATATTGTTGAGGTGAAACATCAACCAGAAGACTTATCAATTAATCGAAAAACTCAAGATAAATCATTACCGAAAGACTGCACATTGAAATTACCATCTAATGTTAATTATCACAGTTTACCACGTCATCTAACAAAATCCAGATCCAAAAAAGTGATTAATAACTTGTCTTTACCATCACGTAAACATTCCAACGAACACTATAATTACTTTCCATCATCATTATCACCAATATTATCATCAAAAAATAAACAAAAGTTGGACAAATACTCTCCAACAATTGATTCCAAAAACATAAATACCGCCGCAAACCTGAATCCCATCAGAAACTTGGATGTTGATCCATTCACATTCGCGGACGAGCGAATTTACGATCAATCCACGAATTTGTTCGCATTAACGTCCAATTTCTGGGAGGAATTCGCAATGTCTGGACAATATCCAGGACACAGTAGACCACCGGTTGGTACACCACCACCACAAGCTGTTTGGAATCATTTAACTATGGCTCAAGGTGCTGGATTAAATATTCATCCAACGGCATTGTCAGGTGGTGCACTAAACCCTGCTGGTTTTTATACGCATCCATCGATGTCACGTACATCACATTTAACACCACAATTAGCCCATACCCAAGCGCCGCCCACGTGGCACACACCTACAGTACCATCGAAAAATGTCACATCATCCAATGCCCCGGGAAATCCACTTTTTAGCTTACAAATGTTGGTGGACAATCGACAAAATCAAAATCAATATCGTGGTTCCCCCGGTAGCCAAAGTACACTTGATTTATCGGCAACGTCAGAAATGGCAGAAAATTATTCACGAATGACTCAGGACATACCAATAAGTTTAACAGCTCGGAGCGTTGACAAAGGCAGTCGTAATGGTAATATTATATCACCGCCAATACCATTAAATGGTGAAACATCATCAGATAGTGGTATAAGCTCGTCGGTCCCGACGCCCAATTCTATCGGTGATATAATGTCACTATCAACTAAAGATTTACTCACAACACCGAAAATAAGTGTTAAAAATTTTGAGAGTAATCTCAAAGGTGTGTCAAATCTTCATGATAAAATAAAAGAAATTAGCGGTGGAATTGATAATTTTACACAAAAAATAATAAATTTACCACCGAGTGTGACTATTGAGCGCGTTTTACCTGACAAAAAAGAGACTGAGCCAGTTAAAATTAAGGATTCATTGAGTGTTATTGCACAGGGACCACGTAATATACTGCCAGTGATTGTTAATCTCACTTCTCGATTGGATAAAGACGTTACAGATAGTCCAAAACGTGAACCATCATCGGAACGAGATCGTAAAATTGAAGAGACGAATGTACGATCACCGAAAAATTTGCCAAAACGAGGAAGAAAAGGTGTCGATTCATTATTAGAGAAGCTTGAAAGTGGTAATAAAAAACTTGGTAGTATGGAAAATATTGGATCGGTTATTGTAATGCCATTGGAGGATGCAAAAGATGGATCTAGTGTTAAAAGTATGTCGCCTGAACGACAAAAATCAAAATCACCGACACGAGAAGACGATGTTGTATCTCCAGCATTCAGCAATGACGATTCAAACGATCAAACAAAACAACGACGAAAACGGAAACTCGAAAAACCTGTTCGATTAAGTAAAGATTCAAAAACTGAAGTTGACGATATGGATTTGGAACCGACAGAATTACGAGAGCCACGTATATGTGTGCCAGTTACTGACGTACATCCATTGAATACAATACAGCAGACGTTAGTGAAGCCAATTTTACCACCACCCTCCGAGCAATTGAGATTAGAAGAGAGAATACAAGACGTAAAAGATGAGAAAGAAGCAAAACCCACGACAGATATAACTACACAAGAAAAAATTGAAGAAAATGAGCCAGTTAGAAGGCGAAGAAGTAGTGAAGGATCGTCAACAAATTTAACACCATCCAGTCAAAGAACAAGGAGAAAATCTAGTGATGATGCAACAGAATTGACAAAGTCAACGAGTCCAAAGGGCGTTAATAATACAACGTCATTTAATGAAGTAGAATCTGAACTAGAAAAAATGTTTGCGGGTATTGTTGAAACAGATAGTGATATAAAGGAAGAAGATTCCAAAACAGAAGTATCGCTGGAAGTAACAACAGATATGATAAAAGATGAAGATAATGTGACAATTAATCTAGAGACGACGGTTGGTCAAGTAACAAACTTAACTGACGTTACGTCAACAGTTGAGGCAAAGCCAACGCAAAAAAAAGGAAAAAAAGGCCGGGTGCGTGGTAAAAAGCGAAAAATTTCAAGAGTATCTGAGAATATATTTGGATCAGCGAGTGAAGAAATGCTGCAAAAAGAAACAAAAAAACGAAAAACGTCCAAGAGTATGAAAAAACAAGATGCATCAAAAAAGAAAAAAAAAAGTACGAGACCTGATGGTTTACGGGAGCAAGCGTATGATTCGGGTTCAAATGCGAGTTCAATAAGATCTCGTGGCCCAGTAGTTCATGTTGAAGGGCCGCGAGATAGTCCACTGAGTGTACAGGTCGTAAATGCACCCAGAGAAGAAGAAGAAGAAAAAAGCAAAGAAAAAAGAAAAAGTGTGGGTAACGGAAATGCGGGTCGGAGCAAAAGGCTGAGTCATCAGAATGATCTTGACTATCGTGGTATGTTTGATTTGATATATTTTTCCTTATTAATATTTACAACTAAATTCTCATTAAATTAATTAATTAATTAATTAATTGATGATTGTTACAGGAAAAGTCAGTAAAGCTGGTCTATTTAGTTCCACCCTATCTTCACGATATGACGCTCACACTACCGACTCTACGTGGGTATGTGTATTTTGCAAACAAGGTCCACATTCTGTTATACCTGGAGATCCATTTCGACCACATCCAAATTTAGCGGGACCACATATAGCACCAGGAACTTACACGGTATTGAGAAATTATTAAATAAATTTCCACACAATTTTACAGTAATATAATTCAATACACACGAGGAATTTAATATTTTATTGTGCAGGTACCCGCAGGAGTATTAAGCGACCTTTTTGGCCCTTATTTAATAGGCAGGGAGCGTCTTGAAGAAGGAATATTATCAGCGGATGAACAAGAAATCACGACAGAACAGAAAAAAGGTGGAAAAAATAAACGTAGTTTGAGGTATGCCGGATTGGCTGATCAATTTTCAGCTAAAATGGGAAAGAAAAAGAGAAATTCAGTCGAAACAAATACGGCAGCAATGTTTTCGGGAATGACATTGATATCAGGTGAAGAACAACGTTGGGAGGTGTGGCTCCATGAACAATGTGCGGTTTGGGCAGCTGGCGTTTATTTGGCAGGTGTGCTATTAAACTTGATAATTATTCATTATATTTTGATATTATCAAAAAAAAAAAGTATATAAATAATTTTCTAATTTTTATTCTAATACTTGGCATTAGGAGGAAGAGTAACTGGACTACAAGAAGCTGTTTGGGATGCAACAAAATCTATTTGCGAATCGTGCGGGTTGACGGGTGCAAATGTTGGTTGTGTAAAGCGTGGTTGTAAAGCCGTTACACATTATCCATGTGCTTTAACAAAAGGCTGGCACTTGGACAGTACACAATATATACCCAAGTGCAATGTACATCGGGTAACGTGAAAAAACGGTGAGCCAATGGGAAAGCTTATAATAAACTGCTAACCAAATAGCTCAGTATACGCCAAAACAGGAGAGAAAACTATTAGCGAAGGCCAAGTATTTTTTTTTTGTTGTTTTTTTTTGTTGTTTTTTTTTTTTTTTTTAAGACTAATAGAGAAAAAAACAAGTGAGTCAAAAAATAAAGGAAAAGATTCAAACATCTTTATATAAATAAAAAGAAAAAAAAACAGGACGGAACAACTAGGTATGTGGGATCTTGTAGGCGATATCTTGTGTAAAATGATATACAATATTTAAAAAAAAAGAAAAAAATCATAGTTGCGGTTTTATTATCACATTTGTTTTTAGAGAGACAATGAAGTCTCGATGTGTGCGATGATATATATTACATAGAGAAATACATGTTCTTGCACGAGGAAATAAAAAGTTTAGCGCGTGAATCGTAAGAAAAATAGAGAAAGAAAAAAAAAGGAGAAAAATCATAATAATAATAATGTTTGGCGATAATATTGGAATGAGCTCTTTGTTGGTTGGATTTAATTGACTTTCTTGGCCCGTGGCCTTGAACCGTGGCCTTTTTCGATGTAATATTTAACAAAAATGAACGACAAGCGAACAAACAAATAAAAAAACTTACAAAATTAAAACAAAAAAAAAAGTGAAGAGAGCATGGAAAAAAATTGAATGAAGTGTGAGAGATATGACAATGTGTAGCGTGAAATTGGTATTGGCTCTTCGTATTCCGTTTCATAGCAGCAATTGAAATTGTATTCAACTTAGAGCCTTTGATAGCACACATACATGTGATATGGCCTTTTTTTTTGTACAGTATAGATTTTGTGTGGAAAAAAATCAATTTATTTTGAATTATTTCAATCCATAAGCGGTTACTTTTTTTCCTATTTTTCTTGTTCTAAACTTTATTACGATTTTTTTGTCAGGCTTCAATGTAAATATTGATGTATATCAAAGTGCGACAACTCACGTAATTACAAAGAAAAAAAAAGATGATAATCGAGCCTAGAGTAAAGAGACTTAATTAATGTTCTTAATTAATGTATTCGATGCCAAGACTTTTTTTTTTTTTTTTTTTTTTTTTTTCTTTCAAACGATAAATTATGGCAGACTGGCTAAAAAATTTTTTTATGTAATTAATTTTATTTGTTTTTTTTTTCTTTTTGATTTCTTACAATTTTCATTTTTAGATGAGTTTCAGGCGTAATTACAACAATTTTTTGTTTTTATTTTTAATTTTGTTTTGGATGTCACATAATAATTGGACGTTGTGACTTTTTTTTTGTTTATGTGAATTATGATGAAAAGAAAATGAAAAAAAATCAGTTTTAATTAATTTTAATTTTTCTTTCTTTGCTTTTTTAAAAAGCCGAGTCATTATCAAAAGCTTTATTCATGATAAATTGTACAAATTCGAAGAGAAAGATGAAAATAATGTTGATTATTTTTTTCTTTCCAGTTAAAATATATTTATAGATATATCTTTTTTTTTTTCTCATCAATTAAGAAATACATGAGGGATATACATACACACACACTTAAATACATATATATTGTGTACAATTTGCTTCATTTTTCAATGCGCGTGTGAAATGAGTCAGTGATTGGAACATGTTTTTTTGTCTTTTAACGCGCAAGTATAGATAATATAAAATACCCTCAATTTAATTACGTCACGACTTATTATTAATATTATCGTTATTGAATGTGACGACATAAGACGAAAATAAATTATTAAATATTGATTTATACGTGGAAACAAAGAAATTACATCATTGTTATTACTGTTGGTATTGCATTCACTAAAAATTAATAATAAAGCTTGAAAAAAAAAAGTTTAATAAAACAAAATTTAAATATGTGAATAAACTGAAATTAAAAATTTTAAATTTAAGAAATGTGAAAAAATGAAAATAAGAATATGATTTATACTTGGCGGAATAATACAAACAAATAATTTAGAATTTTTTTTTTTTTTTTCTCATTAGTTTGGTAATAAATAAAATTTTGTATAAAGGCAACACATTATACATAAACGATAATGTAAATATAGCATTTATTGTGTAGAATGAAAGAATATATAAATATCTATTATTATATATACGAAAATAATATGTATATGTATTGATATGTACACTTTGCAAAATTACACAGTGAAATCTCCCGAGCTCGTATATATACATAATGTATTAATCATTTCTAAAGTAAGGGTTTAGCCAACGAAAGATTGTAATATCAAGGACAAAGAAAGAAAATAAATGTAAATATATATTAATGAAATAGCGTGGATTAATTAATGGGTAAAATAAATGAATTAACGAAAAAAAAGGGGGGAAGAATTTGTGTGAATATAGAATGTAATGTGGTTTGCAGTATCGAAAAATTTAAAAGCAGAAAAAAATTATTATTAGTAAAAACAACTGCATAATAGATTAAATTTAGTCAAAATTGTGTCCTAGTGGCAATGAATATCAATTCAAACAACCACTTAAAAAAAATATGTGAAATGATTTCGTAAGACTTTATATGTGAAAATTTAAAAAAATAAAATGTTATATAATAAAAAAAATTGAAAAATAATCGATTCTGCCGATACAGTAAACTCATAATTGAAACCAGAGAAGCTTAGTGGAAAATAAAAATCTAAAAATTTAGTGCTTAGATTTGATAAGACTCCATCTTGATAAGAGAAAGATGACGCTTATATTCTACAATTGTGTATGAAAAATTGAAGAAAAAAAAAAACAAAAAAACAAATGGGCAACTATATTATTTTGATTAAACTAATTTGTTTTAACTATTATTATTATTATTATTATTATTTTTTTTTTTTTTTTTCACAAAGATATAATATTCACTTGTGATACAAGGTGAAATGCAAGAATTAAAATAATACGTGACAAAAGTAAATAGTAAAAAGCCAGTGCTCTGGATAACATTTTTTTTTGTTTCTAAATAAAATAGCTTAGACAATGCGTAAGGGATTTATAATTATTGTGAAACAAACAAAAAAATAATAATTGTAAATAGAAAAAAATCAATACAAAAATTTCAAGATTTAACATTAATTGTAAGAAAAGTTTGAAATCGATGAAATGTTGGTGAACATCTTAATAAGTAAAATAAAAAACAAGGAAACAAAATAAACAATCAATCTATAGTTATACATTGTTAACAATTAATAGAAATTTTTACTTCTAGTATACCTGAATGTAATATCATGTAGATATCGAAATTGTTTCCGTAAGAAAAAAAAAGAAAAAGAAAAAAAAATTATTTTTCCCGTATCTCTTAATACATCTACGGAAAATATTTAATTAGCATTAACATCAATTTTTCTTTTATTGTAATTCTTTTTTCTCTCTTTTTTTCTCCGTGACCTGGTTTAATATTAAAATATATTGTCGTTATAATCGAAAATATCAATTTTTGCTGTCTATTTAATTAATCATACGAATTATCATGAACTCCTGGAGGATTGTAATTGAAAATAAAAAAGGAACAAAAACAAAATAATGAAAATGAATACCATTAAGTATACCATCTTTGTGTAATATAAATATAATAACAAATAAATCACGACAAAAGTGTCAAGTGTCATTAATTCGCTTTTTTTGTTTTTAATTTTTTTTTTTTTTTTGTTTTTCAAATGACAGAACCATGTATTTTTAAAATAACTATGTAATTATCTATATTTGATAAAAATTGAGTCATAAGAATTCAAATTAACCCGCCAAATTTAATATCCACAAGTGGCCATTGGTGAGTTCATACGATTGGTGAATGGCTTTGCCAATCGGTGATAGTTCACATACACACGCATACAAAGTAGACGCTACCCCGCGTCTTTCATTACATTTTCTCTTGCCAGACATTTTTTTTCAGTGTTCCACCGATCACCGTGACGTGTTGTTGTATACAATTTTATAAAATAGTTTTTTTACCTCGTGTCAAGACCTACAAACGAGTTATCACATGCATACACATATAAAATTAATTATAAAAATTCATAAACAATCATTTAAAAATTAGAAAAAGCCTACGAGAAAAATAAAAATTATGCCACAAAGTTAATTAAAAAATAATTGTCGTTCAATTCTTATCATATATTTCAAGTCGGTCGCGACCGTGTTCACAAACAAAGTGGACAATAATGTGGACGAAAAAATGGGTAATTTAGCCACGGTGGTGAGATTTGGTGCTGCATTATTGCCCTACCTTGTGGATTACGTTCGTGCAAATAATGAAACCATATCAGGTATTGTAAAACAAACAAAACAGAAACAAAAAAATTTATTTATAATTACTTATTTTCTCTCTATATAAATAAACACTGATATACCTAACAAAGAAAATATTCATCGTTTTAAATAATTTTTTTTCATTCATAAAAAAATTCAAAATATATCAATCCACATTTGTTTATATATATTATTATAATATTGATAAGAAACTTCAAGGCTGATTGACAGTCCATGAACTCTTTCAATTGTTTACATAAGTGTAATATGATAAATATAATTTAATGGATTATATTTATGAGAAAGAAAATAATTTTTACAATATATAAAAAAAAAAGTTCACATATTATTATTATTATTTTTTTTTTCTTTTGTTAATTTCTATTTTATGCATCTGGAGGAAAATATTTTACTGTCTACAGCTGGGACAAAAAAAAAATAAATAAATAAATAAATAAATACAACTTGAAGTTAATAAAGATAAAAATTGTCAATTTCTGAGAAATACTATGTAATAATCGGGAAACTGAAATAGTTATGCTCTCTTTTTACACTGCGAATGATAATTTTATCGTCGTCAATCTTATGAAAACTTTCTTGAATGTTGCATTTATACAGACACACAATTTATTCACTTGGTTATTTTGAAACTAGTAATAAAAGATTTTTTTTTATTTTTTCAATTTTTTCCCTTTTTTTTTTTTGCGATTTTATTGTGTATCTCTTTCTTTTGCCAACACACAATTCCTCGCTGTCAGTTTCAAGTCATGAAATTCTATCTAATCACTTCCTGGATAAGTAAATGTTCGTCCTCAATATACATATACATGTATATATGTAAACCCTCAAATATAATCACGGGTGAAATTGTAATGTCTTTTGAATATGTCGACGTGAAAATAAATTTTAAATTTCCTTCCTCAATACAATTACGCATATATTTCCGCTATCATTATTATTATTCGTAAAATATTTGAAATTAAATAGAGAAAATAAAAATATATATACATATATAAAAAATAATTATTGTAATATAATAATTAATTATAAGGGGGAAATGATAGATCCAGTTATGAAGTACTGTAAATTCTATAAACCATTTTCTCATCCTCAATATAAAAGATGATCAAATATCAATTAATATATTCTTAATAATAATTATTGAAATGGAACGATTTGTATAGGTAATATATCATTTTATTTTATCAACTGGTTATAATCAGGATTTGTATTCGCATAAGTGCATTTCTAGAGCACATTGATAATACACCAATAATAAATATTATTTTAAATACACGAATAAATTGATATGTAAGATATACATGCATAACCTCATTCGAAATTTATTATTCTGTTTGAAAAAAAAATTTTTTTTTTTTTTATCTTTACTATTTCAAATAATAAAATGCAAATATTTATTGCTAATTTTTATAATGAGTGAAAGGTTGTGGTATGATAATTCTTCAATTTTTTCACAACTTTTTATATTTTTTCTTTTGCTCTGTATTACCCCTCTCGTATTGTACATTGTATTTGAGTTTTTGGTTGTGTCTGAATGCGCAAAGAAAATTTTCTTATCTACAGTACTATTACAATTCTCAAAGTATTACCCATCTTTATCATTCAGCTTGTGTATTTCTTCCTCTATTCATCATCCATGTTTCAAAATATATATATATATATAACACTACCAATGTGTCCCTGACCGTCAACGACGAACAACGGGGATTTTTTGTATCGAATGCCATTGCGTCTTACTTTAATGTATGACCAAGCAAGCGACTATATCACGTTTTGTCAACTAACTTTCTTCTTTTTCTTTTCTTTTTCTCGCTATCTATCTAATCCTCTATCTCTTTTTACTTTTAACAATTCTCTACACGACCAATTAAATGATAATACGCAAACACTTGACCTCACGACTTCAATAAAATTCTACTTTCCCATCTAATTTTAATATTTAATTTTTTATTTTTCCATTTTTTTTTTTTTTTTTTTTTTTTTTTTTTTCTCGTATGCTATTTTATCTTAGAAATATTAAATAGAATACATTAAATATAAATTCAAACTGAATGATTCACATGATATTTACATGTATGAAGTTTCCATGATAAATATAATATTTGTACATATATGTTAATGTCATCAATTAAAATATGTACACATATACAACAAAAAAACAAAAAAGAAAAAAACCTTTACCGTAAACCAATCGTGATAGTCTTTATAAAATGTCTCATAAATATTTTGGATTAATATTTTAAATACATTACGTCATTTGAAGATACTAATGAAACAAAAAAAAAAAATATGTCATTTTTCCTTCTTTCTCCACAGTGTGTGTGTGTGTGTGTGTGTATATATATGAGTGTATGTATTCTTCTACACCATGAATAATCGTTTCACGCTTAGCACAATAACATTTGAACATAAAGGAAGAATGATAAAAAGAAGGAAAAAAAAAAAGAAAAAAAAACACAGAAGTGAAGTTAAAAAAAATATATATATATATATATATACCCAGACACAGTTGACAATTTTTTTTTCCTTCCACTTTAAAATAAAAAAATAACAATGACAATAATAAGTTGACAATGAGTTTTGTGGTCATGAAACAACAAACATCAAGATGGAATAAAAACTTTCGTGTATATATACTTTTTTTTTTGTTTGCATCTGATGAAATGTCCGATATGACATAAATACATATATAATATATATATACATACATATGTAATATTACCATAGATTTTACAATAAGATTCACTTAGCTTCTTTCTTATCTCACTATGGTCATTTTATAATGATCATTCAAACGATAAAAAAAATTAATGACTCACGAGTCTGGACTGACCCAAAAAAATTTTCAACACGTGTTATGTATATGTATAAAGGCCGAAAGGGAGTTTGAATAAGAAAAAAAAAAAGAAATAATAATAATAATAATGGGAGAGGAGGGAATAATCAAGCGTTTCTTGATATATATTTTGCTAACTTCACGATTCACCTATATCCCAGGCATGTTTTATAATTGCTTTACCGTTTGTTCCAGGAAAAACATGCACTGAACACTTGTAGGTCTTCTTTTACTTTTTTTACCGCATATAAATGTGCGTGTGTATATACACAATATACACATCTCGACAATATGACCCATTGATTTTTTTTACCATCATACAAAAAAATTTCTTTGGCGTATCCATTCGACCCAGATATATCATTAACTCAATGTATATGATAAACTCAATTGACCTCATAATATTTTCCAAAAATTTTATTCTTCTGCCTTTCTTTCTCTTTTTTTGGTTTTTTTATAATTTTTTTTCTTAATTTTCATTTTTATTATCTCTTAAATAAAAAACATGGGATAATCCACAACAACTTGAAACAATAATAAATAAACAATAAAAATTATTTGAAAATTTATATTACTATTATTATTATGTACTTAATATTCAATTTTTCATCTCTTTCAAATAAATACATAGAATATTTTATATAAAAAAATTTGACACCTCAATCATCTTTGATATTTTGAAAGAGATTGTTAGCATATAAATTTATATAAAATTAATTATCTATGAAAAATTGCGAGACACTTTGAGTGATTTCTGCACATTAAAGTCTTGCACAATTTTTCGTTTCACAGATATATCATCTAATCATCATTTTATTATGATTTATTTATTTATTCATATGTATAATTATATATATTTTCATTACTGATTTTTCATAAAAATAAAAATAAATTAATTGGCTGTGGATAAATTTCTTATATAAATATATAATAATAATTATAAAAATACTGAGAAGGAAAACCTGAAAAAAAAAAAAAGGAAAAATAGAAAAAATAAAAAATAAAAAACAAAAGGGAAACAACTAACAAATTATTTTCTTACCTTTAACTGCAGGGCATTTATCCCCCATTCATAGAATTATATATTTATATTTTACAAAGTGCTGTAAACAAAAAAAAAAAAAAAATAAAAAAACGGAAGAATTAGACATAAAACTTGTGCAATATTAACTTTTACCGTACAATTATCAACATCACATTGTAATACAGGACTCCCCATCTATCCCACTGTGTCTTTTTTTGTTTCCTTCATATTTCTCTCTCTTGTATTCCATTCTTTATTTTTCTTTTTTTTTTTCCTGTCTCTCCCTCTTCTCTTCCTTTCTTTCTTTCTTTCGTTTTTTCCTGCAATTCATTTCATTACATCATTACAACGGAATGCGATGTATAAATATACATATGTACAGTGATATAAGTGATCTATATAATCATCACTATGGATCGTTTCATTTCGTTGCTCATTTGTATTGATTTACACCACTGATAAATATATATTGAATCCATTAAATTGTTCAGTTATAAAATTGCAATAAAAAAATTAATAAACCTTTTTTTCTCTCTTCAATCATATATAAAAAAAGAAAAGATTTTTCTTTCATTTCTTGTGTTATTAATTTGATAATTCCAACAAAAAAAAATATATATATATATATATATGTAAATATAAATAGGCATAATAACGTTATTAATAATGTGTGGGTGCATTATCCGTTTGACGATCCAATTCCCGACGAAGTGAATATAGTGGCTCACATCCTCCCTTGGAAATGTAATAACTCATCTATTTCAATTCACTTCATGCCCGACTTTTACAATATATGCAGACTCCTATTTATTATATATAGTATTAAACGTATATGTATATGTTATATGTATACATGTCGATGATTGTAAAACACCGAGTATGACACGTCACACAACCGGACGTACTAGAATTTATATATACACGTATATTGATATCATCATTTTCCACATCACTATATGTATATGTGTTATTAAATTTATTTGGAGGAGTTGAAATAATTTTTTTTGTGATTAACAAAAGTATTTTGGTATATATGATTATTAAATTATTATTATTATTATAAATTCATATACGTATATATATTTGATATGTATTTGATACACAATAACAATTGTATTATTGTTGAGACTGTTGTTAATATCAGTTGATGGTGTTTGCACTGAAAGGTGCGGTTGAAAATAAAATAAAATGATACCAAGGTCGTGGTTAATACCGTTAAGTAACTTTTGCTGTAAATGTGTATCTGTATTTACAGATTTATATACCGTAAAAGTTTTTTTTTTTTTTTTTTTCTCATTTACAGTATGAGCAAATAAAATTGCAATTGTAAATGTAAACAGAGAATATAATAACAAAGAAAATAAAACCTATAAATGATAAAAATATATGATAAAATCAAATAATTGTAATATAAAAGCAAAAAGTAAAAAAAAAAAAAAAAAAAAAAGAAAGAATTATAATAATAAATAAAATAATTACCTATATCCGTGTAAATATCTGAAAGTACAATGAATTTAAAAAAATAAATAATTTTTTTCAATGTATTTTTGTATTTTATTAAATTGACAATTAAAGTGAAATTTTTTTACCATTTCAATAATAAAAATTAGAAAATATATACGAATAATACGTGTGATTTGGCCCGTCGATGAGATACAAGTGCGAGTTAGATTAGACAATTTCAAAATTATAAACACCATACAGAGAACGATTTAGATGAGAAGGTGATAATTCATATTTCTTTTTTGCCTACATTTACCATTGTCAAAAATATTTGATATTTGCACTTGGAAAATTTATGTTGTACCATAAAAAATTTCACTTGAATAAATAAAATTAAAAAAAAAAAATAATAATATCAATAATTTACATAAATATAATTGAACACGTATCAAAATTGTATAGAAAATAATTTATGGATAAATTTTCATTTCCTGTGTTATTGTCGTTAACATAAATAAAACAATAATAAATTCTATGAATACACATATTACATAATTTTTTTTTTTTTTTTGTTTTCGTTATTTGTTGGGTAGTTCAATATGCGCATGGGAAACGTATAAACTGCATGGGCGTATTATTCAACTGTAACATTTACACTATCTACAATATATCTATGTATATAAAATTGTAGTAAAGGGATAAAACGTAAACACCAGACATAAGGAAACAAAAAAAAAAAAAAGAAAAAAAGAAAAAAAGATAGGTGCTAGTAAGGTGCCGCCCCCTCCTCCTCCTCCTCCTCCTCCTCCCCATTTCCCTTGCCTCCCCCAAGCACTTTATCGTGTACAACACGAACGTGTTTCTAACGGTGCGCGTACACGTTATTGGAAAGCTGTGCGAAGTCATGACAAGACTTGAGTCTGTGCATACCAAAGCAACCAACCAAGCAACAAACAAGAGTCTTTCAGTGTATATGTATACATGTATGTATACGTTAGTCAAGAGAATATTGCACGAATGACCCAACTAAATGTTCTTTCAGTGGTACAACTGACATTCAACATTTACAACAGTATTTGCCTTGGCCTCTCTCAGGTGCGACAATAGGTCATTAGAAGGCATAATATAAATGATTTTATTCTAACAATTAATAATATATTTATATGTTATATATTTTATTGTAAATTGTATTTTGATAATGATGATATGGGTGGAGTTATGGAGTTGTTTTTTTTTTTTTCTTTCTTTCTTATATTATTTTCATGAATTAACCGAAATGATATATTAGAAACGTTTATATAATTATTATTTGTATTCTCGTTTTTGAAAGTAACATTTATATAGATTAAGTGAATGTGTGTCTGGGTGTGTATATGTATGTATTTGTATATATATATGAGGCGTTTAAAAAAATGTTTACTGGACTGTGAAAGTGAACTTAGAAAGTATAATTTTATTTATTTGTTGATTATTATAAGATATTGTTGATCATTTTTAAATGAAAAATTAATAAAATTTATTCTATTATTTTTTTATTTTATAATTATTATTATTTAGAATAATTTAATTTTTTTTTATGTCATACGTGTAATAAAAAAATTTTGTTAATGGTTTTAATTTAATGGGAAATAAAAATAAAAGGTCAAGGAAAATATATTTTATATATAATTGAGGTGATGCAAGATGTGGGGGCGATTTCTTCAAGGTGACAATGACAATCGTCAATTTTATTATTGCGATGGTACATTCACGTGCATTATACACGGTATATCAATTTGAAATTATCACAAAGTCATATTGACAAATAAACAAATAAATAATCACAATAAATATTAAAATTAATTTGATTGATTAATTAAACAATTTATAATTGGATAAAGTCTTTATACACAAGACGATAATATTATTTTTTGTTTTGTTTTTTTAAACTTTTTTTCAAAATATTTGCATGTGAACGATAAAAAATATATAATATTATATACATATGTGTGTGAGATATAAAAAAAAAAATTATAAAATAAGTTACTAATTTTATTTAAATATACATTATTATTGTTATTTTTTTTTTTATTATAATTCAACAGACAGTGTAAAAGTGAGTCATTGAACTTACACATCCAACACTTTGTTTAATTTGAATATGCACACTCTGACTAATTCACACCATTACACTCGAGTTAGAAATAATTCTGTAAGAATTATTATCGTGTCCATTTACCAGATGAAGCCACACCCAACAAACCTAAACGTGTTGTTATACAAATTGATATATAAAAATAAATAATGTGTTCGATTTTTTTTTTATTTTTGCTACTATTAAAAATGAGTTTTACGGATTGTTCAGTAAATATATTAAACACAAAGACACACCCTATAGATAATATTATAAAGAATTGACGTAGAAGAAACGCAAAAAGAGAGGCGTGTGTAATAAATATGATGAGGTGAAAAACGATATATTTTTTGGTTTGCTCCTTCTTCCAATGTGGGGGGATCTTCTATGTCCCATTTTGTTGTTGTTTCTGTTCCTATTGCTGTTGCCGTTGCTTTCATACATTCTTTATAGTTATTTAGGTGCTACACGAAAGAGCATCTGTCAGCCAAATGCTCCGCCTACCAATTTTGTTCATTTAATATTTCGACGTCTCCCAAACGTTGTCTCTTTATCTCAATTATTTTATTAATTATTATTATTATTATTATTTTCATATATTTTATTTCTTTGTCCAAATTTTTCTTTTCTATTACATCTTCCTTGACGATTTTATTTATTTATTTGTATATTTATAATATAATTTCTTTATTTCATTTGACGACAAATTATTTTTTTATTTTATTTATTTATTTATTTATTTTTTTCAAACTCATAACTAAAAAAAAATATCCCTAGCATGTTTTTATAAACAAAGTCAAAAATTATTTATCGACTCACCCAATTTCTCATGTATTCATTCAGTATACATATCTTATTTCACTGTGATAATTTTTTTTTTTTCTTCTTTCTTTTTCTTTTGATGTGCTGTTGTGTTGGTTTGCGGCTCAGTATTTAGCCTGGAAAGATTTAAGTTTACCGATAACGCGAGAGAAACAGATTTGAATTAGTTGATAGACAGTAGACAAATGACGATAAAAGAAAAAAAAAATTAATAATAATAATAATAATAATAATAAGAGCGAAAGAGAATGCAAGAAGCAGAAAGATAAACTTTGTGTATAAATTTATTTTCTTGATTATAAAGAATGACATTGCTTTGCTATTTACGTCTTGCTTGGTATATTGCACCAGACATCAAGAGATTTCTTCCCTTCACTCACTTCCTCGCCACTTACTTCTTAACTTCTCATCTTCACTGGTTTAGTTAGGAACATTGCGTCAAACATAACTGTAACTGCGCATTCATGTGATCGTTATTTCGTTCCAGAATTGTTGAAATAGTTGCATCCAATACAATAATAATAGTAATAATAATACTAATAATAATAACAATATGTAAACACAATAAATTTCACTATTGTTATTCTTCTATATCTACATGTAAAAGGATAAAACATTTTTTTTTTTTTTTTTTTTTGCATTACAAAATTCATATTCTGTTTACATCAGCGTAAATAGTAAAAGTTGCCTGTACTTTCTCAATAACTTTTTTCTTTTTCGTCTCTTATTTCTTCTCTTCAAATAAATATTAATAATAAAAAAAAGGAATGGAGAAAAAAAAAAAAAATGAAGAGAGAGGAAGAATTTAATGCGATTCCATCTGTAGGATAAAACTACACGTGATGGAGAAAATTATCATTGAACTCATGCATGTACGAGAAAAAAAAAAAAATAATAAAATACATGTCTGTTTTTAGATAGAATACACGCCGTAACATGAAAATTGTAATCGAGAAAATATGTCAAAGTAATAAAAAAAAAAATGAATAATCAAATAAATAAAGAAAATTAATTCATCAATTAATATTTGCATTAATAAGTGTATATATATATATATATATATATATATATATATATATGTATGTTCTAATGAAATGATGATTTAATTATCCTCGACTATTTCTCAATGTCTCTTTTCATTCATCACAAAGATAATAAAATATTGAAAAAGAAACATCCACATTAAATTCTTCCATCAACCAAATAAGATAATGATAAAAATGACAAATTGAAATATCAAGAGGAAATATAATGAATATATACATAAAATTAACGAAAAAAAAAAAAAATAATAATAATAATAATAATAATAAATAATGATAAGAATAAGAATAAGAAACTTGAAAATTATTTTGAATAAATTGATGTTGGTTTAAATCTATTACTTTCGAAGATTTAACATATCAATATAATATAAATTTTAGAATAAGATGAAAAAAGAAAGAAAAAAAAAAACGAATCACACACATACTCGTGTCTGTCATTTTAATAAAATTATATATTATATATATATATATTTTCTGTTTAATCTTTATACGCAAACTTTTAAATATGGACAAAGCGTTTATGCATGTTCTCAACTTGGTGAATGGTTTGTTTAAAATGTCTTCTTGGTGTATTATGTGTGTATTTGTGGTGTATAGAAGTCGCAAGAGAATTTACGAGAGACCCATATAATCGAGAAACCAGCAGCCGCATTCCATATATACACTTGAACGAGTGAGAAGTAACATCGCAGAAACAAAATGAGGAAGACTGTGAGGGCGAGAAAGACATATATATATATATATAAATTTATATATAAAGAAATAGAATGAGAGAGAGGTAGTGAAGTGAAGAAAAGTGGAAGATGTAAAGGTAAAGGAGAATGGTCATAGAAATGAACTCCACAATCTTTCGTCTTGGCAACTTTGTATATATCTCTACTTGTTATTCTCTATTATATTGTCTATTTTATATATATAAATTTTTGGTGGCATCAACTCATTGAATTTATCATATATATAGTATTGAACACGTCAAGTTTGGATGAATATAATATTTAACAATGACATTTTTACGAATAATGATGGTGTTGAAAAAACAAAAAAAAAAGAAATGACAATAATAAATAATTACATTGTATTAAACGTATCAAATTCTAATGAAACAAAATAAAAATAAAATAGACGAATGAAAAAATGAAAAAAATTATAAATTCACGTTTTCTTATATTTATTTATTTATTCATTAATATATATATTTTTTTAATATCACGTGGCAATACTTGAATAAAAATCAATCGATTGATTATATATTTTTTTATATTATAATAATAAAAATTGAAATGAAATTAACGGTGGGATAAAAGTTGTCCTATAAATTTATTACCAGCTATTTTTATTGCATAAATAAATAAATAAAACAAATAGTGAGGAATAAATTTAAATAAAGTGTGATATGAAGAGAGAGAGAGAGAGACAGACAGACAGACAGACAGACAGAGTGTACGAATAAGTGAATGAGTAAATGAATGTTATTGAGATAGATAATAATAATGCAAGTAATTATCTGTGGAAGATTTATCTTTTATATAATTTAATTTTTATTTTACTACGGAAGGTATGAAAAAGTGAAAAAAAAAACAACAGAAAAAAAAATCCTTGAAGTTATTGAAAGACAAATAAATATTATTTTAACAGTGACAATTTGACGTGATATTTTTTTTTTTATTTTTTTTTTTTTTCATTTTATATATAATTCAATTAAAACATAATAATAGCGTATAACAAAAAAAAAAAGAAAAAAAAAAGAAAGATGAAAAAAAAAAAATGTAAAAAATGTAATAAAATAAAAAACAAAGAGATTTTATGGATACGTTGCCGCAGTGAGTGAACGTTCCTGGTGTGCACGCGCGTGCATGAACTTTGCTAAGCTCCAGCGAACACACGCAATACTCTGTGTACGCCGCACGATCCTCGATTGCTCTAGAGAGGCCCCCTCGAGAGTGCTGTACTCGCTGTAATAGTACTATTATTGTGTATATATATATATAGGCACCGGTCATTGGACCCTCATAAAACTTTGCCGTACTTTTAAATCTCACCATATACATATATTTAATAATAATATTCACGCGTATATAATATACATATTTTATTTAACAATTATATTATTATCAAAAATATTTCATGCATTAAAACATCATTTTAAATGCCTCCGTTATGATTATTTATTTATCACATTATACAAGCGACGAATAATTATTTCGATTCAAGTTGAATAATAGATGTGAGAATAATTTTCTTTTTCTCTAGTTTTTTTTTTTTTTTTTTTTTTTTAATTTAAATATTTAATATAATGAGATGATGAGGTTGCATGTAAAATCTAGGACAATTAGCGTACTTACACACATTTCTCGTTACGAAATAATTTCATTATAAAAGAAATTAATTAATTATTAATCTTTTCTTTTTTTTTTTTTGTTTCGTTTATCAGAATGTGTTGAATCAAATACTGGCTGTATTCGGTGTCGTGGGACATCATGTGCACGTTGCGCCGTTCTATTACATCACGGAAATTGTGTGGAGACATGTCCACCAGGACATATTGCTGATTGGTCTACCAAAGACGAGTACATGGGGCGAATTTGCCGTGAAACTGGCTACATGTTTGGATTAACTGGCAGTCAAGTTGCTATTCTCGTTGGTGTAATTTCCGGGGCGACTATATGCATATTTACTATTCTTTGTGGTGCAATTGTTGTTCATCGACGTAAGAAAAAAGCGGCCAAGTTAATTCGACAATACGAGGACAGGTAACTGTTTTTGTTCTTAAGTATTGTGTATGTATTCTTTTTTTTTTTTAGGTTTTTTTTCTTCTTTTTTTTTTTACGTCAAGTACATTCCTTTGTTCTTATTATTATTTATAAAATCCGTGATGCACCAGTTTCATTTACTCATGTCTTCATTTACAGATTTTTCTTGTTATTAAATTACTTTTATTCAAACGTTTTTGCAGTGCTGAAAGGAGAGAATTCCTCAAACATCTCGCGACACTGAGAGGAGAAGCGAACACATTTCTTGCAATGTTAAACGACACGAGAAGACAGGTCAGGGAGTTGTATTACTCTGGGAATAATGGCGATGGTGCCGTTGGGGTTCAAGCTTACCGGTATAATTATATATTTTTATAATAATGAAAAAAAAAAAATTGAAGAATCCAAGTTAATATATATGGTAAAATTTTAGACCCGTACTTCGTGATCTTGCACGAATCCTCGTACTGGTGAATAGAAAAGATGAAGAAATTTATTTGCCACCTGATGATTGGCAACGATTACTCGCATGGGCCGAGCGTCTATTGAGGCGATACAAAAAACACACATCGCCTGAGGTAAATATGAAAATATAAAAAAAATTTATTGCAAATACTAATCTTAAATGATTAATATCAAAATAATGAAATGATTATTCATTAAAAATATTTCTCTCAGTTCTCACTGTCTTTCGTTCTCTATCATATTATTTATTGTTATTATTCACTTTGATTTTTTACTCTTTTTACTGTTTCGCACGCCAGTCAATCCGACATATTGGTGAGTCTTTAAATACAAACTCGGTGATGACATTATAGTCTCTATTCACACAGGGCGTTCTCTATTTTTTTTCATTACGTCACGTGTATATAGCCATTGAGCGTAGAACAATTCATAATATATCACTCATAAATTCCATGTAGATGAGAATATATTTCATTTAAAGCATTGTTACTATTACGTAAGTTGTGTCTTAATCACAAACATATAAAAAAAAAATATTTATATAATTTTTTTCCGATTCAAGGTGGCACAATTGGTGACGTTTCTACAACAACCTGCCCCAGTAAATCATCAAATCGTATCATCACCACCAGCAACAACATCACAACAAATAGCAATAACCCAAGCGTCATCGCAAACATACGAAATGAGATCGACACCAACAAATCTAACGACATTCCAGGCAAATGCGCCATTAACAACATTTCAAGCGAGTGATAAATCGTCTATAAGTCCTGCCAGTTCAAGTTTAGGTTATACAAAAGACAGTCCAATTGGATCCAGTTTAGGACAAAATAGTTCAATTGTTTACAATGAAAAATTAAGTTCATCAGGATCAACTGTTGGGCAAACAACACCTCTTGTTTATAACAATCAAAAAAGACACCATCAATCTCCACATTTACAAGAATTAACGATTTCAGCATTTAATCACAATTATAATATGTCAAGTGGTGATAATATGGGTGATAGTAGTGTATCATGTAATGGCAGTGATTGTAATGGTCTTAGTCGTGAATTAAATCCACAATGGGAATTTCAAAGCCCCATTGAAGCAACAAATTATACAATATTATCAGATTGGGCGCCTGGTAGAGATTATCTTATTGATGACTTTACGATTCTTGGATTTAGACCACAGGATGAAATTACAACGGAATTATGATGACATATACAGCATATTTGCGCAAGATATTTTTAAAATAAAGTAAAATTTTTCCTTTTTTTTTTTTCCTCCTTGTGTAAAGACAAATATAAGATATTACTACAACATTATTTTCTATACATCGAGAGATATTATATATTTGAGAAATTATTTATTATCTTTTGATAAATTATTAACGACTGAATTGGATATATAGAAAAGAAAAAAAATATTTAAAAGTAACAAAATAAAACAAAACAAAAAATGTTGAGTGGTTGTACTGTTGTTAGTGACTTTGTTAGTATACCAAATGAATGTAAAATTCCAATTTTTATATATACATATATATATTTATAATCATACTATATTAAATAATGATGCGAGCGTTATTTCTATTCTTACTATATCAATAAATCGAAGATCTGCGATTTTACGATAGTCATTAATAGATATATAATTTATAATGGCATGCAATCAGGTATGGGAATAAAAAAAACAGGAAAAAAAAGAAGAAGAAAAACAAAAAAAAAAACCAATTCCATAAACATATTATCAAACAATTGTTTATAATGACATATCATAACTGATGATACAGTAGTATCAAGAGAATTGTGTAAGATTTTTTTTGTTTTTTTTTTTCTACGTATAAACATAATTCAATTGGCTCCGTAAGGCAGGAGACTGAGACTGTACAAATTGCTGTAAATACATTCATAATTACGTAGATAAGAAATGGAAAATATTTGGTAATGTTAATGTAATATATGTATATGTATATATAAACATACATATTTTCTGCATTACCTTAATCACCCGAAAAAATTTTCTTTCCTCCATTATTAATTATTATCATACGTTATGATTTTATCCTTATTCACGTTTACAATCACTATTTAAATTTCCCGCGGTAATGGTAAGAAAATATAGCAGACACAATTCTCGGGAACGTCGGTGAGCGGATGCAGCGCCGGAAGAGCTGCGCACGCATTTCGCTACATTCTCAAACTCATACACACAAATGTATATAACAAAAAGCTAACCCAGCTGTGTCATTATTTTTTTTCAATCAACCACATCGTAAAAAAACAAAATAAAAAAGTCAAAATGTAAACGAAAAAAAATTCTTTCAAATTCTACTCAGAATATAGATGTTTTTCGATTAATTATAATTTTGATTAAAACATTTATCGTATATACTCCTCCCACCCCCGCGACATAATCGTGTGACCCGTATATATGTATATACATATATACATATGTATGTCTGAAAACGAACGTATCCGCGGTGCGCGGCCGGTCGAGTAACTCTGCGGGGAAGTGCGAGGGGCGGCCATGACAGTCGTCGTATTTTCCGTAAACCACTGGTGTGTGCATGTTGTTCCCTATTGTATCGCAAATAAAATTAAGTTGGAATAATTTTTCACGATTCAATTGGTGTTTAATATAATCGCATTATCACCGGGTATCACTTTATCAATACATGAAGACATTGAAGACGCTCCGTTGTGATTGCGTAGCCATTATTGTTCGTGGGATTTGTTTGTAGGCGGAATTGGAGGTGCGGAGACGTCAAGAGAGGCAAGAATAAGCAGGCAAGTTAAGCAGCAGTAGTAGTAGCCAGCAGCACCATCACCATCACCATCACTATCACCAGCAGCAAGGAGAGCAAGGAAAATTAGTTGTCTAAATATATATATATATAAGTATATGTATATGTATATGTATATATAGTGGTCAGGCAAGGCAAAGAGAGAAGAGGCGTCTTTTTGCCCCCCTTGCGTCGAGACGCGCTGTGTAGCCCCGTGTGTAAAGCCGTGAGACAGGGACGACGAGCGACGTACGGGAGATGCCAGAACCCCCGACGGCACCTTCCACCACGTGAGTGTTTTCACCATTTAGAAATCGGGTGAATTGAAATTTTAATCGCGCGTAACGCTCCACAAAATTCATCCCCTATCGTGCGACAACTGCGCCCATTCAATACATACACCCGTAGCAACCGTCCATCTTGTTGGCCCCTTGTCCTCGTTCCACGAGCCGTGATAATTGACGCGTCATATGTGCTCAGGCTCTCCTTGTCTCTCTCACAGTCTTTCTCACTCTTAATACCTGGAGTTATTGAGAGGAAACATTTGTGTATTGTGTGCACAAGGTATACATATATTATTATTTTGCTGTATACGCAAATAGGGCGTGTGTGCCGGTGGATTAAGCATTCAATTTTTTTTTTGTTTGAATATTCATTGTGGTCAAGAGTCATGCATGAATAATGTGCGGGTACTCTGTGCTGTGTACACGGGAGTGTCGCGCAATCCAAAAATGAGCCTATTCGAATTTTTGCTTTTGTCGTTGTCGTCATCGTCATCATCATCAACGTCGTCGTCGTCGTCGTTGTTGTCGTCGTTGAATTCGTTGTAATATGGTACTCTATGATGACTCACCCTTTCCCGCTCTTCAGTGGACATATATTTATTCGATTATTTTTTATTTTGTTTTTTTTTTTTCCCCTTCGGTTTATAATATTGAGTAGTATTGTATATTTGGGAGATAAATGTTTTTTCATTATTGATATCAAGAGAATTGAGTATGCCTCATGTGTTTGATGAGGAGCTAGTCCTCGACCCCGTAGTATAATGATGAATATGGAATTGTTGGAGTTAAATTTTTGCTATTCATCTTTTTACGTGTGCGTGGGATGAGTGAAAGAGGAAAATATATATATATATATAACCAACTTGGCTATTTTGTTTCTGAAGACAAAAAAATTGTTTTTTTTTTCTTTACTTTTTTTTTCCAGCTTCATGCCATTGATACTAATTTCTTCTTTTTTTTTTGGTTAAATACCGTTATTACTGTTTGATTTACAATAATTCATTTTATTATATCAGTATGTAACATATATTTTTATTATTTCTAGAATGAAAAATGACGATTATCCAGAGAGATTTATGTGCACTCTTCATTGAACAAAGATGAATAGTGAACAGCATGCACTGCCAGCGACTACGCAGGCACAGCAAGAGGTAAGATACTGAAAATAAACTTTTATCACAAGGCTGTTCTTCAAACTACAAATGCGCTATTTTTTCCGAAATAAAAAAGAGAATGTGAATAAAGTTTGGTTTTTTATATTTTTATTTTATTATTTTTATGGATATGGCCTAATGTTGAGTGATCGAAATTGTTTGCTTCACTTTGCGGTTATTATTATTATATATGAGAGAAGGACTCTTATTCATTAATGCATCCAGAGTAAGGTTACTACACGTAGAAAGTATTTACAAATATTTAAACAAATGCTTATTACATACTTGCTCATATATATTTTTTTTTCTCTGCGAGCATTACTACACAATACTGAATGATTTTAAACTTGACTTTATCATTGATTTTCGCAAGTAAAAAAAAAAGCAAAGAAATGCATAGTTATATATGAGTGAACTTTTTTGGTTTGTCAACTGATTTCTTATATAAATATTTCTAATATGTTTATATCCCCTCTCGAACTTTCAATTATTCATTCATATATTAGATTTTTCTTGTTTCTTTCAAAGTATCTGTTTGCAAAAAATGGATATATCAAAGCTGCATTTGTTTAAAAAGAAAAATAACAAACCCGCTTTCAACGTGAATTAAAAAAAAACGCACGAACATAACCTCAAAGAAGAAATATCACCTTTGATACTTAAAGAGAATAGTTTAAAAAGAACTTGTTCAATCTTGCAAGATTTGTTATTTTTTAAAACCGAACAAAAGTAACTGGGAAAAGAAAAAAAAAGAAGAAAAGAAAAAGAAATAATAGTAATAAATGTAAATGAAGAAAATAAAAAGCGACGGAACTCTCGCTTACTCTTGCCAATTCCTTTTTTTCTCTCTCTTTTTCTTTCTTTTTCCCCTTTCTGTAGTTGTTGGCGCATTTGTTGATTGGAGCTTGGCCCATTGCATGCGCACTGCATGCCACCTCGATGTTGTACAAATGTTTGAATGTATATTGGTAGGAAGTAAACGTGGGTCAAAGCGGTCGTCCTTCTTATCCGGGTGGTTTGGCTACTGCCACGAGTGTCGGGAATGTAGGGAGTACAGTCCCGCATTCTTCCGCAGACCTACGTGTAGGTACAGCCGTAGCATTAGCTTCATCAGTAGCTAAATATTGGGTCCTCACCAATCTGTTCCCCGGACCGCTACCTCAGGTGTCAGTTTATCACCATCCCCACCATAACTCCTCGCATAGGAGCGGTAATGGTGGTGGTGGTGGTAGCGGCGGTGAACCATCAACCAAAGATCAAGGATCCACGTTGTCGCAGGATATGGCGTTGACAACTAATACCCATCATCAAGCAGTCTCTTCTCATCATCATCAACAGCAACAGCAACAGCAACAGCAACATCAACCTGCAGTGAGCAGCAGTCATCACACTTCTTTACAATCAACCGCGCAGGTTTGTCTCGCGTAGATGCACGCTATATAATTCTTTATTTATTTATATATTCATTTATTTATTTAGTTCTGATTGATTGTGCTTGCATCGCTTGAAACCAGAAATATGTAGTACAATTTTTTAACAATAGTTTGAATTTCTCAATGTATCATAGTCGTAGACATCGAGAGCGAAAACAAATTTTATGGTGTGTTTCATTCAAGCTTATGCTAGTTTGATTCAACAGTTCAGTTATTCGCATAAATTAATGTGAAAAAGAACAAACATGTAAACAGACTGTAGGCGTAAAATTTCTTCTTCTTTTTTTTTTTTTACGTACGCTTCACAATCTTTATTGTAGAATTAAAAATAATCTAACCGACCACTTTTATCTGGGAATAGATATAAAGTTGATGCGAGTACAGTTTGCTGATTAAAAAAATTACAACGATTTGTATCTAATATTTTTTTTTTTGTGAACAATTTGAGATTGAATCAAAAAATATTGTGATTAATAAACAGCAAATTTGTTTTTGCAAAGCAGCCCACTATAAAAAATAAAACCAAATAAATAATACTGTAATGCTACAAAAAAAAAAACAAACAAACTAATAATTGATTATTCACTAACTACTCACTGACTTTATACATATTAAATGAAAAATTTTAACACTATAGATTCCAGTTTCTCTTCCTGGACTCAATCTAGACGGTACACATATACCAACGAGTCATCTGCAAGCTGCACACGCTCAGATGCAGCAGCAAATGCAATCACAGCAACAGCAGCAACAACAACAACAACAGCAGCAGCAACAGCAACAATTACATCAACAACAGCAAGCACACCATCAAATGCAAAACCATCAAAATGTACAAAATAGTGGATCAAGTTCACAGAATCAATCATCGCAGCGTGTCGACGAGAATAAAATAAAGGATGAGGGGAGTTGCACCACGGAACGTTGCAGTGATAATCAAGTACACTGTCAGGTACAATGTGATCTTCAACTTCAACAACCACAAGATTTACAACAAAGTATGATGCAACAGCAGCAGCAGCAACAACAGCAGCAACAACAGCAGCAGCAACTTGCTGTAAATATCAGTAGTAATTCTGGAACCGATAATGGCAATCAAAATTCTGAGAAACCAGAGAAGGAGAAGGAATTGAGGCAGTTGAATATGACTCAGTAATATATATATATATATTTTTTTTTTAAATATAATATTTTAAGAAAGGACGGGTTAATGATTTATTTTCAAATTTTCCTCCGTCAAGATTTCAAGTACCAGATTTGAAACCTGGCGGTCATATGATGGATGTTAGAACAGCAGATGGCTCAGTGGTTAAAATAAGTGCGGGGAATGAACAAGATCTTGCTAAAACCCTTGGCGTGGAGATGGTACAAAATATGTACAAGGTATAATCTAAAAAAATTAATTTAATTAGGTAAAAGTAAATACATGAATGTTTAATTTTAATTTTTTTATTTTATCATGTTTTGCATTAGGTAAATGTTGAGGATATAAATCAACTACTGGCTTACCATGAAGTTTTTGGTAAACTACAGAGTGAAATTGCCGCAGGAACAACACTGGTTGGTGGTACAGTACCCACTCAAACAGTGACAACAATTCAAAATGGTACACCAATTGTTCAACAAGTGCAATTGAATAAATTTGATATAAAAACGAGTGATGGTGAAGCGACACCAGGACCAAGTGCATCACCAGTATCAGTTGGCAGTCATACGTGTGAAGTTTGTGGAAAAATATTCCAATTTCGTTATCAGTTGATTGTACATCGTCGCTATCACACTGAACGTAAACCATTTACGTGTCAGGTGTGTGGTAAAGCATTTTCAAATGCTGCCGATTTGACACGCCATGGAAAATGTCATCTTGGTGGTTCAATGTTTACATGCGCAGTTTGCTTTCATGTATTTGCAAATGCTCCATCGCTTGAACGTCACATGAAACGTCATGCAACTGATAAGCCATATGGCTGCACTGTTTGTGGAAAAAGTTTTGCACGTAAAGAACATCTTGACAATCATACGCGTTGTCATACGGGTGAAACACCATACAGGTATAATTTTTTCCTCATTTATTTTTATTCAGCTGAATAATTTAGGATGTGAATTCAACTTAATTTCATCTTGTTTAGATGTCAATATTGTGCCAAGACATTTACGCGCAAAGAACACATGGTAAACCACGTAAGAAAACATACGGGCGAAACGCCACATCGATGTGACATTTGCAAAAAAAGTTTCACACGTAAGGAACATTTTATGAATCATGTTATGTGGCATACAGGTGAAACACCACATCATTGTCAGGTATGCGGCAAAAAGTATACCCGCAAAGAACATTTAGCGAATCATATGCGTTCGCATACCAATGACACGCCGTTTCGCTGCGAAATTTGCGGTAAGTATTCTATTTTTCATCATTATTATTATCATAATTTACTATTGTCCTTGAGTAATTATTTTATTAAGTAAAAATAATTAGCCCCTCTTAATTTATGAAAATTGTTAACGGGCTTTATCAGTCTGAAATAAGGTCAAGAAAATAGTAGAAATTATTTAACGTTTTAAAGGATAATAGTTTTTCACGAATAAACCACGAATATTATGCAAATATTAATACGAAATACAGTAAATAAATGTATGCCACCAATATAATTTGGTGTACACATAGATTTGAGGTGGTGGTTGAAATAAAATTCGCGAGAATTGATCGCGCATCGCGACCCGTCGTCACCACCCCTCTCTAGATATTCGCGAGTTGTGCGTATTCCTTTGCAAAGTATTTGCACCTCACCTCTTCTCCTGTCTATTTATTCCTTTCATTCTTTTCGCATATACAACCTTAGATATATAAGAAGTATTTTTGTCCTTGCGATGCTGCGCCCATTCTCTTGTTGATCTCACACCATAAACTCGTTGCTCTCAGGTTTATCGTTGCGTGTATGACTGTGACTTCTATCTTTCCTGTTATCGCGTTATCAGCGCATACGTAGGGATCAAAACGAAATTGTCGCATATCATCTAACAATGCAATACGAAGTTTAATAATAATAATGATAATATAAATGTCAATCAAAGTGTAGTATTTTAATTGTGGAAAGAGAATTTACATATAGAGAAGTGGTGGCTATTTATATTATTCCGAGTTTCGGTGAAAATTGTTATGGCATGAGTTGTTATTTCGTAAATATCAGTGGTTAGTATTATTACATATCAATAACATTGAATTAATATTTAATTGTAAATTTTCGTACAAAATGGTTGTGTTGATATCATATTAGAGAGACAGAATTTTTTTTTTTTTTGTTTCTTTTTTCTCATGTTTACTTTTGTTGTTTGCCGATGAGTGGATTAACATCACGCTCACACGGGTTGAGTTATCAGAATACACGTAGTCACTTAACTTCAGTAAAAGCTTAATGGGATTTTCCATGCGGGTTTCGTGGTTTGATTTGGTTGCATATCGATTTTTAAATGTATATTTCCACTGTGCGTAACGAAACACGATATAGTTAAATGGGGGTGGCGGTGATAGCATAAAATAAAGTGACGGGATTAAATGTCACCGTTGTCTGGGTGCTTCAATTATCACATAAAATATATCATTTATTTAATATAATTTTTTCACTCATTGCAATCAAAAAATAAATCAATAAATTTATTATTGATAAATATTGTTACTCAATGATAATAATATAAAATTAATTTTTTTTTTTTTTTTTTTTTTTTTTATCAATATATATATAACCTTCATGCAAATACAGGTAAGTCGTTCACGAGGAAGGAACACTTCACGAATCACATAATGTGGCATACGGGTGAAACACCGCATCGCTGTGACTTCTGTTCAAAGACATTTACCCGAAAGGAACATCTACTCAATCACGTACGACAACACACGGGTGAGTCTCCACATCGATGCGGCTTCTGCTCCAAATCGTTCACCAGAAAGGAACACCTTGTTAACCACATCCGCCAACACACAGGTGAGAGCGGTTGGCAGATGTTCACTTTACGAGCAAACCAATAAATTTTTTTATTGTTTTGTCTCTAACAAAATTTTTCTTTGTAGCTGGTGGTTTTAATCTATTAATTTATTTTACACAGTGGTTTATATTAATACTTTGATTGCTTCTATGTTTAAGAATTTTTTTTTTTAATGCACAGCGAAGAGCGATTTCTCAATTTATTAACCTCATTACTTTTTTCATTGAATGCTTTAAAAAATCGATATTGCTTATCAATTTTTATTCATAATTTTCATTAATAATGAGCATATCATTTTTTTTCATCTCTCACAATATAATAGAAAAAAAATTTTACTCTCGCTCTGCCTATTACACCGCTCTCATATATGCTTAACATTAACATTCCTGGGAACAAGTCAAAATTTAAGTTTGAATATTAATTTGTACATACGTATTTTCTCGAGATTTTTTTCATTTATTCTTCTCTCATCTTTTTATATATATCACAACATTATATCCTGCATCACTAAATAAAACATAAAATTTTATTTACACATAACAATACATTATATGTTGCGCAAGAGATTTTTCCACGAACACAACGTACGGATATTGCAATGTCAATTTCATACGCGAACTGATTTTGAAAGAGGAAATCTGGTTAAATATGAACAATAAACATTCTCAATATAAACACAATTCAATCCAATTCATCTACAATATACAAAAATTTTTTCTTCCATTAATTATTTCTCTCCCTTTTGCTTTATCTACTTCGCAATCGTGACCTACCTGATTGTGCAATATCCGTTCGTGACGTTCAGCAAAACTCGCCTTGTGCAGGATAACCACCATGTCTGAATGACAAAAAAGAAATTGAATTGAAAATTAAAAAAAAATAAAAAAAAATAAATAAATATAAAAAAGAGATGAATAAAAATTTAATTGAAATGATGCAGGTGAAACTCCTTTCCGTTGTCAATACTGTCCGAAAGCTTTTACGCGGAAGGACCATTTGGTGAACCATGTCAGGCAGCACACGGGTGAGTCACCGCACAAGTGCCAGTATTGCACCAAATCGTTCACACGGAAGGAACATTTGACAAATCACGTGCGTCAACACACAGGCGAATCGCCCCATCGATGCCACTTTTGCTCCAAGTCGTTTACACGAAAGGAGCATTTGACGAATCATGTCCGAATTCACACTGGTGAATCGCCACATCGTTGTGAATTTTGTCAGAGAACATTTACCAGGAAAGAGCATCTTAATAATCATCTGAGACAACATACCGGGGATTCATCACACTGTTGCAATGTATGCTCCAAACCATTTACGAGAAAGGTATAGCAGTTTCTATTTAATAATGTCCTACATTGTACTTACAAGAAAAAAAAAACATTTATCCAAAAATTTATGGGTTATTGCCTGTGTGGCGAATATAATACTCTTAATTTTTATGTCTTTTGTATCTTCAGGAGCATCTTGTGAATCACATGCGTTGTCATACAGGCGAGCGTCCATTCGTTTGCACCGAGTGTGGCAAGAGTTTCCCATTAAAGGGAAATCTTCTTTTCCACATGCGTTCACATAACAAGGGTAGCAACGCTGAACGTCCATTCCGTTGTGATTTATGTCCAAAAGATTTTATGTGTAAAGGACATTTGGTGTCACATCGACGTTCACATTCGGATGAGCGACCGCATCGGTGTCCGGATTGCGGCAAAACATTTGTCGAGAAAGGCAATATGCTGAGACATTTGCGAAAACACGCGGCTGAAGGACCGCCAACGCAAGTTAGTACACCATCAGCGATTCCTCAACCAGGTGTATTGCCATTGCCAACTGCTGCTGCTGTACTCGTTGGCCATCCATTAGCACCACCAGCACCACCAGTTGTTCCACAACACACCGTTGTTGTGCCAACACCACCAGGTGTGTTAACGTCTTACTGAACAGACCAGATAGCGAGCAATGAGACTTATGCCCTTGAACGACTTGTGAATCATTTCACAAGTTATCAACACATCAGTTGATGCTGATAAGAATGATTGTAGTATTAATGGTGTCTTGATGAACGAATCTTGTAATTGAATGCGAATACGTTGGAATCAAAGCATCAGAAATTGCTCGCCTTCATTGTTTGAATTCAATTTCCGGTAAATTTGGAGTTTGTATTCAAAAAAAAAAAAAAACGAAGTGAGAATGAAATCATGCATAGTTTGCAACTGCATCGGAAATTTTTAATGACTATTATACGATAAAAAAATAAGATGACGAAAAATTGACAAAAAGTTTCGCGTGTGCGATGTGAAAAAAAAAATGGAGAGCGTCGAAGAAAAAAATAGTTGTTAGCCGGGACGGAATGGTATATTTTAATTCACTTTTTTTTTGTTTTTTTGTTTAGAATATCAACGTAATAAGTGATTAGAAATTATTTGGATTCTTTGATTTTTTTTTTTTTGTTTTTTGCTGAAAACAATATGGGAAAATATGGTGTAAAACCTAAATTCTTTACATAATATTTTTCTTCTTTTTTTTTTTTTTTTTCTTTGTTAAAATAGTTTTATACATATATGATATGCAAAGATGAATTCTGATGGGGTGTAGATAAATTTATATAGCTAATAACTGTGAAAATTTTATTATTAGTATGATGAAAGAAATAAAAATATCTCTTTAAGTGTTTTAGCCGTTACACCGAGTGCAATATAATTCGGCTGCTTACTATGTGTGTGCGTTAGTAGTTTTTATTGAAATGGAGTAAATTACGTATGATCTATTATATATGTTAGACGTGTATATGTATAATATATATATATATATACATACATACACACATACTTATCTGCAAAATACAAAATTTAAGAAGAAAGTAATGATCAATTATCTAAAAGATATTTTTTCATACTTTCGTGTAATAGTTAAATTTGTTTCCTCTTTATTTTCGACGACATTTTATAAATTGAAAATTTTATCTGTCGTCATGTAGTGTTTTTTTTTTATTATATTATAATTATATTTTTGTTCGAATAATTTTCAATAACTCAGTTATAACTTTAAGCTCTTTGATGGAGATAATTAAAAAAAAAACATTTAGCATTAATAAATGTAGAAAACCAGTGTGTAAGACCATGTATTTCATAATTAAATAATGGAAGCGAAAAAAAAAAAAAAGTTACAAAAAAATTAATAGTAAAAAAAAAATATAAATGCAAACACATATTGCTCGACAGCGCAACGCTTATTGGCCATCATATGTGTAGAGACTTCATCATGCAAAGTCACCAACGTGTTTCTTTTTGTTTGCACATTATGCAGTAGTATAAAAAAAAAATTATATATCTATGGAAATTTTTTTTTTAAAATATATATCATAAAGTGAATTTATAGCTTTATAAAGCTTCAGTTACGTTGTCGGGCGATGCGAGCATTGCAATTATGTATAATATCAATAATAACTATTAAATAGACATGATATAAGAATAAAAATGTGGTAAATATGTGCATAAATGGCACATACATCAATATGTGTAAATTATGATTTTAATTTAGCCCGCACATACAAACACGATGTAACTTAAATGAAAAATATCAGCAGCAACAGAAACACTGAAAAAATGTTGAAGTTGTGTGTATAAGAAAAAAAAAAAAAAAAAAAAATCATAGGCCTGGTAACAAAGAAACATAAAAAAAACAAAAAAGAAATTGCC
This sequence comes from Dinocampus coccinellae, assembly GCA_963920625.1. Taxonomy (NCBI): domain Eukaryota; kingdom Metazoa; phylum Arthropoda; class Insecta; order Hymenoptera; family Braconidae; genus Dinocampus; species Dinocampus coccinellae. Next base: position 3,440,309 of record OY987188.1, on the reverse strand, counting down.
GTAGAAACTCTATATAGATTCGTATTGCAATTATATAAATAAAGTTAGTGTGTCTGAGCAATATAATGTATCAACACGTACTATTCAAGTAACCAAATAAATAAAAAATAAAAAATTCACATGTTTTCTGTAAAGAAATAAGAAAAAAAACATGAATCGCGAGGAGAAAAGGAGTGACAAATAATAACAAAAAAAAAAAAAAAAAAATTAAACGCCATTCCTCACTGTAGTAAATACATTTATCATCTTTTTCATTGTATTTGCGATTGTAAACAATTGAAAAAACAAAAGTCAAATAAAACATAACTATGCGAATCGTGCGTACGTGCGTAAAATAATAAAAATACATATTATATATACAAATTATACGAGCACAAGCTGATATAAATTATGTATATATATATACGATGCATATATATAGTAATAATACTATGCAAATATTATTCGATTAATGTGATATCATAAGATGCGTAATCAATCGATCATGAATATCCAAAAGAAGCAAACAAACAAATTGATAATATTCAATTTCGTGACAAACAGAACGTTTATAAAACGATTATTCCTCCGAAATATATATCCGTCATTTATATGCCACTAATTCCCCCTTTCATCACGTCCTCAATATTTTCCTTTTCCTATTCTCTCTCCTGTCATACCGAATTTTGATGGTCTATCGTATAAGAAAATATAACAAAAATAGAATTAATGTTTATATGAATTATTATAATTAATAATTATGAGTACACACATGTTTTATTGACAGAGGCGTAAAATTTAAGAGTTGGTTTATGCTTTTAGAATTGAATTTTGTGCTTGTTTCTTTTCTAAATATAATTTTTTGGTGATGAAAGAGTAGTGACCCAGGTATGAATAATTCGCGAAGAAAAGAAGAGAAAGAGTGAGAAAATGTGAGTTGGTAATCAAATTTCAAAGCTATAATTCTTTGCAAGACGAAGCGAATTCAAATACGCATTCTATTTAATTGAATATGTATATGTACATTTTTATTGACGATAACAATCAATTCTAAAATTATTCCAATTTTTTCTTTTTCGTTTTACTTTTTACAAAAAAAAAAAACAAATTTTTTTTCATGATACCCACATTAAATACGAAGAAAAAAATTTTTTGACTTGTGGGATCAAATCACTACACGCTTCGGCTTGGAAGGAAACAGGGTGATGGAAGTTATAATAATTATAATAATAATAATAATAATTAAAGATTCAAATTATGATTTACCTTTAGATAGATGAGAAACAAAATATGTATAGAATTTTATTATGCACCATTGTAATATTATGTACCCCAACTGTGACGCAATATATACACTGGTGTTATGTTAAATGTGAAATTATCGTATATCACAATTTTATATTAATTCCCTATAACAAATAACTTTTTTTTCTTCATTAATTTAGTTGGAAAAAAAAATTAATAATAAAACAAATTGCATAGTGGTGTTTTTCATTGAATTAGCCTTAGTCAAACTACACATTTCATAAAATCATCAAATATTTCATATTTTCATTTTTAATTCAAGTTCACATTATAATTGAAAATGTATTTGTAGTATGAAGAGTAAAAAAAAAAATAATGAGAAAGAGTAAGTTGAACAATTTATAAAATTTTTGCAATGTTTCCGTACCTTTGGATATTTTATTAAAATATACATTTCATCCAAAATACAAAGGAAACAGTGACAAAGAGAGAGAGAGAGAGAGAGATATGTACAATACATTTTTTTTGCTCGAGCACTTTTTTTTCTTTTTTTTTTTTTTTTTTTTTCGTAAGGTAAATTAGATTATTACATTAATGATATAACAACTACAATTGAAATGATTGTTACAAATAAAAGAGAAATGAATCAGGTCGATGACATTTTTTATAAAATAATAATAATAATTGCTGAATATAATAACAATAATTCGTAGTTACATCTTTTATCTATACATCAAAAGATGTTGTCTAATTGTTCAAAAATGAAACAAAATAATAATAAATATTGAAAATGGGACGTTAAGCTGCCAAGTGTGTAAATGGATATGTCATTGATTTAAAAAAACGGAGCATTGGATATTATCACTGATCATATATTCGTATGTGTGAAAAAAAAAACACAATGAAAATATTTGAACTCCGTTTAAAAAGGTTTCGGTATCATAAAAATAATTACACATGACTTTGCCAATGTCCCCTTATAATTTCTTTCTATATATCACTGATAAATCACATAAAACATGCACTAATATTTATAAATTAATTGAACTTAAAAATGTTTGCAATTAAATCGTTCTGATTACGATTAATTTATGATAAAATCAACTGGTAAATTTTTGAACTTATTTATAAATTCATTTTCATTTTCATCTTTATTTATAATTTATATTTTTGTTTTTTACGCATTCAACAACTTATGATATGACGATTTCGTTTTGGACAGCTTTTTTTTTATTTATTTTATTTTTTTTCATTTTTAGCGTTTAAAACTTTCAATTTAATTTATCAACAAATTTTCAACAGGCGCCAAAGTCTTTTTTTCCCTTATATTTTAGCAATGTCTTATTCTTTTCATTTTGTATTTTTTTGTTTCTATTTTTTGTTGCTGTGATATGGTTAACAACTATCTCTTTTGAAGGCACTCTCGATAGCTGAACGCCCTTCCCCTTTCTCTAAAAATCCGTTGTTAAAATTTTTTATCTCTACAGTATTTCCATGAGAAACGCACTATAGAGCAATCGCAATATCTGAACACTTTTTGGACTATAATAATTGTAATTAAGAAAAAAAACAGAGTTTTACTAACATGAACAAAAAAAAAAAGTCTCATAATGTTGATAAATGATTTAAAAGATCGACGGCTGCGTAACTCCAAAAATATATACTCTACAAAGAGATAAAAAGCTTTTTATATGTGGATACTGCATCATTTTTCTTTCTATTTGAAGCATCAAGAAAATAAAAAAATTGTGATAGAGTGGAGATATGACGTTCAATCTGTGACAATTGACTTTGATAAACTTTTTATAACGAGGGGAATTTTCATGCTGATAAGTAATATATATGTACATATATATTTTTTTATTTTTTATTTTACGTTTCATTTTGACTTTTGTTCATTTTCTGTACTCAGCGGTTATATTAAAAGGCTGAGTGACTCGACCATTCCACGTGTTTATTTTATGTGTCTGTGCTTATTACGTTTTTTTCTATTTCTTTTATTCTCTTGAGTTTCGACTTTTATCTATATAGCTTTACATCCTTCTATTTCTTCATATTTATTTATTTGTTCTTACTTCGTTTTTAATTAAATAGAATCTCCATTTAGAAGCTCGGGATTTTTTTTGTTCATACGCTATAACGAATAAACTCTTTGTGATATTTTTTTTTATTCCATCACTTTGTTTTTGACAATTCATCCATTTTCAATTCAGATTCGTCCAATTATTTTAAAGAAAAAAATAAAAATCAGTATTATTTTTTTTTTTTCGTTTATCCTAGAGATAAAAATTAATTTTATTATCATTATTTTTTTTTCTCCTGGTCATATTCATTAATATTTTTTTATTTCAACTACTGATTTTTCAACATTTATCCGAGCTTCGATAAATTATTTACACATTCTTAATAATTAAATAACCCTATTGCACGAATATGTACTTGGGGTGTAATTATTGTAATATATCGACATTTGCAATTATATGTTGAGGCTTTTTCAAAAAAGAGTTACCCAACAATCCCAGTCATACCTTATTAATTTATCTCGTTTAAAAAAACTCCTTTTCATTACACATTAATCATCAATAAGTTAAATAAAATCCAAATTTAAATAATCGACCTTGAGAATTCATTGAAAATAATTTGTGGATTGATATGCATCTATCAATAAAAAAAAATAAAAATACCGACACACTATACAATTTAATTTTTTTTTAGGCCCATTGTGTAAAAACGTTACGTGAATAAATTTAACTAACATATAAATACTCACAGTCAATAATCGAAACTGTGGTGCGTAATTTAAATAATGGAAAATATAATTCTAATAATGATAATAATAATAATAATAATAATAATAATAATAATAATAATAATTTGTTAATATTCTCTGATATGACATGATTATAAATTTAATTGATTTGCAGTACTCATTTGATGTTGCGTCCAAAGCAATTGACTTTTTCGCGATGTATGAAAAGTACATATCTATATAGAGAGAAATGAAGATAAAAGTAGGCCGAAGTATAATGATAATTATCGAACTTGTGTCAATTGCGATGTGCAGAGGATTATTGTTGAATTAAAAAATTACCTTGGTTGAATTCATTTTTGCAGACCTATAATGAATAGTCCAAGAAAATATGAAATTCAATTGAAATTGTGAAAGGTATATATAGGTAAGTAGATGATTAAATATTTAACTCACCAATTTATTCGACAGCGAATCCACATGTTTCCTCAACGGCTTGAGTAAGCTTGTCAAGCATTTTTTGATAGCATGGATAACTTTGTGGTATGTCTATTCTATTGAAACACGTGTGAGCTTTTGGTAAATTTTCACTTGGCGCGTCGACAGCGTGAATTGTAAAGAGTCGAGGTCCAGCAGCACCTGTTGATCCTAAACGACAGAATATAAAACAATGATGAAGAAAAAAAAAAAAAAAAATGGAGATGTTAAATTTACAATATACAGTTCAGAATTTTTTTTTTATTTACCTTGCAGAGCTTTAAAGCCTTGTAGAGGCACACGTGAACTTCCAGTAACAAATTGAAGTAATCTCGCTCTCATTTCTTCCCCGTAAGATTCAACAATTTGCCAAAACCATTTAACAACAGGAGTATCTGGTGTACAATGTTTGAGTCTTGTATGTAACTTCCAATCATTTATGTCTATAGTTCCCAAACCACCAATTACTAATTCCAATTCACGTTCATCAAAAGGCCGCAATAGTTGTGATGGTATTAATTCATGAAAACCTTTTTGTAATGCTAAAAATTGTTGCTCTATACCACGCATAAAACGATAATTAACATATAACCGTACGTATTCACGTTTGTTTTCTTCAGTAACTGCAATATCCTTGCCACCAGGTTTTAATTCATGATTTCGTAATACACCAAAACTACTATGTTCAACAGAAAATGTTTCATCTAAAACACCGTCAATACTATTCTCTAACATCCATGTCAAACTCCGATGTAATTCCGGGTCAACACCTTCAATATCACTTAATATTATTCCTTTATTCAATAACATTTTATAAAATGGCATTGTGAATCCACCATCTACATGATGTCCATGAAATACGGCAATACCAATTATTCTACCAGCAAAATGGAAGTACGACAAATGTTCTGGATTGATACCTGAATCAGGATTTATTTGTAATGTATAATTATCGTCCCGTGAATATTGAAATAAACCATATTGTGGATTTAACATTTCATGCGACAATAGATAAAGCCATTCACGTGCTACTCCACCGTAATCAAGACCTTCTTCTCCACGGAATTTAACCATCAATCGTTTTCGCATGTCTTTCGGTCGCATTTTCATTATTATCCTATATGACTCTTCAAATATTTCATTTCTCGATACTTCTAGGCGACAATGACCACTTTGTGGTTGTAACGCATTTAATTCTGCTCTAAGACACTTGAGTTTTGCAACAAGATCACGTTTATATTTTGGCAATAATTCACTTTCCATTAATTCTTTCGGTAAATCTGAAATAGTTTGAGTAGTCGTTACTTGCGGTGTATTTTCCGTTGGTAACGAATTATTATTTGTTATATTGGTAATTGGTGTCGTTCTATTGCTCGTTGAATTTGCATTTGTATTAGCTAATGCACTTGACGGTGGTGGTGTTGTTGTTGATGATTCTACTGTGACATCGTCTCTCGTTGTAGAATCACTCGTGTTTCCACCAACATTTGTTTGATTGTTTGTTGTTGTCGTTGTTGTCGTGGCTGTTGGTATTCTCAACCCATTATTACTCATATTTCGTTTGTATAAAATATTTCTAATTTGTGCTGATAATCTTGGATCAGCGAATTGCGTTGTTTTGTTATTGTGATCAACAAAATAAACACGACCACTTGGTGTTTGACGCATTTCCCACCCACTCGGCAGCGGTCCCAATTCATTCGCCAGCTCGTTAACTGGTAAATCGCGCGGAATCCGCGGATCGTGCCACGTTGACGCGCCACTTGGCACATGGTAGAAATAAACTTGTCCTCGCTGTGTTTGTCTCATTTCTGTAGGGGCAAAACATTCACATAATCCTGAATTAGTTTCGCCGAATAACTATCAAGAGTAAAGTCAGGGAAAAATAAATGTACAAAGAGAGTAAGAGAAAGCATTCGTTAACTCATCTTGTCTGTATAACCGAAATTAAATGCATCTCATTATTTATGAAAAATATTTTCACTATTAAAATTTATTTCAATATATCATGCATGAAATAAATTTCTCTTTATTTTTTCTTATCCCACAAATTTTCTATAAAATTAATTATTATGAAAAAATATTTGTAATCAATTGAGGGGCAAGGAGAAGGGAGGGGGAATTTGTTTTTAATTCTTACCATATCCACGTGGAAGATCAGTCGGTTGATTATCATTTCTCCTTTCGCCATTAGGCATCATACCGTTGCGATTTCTATTAGGACGACTTAACCGTCTCGGTTGACCAATATTTTGACTTCTATTACTACTACTACTATCTATCCTGCCATTAGAGTTTTGATTGGCATTTTGCTCGTCGGCGTTCCGTGACGTTCGTCGATCACGAACAGTATTTGGCAATGGCAACGATGGTGGTGGTGGTGTGTTACGTGAATTTTGTTGATCTGAATTTTGCGTTGGTGTTGTACGCGGAGTATTTTGCGTTGAATTATCATGACTTGATGCGCGACTATTGGGTGTTCCATCATTCGTGGTATTCCATGATTCTTGGTTGCTACGATTATGTGGTGGACTATCATTGTTTTGTATATGTGGAGGAGAGCCACTGCTACTGGGTGATGTTGGTTCGGAGAGTGGTAATGCGGGTGGTTCAGGCGTTGTTGGTATTATCGCATTATTTGACCTAGATATTTTTAAAATAAAACGTAATTGAATCCATTAAATATACAAATAGATTTTGATACATTAAAGAATGAATGATAATGGGAGTATTTATGAAATTAATTACATAAAAAGTAAAAGTGAAAAGGACATAGGGGAAAAGAAATTGATTAATTTTACCGAATAGTTGGACGGATCCATTGAGTTGTTCTTGTATAATGATTCACGTAGTAAAGTCTACCGCTTTGCGTTCTTCTCTCTTCCCATCCGTCGGGCAAGTCTGTTGGACAACTAAGATCACCGAGTACATCTACTACTGCATTGTGTCCAACGGTATTGCTAACAGCTCCATTATGACCATCACGAGATAATAATGATACTACTATTTGACCTTTGATTACATCTGTGTCATCAGTGTGTGCTTTAGATAGATCCAGACGTTGATCTGTTGATTTTAACACGCAGATTATATATTTTGTATGTACTTAATTAAAGATATTTTTTTATTTACTGATAAAATATCAATAATGATTGATGAATTATAATGAAATAATAAAAAATAATAAATGAATAATTATTTTGCGCATTACATCCAGTATCCTTAAGTCTCTGAATTGTTTTTGATAATATTCTGACGCATCCAAGAAAACCACCGCCTTCTTTTTTATGTATTTTTCTATGATTCCATACAGATATTGTAATACCATCATTTTTCCCAATGTATCTATAATAAAATATATTAATTGATGAATATTAATTATTATTGCCTTTAAGTGTTAATTAAAATCTGTTACAACTTACAAGTCATAATGTTGATTCCATTTGGGATCGCAGGTGGATTTGCAGGTGTCTGTACTATGACATTGACCGGATCCATCTACAGTTACTTTGGCAAAAGGATCAGGCAGTCCTGAATAATCAATTAAAATTATACAGCAAAAAAATAAATAAAATAGACAAATTTAATAGCTATTGATAATTTATTGTTATTCTCAACGTTACTCACGGAATAATTCTTTTCTTACTAAATTTCGGGCGCACAAAACTGTAAAGATAAAAATTTTTTCGTTCAAAAATTTATAATCATGTAAATATATATTAATTTATACATGTGCAATAAAAAATTTTTTCATCTTTTTAAAACTTAAAATTATATACTTTATTGCTATTTAATTTTTTGACACAAAAAAAAAAAATAAAAAGAAACAATGAAGTCAATGATAATGAATGAATTGATATATTTTTATGATTGATGATGATAATAATGATTGTGATTGTGATGGTGATGATGATGACACCGAAAGAAGAAGAAGTAGTAGGAAAGAAAGAAGATATTTTAATAATTCGTATCTCGTACATCGCGGAATTGAATTAAATTAATCCACTTCGTCGTTGTAGCCGTGGTCGTTCCACACAAATGTGTGGAAAATAAAATGACCTCGCTCGCGGTCTCCCAGAGTGTAATATGCGCCCAGAGGGGGGTCGGTCCTCTCAACTGACACATACAAACTTGGTGGCCAACATACTTTATTATTTTTTTGTTTTCATCATCAACATAATTGAATGAATTGAAATGTTGTGAAAGAAAGAACAAGAGAGAAAAAAAAAAAATTTTAAAACACAACCAAATGCAAAAGCGGGTTGCAGTCTAGCCAACTAAAACTGATTAGAACAACTAGTTGAATTTTATTGGTAATGCTACTTATAATAATAAGTACGATGAAATGACGTCTATTAGGACATTGGTAAATTTTATGAGAGGGGAGAGAGGAATTTCAGTTGGGTTTTGTTATGGCTAACTAATAAACTGATACTCCCATACATGATTGCAATGCCATATTGAATATGTGAAACAATATGAGAATGAATAATTAAGGATCGAAATGAAATATATATTGAGCAGAGATAAATGGTGTTGATGCGCTTGAAAAGACACGAATGCACGCATAGTAGACACGCACATATACATACACTACACTATATACACAACATACAATCATTACAGACTTTTTTGATTACGTTTATAACGAGCAGAGAACTTTCACATAAGCCACATTGGTAAAAGGGGCATTCTATATAAAATTTTCTCGACAACTCTTCTCCACTCATCTTTTTTTTAATGTCGTCATTTTTTTTTGTTATATATATATATATATATCACTTATATTTTATATTATGTTATACACTTGAACTTACTAGTTAGGCGTATTTTTGTCGCCCCGTTCCTCCTGCTACCGCCGGGATTCGACATTTTTAACGTACATTTAACACTTCACAAACCGAACATCGGCACTTTTATAAATTGATAAATAAAACTGCAAACCCCCACGACGAGCAAGAGTTACACCAGACCCACACGCGCAATACAAAACGCACACGGTCGATTATTACACTCTATATATATCGAATTGTACTGTATTTATCTTGTCGATATTTATCGATGCGAAATATTATAATTTGCTTTCGAGATATATCGATTGTTAAAACGCGCGACATTGTTTTCCATTTTGAATTTCTTACATATATTTTTTCATGTATGTCTGTGAAATAATATCAGTATAATGACAATATAATTAAGATATCTATAAGTTTATTGAATTGGAGAATGGTTTTATGCACATATGCAATTTTAACGATCATGAAATCATGTTAATTTAAGTTTTAACATGCGTTTCATAAGAGAAAATATAATTTAAAAGCCGGCATGGTAGGTATAATAAGTAATCAGCTATCGGTTAACGAAGATTGTATATATGTTTCAATAAAACAATTCATTTTATGTTTTGGTTGGATATTGTTTTTTTTTTGCTTTTCATTTTTTTTTATAAAATACCAATATAAGCACATGGCAGCTGAAGTTTACACTTGTTGTTGCATTTGTCGCATACCTTGGCATGCGCGGTTAATTTGCCGGTAAATATTTTCTTTAATTGAATATATTGAATGTATTGAATGTAATATTAAGTAATGTTGTATTTTTTAAGGCGTCACATTCAATTTTGATGTGTTCGCACGGCATTTATTACGAAAAAGTACGTATTACAGATTGCAAAACGTTACACAAATGTTGAACCATTCACATAACCTCTAATAAAATTTTATAAGTTTAGTGCACACACCGGTATCGTCGTTTATTTATTTATATTTTAGAAATGGATGAATTCTGCCCATTATGCCGAAAAAATGGTTGCAATAATAAAATTAAGCCCTTACAAATAAATTTTCACGAAGCAGTGTATTTATGTGAATCAGAAACGGTAAGAATTTAATTTTTAATATTGAAATTATAAATTTTTCATTCATTCATTTTCTTTCTCAGTGTCATTGGCCTTACGGTTATGAGGAATTTCAATTTATTCCGAGGTCAATTGACGAATTAGGAAAAATATCAACGAAAAAAACCAACGCTAAAATTTTGGCACAAAAAACAAAAGATGGGACTCATACAATACCAATATCCACGGAATTATCAATGTATACACCGCCTGTAACGCCTAGTAGTGACAGTTCTTCATCAAAAGAAATAATGAAAGGTAGTTTTAATACTCCAATATTTATTATTTTACTAATGATAATTGATAATCAATATTTTTTTCTATTCTATTAATTCACTAACAGGAGATTCCTACATATCGAGAAATAATTCATCAACAAAAACTACAATCGCGTCGATCAGTGTTTCAGTTAAAAATGAAAATGTACCGCTGAAAATTTCCAGTATTTTTGATATTGATAGTTCCATAATATTACCATCAAAAAACTTCGACCAATCACAGCTTGATACATTAAATGACTGTGATATTAGAAATGATAATGAAAAAAATAACAGAGCTGTGACATTAAAAAATGGAAATAGTCGAAAACGGTCACAAGTGCCATCATCGAAGAGTATTTCAAAAAACCGGAATATCATAATTAATCAAAAAAATGTTGACTTTAAAAAAATCAAATCAAGTGAACAATCTGACATGAAGGTTAATAAAAAAGTTGTAATATTCAAAGAAAAATTTGACAATGGAATTGAACTAACGAAAGAGAGAGATTCGAATCATTCAATTAATCATAAAAGGCTTTCAATAAATAATAGTGCCAGTCAAATTGAAGAAGAGCAATTACCAAAGAAAATTTCGAGGATATTTTCTGATCGAGAATTTCAAAATGAAAATGAGCTTTTAAACGATTTTTCAGATGAATTATTGACGACAAATTCTACGGTAAAAGTAGAAAATAATTCATCCGTTTCATCTGAAAATCAACTCAATTTTAATATAAATAATTCTAAAAACAATATTATGAGTGAATCGTCACTAAAGTCGATAGAGTCTTTAATATCGACGACTGATTTTGAAAAGTCCAATTATATAATAGATAATTCTTGTTCTAATGATAACTTAAATTTAGAAAATTTTTTCAATGAAAGTTTACTTGAGAATTGTGCAAATAACACTTCTGAAATCGATGAGGAATGGATTCAATCCTTTTTAATATAAATCATATAGATTTATTGCCGAAAAAAATGAGTCATTAAAAAAATTAATTTTTTTTTTTTCAATAGTTCATTAACATCTCAGGAAATACATGAAGGGATAGATAAATCATTTTTTGTTTTATTCATTTCATGTTTGATGTATTTTAAATTTCCTTATCGCAAACCCTGATGTATAATTATAACATGAAAAAAAGTAAAATCGTGTACAAATTTATGATACTGCCTGTTATTTGGTGTAATATACTTGAATGTATTTTTTACATATTGTATTTTTGCAATAGAAAAAGTATTTGAATGAGGTAAAAATATTTTACGTCTCATTCACAAAATTAAATAGTTTATTTCGAATTTTTTTTTTTCTCATTTTCTTTTTTTAGTAATCCATTAGGAATTCACTTCTTTCCTTTCATTCCGACTGATTGTTAATAATTCATTTGTTTGATTACTGAAAAAAATAGATTCCAATCTTGGAATCTTTTTAATGTTAATTACAGGATACTTACAACAAATCATTTGCCTATAGTAATTTTCCTATTTACACATTGAATTAACGTATACGTAATAATAATGAAGTTAATAAAAGTGAAACGGAAAATATTTATATACATATATATATGCGCAGAAGTTTAAATTCATGACATAAGGCCATTATTGACTTAATTCAATTTCCGTTATTGTTTCAGGTGACAATTTAAAATCCGTCATTGCACATTGATCCCTTCGCGATTTACTTGATGATTCATTAACTTTATCAATTTCGAAATTTATATCTCTATCAACATCAACATCGAATTTATCTACATCCGTATTGATCTCTTCTTCTTCCTCTTCATCACAATCATTGTCTCTTCTATCATAACCATAATCTGAATGTTTTCGTGCATAATGTTTTGCTAAATTGCCTTTTTGCGTAAATTTATGATCACACTTGGCACAAACATACGGTTTTTGTCCAGTATGAATCATAACGTGTTGCTTTAAACTGTACAATGCATAAAAAGCTTTTGGGCAAAATGCACATTTATGAGGTCGTTCAAAAGTATGATATCGTCGAATATGATCAGATATTTCGGACAATTTACGAAAACGATCACCACAATAATCACATTCACGTGGCCTACCACCACCATGTCCCGCCTTGTGCAGTTCCATTTCTTTTGGATCGGAAAAACTCCGTCCACAAGTTTCACAAACATATGGTTTTGCTCCTTCTTTATGTATTAAAACATGTTTACGTTTATTTGCACTTTGCGAGAACGCCTTACCACAAATTTCACATACATATGGTTTTGCACCAGTGTGTATTCGTTCGTGTTGTTGTACCGCTGTTGTTTGTGCAAATTGTTTTTGACATATTTGACATGAAAATGGTTTTTCACCAGTGTGGGTACGCATATGTTTTTCCATGTCACTCGGACGCATAAAAGGTTTATTGCATATTTTACATGAGTACGGTGGATTAACGTGAAATTTTTTATGAAAATTTAATGCACCAATTTGGGAGAAACGTCGACCACAGGTCTCACACTCGTATGGACGTTCGCCTGTATGCACACTTGTGTGACGTTTTAATAAACACGCACTTGAAAATGATTTTCCACATTGTGGACACGAATGATTAATTTTTTCACGTCTTCTCTCACTTCGACGACACTTTGTGTGACGACAATGTTTACGACATTTCGGAACTGATTTTTTTTTTGAACTTTCTTGTATTGTAGAACCATTATTTGTATCAGTTTCAATAGCAGTATCATTTTTTTCATCATCATTTGTTGAATCTTCATGGATGTATTGAATTGTTTCAGCAATATTTTTACATTGTTTATCATCTGATTGTAAATTTATATCCTCTTCATTATTAATATTTGTACATTTCATACAATGACTCGTTGCTGTATCTAAGTCAGAGAATAATTTTTCACAATGAAAACATTTGTAGCTCATTGAATCCTCGACGTATTCAAGAACTTCAATTTGATTTTCATTAGGTGCTGTAATAATTTCCTCCTCGGCTCCATCAGGTGAATTCAATATTGTTGAAACACCATTCGCAGATGAATACTCAATATTAGAGTCAATTTTTTCATAATCTACATTCATATCAGTGACATGTGTATAATTTTCACCATCATCATTTTCAGTTGAATATTCTTGTTGATGATCCGTAGAAGTTTTTGATGCTATTTCTTTAAATGCCCCATAGTCTTGAGTTATTTTATTTGATTGCGTGTCACATAATTTTTCCATTTCATCTCTATCATCCTTTGTATTATTCTCCAGATCATTTGCAATCGAAAAATCATTTCCACGCAATAAAAACGTATAATAAGAAGTGTGACAACGTTCTCGAAAGGAATAAAAACGTGTCACTTCAGTTTTACACGGTAAACAAATTTTTTTTGACAGTGAATCACTTTGCTGTACCTAAAACAATAATTAATACATCAATAATAATAATAATTATGATTATTTGACTATATTGTATCAATACGATATTTAACAATTGATATATACCGGAAGTGATAGGCAAACCATTATTTTTATTGATAATGACAGATCATCGTATTCTTGATTTTGATTATTTGATGTAAATATTGATGAATATTCACTTTGAAGATCAGTTAAACATAAACGACATTTTGTCTCATCTATTTTTGTTTGTATCATAATTATTAAAAATTATACTATTAAATATATATACATATATATATATTAGTTCTATTTATTCTCAATATTCTTTACTTTTATAACCTCTATACTCTATAAAGCAAAACTGGTAATACTAAAACAGCAACACTAGATATGAAATCACGTTGGTATATTTGTATCAATAACAAAACGTGTGGCGACTCTTGTCGCCACAAAATGAAACTAATTTATAAATTTGTTTGTTTTTGTTTTTTTATTCAAATAAAAGAAAAATATTTGAATAATGAATTTGTATATATCAGAGTATTTGATCAAAATAAATTGAAGATAATTGATTGAAAAAATAAAAAAATTTAAATAAAAGTAAAAGAAATGTGCGATGGCCGGGAATCGAACCCGGATCAACTGCTTGGAAGGCAACTATGCTGACCATTACACCACCATCGCACTTGGGTAATGATAAATTTTGATCTTACTCCAGGACTAATATTCTTCAAAATTTGGATAATAAATTATAACTTTATTATTTTCACTTTCATTCATATTCTCGAAAAATTTTGATTAATCTGTGAATTTTATAGTTCGAAAAATTGCTCAGAAAAAATCATTTTTCACTTTATTAATTGACTTTTATATGTAACTATTAAATGTTATTTTTTTTTTACCTTTAATTACAATCTTCAATTCATTGTTATTTATTATTCAAGTGGATCTTTTAATTACGATGAATAATTGGTGATTTTTTGAAATTAAAAAAAAAATGTACTTATTTGAATACGTCAAAATTTTCGGCTATTAATTCATCTATTTCATTTTTTTCCTTTCATGATTGTTCCAATTTATCGCAAATTACATTTAATACGACAATAATCACTTCGTCCTTTGTGTTGATGGCATAAAATATGAGTTGAGGCGTGTGTGCCACATCAAATGTTCTTCCCCTCAACCGCATACAATCGCTCTCTTGCTCTTTCTGTCTTCCTCGATCATCCCTGGAGGCCACACACACACACACACACACACACACACGCCGTCATTCCTCTTTTTCTATTTTCTCTCTCTTGCAAGCATTATTCGGACTTACATTGAAATGCCGATATTTCGAAATCAAACGGGTTTTTTTTTTCTTTTTTCCTGGCCGCAATTATCGTTGAAAGAAAAAGTAACAAAACAAAACAAAATAAAACAAAAAAAAACAACAACAAAACGTCCCGACGCTTTTGTGTCTCGCTCACGTTTCAGCCTCTATCATTCAAATTACACCCTGACAAACTGACATGTAAATTGCTCCACAGAGTTTGTATCTTATACCAAGTATAACGAATTGGTCCCTATGTATACCTGTATATTATGTATATGGTGTAGTGCAACACCCTCTTTTATGTTTCTCATTTTACTCAGTTAAAAAATATTTTCTTCGTCTTTCTGGTTTTCTATCACACGGAAATGAAAAAAAAAAAAAATAACAATTAATAAATAAATAAATAAATATACATTTAATATTTGTATATAAAATTTGTATAAAAAATTATCAATAAAATATAAATAGTTTGGTTTGAAATAATTGATATGTGACATCAGATAATAAAATTAATCATTTAAACACTGAAAAATATTTTTCTGGAGTACACAAAATGCATATTAAACAATTGTGTTGCTTTGTAGTAGTTATTATGTGTTTGCATGTTTGCAAATATATTCTCTGTATATTTATCAAAACAATTGAATAAAGACTCAATGCTTTTGAGTGAACATCCCCCGAGCTAATAAAGGAAAGTGAAGAAAAGAGATAGAAAGTGTTTGGTAAAATGGAAAAAAAAAGAGATAAAACAATGGGACGAGTTGTGTCGAATAGCGGGGGAAGAACCAACGTCACGAGATCACGACAATCACGAAGAAGCTTCGATCACGACGCACACGGAATACCCACCAACTGTACAATACTATACACACGCAATCCAAACTGGCATCCACAGCTTGTGTTCGCCGGATTGTAGGTACACACCACTAGAACAGTTCAAACGCCAGTTTTGTTTCGTTCTTCATGGTGCGCGATACGTATATAGTTGTTTTTAAATTCTTCATCCAAGAAAATACGATACTCTAAAAAATACATAAATCAATTGAGTAATGAAAAATGAAAAATTTTCATCATGATAATATGTGGGTGTTGTAATAATGTGAATTTTTGAGAATATATCTCCACTGTTTTCATAGCAATATTGAAAAATGTTAGTTTAATAATTTGCCAAACGTGAATTTTATAAATTATGGAGGAAACACTAGGGTAGATAAGTAATTGCGAAAGTGAATGCACAGGCGGATCAATCACCCTCTTATTCACTCTTTACCCTCACCTTTCACGGAGCACTCGGTTCACGAAGTGTTTCGCTGTCTTTCTTACTCACATTCTCTTCGGCCTTTTCATTGTGTGCAAGTCATTGTTTGTCGATGATTCACGTGCAAACAAATTTATAACTTGACGGACAAGGGGACTTTTGATCTATATATTCACATATATACATTTACCTTTGTTCACATTGTGCAAGGCGCTAGTATAAATGTATATATGGATATGTCTACCTGTCGATACGCTTCCCCTCTACATTCACTTGGATCAAACATCAAGTGGGGGAGCGTTGAATTGATACTTGGTGCTATATCTGTCTGATTTTAACTCGTACTTCATACAGATACAACTTACAACTATCTAAAAAACAAAAAAAGAATCAATCATAATGAATTAATCAATATATATAACGTTCATCATTGACATTTTATAAAAAAGAAAAAAAAATCTGGGACATAAATATACATATGAATAATTGTATTCCATTCTACTTACAAATACATCAATATACTGTGAAACATTTTGGGGCTACATTAATGTCACAAGGCCGATCATAACTCTACTGGTGGAATCTGGTCCCGTTGGATCGAGTTTGGGGACACATACGGACAGATGCTATGGGCATCATACTCGTGTACATATAATATACAAGTGCATTGCACACACCCGATGGATTAATGCTCAATTAAACGATTATACTCATCGTCATTCCATCGTTTTTGGGCTGTATATATCATCATCATGCCGACGCATTTCTCAGACGCATTCTCCATCTGATCATCTTATACACATATGTATATGTATAATGATCAAATATATGTGTACACATATAATATGCGAATGCAACCCAAACATTCACTCTCTTTTCACTAGACGTGTTTTACTTTTTGCCACGCGCCTTATACGTTTCGAATGACAGCCAGCAGGTGATGTTTAGGTTTGCGATGCACCGGGAGATTATTGGGTTTTATATATTGTGGTGCAATTATTGTCCAGTCTGGATAAATGTATATTTATATATACGTGTATGGGAGCTCAACGTCCCCTGTCACTCAACCACCATCAGGCTCATCGACCAAAAGAATATATCTAAAAAATTCCCAGCTACGATGGTATTTTTTATATACATTAAAGTATGTGTTGACTTGGATGCAGAAGTCAGTCCCGACGGATTAGTTCCTTCCTGTTGTTCGTGCTAAGAAGACAAACGTTTGAATAATAATATAAATATATGAAGGGAAAAAAAAAAAAAGGAAATTAAATTCAATATAATTTATCACCATGAAAATTATATATATATGACAGTGATATACTTTATATTGTGTGATATGTATTGTTATTTACCTTGTCAACAACGATTCAATATCTATAAATATATATTGTTATGTAGTCATCAAAATAATTAAATTGCGGTTGTTAAAATTGAGTACAGGAGAATTAATTCTCAATTGTCTTGACCACTTGGATAATTAGTTGTAAATATATTATGATGAATGATACAAGGTGAGGTGAGTTATTAAATATAAAAAGAGGTTATATTAAAATCTGTATACTCATGTAGAAATTATATCTGGAATGGAATAGACATAAATATTCATTGGATTAAAATGTGTAATTATATATTGTATAGGTATGTTAAAAAAGATATGAATAACAATAAAAACTACAATATTTAACCTGAATTTTTTTTTTGTCCAATAAATTGTTAAATATCCATTTTAATTACTAATGGCTCAAGTATCGTTAATTCATACAAACAAGAGTCGAATATCAGTTGAATTTGATTGCATCTATTGAGTGAATTTTCATATATCGATGTCGTCGTCAAGAAATTTTTCCTCCACTTGAAATGATGAGTATAAATCTTATTTACCAATGAATAAATGAATAATGAGAAAATAAATATTTAAACAGGAAAATGAGAGTAAAATTCAGTCTGAATCTTGTCATAGTTACATTGAGACATTATATAACGTGGCCGTTGTCATTGTGTTGGCGCGTCATCATTGTGTCGTTTGTGTTTCGTTCGTCGTTCGTTCAATGTGGGGATTGTGGAGAGACGATCGGTGGGGTTTTGTTGCGTTGCTGTCTCTTGCGTGGGAGTAATATAATAGTGGTCGTAATCGTGATCGTTGGTAGGGCGGAGCCCAAATGCACCAACCAGCATACTCGATTGTATATCTTTGCCACCACCATGTGTTCCCAAACATATTATCACTAAACACCCAGTATTCGCGTAAGCACCACCGTCATTCTCGCGGCATTCTGCGGTTATGTGCAATGCATACGGCCACTCACACGCGCGCGCTTCTCGCCGCCATCATGATTTATGAGTATTTTTTAGCTAACGTGCGTTAGCTCGTTTCTTTTTCCTCTCTCCCACCCTTTTGCTATTACTCGCTCTTTTGCTCTTTCTCTCTTATATTTTCTTTCTCTTTTCCTAACTCTTTCTTTTACCTCTCTCAAGCTTCCCACTATTTAATGCAATCGCGCGCGCCCTCTGTCTCTCTTAATTTACATTATTGCACTTTGCTTGTTTATGCATTCTCCCTCACCCCATGGTTACAATGGGGTTTTCCAAGTTGTGATTAATTGATATGTATATATATTGAATTATATTGCAAGTGAACACTGATATTTACCATGTCGAGAGATTTTTGTCCGCTATTTGACAGAGTCATTCTAATTATTATTGCTACAATCAATGATTACATATTTTCAGATAAAATAACCTAAAAATAATTACCGTATTCCTATTATAATCCAATTATTAATGGAATATAATATTTTATATCAATAATTTTTCATAAACTGAATAATTATTATTACATTTAATGTTGTTGCTGTAATTTTTCATTGATATATAAATTATATTTTATGATTTCTCGTATACATATATTCACTTGTGGCAACTGAGTGAGGGAGAGGAAAAACAGTTATGTGAGTTGATGGATATATTATTTGTTCTAGATCGAATTTATTGCGTCCTAAATATTTTTTAAATATAATAACCACATCGGATTTAGTGGTGCTTGATATTTTCGAATATGGAGAATGTGAAAAAATAGACCATCAGCCTAAATGCAAAAGTGTCACAAAAATGTTCACTATAAAAGAAGCCATTTTCTTTGTTTTTCTGCGTCGAGATCGAATGCTGCAGTGTTATAAGACAATTATTGCAAAGAAATGTAGAAGTGTTGTGCTAGAAAACTTTGGTCCGCCATAAATCAATCAATTGTGATGCAGGATAAAATGGAAAATGAAATAATTACAATTGAAAGCAGTAACAATATGAAATTCTGCGTGTATTCATCAGAATTGCAAAAAAAGAACACTCTGATATGGTGAGTGTTTAATATATATATCTTTCTGTTCTTAAACACGTTACTTCCGTGCTAGCATTGTATATTTATTCACTTAACGTTATAGACAATCATAAGAAATATTATTATCGATGATAATTGTTCGTTTGATATTTTATACAGCAATTATTTACGCATGTAAATTAATGGATGTGTACACGTACATGGTACACTGTTGAATTAAGCAAAAGATACATTAATTCAACACACGCATTAATTGTAAAATTATAATCGTCGTTACAGAACGATAGGTGCTAATGCGTAATATGCGTTGAGACAGTTCATGTCTTGCTTTTTCCTAACCGTGATATACGTAACGATCATGCGATGTGGCGTGCTACATTTACCAACATATATAACATATAACTATACACACAGACGTGTATGTATATATATATATAAATATCATATGTCAGTGAAATTTGGAGAAGAGTAGATTTGATTACTAATGTGATTTTTTTTTATACCTTCATTTCCATTGAAAGAAAAATAGTAAAATATAAAATAATCCAAGTTAAGGGAAACTGTTTTTTTTTTCTTCCTTTTATCTATCGGGTAACGAAATTTCTTATTACTACTACTACTACTATTATTATTATTATATATATTTTTTTCTCTAGTGGTATTTATCTTTTGTTTTTATAATTTTCCTTTTACTTTAAAAGTAAAATCATTACACATGATCGAAATAAATAATCACGTTGGGTTTGCGTGGTGTATATTCGTTTCGAAAAATGAACACACACGCGTACTTGACTCCTTTTAACTTTGATGCCAAGGAGTATATAGTATTTTGAGCGCAATGTTAACTCCACAGGCCCTATCATACTAGTTATATACATATATTTATGTACATATACACATATAAATGTAATCATGACGTTTTACACGTTACACTCTTATAATTTACGGCGGGCTAATGATGACGGATGGAGAATGGTTAACTCGCTGATAAAACTTTTACCCAGCATTTACCTGTATAACATACACACATATATATATATATATACATAATGCATAAAACACTTGAATATATATTTACATGGGCACATGAGTTTTTACTTGGCATAATAATCAACATGATCAACCACAAAAATGCATTGATTATGTTGATGAATTATGCATTTAATTAATTCAATTTAATATTATTTTATTATAAATATGAATGTACGGATAGTTTTTTGTTTTGTTTTACCTACTTTGGTGAAACACAATTTATGTCATTATTATTATTCTCACTACCATTCGTGTTGTGTAATTTTTACGTGGCAAATTTTTTTTCATGTGTCACTGATTCAATACAATTGGATTCAGATTTTTTTTTTTGAGATCATTCTTCAATTTCTTGTTTTATTTTCGCATCGATAATGGCTATCATTTTTTTTTCTTTTTTTTTTTAATGGAAAATTAGTTGGTAAATGTAATGGAAAATTTATGAAAAGAAAAAAAAAAATAATAAAAAATTCAGTGATAATTTCACGAAGGTCCCACCGAGATTTGAACTCGGATCGCTGGATTCAAAGTCCAGAGTGCTAACCATTACACCATGGGACCGATATAGTTATAAAAAAAAAATACAAGATTGTAATTTATTTATTATTATTATTATTATCATTATTTTTTAAATGTCCAATTAAAAATAAATTATGATAGCTGTGAATGTGTATTGATGGATTTTTGTTTGTTTGTTTATTTCTCTATGTATACAAAATTTTTGCTGGTTATTGGGAAGCTTTCAATGTTCCCGACATATCAAATCTCAATTATAGTCTTATCGCACTGGAGATAATCCATGCAATTAAATTTTTGTTTATATCTATATATAGAAGATTTTTTATATACACATAAATCATTACAAATATTCTCTATTCATCGAACTGAATAAATTCTTTTGATGTAAATTAAAAAATTTATCAGTTGAACTACCATGATCACTGCCGTTTTATTATTAATTGACAAAAATAAAAAAATAAAAAAAATTAGCGGAAGAGTCGTATTATATGCGCGTGGAAAAAAGCAAACCGATTGTATTGCGTCGTTTATTTCGTACTTCCGGCTGGCTCGTGGTTGGATGAGAGAGCTTTCGTATCTACTGGCGGGCTGAGCTACAATTAAAGTAATTGGCCTCATTGTGCTGTCCGGAGCAAAAGCTACAGTGAATGGGCACTCTGTCAGCCACGAGAGAAAGAGAAGGTGACTGCGTACCGGGTATGGGTCCCAAACAGAAAAATTGTACCCTCACCTTATCCTATGATGTTTGATAGTTGGCAGTTAAATGAGCAACTGCTTATTTAATTTTATATTATAAATCATTTCCATATCTCAATTTGATCATTTAAATAAATAATAAATAATTTTCAAATATTTTGTCATTTACAATTGTAAAACGATAATAAATAATTTAGCCTTGAAGTCCTGCGCTCAACTGCGCTCATCTGCCAATCTGACCCAGATTAACGCTTGGATTTCATGAATTTTCATTGTCATTACCAATTGAGGGAAAATAACATATGTATTTTCCGTACTTATAAATTTTAGGTGAATAAAATTTTTATCATCAATTATTATCCGGAATCCCCTCTACGACAATGTCCATCAATGGAAATCATTTTTAGTTCAACATGAAATTGTTTATCTTTACTATTTTTAGACTGAGACAAATTTTCCATCACTTCGTTCAAAGCATTTGTACAGTGATGAACGATTCGATAAATTTTGATAATAATTCGTTTGGGAAAAACGTATGGTTTTTTATATTTTATATGTTCTCGGTGCTCCTTACACTACAAAACAATTTTTTCGTTTTATTTATTTCATTATCATTATCGAATCTATATATATATATATATATTTGTTATTTTTTTTTGTACATTCTGTGAGTTACTTGGCTAGATTTTTGTTTTCATCGACATTTGAGAGATACTTCCACTCTTTTTATTCCATTTCAACATTTTTATGTATGAATTATTTATGTATGCATATTGCAGTTGAATTATATAGATTAATTATTTATAGTTGCTTCACAATAGTTATTTATGGTTTTGTAGGGAAAAAAAAAAAAAAAAAGAAAAAAAAAAGAATCCTACATCATACAAACAACATTGTAGTTATCGTGGTCATCGAGTCGAACAACCTGAATTTATATAATTGAGTTGTATACGCCAATTAACTCTTTAATATTTCCACTTTTTATTTTTCATCAATCCACAAGAATAACTATTTTATTAACAACTCAACATGTACATTGAAGTGCAATAATTTAGTCTATTTCTTCAATATCAACAACATATAGTAAAAATTATGTTTTTTTTTTTTTTTTTCTTTCATTTATATTATTTGTGACTGTTATGTCGCAAAGCAGCTGGATAATTAAAATTATCAAATTATTTGTAGTGTGATATACTAAAGTTAATGATCCGTCAGAGGTATCAAAGATGCGAACTACGTTTTCGAGCAGATGTTTCGCGTGCGTTGATTCTGGGTGGTCAAATAAATGTAGCGAACATTATTTGACTTCCTTAGTTTTTTTTTGCGAAAAAAAAAGGAGAATTTCTGATGGTTATCTTATGTATTATCTCATGGACGATACAATAACCTCACAGTCAACTTTAAATAATTTAAAAAAAATTTTTTTTTTTATCACATTGTACAATATAAAGTACATCGCGAGACGATAAATCACTGGGACGGTAAGAGGAAGTAAGTGCCTTTGTAATTAAAATAGATATAATTTTATCTGTACTTCAATTAACATTATTAATGAGTATCCCGTAGGGTTTCATTAAATATGAAAATTTTTTGATGCGAAAAAAAAAAAACCTCCTTCGAGCCGGATTTGAACCAGCGACCTATGGATGTCTAACCTTGCGTAATATTGAGCCAACTACAGTCCACCGCTCTACCAACTGAGCTATCGAAGGGAGACAATTTCGTGTAAGCTTCAGCCGTCTCAACAGCTATAGATAGGTGACCCATGTAACATAATAATAATAGTGAATAGAACAACGAATTAAATTGAATGATACAAATTATTAAAACAACAAATGTTTCCACTCATATTACTTACCAAGTACACCAATAATTCACTTAGTGAATATACGAGGAGATCAAACGTGGGACCGGATCCCAGCGATCCAAGTCACTTGTTGAAAATGGCCGACACACCATATAAAAGAAAACTAGAGAATAGCTAAGACGAGCACCAAACCAAATTAAACAAACAGCACATAACGGAACTAAATAAATACTGCAATACATCAAACCTAGACAGAATATTCGAGACAGCACTAAAAAGAAACATTATATTAAATCTTAACCTGGCGCGCAACCGCCGCATCACTGAAGGCTCCGTTACAGATCAATCAGCTCAACTTGCAGCATAAGCAAGATATTAGAAAAAATCATCAAAGAAAATATAGACGAACACATAAACAAATACAACATCATACCCGACAACCGATTCGATTTCAGGAGAAACTTATCAATAAGTTACTATCAGATACCAACAGATACGTTAACGAGAAACTAATTGGGGGTGCTACTCTCATAGACCTGGAAAAAGCTTTCGATTCGGTATGGACGAACGGGCTCATACATATATTACACAAACAAGAATTCCCAGAAAACATGACCATGCTAATAAGTCATACTCACAACAGCTGTAATTGGAATTTTTGACCCCACGATATTCCATCAATATATGCCCAGCAAATGAAAAAATGACTAATTCAAAACATGCACACAACGACAAAACCAAGAGATTGGCGGTGACCAACATGTTAGAAATAACTTAATGTATGTCTTTATCAGTATATTTTAGTCTCAGTAATCCAAAAATTGTAAACCTAATACGAAATAAAAATTACTTTTTAAAACTAAAAAAAAAAAAGCTATCGAAGGGAGTTACAAGAGAAAAAAAATATATTACTGTGAAAAAATAAATAATTACTCAAAAAAAAATTACTTTGGAGTAAATCGTATTTTTTATAATAATAAAAAAAATAAAAAAATAAAAACTGTGAAAGAAAATTTTTTAATTATCAAACTCGATTAATTTAATCAATATTTAGTGATTAAAAGTTTAATACGAAAAATAAATATGAATAATGTATGATACCATAAATATTTTTCAAGGGAGTTTAGAATTTTTCTGTAGCACACGGATAATTATCTCTTATCGCAAGCAAACGACGGGACGAAGAGTAAGGAAAGGTAGGGGTATATATAATATAAAAGCCGGAAGTTCCAGCGGTCGATTATCATGAACGTAGTAATATAAATTAGTTATTCAAAAGCCATAAAAGCGATGAAGGTAGCGCAGCGAATATATATATTTTTTTATTCACATATATATTTACATGTATATTCAACATGGCAAAATAATTTTTTATTCTTATAAACTATATAACTATATTACAAGGTTAGATTTAAGGTAACGATAATTATACTGCATAATACATTGAGATAAAGTTTTAATATATTTTTAATGCAATGCGCACATTGGAAAAATATCTATTCCATTTTGGAGATTGTCTGAAAAAAAAATTTTAAAAATAAAAACATATAATGGCGCGCGACACAAACGCATTCCATTCTATATATATATATATATATATATTTTATTATTATTATGGCGTATGCCATAAAACACTAATGAGGGTATCCCGTAAAAATGTGTAAATACCACCGCCCGTTTGTCCCCGATTTTGCACGCTCTTTATTTAGTGTATTCACGTAAGAAAAAAAGTGCATTACGTCGTACTATAACGAGAAATTTCATCACGGTCGATGTTATATCAAGTTTTTTTTTGTTTTTATTATTCTTTTATTTTTCATTTTGTTTTTGTTCACATTCTATCATCATTATTACAATATTATTATTTTCTTTTTTCTCGCCTTTCACTCTTGCTTCATTTTATTATTATTAGTATTTGTTTATTTTTTTTTTTCTTTTGACATTCGTGGAGCGATTACCTATTGTATATGATCCACGACCTCTGTGTATAAATCTGTTATATACACATATTTTCTCGCGGCGTATCGTTCAGGCACAGCGAAGTGAGTCTAAAAAAAAAAAAAAAAACAAAAACAAAATTCAATTCGAATATCGATGTGTGTATCTTTATAATTTACCCTGCGTAATTATCTAACTAAAAAAAAAATTCTTATTATTGCCGCTGATGTTTTTTTTTTTTCTTGACATTTGATATGTATGAGAGAAAATAAAATAGTATAGGACAGTGTTGAAGCAAATTACATACATACACGTACAGGTATTTATATATATCGAGAGCTTGTTATAGCGTTATAATATTATACATATCAAAGTTTAGTAAACAGTTTTGAATAGGGGGGCATCATCGAAAGTGCCCACTCACGTTCTGATATACGTATATTAAACATGTATGTATATAGAGTTAAAGTTTGTCTGGGCTGACAGTTTGATCGGCTTTGTAATTATATTTCTTGCCTCCATATATGCGTATATATACATGATAAACGTTGTATATCAAAATGTGGATAAATAAAGCTCAACATAATCCAATCATGATGACCCACATATTATATCTAAAATTATAACTATATAATTAAATAATTGATGTATATATACGTATATAAGTGTAATTTTTCCTTCATAAATATTAATATAATATTTTATCAATATTGCAATTGAATATGATATAAGTATAAGTATGATAATAATATGAGAGAATAATGAAAATAAACAAAAAAAAGTGTCCGTTGTGATAATTGATTACGAATGATAATAATACTAGTCTTGATATATATTTATAAATATAATATATAAATATATTTATATATAAAGGATGCGACGGTATAGAGCCGTCGAGCCGTGCAATCAGACGGCATATCACGCGCTGACTATCTTACGAGCGTTTATGTCGTCTGAATTGCATTCGTAGTGGGCGTATAACCGGTTATTAAAATGACGATAGGGATCAACATGACCTGGCGCACTGTCGGATCCCCGGTTTTTTCATTTCAACCTTTTTTTTTTTTGTGTTTTCATTTTTTTTTTTTGTTCCTCTCCGCTTTTATATCTGTTTTCTCTCTTTTTCTCTTGCTTATCCTCGTGCACTTCGCGTCTCACTTTTATGTGCGCACTTCGTCTCCTCGTCTCTTTAACTTTTGCTCTGTGCGTGAAATTATTGAGAGAACGTATATTTATTTATACGTGTGTATACATTCATCATCGTGAATCAATGTGTAACCGGAAGTAATGCGCATACCGGGAAAAATCGCACACGGTCTACTCCCTCTATTTGCCCCATATGTTATTTATATTTATTTGAAAATGTACGCGTGAGTGAGAGATTGATAGAGAGAGAAATAAAAAATTAATGTTCTTTTTTTTCCACGTTCATTGTTAAACAATCAAATATACGGGAAGTAAATCAAAATATTCATATACTTTGGTTTAATATATTGCATAGTAATTTTTATATTTATAAATAGTTTTTTCTTTATATTTTTCATTATTGTATTAAAATTTTTCCGTGTAATTTATATTTTAATGTTTTTAAAAGTAACTTTTATTCGTGATTGTATGATGATTAGGTAGGCTTTTGAAGAAGATCAATATTTGGTTTATATATATATGAATGTATTCAATGCTGACAAACAATTTACAATGTGTCCATGTTGGGTGTTTTTATACTCAAACGAATTGCACGTAACACGCGGACGAACTCAGGGGGTGGTACCAAGTAAAATATTATTCCCGCCCTCTTCGCCACCACTTCCGCGGGGAATTTTACTTTACGTATATACTTTTGATTCATTGGCAAAGGGTGTGAGAGGGGAGAGATTTCCTGCTTTGGAAAAAAAAAAAATAAAAATAATTTTTTTTTAATTTCATTATTTTTTTGCCAATTTAAATCATTCCCAAACAGTATTCAAATTCTCTTCTTCTTTGGTTTCTTCTTTCTTCATTTTTTTTTTCCCTACCATTTCCTATGGAGAATTGAGAAAAAAAAAAATATAATAATAATAATATTAAATACTTTAATTCGACAATGGTATGGTATTTAATCATTACTGTGCGTGGTCACGCTCATCTAGACAATATATGCGGTATATGTATTAATTGACAAAATGATAGGAATAATAACGACAACGAAAACGAAAACGAAAACGACAATGACGACGACGACGACGACGACGACACCGACAACGACGATGTCGATGATGAGAATTGTCGACCTACAGACAAATGAAATAGTCATGACGCGCGTGCACATAAATGCCGTGTGTTCGATCGACGGTTGCGTTTACGTACACTCTGTCTGTATATATATTTTATATTCATGTGCATTTTTTTTTTTACAATTTTTTTTATATTCATACATATACTCACAGAATGTAGATATAGTGAATGGACTTCAATGAATTTCTTTATCCTCCCCATAAATTATTTTTTAATAATATCATTGCATTTTTAACTTCGTGGAATTTTATTTTTTTATTTTTTATTATTTATTATTATTATTTTATGACGCGACATTCGAATGTGTAGATGTATGTGAAAATATGTGAAATGCACCAAGTTGTATAGTGATCCATCACAAATCTATCAGAATAATCACAGATATATATTTAATATTATAGTATAGGTATATATATATATATATATTCATTTTATTTCCAATCTTACATTGCTATGAAATACTTTATGCTTTCACAATTGAATTATGAAAGTCCGTTTACATTTATTTTTATATAGCTTTATGCACGCATCTCGTTACGCCTAAATGTATATATATTCATGTATAATACAATTGCATATGTAGCTTAAGTGTTAATTATTATTTATATGATTGAATAGAACAAAAAAAAAAAATTGTTTTCTCGCTCGTAATTAATTTTTTTTTTCTTGTTGAGGGGATGGAAAAAATTGTATTTAGTTTATGTGATTACGTCTCCCCTCCCCCACCTTACCCCTTGATTACTATTAATATTCGTGAAATATTATTTGAATATCAGGAATATATTTTGAATTTAAATATTCATACGGAGTAATAAAAAAATTTTTTTTGACGCTGTATTTTATTATACAGTCTCCCACAAATTTAATTTTTTTATTTTAATTTTGTTAGGAGTTTTATTATTTTTTCTTTTCTTATTATTTTCTTTCTGTTAATATCATGCCTTTGGTAATACGTACGGATATTTATCTATTTTTTTGTATGTGTGTAGATGTGTAGAGTTGCATTGAAAATTTAGCATAACGGAAATGAAAGAATGAAAGAGAAGAAATAAGTGCAAGTGAATAAAGAGAGTAACGAAGAAATTTTTAGTATATTAAGACGATAAGAAATAAATGTATGTACGTACATAAAATGGACAATAAACGACAGTGAAACGGTACAATATTTGCATTAAGAATGGTAGACAAATTTTTGTTGAACTGGTTTTTTTTTTTTTTTTTTTTCTCTTTATTTTCATGAGTGAGTGATAAACGAGCCGTAACACGAATGACACAATTAGAAAATTCTCTTTAATTTTATTGCGAGTAAAATAGTGTTGTGTTATTTTACATTATAATACAATATTGAAGATTTTTTTTTTATTCTGTAAATTTGGATAATTTATATAAAAAAAAAAAAATAATAATAATTATAATTGCCAATTGTGATTGATCTCTTAGACACCTTTTTGTTTTTTTTTTTAAAATTTTTTTTTTTACATCATTTCTTTTTGTGTGTAATGAAATTGATATTAACTCGATCATTGAGAATATATGTGTGAATTAAAAAAAAATAGTTTGTATAAATTAAAATACCTTTATTGCCAATGTTCGTCGATCGTTAACTTGATAAAACTGTACGTGGCGGGTGCGTACAACACGCGACTCTCTGCTCTGGATGAAATCTCGTAAATGTGTAT
Source organism: Dinocampus coccinellae (assembly GCA_963920625.1). Taxonomy (NCBI): domain Eukaryota; kingdom Metazoa; phylum Arthropoda; class Insecta; order Hymenoptera; family Braconidae; genus Dinocampus; species Dinocampus coccinellae. The sequence continues at coordinate 3,410,479 of OY987188.1, read as the reverse complement.
TGTGTATATATATAAAGTAAACGTTTAAGAGGATGAAAGAAAAATAAAAGATATATATAAGAATATATATGAATAAGAGTGCGACGTAAACAAACGGGTTTGATGCGGCTGATGAGGAATATCGCGTATTTTTAAGTTATCCACGATCCAATTATATATACATAAACATTTACTATATGTATATATATTTTCTAATTACATATTTAATTGTCTTATATAGTTATATTATCATAATCTTCAATGTACTATTTTTTATCTTACACTTTATATTAATTTTTATTTTTGGTGAATAATATGAAGTGCAATTTTAATTTTATAATTTATAATTTTTTTCTTCATTTCTCGATTTAATATTGAAAGATTAAAATTGAATGTAGATAAGAAAATTATTCTAACACTATATATATTTAAGAAGAAAAAGAAGAGGAGGAAGAAGAAGAGGAAGAAGAAGAAGAAGCAGAAGAAGAAAATGAAAAAGAAAAAAAAAATCGCTTTCTAATCTAACTAATAACTCTTACAAACTTTCCCATGAATTATTTATTTCTTATTTATTTATTTATTTATTTTTTTTTCTATAGGTAGATACATAAATGCATTATAATTATCAGAAAATATCCTTCTCAGTTGATAACATGCGTGATCATATAATTTATCTCATCCTATGTATAAATATACTAAATTGCCAAAATAAAATAGAATAAAAAAAAAAAAAAAAATTAGGTAAAGTTGTCGTCGAGTATTATTACACTGTCGTTGACGACATAATATGTCGCGCGAAGAAAATTTAAGTGTGGGCAACTGTAATTTTCGTAGAAATAAATATTTAAGCGGATGCCGACGATGAACAAAAAGTGACGCGGCGTCGGAAGGTGCAGACGGCAGGTGGCGCTCAATTCTCGTGCACACACACACAAACACACACACACACGCACACACACATACATACATATATATATATATATATGTATTTACCTTCTGCTTCATATTTTTCTCGTCGTTTACTTTATATTAAATTTTTACTTCTGTTTTCCCTTTGATACACACCGGGCATTACCATATCTCATTGTTAAATAATAAATATTTTTTTAACTACCATTCTCATATTACTTTTTAATTCCGATAGTATTTATATATATATATGTGAATTTACACTTATTTTATATGTATTATTATATTCAAATGTCAGGGGAATAGCCAGTTGACATTTTTATCGCATTCGATCCGACGCATTTTGGCTAATGAGTAAAAACTTTCCTGTTTATGGAAAAGAATTCATTACACTGACAGACATTGGTTGGGAGATGTCGTATATTAATATGTATGTATGCATAAGTACACTGTTTTGTATGATCACGTGGGAAAACGAAAAGATGTGTGATAATTGCTTGAAGCAACATCTAATTGCTTTGCTCCAATGTCGCCCGAAGACACGATAACACTTCGATTTCATCGCAAATTGGCTTCGATAATAAACGTACATATATTTATAATCGTTTCCATCACATCATCAAATATCAACAAATTAATTTTATTATTATCATTATAATTGTTATTATTATTTACTTTTTTTTTATTTCTCCTTGCGTGGCTATGTATGTACACGAGTGAACTGTTGATATTAAATTTATTTGCATGAACACCAGTTGTTTATGTATTAAAAAAGAAAAAAAAAAAAAAAAAAAAATTATGCCAAAGAGACGGGATGAGATGTACAGTAGTAAGATATAATGAGCTTTAAATTAAATTGCCATTTATATTTAATATTATGTATCGCAAACTGTTATATTATTATAATTACTTTTGTATATGATAATTTATTTTCACCTGGTGATTGTACCAATATTTATTTATTTATTTACACATAACTTTTTTGAATCCTTCAACTATATTCCAGTCTACTTTATACATCCACCCACACACACGGACACACAGACACACACACAAATGTATACATGGAACCCTTTGCGGCGTATCATTAACGAATAATTCCTAGAAGGAATGATTCTCGTTTCTTTTGAGGCGCCTTCTTATATATATATATATATTTTTTTTTTTTTCTTTCATCTTCTTGTTCTCAACTCTTATTCTTTCTCTCTTTTTTCCTCAATGCTTCAGTGTCCAATCGTTTGGATCGTATTTCCAATTTGAGTCCCTCTGGGACAAATAATTACGATACCATTTCTTTTTCCTTACTCTCCGTTCATCATCATCATCATCATCATCATCATCATCATCATCATCATCATCATTTTCTTCCACTTCTTTTTTTTTTTGTATTTTTGTATTTTTTCTTCCAGTTTTATTTTACCGGTGTGAAAGCAAACCGCAATACAACGCAACAAAATATACCTACCACGATGGGAATATCATCTTTATATACTCCCTCTTATTTGTTCATTCTTCATCATTCCATGACTATATTCAATTCTTTTTAATTTCTTTTTTTTTTTTTAATTTTTCTTTTAGATACGATCCGTTATGAGTGACGACGTTTTTACGAGCGACGCAAATTGTAATTCAAATATTTATTTGCGGCGGTGAACGTTTGGAAGAACTTTATATATATCCAAAATATTACAGAGATGACTGTTGCTCGCTCACGGGGGATGAAAATATATATATATATATATATATATGTATATATATGTACGGGGCGCCACACGCTGCGTCAGACCCGTACGTCATCCCCAGGGTGCGAAGGATTGGCCATATCGACTCGTGCTGAGCGCTGAAGATTCGTCTCCTTTATTTAATTTTATTTATTTATTCATTTTTTTGTATATTTTTAATTTTTTTTTTTTTTTTTTTTTAGGTTTTGTCTCGTTTATTTTTCTTTGCTCATATCTTTTTCCTCTTTTATTCGTACTTGAAATATACAAAATATTTATATAAATAATATAGTGTGTATATGAATTTGATGGGACTTGAGATGTTATGAATTTTTCGTACGTCTTGAAGCTGTTGAGTTTAACTGATGGAAAAATGTGTACACGCGTGCCTCATTCGTCTTTATTGCAATGCCGACAAAGACAGGTAGGACAAGTGTCGATATATATATATATATATATATATGTGTGTGTATATGCGTGTGTTTATAGATATAAGAAGAATGTGAGTATGATGTTGTGGCTGGCGAATGAATGCGTTCACAATTAAGTTGGCCACTTGGTATATATGAAGTGGTTCTTGTACAAACGTGTAATATGAAGAAGTTTTTGCTGTGTTCATTTATACGTCCGCCTTCACCATTTGCGTTGCTTACGTGCCGTATATTATGTATATATATATATATATATATATATATATATATATATATATATATGAAATAAGAACAGAAAAAAAAAAGAAAGGAAGGAAGAAAGAAAGAAAAATAAAAAGCTTCTGTGCGTTGTAGTTATTTAATTTTTTATTGCTTTATATTATGGTGCAAGTGAGTTACACCTTGTTATTTTTATAAATTGCGAGGTAATTAACGCGTGGATAGTTCACAAACACCTTTGTTTATATATATGTAAATATTATTTATTCAGGTTTATTGATTAATTAATTTTTTTTTATTTTATTTATTTTTTGTTTTTCAAGGATAAATTTCAACAGAGAATAGAGAAAAGTTTTTAAAAAAAATAGAAAATAAAAAAATATATACAATTATATATAGATTTTTTAATAAAAATGATTTATTTATTAATATTAATTTTCTACACGAATAAAAAAAATGAAATTAAAAAAGTAAATAAATCTGATGAGTGAATGAATGAAAATTAATTATTTATATATGAATATGTGGGTACATTTATGTATAGAGTCACATAAGGGCAGTCAGCTCACGATTATTATACGATGAATTTGTTTTACACCTCTTGTGGCACGTCCAACGACTCAATTAATACATATAAAACCGATTTATAAATGTCAAGACACCGTTCCCCACAAATATACTTATATATATGGTAGAGACTGACGAGAATGATTAATCGACTTCGGTTCCACCAGCGTGAAGCAAAGATCTCATAAAAAAAAAAAAAAAAAAAAAAAAAAAAAAGGTTTTGCACACATTTATATATAAATTCATATACACCATCTCTTTACTTTCTTTTTCTTCTGTTATTTGTTGTCATAGTCAAGTGTTTATATACATAATTGGGATTTTATCTATAGATTTCGGTAGTGTTTTTATGAATAGAAGCAAAGCAAGAATATAAAGAAAAGAAAAAACAAAAAAAACACTGCAAATTTAAAATGCCAAGGGTGGAAAAAAAAAGAAAAAAAATTATATTGATATTTTTAACATAATAAATTTTTATGAACATGATACATCTGCTGTTTGGTTTTATAGAGTCACTATAAAATAACTAAATAAAACTATTTTTTTTTGTTGTTGGATGCATTTGGGCGTTGATCGTGGCATCGTGAGTTTTTAATGTTCTACATACGCGCACTCTTTTTCGTATCGTCGCCGGTCGTCTCCGGCCTTTTGGTAATTACAAGGTACACATTTAATGTTTCGATATTGATTATTATCGGCCCAACGTATGTCTACTATAAAGGTGAATGATAAACTGACAGGTATCAACGTGTCCAGTATATTTATATACATGTAAAAGAAAAAAAATATGAGATGAATTATTATTAAATATATATATATATATATATATTTACAAATAAAAAGGTAAGAAAAAAAAATGAAAATAAAAATAAATAAAAAATGTAACATGAACACTCGAGAGAAGAGTATGCTAATTACAGTTTTATACTCTGAAATTAAATTGAATACTTTGTTATGTTGTATATTTATAATTATTTTTTCATTTATTTATTTATTTATTTATTTTTTCTTGGTGTTAAATGAAAGGGGACGTGTATATATATATATATATATGAGAGAATTTAATATATATAAATCGTTTGTGTCAAGATCGTATATGTATAATATAAGTTTTCTTGAAGTTAAACAGTATTTTGTTATCGTTATTCACTTATCACGCACGTTTTTTTTGTTTGTTATTTATTTATTTTTTTTTTTCATCAGTTAATTTGATGTGAGTGTGGGCCACTTTACAATGGATACAAAAACATACTCCAAGATATATATACGTAATGGATTTTAATTCGAAGTTATATGAGGACATTAAGTGGCTCGTTGGTTTCGCCAACGATCGGTGGAATGTATCTTGTGTCGTTGCACATCTGCTCGCGGACCCTCTCAATCTCTCACTCTTCTCTCTCCCCTCCCCCCCCCCCCCCCCCCTCCCTCTTTTTTTTTCTTTCTGTATAGATATGAATATATACACCGGTATATGTGTATTTACTGATATCTAAAAGAGATTCGTAAAGTGAATAATTATAACGATAAAAGGAAAAAAAAAAATTATTGATATTTATTTTGTCATTTCACATAAAAATAATTTTATTATTTTTTGTTTTTATTATTCTGATTGAATACTTTCGATAATAATTATGAATATATATTTAAATTAATGTGATAATAATAAATAAATTACGATACATATACTTAATGACAACGTGACTGTGACAATCATCATAATGAAAATAATGTACGATTTTCAATGTTTTACTTTCACATAATACATGCAATGTGTCAAGCACCAGAAAATTATTTAGGTATGAATTTAAAAGGAATTAATGAGAACGGAAATGTGAAATTGATCTATAACCTGCCAATTTATTTAAAAAAAACTATATATATATACAGATTATATATGGAAATATTGCGGATGAGAGAAATAAAATTAATTTGCAAAATATTTTTTAAAATAAAATATAATAAATGATTTATGATATATTCAAATAAATTAAAAATAAGGAAAAAAAAATATGTTCATCAACATTTTATCGGTGAATCTGAAAATGTGAAGCGGAGAGTGCGATAATCGGCTATATACAAAGGACATATATATATATATATATTGTGAGTATACATACAAACAAGAAAGGAACTTCATGTGGCGCGTTCATTTACGCGCAATCTTCGCTCGTAAATCCATCGCTAAATAACGCGTTTGGCGTTAAAAAGGGCGAGTTGGATCCGTATATATATCTATATCATCGCATTTACTTTACATTCATGTATACATATATATATGAGTAGTGACTCTCTTCTATATATGGTGGGGATAATCAAGTTGCTCATTAAGTAAGACATTGCGGCTGGTTTATGCGACTTTGCAAGTTATTGTCGGTGCGTGTGCGGCCCGCGGGACCACGCCCGTCATATTCCCCTTCTCAGTACCCCCTTGTTCTTTTTTCCTACTCCCTTACATTCTCTTTTTCTCATTTGTGTTCTCTCTCGTGTTTAATGAAACCGAAGTGCGGTAGCCGACAGCACATCGTTCATTTTTTTTTTCTTTTTTTTTCTTTCTTTCTTTCTTTCCTTTTTTTTTTTTTGTCTTGTTTTTTTTTCCACTACATTGTCCAACTTTTATGTATACAATCTCTATAAATTTGGAAATTACGGGTGTGTTACTCGAAATAAATATGTATATAATATGAGACACGTTAAAAAATTTTCCGCAATTATTTTTCATGCGTTTTTCATTTTTGATAATAAAAAGAAAATCATATCAAATTTTATCGGAATTTCATGTTCATTTGTATTTGAATTTTCATTCATTCGTCAAGTCATTTTTATAAAATTGTAGATGAAACGGTACAGAAAAGGGGGAGGAATAATAATAAATTTTATTTTATTATTTTTGATTTTGTGTTATTGTTGTGTCAATCGTGTTAGTGTTGCGGTATTATAATTTTTCATGTGACACTGTGTCTTGCGATTACGTCTTTTCCATAAATTTATACTTTAGATATATATGCGAACAATGCAATAATAATAATTCCATATCTTATGTATATATATATATTTATTATTTTGTGTGTGTGTGTGTGTGTATGTAGAGGGCGGTAACGCCATAAAACTCAACTGGGTGGAACTTCCGTCACGTTTGAACACGCGGAAGGCGACGCGAAGTGAGTGAGTTAAAAAAAGAAAAATTACACGTGATAATAAATATAAATAATAATATTTATACATACACCTAAATCCACTCATATGTATATACATACAATATAGATTTTATGACATAAAAAAATTGTGAAAAATTGTAATTGTTTCGTTTGTTGTTGGGAAGGATGAAAAATGATTATTATTCGATTATAAATAAAATTGCGAATATAAATATTATTATATGTGTATATGTGTATATGTTAGACATTGTCAGTTGTATATGTACATAACCCTATTACCCCCTATTTAAACAAAAATGCACATGCACACAGGGTGGAATAACCACGCAAATGTTAACGTGAGTAGATGTATGGACACAAGATGTATATATATACAAACGTGATAAACCCTTTGTACAAACCCTACCTATAATTTTCGGGGCGAGCCGCGTGTTTTGGCGATATATATGCATAAACCTAATTGGCCCTCAAAAACGTAAACTCAAATCATCATGCATTGTGATATATGTATATAAATAAGAATAGGAATAATATTGGTATGAATGAAAGATGAAGAGAGGGAGAGAAAAGAAAAAAACAAAAAAGTTAAATATATTTACTTTCATTATATTCACTTCCCGGATGATTGCAAACTTGTAATTTAAATTGAATTATTTTATTATTATTATTGTTGTAATTATTATTTTTTTTATTTTCAATCAAGAGGAAATAAATGTAAATAATATTTAAGGGTTTTTTTGTTTATTTAAAATTGAAATTTTTTTTCTGCAATTCTTGTCTTTGAATTTTTTTCATCAGAAATCTATATTTATATATTTATATGTGATACTGTGGGGGTATCTCAAGTTTTACAGAGTGTCGCACGTGCACCTGGCACGTTGATTTATACCGGGATGCCAGGTGACAGTGCGTGTCTTGTTATACTTTTCATCTTGTATGTATATAGATTTTTTTTTGTTTCCCCATTATTTTATTTCACTTTTTGAATCCCTCATATAAAGTCTATTAATCCACTAATCAGTGATATCAGTGATAAGTTGTGGAGAGGAGAATAATATAAAAAGAAAACATTGAAAAAATGTTTGACAGGAATTTAAATTTTTAATTGCAAGGGTTGAATTTTTTTTTTCTCACTATTTATTTTGGTAATAATTATTTTTTTGTACAAATAAATATTTGGGAATAAGAAACATATGTTTTGATGATATGTATGACGCAGATGTTTATTATTCTAATAATTTGTGTTTCTTTGAATTAAACAGAAGAGAAAGAGAGAGAGAAGGAGATTGAGAATGGCAGTGAGAGATATAAATTTTTGGTAGACAGTTAGATTGAATGAATTGGTGAAATTCGTCGTATGTAGTCTTTGTCGGTATTGCAAAACTCATCTTCACTCGTGTTGTTTTTAAAAAAATAATATATATATACACATGGATATACATATAACGATAGATACGTATGATGTTATGAGATTGTCGTGCTTGGACTTCTCTTGTCTATATTTGATATATGAGAGCTTCCTTTTGTGTAATTCCGCCTTGTTATAATTTGACGTGGTATAAAGACGCCGGCCCCGCACATTCCCGCAAATGTCTTCAATGCCACATCTACACTCCCACGGTGAGTATTATATACATACATATATACATTCGTATAAATATATATAAATATATATGTATATATATTTATAAATTATTGCGATTGGTGAAATATCCGTTGCGAAAAGTCGAACGTGTGACTGGCATATATTTTTTTTTCTTTCAATAAGAGAAAAATATATTTATTATTTTTTTTTATTATTTACATTTGTAACCTTGGACTAATTTTTCTTTTTTTTTTTTGTTTTTTCTTTTTGAGAAGATATAATAATATATTTATTGTACAGTACTTATCATTGAATAAAACAATAAAATTGTATGAATAATTTGTGAATGCTTTGATATATTTTGGTGGTATTTCGAATATTATTGAGTAATTTTCGTTGAAATGAAATAAATTGGAAGAGAAAAAAAAAATTCCTGTTAAAAATTTTGACAAATTTGTTTACTTGAATTCACGTGAAGTTGTAATTTTTTTTATTTTTATTGTAATTCTGAGTAATCCGAAGGATCTTCAATTTTTGCCAATAATCAGTGTGATTTTTGCAAAATAATGATGAAATTCTATCTGTATAAATGTATACACCTTCTAGGAAACGATTTACCCAATTTTTTTTGCGTATATGTAATGAACCGTATTTTTTTGTTTGTTTTGATACCTTTATCTTATTTTTTTTTCTCATTTAAAAAAAATCATTTTATTTTATTTTGTTTTATTTTATTATATATATAATGGATTCTGCGTTTTATTTTGACATAAATGTGTGTGCCAATAATTTGACTTTAACGATGTCTTCCGTCACGTGTGTACCGCAAAAAAGTTCGTAGTGTCATGTCTTAAAACTACCCCGAAAATATTTGAAGGAAAGAAAAAAAAAAATACCATAGATATATTGTGTAACTATTTGTTGAACGGTCGCGCACGCGTGTTCTATATTTTTCGTTGTTCTTAATTCCATGTTATTTACCACGACATTTTTGTACATGAGTAGTGATCCTTTACATTTAGGTCACTTAATTAAAGAATGAAGAACACGTGTATGTTCGATCACGCTATATGTATTTGCCAATATATATTTCTCTGTATTATTATGTATATTTTTGAGTGTAGAAAATTATTATGGCGTGAATGACGATAAGGTACAATAGGTATTTATATATAATTTTTCCGTAGAATTGTCAAGTATTTCTATTCCTTTTTTTGTTTAATTATTTTAATTAATTCACCATGAAATAATATGGATAAATTAAATCGACGATACATAATTTTTTTTTTTTCTTTTTAATTGATATAATTATATTTATCTTCTTCTTTGAAGAAGAAGGAAACAGAGAAGGGGAAATTAATGACATTGACTAGATGTAGAAGGACGAGAGTAGAAAAAAGAAAAAAAAAAAATTCTTTATGATCATCCACCAATTGTACAGGTCAAGATCTATCACACTTAACTAGATAAAAATCTTGCAATCTGCTTTTCGCGTGTGTCGAAGTTTGAATTATACATATATATAAATATGGCGATAAAGAGTGAAATAGTTATATATATATATATATTTAAGACTTTATACTTGGCAGTGAATATTTCCATGTTCTTTTTTTTTTTTTTTTTTTTTTCCTCACTTTCGTGAGTACGTGTATAAATGTATTCGACAGGATATTTCGTGCACAATTCAACAAGTTTTTCGAACCACTCCCACTGTAATTTATTTATCGTGTGGAAAAACTTTGTTTCCCGATGTCTAAAATAAACTCATCACCACCCATTAATTAGCCACTTTATTTATTCACTTTATTGCAATCAAATTTATTGTTTATACAATATAATTTTAAAGTATTTCAAATTTAAAAATCATATGAAATAATACACATCAAAAAATATTGGAAAAAAAAAAAAATAAAATAAAATTTAATTTATGAGATAAAAAAATTAATTCAACAATAAATTGTAAAATTAATTTATTATTATTATTACTATTATCATTTTTTTTCGTCGTGAATAGTTAATTAAATTTATCTTGAAATTTGTCGTGATGAGTAAATGAAGATATTCAAATTTTATAGCTCAATTATTTTTCTTATATGCTTTCATTACCTAATATAGACATTATCATTATTATTATTATTATTAGTTATATTATTATTATTATTTCACTTATATACATTGAACACGCTATTTTCATGAACGTAAAAATAAAAATGTATACATTTATCGTTATACGATCCGTATGTTTGAGCCTACGTACATTTTTTTTTTTTTCTTTTATCTAAAAAATATATCGAGCAGAAAGAACAAGAAGGGGTGGAGGGTGGGCTTAGGTGGTGGTGTCTATATATACGTGATTAAGCTAGTAATTGTGTCACACAATGGGTGATATCGCAATTGTGCGAATAATATTCATGATAAAAATTATGTTTGAATTTGTTATATCTATTCAATAATTAATGAAACGTGACAAATTATTCATTAATTTTCTTATTCTTTTTTTATTTATGTATAAGTGAAAAATTATTTGTATTATTGATATTTAATATATGTATAATTATTATTATATTATGGATAATCTCTGTAGGTCTAGTGAATAGTGCAGGGGAAAAAGGATAAATGAAAATTTTGTGGGATTAAAAAAAAAAAAGTTTGTTATTATTTTAATATAAAATATTTCGTAGTTGTAAGATATTGTTTCTGTTAATTTTATTTTATATTTAATTGTGATTTATTGTATTTATATATAATCTGTTATTCACTATTACTGTCAATATAAATTGTTGGATTAGTTTATCGTTTTGTGTGTGGATTATTGAAGGGGTTGATGGTTTTTCTATAAATCATTTTGGCACAAATAAAGTCGTGCACAATCGATTCACTTGATATAAATACGTATGTGTATACGTAATTAGATTGATTTATATAAATTGGAATTATTGACGAGACAAATTTTATTTGGATAAATTACATTTATATTTTATTTATGATTTTCGTGATTTTGTTTTTATATTTATCAAACAAAAATTTTATATTTTGTATTACGATTGATGTTAATATTTGAATAATCGATAGTTAATCACATTTATATATTTAATAGATTTTTTTTCCATTGATTTATACATTGGAATTGTAAATATTAACGATAAAAATGAATAGTAACGTTGGATATTCACACTTTAATTCACATACGCGTTGGATGTGTCATATTTGCGCACCGAAATGATCAGTTCACTCATACATATATATGTATTCATACATTTATAGATATATATATATATATGAAATAGAATATGCGTCTGGTGAGGTTTTAGCCACCAAGAACAGGGGGAGGAGCCTCGCGCTTTGCCAACGCAATTACCCCCATACCGAGCGAGCCACCGTTGCCCAGTCAAGACCGTCCCTTTACGCGTACGGGAAACCACTAAAGTATATATATATATATATATTTGCAAATGTATATATATACATGTAAATAAGCATATTTATTTGTAATATGAATGTCATGATGTTTTTATTGGTTGAATTTTTTCAAGTTGTTTTTTTTTTCTTTCACCCTTGGATAATTTGCCACACGGTCGCCATTGATGGCCGCCAAACGTTTCATTGAGTCATTTTTTATTATTTATTTATTTATTGCTGGTGATTGTGATAAGTTTGAGTTTGTTTATTATTATTTATTTATTTTTTTTTTGCAAGTGGAATTGAGTTAATTGCAGTATTTTACTGTTGTTTATTTCCCTTGTTTTAAAAAATTTTTTTCTTTATTTTTTCTGTTATATTGATTGCAATACACGTCATGTCGAATATTTATTTAATATTTCATTAAATAGCAAGTAAAACAATAATGACAATTAACATTGTATGTCATGAAACAGAGAGAGAGAGGGGCAGCAAGACAGCGATATGGTACACACACATATCTATATATTTATAATATTATATCGCAATCGAAAGTTGTTGGTGCACAATTGTACATTACATCGGCTCGCGTGAATCTTGCGTGGAACATATAGTAATCTAAAAACACACACATAAATGTACAAATGGATGAATTGAGTTTATATATATGAGAATATGATAAAATTCCATGGCCGATAACACGATGAAAAAAAAAAAAAATAAATAAATAAAAAAAAAAAAGCAAACACGTAGAGAAAGAAGAAAAATAATAATACAAATAATAAAACACTTTTTATGATTATGAAATATGATAGAAAAATATGCAGTGAAAAAATATAATAATAATAAAATAATAATAAAAAATAATAAAATAAACATGTATTTTGAATAATTCAATATTCATCGAGGCTTTGGATAATATTCATATAGATTTATGGAATCAACATACGTAAATTATATTTTTTGTCGTCGTCAATGAAATTTTTTTTTTAATTATATATATTTTTTTTTGTTTCTTTTTTTTTTTTTTAATTTATATTTCTTATGTTTATATAGATATACATGTATATGCAGTGCACATCCTGTCAATCAAATTGGCGCACAATTTTTTTTGTTTTTTTTTTTTTTTTTTTTTTTTCATATCATGTATATAGGTATTATGGATATATATAACAAGAGTTAATAATTTAGTTTGTGTAGGGTAGTATAGCGGATGACTCTTGCGTGTAGAGATAATTTAAGCCTCAGGACAAATAACCCAATGGATATAATATATCTATACATATTAATAGAGACGAAGCGATTTCTAAGTAATAACTATCTCATCCGGGGGACTTTGTGTTGAGTTGTGTGTCTCTATGGCTGCACGTTCGGGGGCAAACAAATATATATGTGTATGTGTATAGGGAGGTTGAGGCATATAAGGGAGAGAGAAAATTCCTGTTGGCTGTTTCGTGATGTATCTCAGCTACTGCTTTATCTACATATTATTTATCGTGAGAGAATAATATTCATTGGCCAGATGAACCTGTTCAGTCTCCTGTTGCAATATGTTTTATTCAAACGGATATTTATATATATGTTGATGTGTGTGTGTGTATATACATATTTAAATTTATCTGGAGAAAAATATGTTTTGTTATAATAAAATAAAGTTAATAGTAGTGGTAGTAGTAGTAATGGTCGTAATAGAAGGAAAAGAAAAAAAAAAATATATAAAATAAAATAGATGATTAGGACGAGTATATAGGAAGAGAGAAAAAATAAATATGAGAAGGTGGAATTGCGGTCGCAAGTGTATCTGTATGGGGTGTAAGAAACATCCGGTGAGTTTGTATATTGTGCTCTTTGATTTCGCATTTTTTTTTTTTTTTTTTTTTTTTTTTTTCATATTTTCATATTCACTCGACTTTGTCTCTCTCTGTTTCTATTGTTGTTGAAAGAGAGACAATAAAATAGAGGGAAGTATAGAGAAAATTATAATATATCAGGAATTCTCTCTTTTTTTTTTTTTTTTTTTTTTCTTTATCATCAATACCCTATTGTCCTCGTTCTTGTACATGTGTAATGGCTCTTATTTTTTATTTCATTTCATTTTTTTTTCTTTTCGAGTCTTTATTATAATATCTGAATGATTTCAAATATTATAATTATTATTTGGGTCTTTATAATAATATCTGAGAAATTTTTTCGTTTTCATTTCTATTTTCATTTTGTTCGATTGAGTAGTTCAATGAGAATAATTTTTCGCAATTGAAAGAAAAAATAATTGGTTTTTTTTTTTTTTTTTTTTTCTTTTTTAGTTTCTACTTCAACCAATGAAGCAATTGCTCGTATATATTTATTGTTATTAATTGTAAATTAACATTCACAAGTCTCGCGACGTATTCTTTGATAGTTTGAGAATTGGAACACCGTGACGATAATTATTAACAATAATTATCAACTGTTGCGTTAATTTTTAATTTTTTTTTTTTTTTTTTTTTTTTTTTTTTCAAGCTATTAAAAGAAACTATGACTGACATAATTAACAGTTTTAATAGTGACTATTAGAAGTTATCTAGGCACACGGTTGTACGTGAGTTTATATGAGTATGTGTATCCCCACTGTTGCTATTAAGCGTATGCATTGCATTAATATAGCAATCTCGAAAATAATTGCAATGAAAATTTCCCAAGGCATCACATACACATATATATCATAGCCGGGTAAAAAAGGTCATTTTATTCCTCATAATACGTGTATGATTGTGTAATAATACCATGAATTTTGAAATGTGCTCTATAAATTCCAAATAAATTAAATTGATTCTATGTATATATATATATATTTAATTTGAATCGTGGAAAAAAGAAATTAGGAATAAATGGAATGGAAAAAAAATTTTGGTAATTATTTCTATTTCGTGGAAATAATTTCATATTTATTTTATATATCATCTTCCTCGACTATTGAAGTAGTTTTTTTTTTAAATAAGAATTATATATATATATATATTTCTTTTTTTTTGTCTGGATTTCGTATGAGTGTGATGTTGGTTTCTAAACAAAGTCGGTGAAGTTTGATGATTTTCTGTTGGGATTCAATCGATAGAGTGGCTGGCTGTTGTTAAAATGGAAAGGTCTATAACTGCGCGAGAAGGAAAGAAATTTTCTAGAGTTTCTGGATGTGTAAGAAATATATGGGTAAAAACATATTGTGTATGGATATATATATGTGTGTGTTTGTGGTGTCCATAATTATTTTCTTGTCAAACCTGGGTCTCATTGTCGCGATGCGTTGTGTACGATGAACATATTGATCTTTTAACTTTCAGTGAAATGTACATGAGTTGACGATGTCGATGTCGATGTCGATGATGATGATGATGATGATGATGACGATGAAGAGAGAAAGGGATGAAGAATTAAATGCCTTGGGCAGTTGATGGCGTCGGCATTTGAAATTTTATTGTACTTTACCTCTGCGTAAACATATAGAAATAAAAAAAAAATAAATAAATCCAATATATTCATAAAAGAATAAAAAATGAATGAAAAATAAAGATAAAATAAAAAGAAAAACAGTAAAGTGCACTATACTTGAACGTTTTATATTGTAGAATTGGATTGTTAACGAATTATATATATATATGTTTACATTTGTATTGCTCTTTGCTCTTTGTATTATATCTGTTACATTTGCCCTCGTCTATTTTAATCGTTTTCCTCGAGGGTAAATTCAGTAAGGGATGCGCCATCAAAGGCTTTTATTACACTACATATATACGTTTCCACTTACTTTATTCTCAAATTAATGCGGTACATTTACAAGAATACATTCTCCATGAAGACATTCACCGTCGTATTTATGTCTCCATTATTTTATATATACGAGAAATAATTTTATTCTACTCTGTAAAGTGACTTTTTTTTTTTTTTTTTTTTAAATTCTTTTTACTCTTATAAAATTATATAAACGAAAAAAAAAAAAAAAACCCAATGGATTCAAAAATTTCACTATAATATATTTATAAATAAATTTATTATAATAATAATAATTATTATCATTTTTATTTCTTAATTATTCGTAAATTGTGCAATTGGTCCGTTGTGTTTTTCATTTTATATCGATTGTTTGAGATTTTTCGGATTATTTATTTGCTGTTACACAACGAATTGTTTTCATATATATTTTTACTGAGTATATAAATAAAAAATTTAATTGATATATTATGCGTGTGTAGGATAAATATAAAAAATGATTGGAACTATCGTGCCATAATTGTGCGTCCGATGAGGCCGTGAGTATTACGCCGCCGTGTAATTTTATTTTTTTATATTATAATTTTTCAAAAATAACCTTGAAAGTTGTCATTAAAAATAATTGTGTTACTGCATTGAAAAATTAAATGTGTTATTTCATCCATTAATATATTCGTGTAGTTCGTATATTTATATACGACAATTTCGTGTGTTTATATTTATATAATTACTTAGTTTCATATCACCACTCTATATATATTATAATTATAATTATAATTATAATCTTTGCAATTTTTTTTATTATCGCACTTTGAATTCCGTGCAGCTATTAAATATTAATAAATATATATATATATATGGGTGTGTGTGTGTGTGTGTATGAAAGTATTACTAACATTGTTTGAAAGTCGCCGACCGCCATTTTGGTGCACGCAGTTCCACGCGGTAGCACAATCGACGCACTGCCGCCATATTGTACGATGCCAACCTAAAATTATTATAACAGAAGAGAGAAAACGAAGAAGAAGAAGAAGAAGAAGAAGAAGAAGAAGAAGAAGAAGGAGAAGGAGAAGGAGAAGAAACATAGAAACAATAAATGAAATGCGAAATCGTGTTTTTTCATTTATTATTTTTTGTTTCCCTCCCCTTTACCACCGTTAATTTTATCATACTACCCGGAAGTCACCATTGTTATACACCTACAGGCAAATATATACCATCTTTGTTACGTAAAATATATATTATATTGGTTTTTTTAATATTCGGCTACACAATAAAATCATATATGAGATTATCGTTTTTGAGACAAAAATGAAAGAAAAAAGGTCTGTTGTGACGACACAAAACAACGATAGAAAAAAAGAAAAAATAAATAATAAATAATAAGAAAAGGTGAAGTTGGTGGAAGGTGTTTTGTGTGGGGACCCGGATGAATGTATATTCGCGCCCATAACAGACTAGTGTGTGCCTGTCAATCATTCGAAGGTTAGACTACCAATTTCTCCTCATAATTTCTTATAATTTTCGTATATATACATGTATATAAAACACCAAAGATCCCTCGATGTGAAGCGCGTCTCTTCCTTCTTCCTTCATTATTATATATATATTCATTTCTCTTTTCTTCTTATTCATTCCTTTTGGGAACCCAACAGAATTATTATAAGACGGTAATTGCGCCGATCACGTGTATAACCTATACCATCGTGGCTACTATTTATCCATGTTCATTATAATAACAATGTAAAGCGCGCGTTGCGGTAAAATGCCCCCTGGTGGGACAGACAAACCCGCAGGGCGAGTAATTACAGGTTCGACAGGAGCCCGCACCCATCGCAGTTGCTGCTTTTTTGCCAATTTTTCCCTCCCTCTTTATTCACCCCATCTCTCTTTGCTTTTTTCTCTCTTTCCCCTGTTTTGTTTCTCATTTTTTTTTGGTTTTTTTTTATTTGTTTTTTCCCTTTTTATTCTATTTTTCTTGTACGTTTTTTTTTGTTGTTACGGAGCTCGGTAAAACTCCTGCATAATCATTGGCGATCGATACAATAATTTTTCTTGAAAGAGAGTAAGGAAAAAAAAAAATAATAATAAATATAAATATATATATATATATCTATATATATATGTATGCATAATCATACACGTTACCCTCAATATGTTTGCAATGTATATATGTATTGGTAGAGACTGTTATCGCGATGTTGAGGTCTGGAGTTCACACGTAATAGCAAAGTTTTAATTCAAGCAATTATATTTATTAAAGAGTAAAAATTTCATGTAGAAGCAAGGGAAAAAAATAATATATATATATATATAAAGTAAAATGAAAGATAATAATAAATACACTGAAAGGAAAAACATTATTGAGAGTTAACAATGATTGAGTGTTGCAGTTCGTGATATATCAAAAATAAAAGAGAAAAAAAAAAAAAAACATTTGTTTTTTTCTTCCATAATTTTATATTTTATATCGGATAAAAAATAATTATTCGTTCTCCAATTACAATAAATCCGAGTACAAATGATTGCATAAGAAAAAAAAAGAAAAAAAAAACTAAATTGTAAATAATTATTTATAAAAAGAATTTGGTACACAGCTCGAAGATAAATGAAATTGATTATATTTAAAATTCCATCGTAAAATATAAATGTGCGGATGTACATATGGGTATTTAATATCCCGTGACCGAGTGATTTGTGATGATATTTAAAGATCAACAGAGGGGCTGGGTAATGAAAAATCCATTTACCCCAATGTGTCGTTTCATTTGAAGAAGGAAAAAACAAAAAATAATAATAATAATAAATAAATAAATAAATAAGAGGGGAGAGAGAGAAACAGTCATCCATACAGTTCATTTCAACTTCCGATAGTCAAATAAATTGCAACAACAATGTAATATTATTTTTCCATCAATTTCAATGCTAAATCACACGGGAGTAATTGCGTGAGAGGGATGAAAATATAATGACTACCATAGTATATTCGGAAATTAGTCACGTATTGCTACGAAGTTACTTCCAATAAGAATATGTACAATACCTAGTTGCAATTATAATCTTGGCACGCAATTATAAATGTGGGTACCGCGTATTTTGCTGCCATTCTATCGCGAGTATCGCAACATCAGTTGCTGTACTAGTTGCAGTTCTGATTGCCATAATAATATGTACACACATATTATACATAAATTTTCAAACAATTATTTGTTTAATTAAGTCTTATTTTTGTATTGTTAGAAAAGCTTTTGTGTGAGTGTTTGTATATATATACATATACACACACACACACGACGGTTCGACTCTTTGTTAATAAAAAGCTCAATTACACAATATAAATTTGAATATTATGATTATTGAAATGTAAATATATAAATTTTTCTATTTTACATTTGAATTGTATAGAATTAACCTTGACCAATTGCAAAAAATAGGATTGTTAAGTATATTCGACCACGAATATTACTTTAGAAATTTTTCTATTTTATTTTATTATACATATATATGCATATACTATGATTACATCTGAATTCGTTTGCTTTTGTATTTAAATTTTTCTGGTAAATTATGATAATAAGGGAGAACGGGAAGAGAAGAGGGAGGGGGGGGGGGGATAATGTGATAAGGATTTAATTGGTATTATTTGATAAGGGTGACTGATATCTGTTGGTAATCAGGTTGGAGACTCTCGTTCAGGTAAAATAGTTAGTGGAATTCCCGATAGATGGCGAAACTACACCTTTCATCAGATATATAAAAAAAA
Source organism: Dinocampus coccinellae (assembly GCA_963920625.1). Taxonomy (NCBI): domain Eukaryota; kingdom Metazoa; phylum Arthropoda; class Insecta; order Hymenoptera; family Braconidae; genus Dinocampus; species Dinocampus coccinellae. The sequence goes on along the minus strand of OY987188.1, from coordinate 3,391,007 downwards.
AAAAAAAAACAATTAAATCGAATTTTCAATCGAAAATTGAAATATGTAATTGTATATTGACAATTAATTTTATAAAATATTTAAAAATTCGCGAATGATTCTTACGTATTATTAATTGAAATTTGGATTTTATTCTGTTTTTTTCTTCTTTTTTCGTTTATTAAAGATGTATATTCGATAAATATATGGACTTGAGGGTATATTATATTTTCTAAATAAGGACGATCAGTAAGTATGTGGGTGTATTCATCGATTAATAATGAGAGTTTATATGAGCATTTATATAGATTGGTAAAATTGTCATATAGCAAATTGTTCAAGGTTTGCAAACGATTGCTCGAAATAAATTCAATCGTGCAAACAATTTGTGTTAATCATAAATGGTACTTGTATCTTATATATATATATATAAAATTATACTCGTCATTGAACTACATTATAAACTCCAGAAATATCCTGGCTTTCGTGCAATAAAAATGTTCTTGTCTCATGTTTCATTTTATCATTTGTGTCACACGAGAAAAAAAAAAAAAAAAAAAAAATATATATAATAACTTCTGCACGAAATTCACATTTTGGTCCGTTACTGACCAACATCAATGCCATGGTCATTTCATGTGTGCGTTTTCTGGCAATATATAGTATACATGCGTGCATGACACGATTTCTCTTTAGGATTTCGTTTTTTTTTTTTCTTTTTTTTTATTTTTTCTACGTTTACGACGTGAGTGTAGCACTTCACGCATCATCAACGGGATACGGATGTGTATATGAGAGCAGGAAACGAAATAAGATAGAACGTGGAAAAAAAAAAAAATAAATAAATAAACAAATAAATAAAATTGGAGTTACAAAGGGGGAGTATAATAAAACTCTAAATTGATTCTTTATTACGTAAGTGATGAGCCGTATGGGATTACATTGCGGTAAAAAAGAATTTGTTCGTTTTTCTTATATAACGTGTGTGTGCAGAGTAAGTGGGTATGTGTATGGATGTTCTATAGATATTTTATAAACAGGAAGATTATTATTATATAGTTTTCTTGTATATACGTGATTGTAGGAAATAAAGTCTAACAAGATTTGAATTTCCTACTTATACATATTATATTACAACGCAATGAAAAATATTTATTTCATATTGCTATACGATACTGTTTTAACTATGAGTTATTTATTGAAGTGGAGGTATTTATTATTTATTTCAAAAAAAAAAAAAAAAATGAATGATAATGATAATAAATACATAAAAAACAGTAATAATAAAAATAAAACATGAAAATCAAAGAAAAAAATTTTATAGTAAACTATATACAAGTGAATTAAATTTGTCTTGTGGAATTTTAATTGAAACTGTGTCGAATGTTGGCTACTCATATTTAAAATTTGACACACGAATAGAATACTGAGATATAAGAATTTCCCTATGTGAAGATAATATTAAAGTTTATAATGTGATGTATAAATGTTGCGTGTGGCCGCGCACACGCACACACACACACACACACACACCACTATACATATATATATATTTTTTTGTGAAACAGTAGCGGTATTATTTATATTACATGCGTGAAATTAGTTTTTAATTTGAGTGGGAATTTGGTAAAGCGGGTGTGCAATGTTTGGTCAAGGATATTACATTTGAAATCCGTACAAGTATCAACTTGGAAACGTCTTTTTATTTATTTATTTATTCATTTATTCATTTATTTATTTATTTATTATTTATTATTTATTATTTATTATTTATTTATTTTTCTTTAAATGTGTTCTTTCAGTAATAAAACGTCAACACGAATGTATAAATGCGGAGAAAAATAACAAAATACATAAAACTCGGGTAAACAAAACGATTCAAGTATTAATAATGTAGTAGGTATACATTTTCTTTTATCTATAAAAAATCGACATATTTTCACAAGCGAATAGAAAAAAAAGAAAAAAAAAACAGAGGGTAAAAAGAGACGGAGAGATGTCATGTATCAGTAAAATTTTTTTCACAATCAAGATATATTAATTGTGTGTATAAAACCATAACGGCCCAACCACACAAAACACGTAATATATTTTTACATGGTTTTTAATTTTTGTTTATTTTTTCACGGGACATATCTATTACATTACATGTCTATGTAGCGATTCGATAGTGAATCGACATGAAACACGCGGCTTGAGATAAGAGCGAGAGAGGAAGAGGAAAAGGGAAAGAGAAACAGTAGTGATAATTATAGTGGACAGTAATAAAATTATAAATTACAAAGAAAAATCAATGAAGTATTTAATATTATAATCTGAATTATCATTAAATTAAATTAAATTGATAATTGATGTGTAAAATAATGTTCAATACATTGAAAAAATTTTTTTAAGTTGAAAATTAAAAAAGACATAAGAAACAAAACGATGGGGCGGATTCAGTTGAAGCGCGAAAATTCTTTAACTGAAAAAAAAAATATATATAATAATAAGTATAATAATAATAATAATAATAATAATAATGAAAAGCAGAAAATAATAATAAAAGTAGTGGGAAAATGAACAACAAGGGAAGAATAAAGAAAACATAAAAGGAATAGGTGGAATCTCATGGCTTTTGATGTTATCAATGTATTCGCGGTTTCGCTGTTTCGCCGATGGCGCCATGTTGCCTCTTTCATTGGCTGTTTGGTCGACAATGTGGGCGTATCAATGGTCGCAATAGTGGGAGAGAAACGTGTGCTATACCAAGGGTTTGTGAGAATAGTGGGGGATGCGATTTGATGAAACGAGCGCCACCGAGTGGCACCAGCGCGGACCGGAGTACTGGTTGGAAGGCTTCAATGTGGCTTACCCGTTCCTAACAATTTCTCCTTTGCTTGACCACCACTTGTGCCACCACCACCACCACCACCACCACCACTGCTACTACCACTGCTACTACCACTACTGCAATCATCAACCACCACTTCTCTCGCGCGGTTCGGCATCGGGTGCGTGCGTGTGTGTGTGTGTGTGTGTGTGTGTGTGTGTTGTGTGTAGTCCTTGCTACGGATCTATGCGGTGCGGGTCCCCTCGACTGACGTTTGCCGTACCGGGGCCAGTACACGACTCGCTCCTACGAGGCTAGCACTGTCGTAGTATTCGCGACCAACAAGAGCCTCGTTACCGACCACGAGGAATCTTTTTTTGTTTTTTTTTTTTGTTTGTTTTTATACATACGTACAGAGAATATTTGGATGGGTCAGAAGACAGACCCCGCGAGAAAGAGAAAGTGTGAAAACTCTGACCCATCAATTTAATTGACACGATAGGACACATTTGATTGAGATAGGAAGGGAGAAAAGAAGAGAGGGAAAAAAAGATTTTGATATTAGTGCGTGTGTGTGTGTAGGTGTGTGGGTGTGCGGTAAGTGTGTGTGTGTGTGTGCGTGCGTCATTGAAAGAGAGATAAGAGAGAGAGAAATAAAAAAAGCGCGTAAAGTGTGGTAGGAGTCTCGTAGTTAGTGGGACAGGTGATTGAGTAATAGAGCAATGTTGGAAGACGATGGATAATGGAATGTTTTTGCCAGTGAGTCGATAGGGTGTTGTTATAAGTGACATTATATAGTGCGTGATTCAACAACGTTGCTGATTTATAATTTTTCAAACTGTGATTTTTTTTTTTTTTTTTTTTTCTCAATTGTCTATACAATTTAAAATGACTTTTATCAGTCAATTGTCATGGCGATATTATTTATTTCAGTGAAATTGTGTCTAGTGACAGAAAAAGTGCATCAAAGTTGATGATTTATCTAGACAAACAAAAAAAAAATATTATTTTTTTTCCTAATCCAAATACAGATTATTAATCAACTTTTTTTATTTATTTTTTTACTTTTTGATTTTTCACGTTTTCATAATTGTTTCGAGTGTTGCAATTATTGATCAATGATGATTATATTATTATACATCACAACCTATAACTGTAGAATTATTAATAATTGTAAATTGACATAGAGTTGAAAAAGTGAATTGATACTAAATCAAAATTGATTACGTCTTCCGACGAGGAAAATTATCAGCGGCATCTAGTTTATAATTAATCAAGTGAGGCAATTGAATGAATAAATAATCTCGTGATAAAACGTGATATTAAATAAGTTTATTGAGCTATTGTGGTATTTGAGCTGGTGATTAAAAACAAAATTGCAGTGTACGTCGGTGCATCATCACCAGTCGTGGCCGTCGGTCGTCATCGTTGATATTAAATAATGACGTAGGTGTAAATTACGAAACGAGTGTAAACAGTGGCGTAACGTTACGCACGGTGTACGCACTGGACAGAACTGTTACGGGGCTGGGGGTGGTTGGGGGTATTGTCGGTGGTGTTGGCGCCGGGGGTGGTCCGGGGGTCGTTGGTATCTGCGGGCCACCTACCGGAGGATCACTAACACCGACGGATTACGTTGCCGCGGCATGTTATCCATCCGCCTCAACAATTACCCTTAACAGCGTTACACACCCTCAGCCCCCAGGCGTCGTTGATCCGGCAACAATGACGCCAACATCGGCACCCGTGCCAACTGCCGCTACAGGCCCAAATAATCCTATTGCCATGAGCCAACTTGGTACCGTTTACGCTACAAAACGTCGACGTAGAAATGGCAAAAGGTAAGTTTTTGCCATTGAAATATTAATTGAATATATATATATATATATATACATAAATAAATGTCATGATTATTATAAAGTTGGAGTTAACATAGTGTAATTTTACCTGATACGATTTTATTGAATAGTTCTAGTGCAGGTTCATTAATTTTAAGTGTCCATTAAGATGCGTGCAATTTCGTATATATTGATCGTAAATTGTGGCAAGAGCGATAATAGGGAAATCGTAATTGACAGATAGTAGTTGTAGCAGTAATACAGTTAATCTGTTTGTGTTAGTATATGTGTAATACGCAGTTGCGCCGCACGCCGATATCACACAGTGAATTCAAGTAATGGTGATTCACAATATACACGACAACTTCATATGTATATATACTTTATATATACATATACAGTGTCTTTATGATGCCGATTGAGAAGAACCAGTTGGGTTGTATAGTAGTTATCAGCATAAACGACTTACCGTCGCGCATATTTGACGTGATTTCATATGATGGCATTTGTATTATTTTTATCGTACAATTTTACTCCTAATCCCCCAACTATATATTATTAAATTTTTTTTTTTTTTTTTTTTTACAATTTTTTATTCAAATAGTATATACAAAGTTGATTAATCAAATGAAAAAAAAAAAAAAAAACAATAATAATAACAATAAAAAAAAAAGAATTTTTATTTATATGTATATTTAACGGCAATATTCATATCGCTTGAGTGAAAACTAATTATTACACACAACATACACATACACAGATATAGATATACATTGAGTTTTGAAAATTATGTGTGTAATATAAATGACTGATGCAAATGTGAAATGCATGTATGAGCCATTTACTATATATATATACATGAATACACGCAGTGTCATTAGAGAAAGTTTTTTTTTTGTTTTGTTTTTTTTTCCTTCTTTCAATGAGAATAAAATAAATGAAAATAGGATATGATAAATATGTAAATGCATGAAGAGATAAATGAAGTAAATAAAGAGAGAGGAAAAAAAAAAAATAAATAAATAAATAAATAAATAAAAAGTAAAGACAATGCGGTATAATACAAAAGTAATAATATTAAAATATATATATGGAAATAATCAAAGTTTAATATTTATATATTGAAATGAAACTTTGATATAATGCATTCATATATATTTTTCAATGCGTACAGTGTCAATAAACATGAATTCTCGGTGTGAGTGGAACGCGATCCGGCGAATCCGGTCCCTCGGAATTCCTGTGGCGCATCTTTCTCTCGCTTTGGTACTTTAACAAGAAGTTCACCCCAGGGTAATGGGGTCCGATGCGTTCTTCCGAACGACCGGCTTCATTCGTCTGTCTCTCATGCTGTCTCCACTGTCTTTTTTTTTGTTTATTATTATTATTATTATTATTATTTTTTTTTTTCCATATTATTTTTGTTTTTATTCTTTCTTTACTATAACTGTCCCTGTTTTTATTTTACACTCGCGCGACGCCCGGTCTCTCTTCAAGTCTGATGCGGGGAGACTAAAGCCCCAGGGCTAAACTTCAGTCTTCAGTTACTCCCCATTTGGTCTAGTCTACTCACTCACAACTTGTTTCATTCTCTCCAGTTTCATCTTATATGTGTCTTCTTTTTCTCTTTTTTTTTTTTTTCTTCTTTTTCTCTTTCGTCGTCATTTTCTTCTGCTTCATCTCCTCGATTCCCCTTTGATTTCACTCTCTGCACTTTGTGCCCTACCATTTTGACGCAAAGTAAATGGGCCGCAGGGCACATTGTCAAATCACTGTTATCACTATGTCGTTCGCCAGCAACAGCAACATCGTCATCCTCGTCGTTCTCGTCGTCGCCGTCATTATCATCATCATGATGATGATCATCATCATTGTTTATTCAATTTTGAACATAAAATTGAAACAAACAAAACTAAAATAATTTTATAATTTAAATCAATATTCAGTAGTCATATAATTTTATTTTATTATTTTTTTTTTTTTTTTTCTATAAATACATATGCATATACAATTATTAATTGTCTATGTCTCAATGAAAATATTTAATTATTATATATTTTTAATTTTTATCACTGTCACGATAATATTTATGGAAGTAAATTTTATTATTGTGTACTATTGTATACAACGAGCGTAAATATCTTAAACTAATGACAGCAACTTCTATAATTTGGTATTTTTCGAGGCGAACACACAAAATTGCTGACGAAACTGAAGGATTACTGTTATTATAGGTACACACGGACTCAATTTTTTATTCTTTCTCGTCTTTTTTTTTTTTTTTCTTATCGGGAGCTTTTTTTTATATATATATATATTTAATTTTTTTTCCTCTTCTTCTTCCCCCCCAATTACTCTGTCTACACTATATTGTGAACTCACCCAACTCTAATTATACTCAAAACAATATGACGAATTTTGTTTTTTTGACCCCCTCTCACGTTCATCATTCATCTCTCTTTTCCTTTTATTATATTGCCCATACCCAACTGTCAACTTGACATTTGTACTGTACTTTTTATTTATTCATTCATTCATTTATTTATTTTATTTTTCTTCTTCTCTTTTTTCTACTTCATTCAAATATTAATTTAATCTCTAAAAAATATTTCACACTAGTGATAATTTTATAAAACTTCCGTTCTCATATTTATTTATTTATTCATTTATTATTATTATTATTATTATTATTATTATTGTCATTTAGAAAGGTTTTGTCAATTTTTTGGCGAGAACCCGGTATCTGTCTCTCTAAAATGTTAAATGACGTGGTCATTATTCCGCATTGTACCTCGATTCTTTCTATATATATGTCTAAGTATATACATATATAAATGTGTGAAGTCACAGTATCAAATAGGTCTCGCACACTCGAATTACATTTATGGCATTTATATAGTGTCACATATATATATATATAGCGATAATGACGCTTAAAAATCCAAATTTAAAATTTCCTTTCACCATTCACAAACGACATGAAGCGACGATTGAAATAAAAAACGTGTGAGTATCAAAAAACGCTCATTACCACGATTTAAATTCTATTCTAACATAAACAAAAAATTATTGTGTGATAATAATAATAATAATAATAATAATAATAATAATAATAATAATAATAATAATAATAATAAAATAATGTCTAGACAAGAAAAACAAGTCCATGTCATGCGCGCGCGCGCGTGTGTGTGTGTGTGTGTGTGTGTGCTTGCTTAGATATTGTGGGAAATCTACGTAAAAATGAATATGAAGCGGCGAAATAAAGAGAAAAAAATTGAATAATGAAAAATAAGAATTGCATATCGATATACTACATATCGTGATATATAAAAAGAAAGGGAGAGAGAGAGAGAGATGTGAATTTTTTGGACTCTGACACAAACACGTCTCATATGATTAGTTCTCAAATAATTGCCTTGTGCTTATCCTTATGGCTATATAAAGCTGCTTTATGACTCTGTGATGAACCTGTTTCTAGAAGTCACTATGGTTTCCGAGACATCTATAGTTGCCGCAAATTTATAAAATATATATATGTTGAGTTGGCTTTTACATATAGTTCCAGAAACTGCGATTGACTAATAAAACGTAAAGCTTAAATAACATTTTTATAAACGATGAGTTGGAATGAAAAAAAAAAATAATAATAATGATAATAATAATAAAATACTGAATAAAAAAATAGATGAAATATCAGCGAGGGGAAAAAAAAAAAAAATTGAATGAAATAAAATAAAAGCAAATGATGAAAAATGGCTATAAAATCTCGTTTATTTATTATTAACAACTCGCTCGGTGTCCGGGACAGTTATGGGTATCCAGTGTACTTTTGAATATGAGGGATTTAATTTTTCATTTTTATTTTTTATTTGTTTTTCTTCTCTTTTTATTCAACATCGGTGCCCTTTTTAAATTATTCTCTTTCTTTTTAATAGTTTTTTTTTTTTCTTCCTCTTCTTGTATATCCTGGCGAACTTGCGCTTGCGCTATCGATTTCTCATTCTAAGAAAAAATATATATATATATATATGTGTGTGTGTGTATGCAGACTGGCTGTATAGATAGGACGAGTGCGGATGTGCGCGCGTTCACGGTGAATTTATGCAGCAAAACCTGAAAGATATTGCACCAGAGCAATTACATTTTAAATATCTGACAGACAGCACAAAAAAAAAAAAAAAAATAAAAAAATAAAGTGAAATGAAAAAAAAAGAAAAAAGTGCTAGTATTTACTCTTAATAATAGATATTTATATATAAAGTATTATATTATTATTGTGAATGACAAAAAGTTTATTTTCGACTACATTCCCATCTCTCAGGCAAAGAATTTTCGTGAAATTATAGCTATGAATGGGATTGAAATGAGTTACTTATATTTGTTGTTTTTTTTTTTTTTTGGATATACTCGTGGACGAGCTCAGTAAACCCACAGTGAAATTTACGAGGCGCGAAAAACAGGCGGCTCTAAATAAATGTTTCTTCGCATTATATATACATATGTATATATATTCTGAGTTTTATACCTGTGTGTTTAACTATTCAATAATTCATTTTGTCATATATCGGGTGTATATATGAAATCCACATGAGCACCACGACCATCATTTAATTGTATTCTTATATTAAACCGTCATCATAAGATTATAATATATCAATCGTTTATTAAATGCACTATAGTTCCTTCATCTAAATCATTTTATATTGAATTGTATATGAAGAATAATTCATGCATCTCACTGTGTATTTTTACATGTACATATTTATATGTATAAATGAGATTTATCTTTACATTGATCTTGTTAGTCAATCTCTGGTGTTGTTTCAGAATAAATTCAGTAGCCAACTGAATGTTTGATAGTTTTATACGATAAAACACCATTTTGCGGTATATCAAAAGAAATAGTTGGGATAAAATACATGAGGTAGAATAATTTGGAGAGACGTTTGGTGAAAAATACGCGATGAGTGGTGAGTGAGGTCAGGTTACAGATCCACATGCGCCACTGATTTTATAATATATTATACATATACATATATATATACTCGTGGTATTTTTTTTGTTTAATTTTATATGTATATAAAAGTTTTTCTCATTCCTGACCATGTAACATCCGGCGCCTTGAGTATCGAGATAGTTACATTGTCATTATGTCACCCTGGTCTGTCATTTCGTTATATTTTTCTCTTCTCCAATTTTTTTTCTAGTCCTTTTCTCTTACTCTTCATCCTTTATTATATTATATACATACATACACACATACATACATACATATATATATATATTTTTTTTTACTTAGTTTCATCATATATTATTCTTTTTTCCTCTGTGGGCATCCGTTCCCTCATCAACTCCGATGTAGAGAATGCTCACGTGGAATGATGGACAATTTCTTCATAATGATTGCGATTATTGTGATTCCGTGAACATATCTCAACTTTATTATTTATTATTTATTCATTTTTTTTTTTCTTTTTCTAGATTTGTGTAATTATTAATTTTAATACGTCTCATCAAATTTTTATTGTCACAGTGAGAATTTAATGAGAAAAATTAATTATTGAAATAATTGATTGTCTGGGATTTTTTTTTTTTTTTTTTTTCGTCTTTCATTATTTATTCATGTTGATGGTAAAATAAGAAAAAAAAAATTATTTATCCATTCGCATGTCTTTTCTTGCGTGTTTCCTCATGTTATTCGATGAAAAGCTACTTTAACTTTGTAATATTTATCTCAGCTCTTCCACGTCGCGCTCCAAATACATATTAACTCTTATACAGTGTATATACATGTATATATGGAAATAAATACATATATATATGTTTATATTGCTATATATAAATATGCAGGATTCTACGCAATTATTACTTAATAACTTTGCACTAAATTGATTAATTAATGACTGCGTCATGGCTAATGATTTTGGGTGCCGGATTTACAAAAGTTAAGCCACGCTGATTAGACAACTGGTACAGACACGTAAGAAAAACAACAAAAATAATAATAATAACAACAACAACAATAATAATAATAATAATAATGTGATGTAAAATTTTTTTTTTTTCGATCATCTAGAGAATAATATCAATTATATAATAAATGTGAAGTAAATATTTTACCCAATTGTTTTTATTTATTTATCATTGTTATTTTCTATTTTTGATTTTATTTTGATGAATTTTATTTTTATTTTTCGTTTGTATCCGTCAATTTGTTCAATCCTTCTTGTGGTGTGTATCCACCCCCCGCAAAATTTTTCCCATGTGATTTGCATATACTGAAAAGGTATGTGAAGTGAGTAACAGAAAAAAAGAGATGGAATAGGAGGGATAAGGGAGTGTAAAGATATAGCTAGCAAAAATTCTGGCGCATGGGTTAAAAGAGGAATATAAAAGACGGGGAGGAATGTTTTTTTGAGCCTTGGGCGGTTTCCTTCTGCTAAACACAGGTTATCCAAAAAATTCTCTTTCGTACATCTCTCATTATATATCCATCGTATGAATGTATGCCTACATATATATATGTATGAATGTTTGGGTAATAAATGAATCCACATTTCATTTTTCATCAAATTCACTCTCTTGGTATATTGTGTATATTATGAGAATAATACGGGCATTATATATATATATATATATATATGTATACATATGTGTATATATATGTATACATATATGTATATATGAAATGAATTTATAATCGTGAAAATGGAGTGTATATGCAAACGAGTCTAAAATACCCATCAATAATAATTTTACCTTTATTCATTCCTATATTCATCGTATATATTCACTCTCACGGTTTTGTTATTATTCATTTTTGGGTTTTGCCAAAAAAACAAAAATTAAAAAATTAAAAAAATTCTAAACCCTGTGGTATCATCAAGTATATAAAATTGCCATGAAATTTTATATGCATACGTATATTACCGTGTGGTGGAAATTATTGACTTATAATTCCCCATGTGAATACTCAAAATTAACTGCACCAGTGATGCCCCCGTTTTTTTTTTTTTTTACTTTCTTTTTCTTTCTTTATCTATCCAATATACATTTATAATTATGCTCATGTACTTTTAATAATAATAATAAAAAAAATAATAGCGTGATTATTTATAGTTTGAACACCTTCGGATTTGAAAATGTCATGAAAAAAATATAAAATATAATAATTATTATTATAATAATAATAATAAATGAGTAATAACAAAAATACGAACAGAAATTACGCAAATCCGTGATTGGAGCCATCTTGTCTCACTTTTGCATGCTCACATACGTTTGCAACATGTGAGTAGTTACAACGCTCGATTGTTATATAGAATGTATACGTATATGCATGAAAATATACATACGTACCTGTACCCAACATTGGTACACTATACACTGCGTCTGCTCACGGGCGTATCATTACCCCGCCCAGTGGCTAGCTCGGAAGATTACACGTCTGCGGTAAAGGTGAAACCACGCAGTTCAATTCTGATGCCAAGTTGAATTGGTAAGAACCGTATATATATGTATATTTATGTATGTATATATATATATATATATGTATGTATGTATGTATGTATAATGTATTGCCGCACCTCACTAATCCTCTTCACTACCGATTTATTCTGATTAACCATTGGTGAGATAATTCTTTTGTCCGTGATGAATTACATATAAAATTATATTACTGGTCCATTGACTCTTGCAATTATACTGATACGTCTATTTATATTCTCATCATAATTAAATAAATAAGATAATATATATATATATATATATATTGTCGTTTATCAAGACAGAAGTAAAGTGTAGAGTATCCTTCTACTTGTTATATGGTAAAGGTGGAAAAAATCATTGGATTGGGAGAATATCCAACTTGGTTTTTGTGGTTGTAATGCGATAAATGTGGTTGGTGAATGATGCAAAAACAGAAAATAATAAAAAAACGAAAACAAAAAAAAAAAAAAACAAACAAAAATTAAAAAGAAAAATAAATGTAAATTGAAGATGTTGATGAGGGAACAGCATTTGATGTTTATTTTTCAATATTTATTATTTTTCTTTTCTTTTTTTTCTTTCCTAAATTCTCTTTGTATAATTAGATATAAGAAGGAAAAAAAATTCATGTTAAAAATTACATTTTTTTTGTTTATTATTATTATTATTATCAATGTATGTATCACACCTTTTTCTCGTATGGTCCAAAATTCGTCTGTTATCCCAACTCAACTGCGAAACCTGAATTAACCCATTAGCACTAATGAGGGAATCCAAAGTCAATTAATGCCGATAATATAAGATCGATTGTGTGTCAAGTGTAGGCGCGCGCACGCGTGTGTGTGTGTGTGTGTCTGTAGATATATAATGTTTGAAAATACGATGAATATTCAAACTATTGTCCAATGTAGCTTGACTACCAATCTCGTTTACACTTTTGTTATTATTATTATTATTATTTTTTTCCATTACACCTGCAGACAACAGCATCATTATCAACATCATTAAATACAATCGAGAAAATCCACTACTATCATTTATTCTATTTGGATTTTTTCTTTTCTCCTTTAATTTTGTTAGTAAATAAATACAATAGACACAGATGTCTTACGTTAGAATAAATGAATAGACAAATAAATAAAAAAATAAAATAAAGATATATATTTTATAAAATTTTTATTAAATGTTAAATAATAAAGTGGGGAAAAAAAAAATTGAATAGAAATTTATAGTAAAATTGAAATTTGTACACACGTATGCACACTCTAACCAACGATTGGTTCTCCATTTTCTCAAGCACGCGATTATTAAATGGATAAAGATCGCGCGACAGTTCAATAATGATAAGCGAGTAATGCGGCGAGAGGAGAATGGAAAAGGACAGAGAGAAAAAGAGAGGAAAGTATAGACGAGTGGGCTGGTCGTGAGTTAACCACGCGAGCTACTGTATATACATACCCATCACAGAATATATATATATATATATATATATATATACACCTACACCTATGTAGTAGCGATTAAACAAAATAAATCGGTTGTAGATTAAACACGAGCACACAAGTTAAACACAATGTAACCACCAAATGGTTGGTCAATTTACGTGGGGCGTTTCCATTTTTACATTGTGGAATATAGTGACGGGATTGTGTTGACGTATTTTCATTTCCCCACACAATTTCTTGCCCATAAGAGTAAAATCAAAGAGGGTCAAGCGATGAGGAGAGGACTAAGAAGAAAGAGGGAATGAGAGGGAGAGGTAAGAATGAGCACTCACGTAAATGATCGCCTAATGCTACTTAATATTCCACTGTGCCACGTTCTCTTCGACGTGGCTTATCAGCGAGAGTTTAGGCGTGTCGGCTTGCTCTTAGCCACGTGCTTTCTTATCGACTCAATAATTTTACATAAATATATTATTATTATTATTTTTTTTTTTCAACTCATTTTATCAATAATAATAATAATGACAATAATAATTTTATGAAGTTTATTATTCACATTATTATTATCATGAAAAGTTTAGTTTAATTTTTGATGAATAATTGGATATTACAATTGAGTTGGAAATAAAAAGAGAAATAATGTAAAGTAAGGCAATTTGTAAATTTTTATTATGTCTCTGATTTTTTATTATTATTACTTTTATTTTATATAATTATTTTTCGGTATTTCTGTATTTATATTACCGACAAATTATTTATTACGCATGTATTTGTGGGTATTATTGTATTACGGGTGAATATTCGTGTGTGTGTGTGTGTGTGTGTGTGAGAGAGAGTATCATCAGGTGAGGTGGAAAAATTTCATCCCAAGTATAAATCTGATTTTAATGAACGCCGTTACATTTTATATACTGTATACGCGCGCACAACGAATTACAATCTGAGCGATTAATCGCACGTATATCTGTAGATGGATACGTGCAAACGTTGTTGTGTAGTGTATAAATGATAATTCGCGCGTGCATCTCAAATACACATGTATATTATATATATTTATTTTATACTGAAGCATTTATTTGAGGTCACTTCACAGAGACGCCAACATAATGATCCATCGTATATATATATATATATAACACTTGAAAAATAATATGCAGTGGATATTAAAAATGCACAAGGTAAGAAATAAAAATAAATATTTAAATCGTTCTTGATATTTTTTTTATTTTCTATATTTTCATAAATTTATCTTTTGATATGATGTAATTTTTTAACTTTTAGTTTTGGTTTGAGAAATGAATTGATCAATGAATGTTAAAATCATTATTGCGAGTGCAGTTGTATTCGTTTATTGGTTATTTCTGAATGTGGGAGGACACGCGCCCTCTCATAACAGCTGGCTCGTTGTCATTAGTCAACTTCAATTATTTTTGAATGGTAAAAGTCTCGTCGATTTTACCTATACTACCTATTATATATATATATATATATGTATATATATATATATAAATATGGCAATCCAGATGTAAACACTCAATTTCCCTTGAGGTTATATGTATTATATACATAAGTATAAAAGTATAAAGGTATAAAAGAAAGGAAGATAAACTGCAGGAGTGACAAACCGAATTATAGCCGCACCCAAGTCGCCAGAAAAATGTATATAAAATATTAATGATCTTTTTGTATTATACCATAACTATATATAATTATTATCATCAAGTACTGAATGGATTAGTATAATGCATTTACATATTGAAAAAAAAAAAAAAAAAAAAATATGTTGAAATCACGTGAATTTTTTTGTTTCATTAAAAACTCGTTATAAAGTCTCAAGAAATTATGACGTTGATCTCAATTTAGTTTTTCTTCCTCTTTTCCTTCTCCTTCATCTTATTTTATTTATTTATTTATTTATTATTTTTTTTTTTTTCACGATAAATTCATCATACACACACAAATGAAAATAGAAATTGATTTTAATATTATTCATAAATATAAAAAATATGAGAATGTTATTTTGTTTATCTTTCTTTTTTTTTTTTTAAATTTAATTTTTCTTGATATTTAAAAAATTATGGGCGAGTCAATTTTAATGGTAGATTAGTATTATGTTTATTGAGAGCAACTAGACTCGTCCACCCACGTGAATTATTAATCGAGTTTACACATTTATACATATATTAATATATATTTATTATGATAATATAAGTAAAACTGGTCTGTTGATCTCTGCGAGACTTGAGAAAGCAAGAGTCAACAAGTAAATAATGACGTTGTAATTGCAGTTAGTGTTGTATATATCATTCATCCCCACTATTATATTCTAATTATATTCATACATAATTATTTAAATATATATTACACAGATTCTTAAAGTAGTGTGAACAACCGGCAATCATTTTTCGTAATTTTCTCTACTGTGGTCATGGGAGAAAAAGAAAAAAAAAACTGAAAAGAAAAAATTAATTATTTTTTCCCCCTCTACATTTCGAATATCCGACGTCTAAATATTTTTATTTTTTTTCCCGCATGATGAGAATATCAAGAGAAAAAAAAAAAAAGAAAAATATTACGAAATAATAATAATAATAATACTCTAATTTCATGTCAATTTATTGCATAAAAACTTTTTCACAATTTTTTTTTTTTTTTTTCACTTTTATTTCACTTCCTACTTCTTTTGTTTTCGTTTTCGACAAATAAAAAATAAAATTTATTCTCTCCCTGGTCTTATACATATCTCCGTCCTTAGCTTGCTGGTTCCGTCTATATATATAATAAAAGTAGTAGCTAATGGTTTGCCAACGGGGATGAAGGTGAATGGTTAGGGGTGCGTAGTACAGGCTGGTACTAGTCACGGGGGTTGATATCGCAGGGACCAACCCCGTATCAGCATTTGATATACAGCCCATGATTCCCCTCGTCCTTATACACACACACACACACACTCAACTATTCGCATATAAATATTATATCTACATATATATACGGATACGAATGTTTGCCATTTTTTTCTGTTTCTTCATTATTTTTCCACTTTTGCAAACATTTACCAAGTTTAATCTAACGTGAATAAAATGCAAAGAATTCTCAACATCCACCTGCTCATATATTTCTTACACATATTTATATTTATAAGTCATTGATGTATAAAAAATTGTCGTGTAATTCCATAAAATGATACATAAAAAATAATCTTGACAGTCATTAGTGTCCATTTTTGATTTATTTCTGTTATATATCGATCCATTTTCGTTTGCATCGACGTTTTTTTTCCTTTTTTTTTTTTTTTTTTTTTCTTTTTGTCCTCTTCTTTTCTCAACGGATATACTCTTTTCTTTCTCTATATTGCATATCATGATAATATTCTCAAAGCTGTTTGCGTTGGTGGGGCGGACGAGTCTTCGCGTTAATTATCACAAAGCGTCGAGGCCGTTAGTTAGAAGGAGAAAGATAGCACGCGGTGCGTATATATCAACACTGAATCTACCGCATATTCGTTTATCGCGCCCCGGCTTTATTTCACCTGCTTCCAATTTGCGCGTAAGTTTTCTTTCATGCAGTAGATGAATAACGTGAGGGGCGAGAGAAATAACAACGTACGCGTATAATCATATAAAAAAATAAGATATATATAATATGTGTATATGAAAATACAATATCTATATGGGGAGCACCCAAAAACGTGACGGCCTTTCTATCCTCTAAAATTCCTGAGATAATTAATGCACTCTACCACACCCTTCCATTTACTGTCATTTATATTGTTACTATTATTTCATTATTTTTATTAATATTAGTTACGATTTTTTTCTTCTTTTTCTTCTTTTTTTTTGTTTTTTTTTGTTTTTTTTGTTTTTTCTTCACTGATAGTTATTCTGAAATTATTCAATTCTTTAATTAATGAATTGTTTTTTATTCAATTGATGTGTGAAAAAAGAAAGAAAGAAAGAAAAAAAAAAATATTCGTCACCCATTTAATTATTTTGTTCTCACGACGCTGAGTAATTAACTTACTCGTGTGTTTTTATATTCATTCGAGATAAAAACAAAAAATAAAAAAAAAAGGTTTTTTTACTTATTATTATTATTATTATTATTATTAATTTTTTTTTTTTCTTACAAGTTGTATCAAGTATAATATCCATATACGCGTTCTAGTGTAATTCAATGGGGTCGTGTTTAACACGCGCGCTCGTTATCTCTCTCTCTCTCTCTCTTTCGCACTTTTTTCCCTCTTCTCCTTTTTTCTTCTCTTTCTTTTTATGTACATATACATATATGTGAACTCTCGCAGCACTGATAAACACCACCTTTTAAATATAATTATCAAACCCACTTTCCTATTACGGCAATTTTAAATTTGCATTCTATAAATATGCAATTTTCAAAACGCTCCTCCGATGTAGTGTCTTTCATATGTACACACATATAAATAATTATTCCTCATATTTATTATTATCATTATTATTATTACTATTATTATTAATATTATTATTATTATCATTATTTTCTTTATCTAAATTTATTCTGATAAAATCTGACATTTGCCATGGAGGGTAAGAAAAAAATGGAGTAAAGAAAGGGGGAAAAAAAAAAAAACATTATAAATGTAAAAAAATTTATTTACATTTATTTATATGTGTAAGTAATATGTGATGTATTTGAATAATATATTTTGTGGGGGGGTGTAGTTGACTGGGGATGGGGGATAAAGAGAGAAATTGTGCGTGCAAAGAGTCGATATAAATATATGGATGTATATGTATCATATCGTATTCTTGAATTTGAACCGATTGTATTGTGTGTGTGTGAGAGAGAGTAAAAGAGAGCGAGAGACAGAGAAGAAAAGACAACCATCTGGCGATGATTATTATTTCTCAATTTCTTCAGCGTCAAATAATCAGAGAACCGCTCTGTAATTAAATAGCTGGTGTAGGGTTAACGCCTTTTGTTACTATATACAACCTCCAAGAAGCTTCATTCTCTTGCTCATTCTCTCATTCTTTATTCTTCCTTGTCGACTTTTTTTTTATTTATGTTTTACTTTAAATGTTTTTACTCTTCAACCCTAATTCAACTTTCTTGCTTCCAATGATATTACCTGAAACAAATATTATGTACAACTGGCTAACAAGACTCTCGTTTGTGCTCTATTGTCGGATTTTATTTTCATTTTTATTTATTTATTTATTTATTTATTTATTTATTTTTCATCTTCTTGTTTTTTTCACTGTTGCCCCTCACTTCTTTTTTTTTCTCCTGTTTTCATTCGTTACCTCGAATCCATTACTCAATTGGCGCCTGCACGAGGTTGAAAACTGAACAAAAAAAGAGAAAAATAAAAAGAAAATAATAAATAAAAAACTTAAATTATTATATCAACAAATCACATACTCTCCTTCTCTTAGTTTTTGTATTTTGTTTTTGTTCATAATTTTTTTTTCTTTTCTTCTTTTATTCTTCCCACTCTTTTTCTCTTTTTAATCCTCTACTTTCTATTGTCTTGTACAATTTCTTCATTACATCCAGTATCTCTGTTTATATATATATCCATCTGGATGTTGCGTGTTACGATACCGAAATATCATCAGCAAAGAAATATTTTCAAGGAGCGAAACAGCAGCCGAAACTGCTTTACAGAGCGTGGGATCCTTCAGGCTGGAATCACCTTCGTTCCACTTCTCTTCACTCGTTTTTTTTTTTGTTTTATTCTTTATCTATATGTATATATAGGTATTCTTTCGAATGTTGGCTCGCTATATCCTCGTTGATCATCTGCACCGCTTGCAATCGGTGATAATTGTTTTTGATTTCCTTTTATTTTATGTATTTTATTTCTTTTATTTTTTTTTTTCCACTTCACTCGCAACTTTTATTTTTTTCTTCTGTTCAACCGCCACATTAAATGGGAATGAAACCAATGTTACGCATTATGCGTTATGCCGATTGCAGTAATACTATATATACATATATGAGTGCGTGTGCATGTGTGTGTGTGTGTGTGTGTTGTATGTGGTTGGAGAATAGCCACGCGCTTTCTCTTCCCTATGGGTTGCGCCATCTCCATCTGGCAATGAGAAAGAGAGAGAGCAAGAGAACGTGCGCTCGCGCCCTCTTATATTACTATTATATTATGTTACTCCGTTCCGCACTCACTTTGCAATTTACTCACTTCCGGATTTTGCAAATTTACGCAGAATTTTTTTTTTTTTTTTTTTTTTGTTGAGAAATTGGTGAGAAACTTGAGGATAAAGTATAGATGAGAAAAAAAAAATAGTGCAATAGTGATAATGACAATTTAATTGAAAACTAAAATTTTTTGTTATGTTATAAAATTATTACATTTGAACACGATAAGTTTATATATATATATAGAGAGGTGTACTAATTTTTTTTCCCATGGTACTCAAGTATAATATTTTCGTTGAAATTTCAAATGTGAGAAATATAATTTTACTGGATTCATTCTATTAATTTTTTTTAATTTTTTTTTTTTTTTTTGGCTCCAACAAATCCTTTACTTATGAGTGAAAAAAAAAATAATAATTCGCATTTATTTTTATTTGTTATTTACTTTTTGTGATAATAACACGAGGAGGATAAAAATGGAAAGAAATAAATAGTACAGGTATTCTTAGTTAATGCCTGCGTTCCATGATAATTTTCAATTTATTTTTTTGTTTTGTTTTTTGTTTTTTCATTATTGAAAAATCAAAAATATATTTTATACAGTAAAGAAAAGAGAGAAAAAGAAGAAAACATTTTATTCGCGATACATTTAGATATAATTTTTATTTTTCATTCTTGATACTATGTTAATTTTATGAGTTGAATGTATGTAAGTAAAGCACGTACAAGGAGAAACGAAGATTAAAGTTGGAAGAGTGTTATAACCCCATGAGTTCTGTCGAATCGGTAATGGTTATGGCCGTTAATGGCCACGTACTTCGATTTTCTCGCAACCATATAAATATATATACATATATATATTATCTCTTCTTTCTCATCCTGCTCTCACTATTGCAGGCACTTCTCGGTTCTCTTTTATATATAAATATATATACAGATATGTATGTACGTATGTATGTATACATAAACATACCATGGAGCAATGAATCCAAATGTGGCCGTCGTGTATATATCTGAGTGTATAGTGTATAAGTGTTCGAGTATACAATAATTATATCAAAGAGTCAAGAGGTCATAGCCGTGATATGACTTCGTATATTTCCCGTCTCATTTCTCCGCCTTCAAAAAATTAATTCGTTATTCATTTGGTCATTTTAATTTTTATTATTTGATTATATTTATTTTCAATATATATATTTTTTTACCATTTAAAAAAAAATTTTTTTTTTTTGTTTTTAAAGCCATACTGAGATTAACATTTTTTTTTGTTTTCTAATGATTGAGATCGATGTAATTAAATGAAAAATTTAATTCACAGAAAATTTTACTGAATTCATTGTTAATTGATGATTTTTTTATTACTTTTTTTTTTTTTTTTTCATACGAGTGATTATTATGAACTTGAGTTTGTTCAATTACAGTTAAATAGATCACGTCCTAAACGAAAGTTGAAATAATTAAAATTTGTCTGGAAGAAAAAAAAAAACAAAAAAAAAAAAAAAACAAAATTGAGAAGAAATGAAAAATAATACAATACAGAACGATTAACCACGAAATGGTTAGTGAGTATCAAGTGTCAAACGATCTGTGTATAGCCATGGTTTTAAATTAAAAAAAAAAAAAAAGCAAGCAACAAGCCAATGTATATAGTTTTGCGTGAGCGTTTATCTGTATATATAATATACAAGTGAGTATAAGAGAATAGATAAAGACACTGTGTAAAATGCGTAAAGGCACAGTGAAGAATGAAAGAAGAAATGTGAAAATTAAATTGAACTCAAATTATACAACTAGCATATACATATATTGTTATTCAGTATATGTTAGTGGTAAAATGAAACCAATAACCAGACTCAAAGGTCACCACGGTCAGAGCTACGAAAAGTAATAAAGTTAAATGCCCGCTGTTCGGCAATTCTTTGCCGCCCATCAAAAACCTTTTTTTTTTTTTTTACTATTTCTTTCTCTTATTTTTTATTTTTTTGTTCTCCCACTTTTTTCACACCCCTGATTGCCTGAGTATTGTTTTTTCCTCTTCAAAAATTCTCTTCTCCTCCCATTCCCCAATGTAATTTTAATTCTATAAATAAATAGATAAATAAATTATCAATATCTGTCAATTATCAAAATTGATATGTATTCAAAACCGCAAATATAAAAAAAAAAAAAATTCATAAACCAACATAATAAAGTGTCGAATGTAATACATAAACAATGAATGATGAAAGGAATTGGAGCAAAGAGTGAATCCAACTTACTAGTGCACCACACACGTATGTATACATATAAATATATATAAGTATATATACATACGGTTGAAGCAACTTTGCGTTCATTCATCGTTGGGTGCCACGCGAATGATGGCGTGCCAACGTACTTCAGCCGGTCGGTTAGGTCAGGTTTTTAACGGTCACGTAATCACGTCATCGTGCGTGCCACACTCTCCTCATGCCAACTGTACGATGGACCACGCGAGGGTGTGTATTTTCTCTTTCTCCCTCTCTTTCTCTATACATATGTAGTGTTCATTGCTCTTTTATAGTATTTCAAAACTCACGTACTTCAACATTTCATACGGAATACAATAAACAATTTCAATTTCATTATCAGAAATAAAACAAGAAAAAAAAAATTCTCTTTAACAATATGACTAAAAAATACGAGTATTTACGTATTTATTTATATATATTTATTTATTCTTTGATTATAATTTTTGTTGCCGTGTAAGTTATCAAGTAGACATTGGTGTAGTAACGATATAAAAGACGAATGTGGTATACCGCAATGATGAGGATCAAGCGTGTTCGATAATCGGTGAAATTAGTCGTGGGTCTATCATATATATAGGTGATATGCGTGTATTTGCACCTGCTGGAAAAAAAAAAAAATTTCACGTCTCAGCGTGTTCAAACATTCACCTTTATGATGTTCATACGCTGTTGTAAGTTGTGAATTATCGTCGCCCACCGTAATATTCTCCGCCTTTTTAATATGTATATACATATTATACTGAAGTAATTTAGATACGAAAATGAAAACTGTATGCGTGTATATCATATATTGAAGAAGGAGGTGCACGCGCATTCATGCAACCGGTGCACATCACATCATCAATCGAGTATACTTTTTTTTTGTTTTAATTTTCGATTTACTTATTAATATTTTTTTGTTTGATAATCAAACGAGCAATTATATTCTGAATTATAATTCTGTTGTGTGTGTGTGTGTGTGTGTGTATATTATTTCGTATTATTAAATTGTGATGAGAAAAAAAAAAAGATAAAATAATGGACATCTTGATGTTGATTGAGAAAAAAAAAAAAAGAAAAAATTCGTGATAAATATGAAATGGCAAAAAAAAAATTTTTTGTTTTGATGTAAGGGCGTATCGCTGTCAAGACTTGAGTCGTTTCGTGTTACTTTGGAGAAACCTCACGGATTATGGATTAAAAATTTATGTACAAACATATGAATGTGTGTGTGAGTGTTGTGTCAAGTATGAAATTTAAGTATGTGTTGACATATATATAGATATAGTTTTAGGGATAATATATTTTTGTGTAAAGACACTCAGATTGTCATTAGGAGCTTATAAGCTAATCCTGCGGCAATGCGGAAAAAAAAGCAGACTGGAAAAAGAAGAAAAAAAAAAAAATGTCTGTGAAACGGATTGTGGCTGACTGAAGGGCTGTAAAAAAAAATCCAACCCTATATTGGTGGTAACTAATTAAATCACATGCATCGATTGAATACCAGGGCTGTCTAGGTGTTTACTAAAGGCCCCGGTGTTATCGAAAAATCTGGAAAAAATTATGAAAAAAAATATATTTTTCTAAAATTAAATTATAAAAAATATTTTTTAAATTATTTTTTCACAATTATATGATTACAATTTATAATAATATTTGATAAAAAATTATATAGTAATGAAATAATTTATGTATTATTGTGAATTTATGGTGGAAAATGTGAAAAATTTATTTCTCATGATAATACGAAATGTCATGTGGTGCAAGGGCGTGGTTTGCTCACCCCTGGTATTCGGGGATAGGCTGATAGGATGCCAAATGAGATTAACTCTGATCCCGAATCCGAACAAAAAACTCTTTGAGTTGTATATATGTATATATATACATATACATAGATGCATCATGATGCCCACTAACCGCTGCTATTTCACTTCACATCGCAAATAATCCAATAGTATTCTATATATGTTCCTTATACTCTTGTCATTTAATTTATCACTCTCATATATACATAGATATGTATACATGTATATATGTGTATACATCAACATCAATATCAAATATATAAAAATATATCACAACTCAATCTTACAATTCACTTTCGTTTCAACCAATTTTAATTCAAGATTAAAAAATATATATTTCTTTCAAATAATAAAACAGATTTAAACATAAATTATATAATTCAAATATAGTAAATACATTAAAAATTTAATATCATCCTTTATATATACATATAATGTCAGCTGCAGATAAATTTACTTCACCAGCATGTGGCAATGTGAAAATATTCTCTTTGACTTTCATATATAATTTATATACACATTTAAATCGACTTTCGATCAAATATTCTTTAACAAGGGAGCAAATTGGTCAGTAGCAACACCAACAACCACCATCAACTGAGACCACCATCAGCAGCTGTGTGTCTTGAGCGATACCAATGCGATATCTCATGTTCATTGAGAGACAGGTGCTCCACATGTTGTCACTGTATATCGTGTTGGCAACGATTTTTTCGTTATTTTTTTTTCTTTCTCCCCTTCATCATCATCGTCATCATCATCATCATCATCATTATCATCATTATAATTATCATTATCATTATCATTATAATATAAATGTAATAAATATTCATTGATATATTGAAGATAAAATTTGAATATAGAAAAAATAAATCTTTAATAAATCTCAATGCAATCAAAGTGAGAAATAAGGTCATACATACATATATATGTACATATATTTGTATTTGTTGTTTGAGAGTTTAGGGGATAGTATATAAACCAGAGATTGTATTGCACCCTTTGTTTTGTGGTTTGTGTTACAATAATCAATGTCGTTTTTTTTTTCTTTTTTTTTTTTTTTTTTTTTTTTTACTGACTTCTTACATTTTCCCTTCGTAACTAACCCTATTTTGTTATCGATATAGATATACGCGTGTATAGGCAGATACACGCGTATATAAAAGTGAACTGTAATCCATCGTGTTTCAGTCATTGTTCAAAGTTGCTTGCAATCGTATCGTATGTACATCACACTCAGGATGACATTTGTGTTTTAAGTATTTGTGTTTTGTAAATTTATACTACACATGTAAAAATTCAATCACAATAAAAAATGTGTAGGGAGTAGATAAAATGGATTATATTTAAATACACGTAACAAACAAAATTATAATTAATACAAGTTTATATAAATTCAAAAATAAATTTTTTTTTTTGTTTTTCAAAAATAAAATACATCGATTTTTCTCTCACTCATTATCATATAATTGTTTTTTTTTTTTTTTGGTTTATCCACCGTCACTATATGTATTGCAATAATCTAGTGTATATACACAGTTTAAAATAATGTGATTATGTATAGGTATCGTATTTACGTAGGATATTTGCATGCAGTGGTTTATCCAGCGTTTACTGCTCACCAGTGTCCGCACATGTGTCCACACGCGTGCACTCGTACATTACTCCTATCCGATGGTGAAGTTGCTTGCGATGTATATAACGCGTGCAAGAAAAGATGTAAATAAAAAAAAAGATTATAAATAAAGGAAGAGAATAAAAGAAGAAGAAGAAGAAGAAGAAGAAGAAGAAAAAGAAGAAGAAAAAGAAAAAGAAGAGCAGGAGAAGAAGAAGGAGGAGGAGGTGAGAGAGAGAGAGAGTGGGAAAGGCGAAAAGAGAAAATAATATAAAGACCGTAAATAAACGAGCCACGCGCAACCGGGGCCCTTGACAGAGATTCCAACGAATCGTGCACGAGTCATCGGGCGGCTTGTATATATATTTATAGTGTATGAGAAAAAGGGATAGAATGAGTAGCTGCGAAGCAGGTAGCATTTATATATATGTAGGCGAGGTCGTGGCTTGCCAGCATCTCACACCGTTATATGCCTAAGGGATATGGCTTCTAGGAAGTCTTGAGATAAATGTCCAAAGGTGTCAAGTGTTCTCTCTCCATATACATATAAATATATACGTGATGTTTAAGTGAATACGAATATTGTATTTTATATAATATACATACATATGCATTTATGACGGAGGAAGAGGAAGTTGGAGACAAAAAAAAAATCATTCAATTAAATTATTTGAAATATAGTGTACTTATATAAATTTAATTGAATTAGTGTTTGTTCAGATATGTATATACGTACTATTATTGCTATTACTTTTTTTTTTTTTTTTTTTTTTTTTTTTTTCTCAATGAACAGTAATTTTGTTTTTAATTGAAAAAGTGTGCAGAAGAAAATTATCGGGTTTTTTTTTTGGTTTTTCTCGTAAAAGATATGTACATGAAAATCAATTTATATCCGTTGGTGCGAAAAAGGCCGAAGGCGGATGAGAAGGATGGAGGTGCGAGAGAGATCTGGGAGATTCGAGGGAGGTGAGAAAACGACTGCGGATGTTCGACGACCCCAACAGTGAGTGTGTGTGTGTGTTTGTTTGTATGTTTGTTTGTTTATTTGTATTTGTTGTTATGTATAAAAGTGGCGCGCGATTGGAAAGAAGTGAATATAAAAAATGAAAGAGTGAAAGAGAGATGTGAGAAGGATGAGAAAAAACGGGGGAGTTGAGGGGTGATGGAGACTGAGGGGGGGGGGGGGGGATGGGGATATACAAGAGCTCGGTATGCAGTGATATCGACTCATTACCATTCCGGGTGCAGAGAGCAGTTCACGCGACTTTGCATCCATTAGGATAATTGCTCCTCTAACTCTTTTCGCCTTTCATTTATTATTCCCATCGGAATTTTTATTTATTTATTTGATTCATTTTATTATTATACGTATCATTATAATAATCATTATGAAAAAGAAAAAAAAACAGGAAGAAAACAAAAAAAAAAATTTAGGCATTTGTTTTGTTTTATTTTTTTTTCAATGAATTTTATTGAAATAATTGGAAAAAAAATTTTTCAATATTTTTTTATTTCAGTGATAAAAGAGTTAGGTGAAGTGGGGATAAAATGAATTTGCCTCATCAATTCGAAAAGACATTATGTATTTATATTATTCAAATGGGAACGCGCGAAATTTTACGCTTATGCACACGCAAGTTAGTGCATTCACTTGGTTTCAATTACACATGGAATTTAATCCGTCTTCTTTATATATGCTATAAATATATATATAAATACATGGGGGAAAAAAATATATTGTACTTGGTAGAAGTTTACGCTCGATATAAACGTAAGAGAGCGAATTTCCGGTTGTAGTATGAATTTTCAGTTACAATTTTTTTATTTTTTTTATTTTTTAACATTAATTTCAATAAATAAATGTGAACGAAAACGGAATAATATATAATAATAATTATAATAAAATAGTAATAAAGTCAATAATATAATTGTAAACAATTAATTTTCACTGTTAATGAGTTTCGTGAGACATATGTTAATTGAAAAAGGCGTAGGATATTTACATTTACGGTAGCACGAGTCCCGTCCAAAGCAATACACAGACCACTAAATACATTGACACATGCACAAGAGTTTACTTTCAACTGTTATTTATATATGTGTAAGTATGTGTAAGAAAGCATGCGAGGGATATTTACACGGGACGAAACGAGTGAAGATATATCCGCGATCTTCTTGTCGAGAGTGAGAGCAAGAAAAAGGCGACTCCACTAATCTTTCAGACAGACAGTGAGAAAGAAAGACAAGGCTATATCTATATATATGTGTGAAAGAGAAGACATCGAAGGAAACAAGAGTGAAGATGAATAAAAGAGAGTGCGAATGCAATCGAAAGAGACAAGAGAGAAATAAAGTAAGAGGACCCAACACCCGATGTACAGTTTTGGGATCGTCGCTTGCTCGCAATAAATTCTATAATATTTATTTTTTGTTTTTTTAATTTTATTATTATTATTATTATTATTGTTGTTGTTGTTATTTTTTTTTTTTCGTCCCTCTAATTTCTCCTTTCTTATTCTCTTTCTTTCACTTAAATCGTCGTTGCCTTATTCTTTGAGATCATCAAGCAAAAGCACAATGTTCCACGGGTTGTATTAGTAACGATGTAAAATTATATTGTAGATCATAATTCATTGAGCAAATGAATTGGTCTGTTGTATTATTATTATCCGGTTCGAGGTTTTTTTTTTTTCTTTTATTTTTCTTCTCCCCTTCTTTTCTCTAATACTACAGACCCTTAGTTTTTAGTTCGTGGAAGAGTTTCGATGGGTTAAAAAGTATATATAAATTTTCGACAATTATGTATTTTACTAATTATATTTTTTTTAAATTGATATAGAACCGTGTAAATATGAGTTAATATTATTTTTAAATGATTATATTTTTTTGTGAGATTGTACACCTGCGACGCTATATATATTTATATGTATGTATATGTGTAATTATATCAACAATTTTATTTTTTGAAATTACGAGTAATTTATTTATTGTATTTATTATTTATTTTTCCTTCGATGAGTCTTATCTTATTTATTAATATTTCATTGTTGTGAAAAAAAAAAAAAAATTATTCTCAGACATTTTAGCAGAAAAATTAACTTACTTTGGATTCTTAGAAGGTTTAATAAATACATATATATATATAGATGTAAAACTATATACGTCGCGGCTGTCCTGTTTGAGCAGTTGTCTGTTACTACTGTACAGGGATAAGAATGAATTAAAATAAAGTAGCGAGGTGGAACGTATACACATATATATTATATACAAGCATTATATAGTTGCGTTGTGGCTAGCGCGTGTTACAACGCGTGTACATGACGCCTCTTTAGTATATTTCTCTTATAATATAACTATATATGTATAATGTAAATATATATTGAGATTGGCCGACTACCCGGCGCCCGTTCATGCTTCGTCGTTCGTCCTTACATATCGCGCTCATCATTACATTCACATTACAAATAAAAAATAAATAAATGAAGAAATAATTGTTATTATACTTGTGAAAAAATTATTTATAGTGTCGTGGAAATATACGAAATTTAAAAAAAGATAACAAAATATATAAAAATCTATTTTTTTCTCCGAGTGATTTAGTTTTTTTTTTTTTTTTTTTTTTTTTTTGTTTAGAATATAAATTGAATGTATAATTGATGAAACGTGTACAAACCTGTGCTTTTATAATGCAAACGAGGGTGAGTGGGGGAAAAAGGTTTGAAGTATTTAATACCCACGCTTGTACCATCCCGTGTTCGACGTCTTAATTTTCTTGGACTATGCATAAACATAGAGGTGTCGATCGAGTAGAGTGAATGAGAAATGAGAAGTAAAAAGTAGAAGAGAAAAAAAAAAATTTTGAGACGCATTTATATGAGATAGGGGGAAAATAAGAGAGTGAGAGAGCGAATCGATCGGTTTTATAGTGTTTCACGTTCTGTAGTCATGTGTGTCCGAGTCTCAACACACCCTAATTACCCCGCTAATTAATTGTCTATGGATCGGCGTCGATGTTATTATCTGGAGTTGCGATCGACCCGTGTCTCACGGACTCATTTATTCGCGCGATATGCGAAAGTAAGACAGAGACGGTGTACCACCAATGTACACGTACACATATGTATCTGTTAAGTATATAAGAGATAAATTAATTTTTTATTTTTCTTTTAAACTCCAGTATACTAGACTTCGATATGTATTTTAATTGTCTATCGTTCGTGAGGTAATTAAACTTTAAACTACGAAATCTTGATTTGTATATAAATTGATTTTGAGAGAAGAAAAAGAGAAAAAAAAAATCAATTAAAATGCAAAAAATGTGATCACAATTATTTATATGTGTTTAGCACATGTGATAAAAATTTTTGTAATTAAAAATTTTTTGTATACATTTGAGTTTTTTTTTTTTGCTTTTTTTTTGTTACAAGTGTCTTGATATTTCTTAATTTAATTTTACTATGTATATAGCACGTGCGGAAATGATTTGAATATTCATGTACATCACTATGAAATTATCGTGAAATTCTTCATGACATACATGAGAAAAATTTAATATATACAAATCAATATATATATACATATTTTTTTCACAAGAATGTATGTGTAAGAATTTATTATTTATTCACTACGATCGTTTATTTGAGAATATAAAATATATTTATTTATTTATTTATTTTTTTTTTTTTAATGTCAGATAAATTAAAAATTCGTCGCGTATTAAGAATAAATATCTCAATATTTTACTTTTGCTATTTTTTTTATCATTTTTTTTTCTTTGTCGCGGCATATTATAATTAAACAAAAAAAAAGTGTATATATAAATCCAAATTATTTTTTGAGAATTGAAAAGATAAAAAGATCAAAGAGACGCCGACGTAATATTCGCGAATTACCACAGACTATATACAAATTTATACGTATACATATATATATATATGTATATTTACACCTATCTATACAATTATATATATATATACACAAGGAAAAAAAAAGTGAAAGATTGGAATTAGCATTGTTTATTACTTATTTCATCATCAACTTTTAGTTTGCAATTTATTTATTATTTTTTCTAAACAAAACAAAAAATAAATTTCTTTTCTGTCATTCTACTGATTCTACATTGATCAGTACTGAGATGTCACTGAAAAGCATCACTATATATATATATTTTTTTTTTCATCACGAATATTAACGAGGTTTTGCTTGCAACACGCCTACGCTTAAATAAGTTATACTTATGGCGCATTCTGCAAGTTATTTCAAACATTTATACACGTTTGCTGTGAGTGCAATCAACAGTAAAATTACGAAAGTCAAATATATTATATAGATATAAATTGTAAATCGTTAAACTTGGAAGCACTCTTACTTTATTTATCATTTTATTTATTATTCACTGTTTATTTTACCATATGCAAATTATTATTTCTCTATTTTCTCTTATTTTATTCATATTTTTCTTTTCTTACCAATTTTTATTATTTCATTTGATTTTTTTCTCTCTCTGCCTCGTTTTCTTCCCCTTTCTTTGTTTTTTTTTTGTTTTTTTTTAATAAAAAGACAAACACCACGTTCAATTGCATCGCGTACACATTTCTGTGAGATTGCTTCGATAGGAGGCAGAATTGTGAAGTGATGTCACGAACCAAGTCGTATATAAAACAAAAGCTTTTCCATTTCACATATATATATATGTGTGTGTGTGTGTATGTGTAGTATTTACTTTAACGTGGGCGATATCATTGAGAGTCAAGAGATATTGCCATTAATTGTCTTTAACAATTTTATCCAAGGTAATCTTACAGATTGCCATCTTTATTCGATATTTAAAAATTATTCACCACTGTGAGTTTTAATGATTTATTAATTAGAAATTTTTGTAAAAAAAAATAAAAAAAAAAAAAACAAAAAAAAAATTTAATTATAATTGCAAATTGAAGAATTTGACATATGCAATGAGCGTTTGAAAATATTTCGCACTTTTATTTTGTTTTTGTTAATTTTTTTTTATTCTTTTGGGTTGAACGTTATGAGTCATTAAATGTATATCTATTATTTTATACAAAGCGGTCCTGTAGCTAAGTTGTCTGGGGTCAGGCGCGTGGGAGATAAAAAATACATTGAAAATACACACAGCCATATATACATATATACATTCACACGCATATGTGATCGTACTAACGACTTTTTAAGTGAACTTTCCATCAACCGCTGTGAGTATATAACCTACACTGATAGTCTATTCTAAAAGATATTTTTATTTTATTTATAATTTTATAACTTGACTTTAATTTTAGCGCGGCTTTTCAACATTACAAACCAAATATTTTTCACATCTTTCTTCGGTTCTTTTTTTTATTTTCTTGAGTTCAATTTTATTCTTCTTATTCTATTTCACACAGGTATATACATACAACTTTAATCTTCTCAATAAAATCTCAAATAATTGTCTTGTGAATATTTAAAAAAACTTAAATATCATTTAATAAATCTTTTATTACTTATATTCCATCACATTTAGTTATTTATGATTTTTCTTCTTCTTTTTCTTCTTCTTCTTATTATTTTTTTTTTTTTTCATTATTTTTTATTTCTTGTAAATAATTGATTTGCAACTCTCGATTGATTCCAACCACTTATCGATAATGGAAACATAACTGTTCGGGCAAGGACATTATTTATATATATTTATATAATAACGACCAACTCTCACAAGATTTTTTTGAGAAAAACTTCTCGTCAATTATTACATTTGAGAAGCGCGTATACGATTATTAACAAACCCCAACTAACTAATTATCCCTCCATCACACATCAGGTTTTTTCTTATCTTACGAATGTGTTTTACCGTCAATGTATATTGTATATAAATGACGCTATAGTAGCTTCTGGATTATTGGCGCATTCCGTGATAACATATAAACAGCCGCGATTGATCTCAGCCGACGTTCACTATGTACAGTATTACACACATATAAATACATATGTGAAAAAAAAAACTTTTTTTTTTTTTTTTTCTTTTCTTTTATCTCCATTTATTAGTTAATTCATATAATTATATTCCGTAATTATTTGGGTATAAAAAAATTCTGATAATTTTTTTGTACAATTTATTGGACATTTATAAATTTAATCAGAACATTGTGGATAATGAAATTGTTTATAATAATTGAATAGTTAATTCAATGAAAATTCAATTTTTATTTTTATTTTTTTTTTTTTAACAACCAAAATTAAATAAATAATTTTCATTCTTTTCAATGAATTAAAAAAAATATATGAAATAATTCTCGGGTATTTTTTATTTATTTATTTTTATTTCTTTACATAACACACAATTTTATCAATATCTCGTATTTAGGTTAAGCGCCTCACCAATCGTGATGATAATAGTAATAATACCTACATATGTATACACGTGAAAATATTTTTTCACTGCTGACACATATCGTTATCGATACACTCGCATGCACGAATAAATATATATAAATAAATAATATTATAAAATATTATTCCGATGGGTGTAAGGAGAAAGTGGTCCGGAAGAGAACAACTGCTCAATGGCACTGATGTGCAGTTCACATATCCAATATATATATATATATATTTGGAAATGGAAATAACATTTCGACATCCTGTCACGAAACAATTGCCCAGATGTTGGTCTGACAGGGTTGCCAGTGGCCAAAATTAGTGGTTTGTGGTTTAGTCGACGAGTTAACGTACGCGCCTCCATTGTATATAAGTTTCAATTCCAACACTATAGAGAAAAATTAAAGGCACATATATATATATATTTATATGGTGTTTTACTGTTACTTTTCCCCCATTATATATATTGTCGCACTATTACCACCCTCAACTGTATACTTAAAAGGAAAAAGAAAAAAAAAAAAAAGTCGAAAGCGAGAAAGAAAAAGATTAAAAGAAAGAATATTATTTCATGTAATTCGTATATCCACGTTCAAGTATGAGCCAGTTGTTATATACCTCAATTTTCGTACAACAATTTTTATTTATCGTCACGTTAACATTCACATAGTAACATTTATATATATACAATCTTATTGACAATCGCGTGACAATAGTTTGAAAAAAAAAAAATAATAATAAATAAAAATAAAAATTTATTTTTATCTACTAAAAAATAAATAACAGAGGGAGGGAGAGAGGGAAGGGGGGGGGGGAGCTATTTGACTCCTTCTTTCACTTCATAAATACATATTATTCATACAAGTAAAGAAAGAAAAAAAGAAGATGAAAAAAATAAAAATAATAAATAAATAAATAATTTGTGCGTCCAGGAAAATATAATTCACAATCTATTATTATTATTATTACTATTATTATTATTATTATTATTTGAGTGATTATTAATTACCGAAATTACTCACTTTTATATACATATGTATTTATATTTTTCAATGGAATATCTCATATATCATCCAGTAAAAATAAGTCATAATTCTTTTTCGGTCACGTGGACATATGTTATCATTGCTAATAATCAACATCGATAACGAGCCACCTCCCACCCTTTCTTTCTTTTCATATTATATATAAATATGTGAGTGTGTATGTGTGTGTGCGCGCCTATAACGGCTGCTGCATAATTCGTTAAGATAATCATCAATACACGGTAATAATTCGGTAGATGCGATAATTCCTGACGAGAATAAAGCACGCTCGTACATTCGAGTCATTCTATCTATCTCTATATATATATATACATACTCCAATAAATGTGTATGTGTATATAATTCATTAGTAATATGTATAGCTATGAATGTGGATGAAATAAAAAATTTATCAATTAACAATCTAAATATAAAAAATTAATTGATCTGAATATTTATTTTTTATATTCAAATATTTTTATTATACTACAAAAATCAATCGTAAATTAATTAATTATGTTTTTTTTTTTCCCCTTTCTTTTGACTTACTGCTTTCAATCTGACATTTCAAGACCTTTATCTTGTCATGCAGACAGTGTATACATATCATGATACGTTCATGGAACATTTGATAAATGATTTATTTAATTATATTTTCTCTTTACTTTTGGTATTTTCTTTTTTTATTTTTATTATTTTTTTCATCTTTATGTCTTAAATAATTCATATTTTTTCAAAATTTAAAATTTTATTTAAATTACAAATTACAATATTTTTTAATATTTATATTTACCTTTAAGACCAATCAAGAATTTCTTTAAAAAATATATATTTATAATTTTATTCGTTATTATTATTTTTTTTATTTCATTCCTGCCAAGTGTCTGTAGAAAAGTATTTACTACTACCCATGTAGATATCTAACCCTCGAAAATCCATAGTGGACCCACCCTCAGCAGCGCTTGCGCTGTCTTAACTTGACTCTTCACTCTCCCTTTACACTTGCGTTCTCGTTCTGACTCGTTTATACCCCTCCTAAGGGGTGGAGGAAGAGCCAATAGATATATATGTACGTGTAATACATATACATTGAATGAGAAAATACATAGTGGTATTTCAACAACACCAACAAACCACGTTCTTCGAAATATAAGCCACAAAATGGCGACTCACCATTTTACCTCTCTCAGTATATACAAAGAAAAAGAATTAGGGTCGAAGTGCGATGACCCCTGTATAAGTTGGGGCAGACAATGAATTTTTTTACCTTATTCCCTTTAATTTTGTCTTTATTTTTATTTTATTTTACTGTACTTTGGTCTTTTATTTTTATTTCAGAGTTGTAATTATCTGAAATAAGTTTTGTCTTTTAATGGAGAATGAAAGATGGAAAGAGAGAATATAACGAAAAAAAAAAAAACGAAAAAAAAATTAATAAATTTCAAAAAGAAATAAATCAAACTCGATTCGTTTTATTAGTTCATTTCAAGTAATAATAAGTTTCTGATTGAACAGTTATATTAATATAATCCACAATAAAACCATATCATATATGTATAATATATTAATAAATATTTTCAATTGTATTGTTAAAGGATCATATTGCCATATCAAATTTATTTCAAGTTTTAAAGATGTATTCATTGAACTTTACTATAAAAACTATTATCTAAAAATAGTAATAAATATTACAAATGACGATGGATAGATTTTTTTTTTTTCATATATATATATATATATATACTATGAAATGTATATTATTCAAATGTAATAGGCTCCTTTATATTATTCGTTTATTTAAACAGAAAATGATGATTATCTATGTCACAAATGTCTACTTATCTGCATCTGTACTTATATATCACTTGCAATATATCGATGAGATTTATCGTAAGAATCAATTGATCTCCAGACTCACCATACACATACACACAATTCCATTTATTCGTATATATATATATATCTTTCCAATTTTTTTTATTTTATATTTTCACGTGGGTGGTTTACAGTTGAAGTCATCGTGTATTTACTATATATATAAAATACCTTCTTCAATACGGCAGCAACCTTGACTGTGTATACATATACTATGATTGTTGGTAGTAAAGTTCATTTTGCTTCAACCCTCGTTGATGGATTTGTGGATGGCGTGTTAGCAAAAACAGTGATCGCTACCACTGAGATCAAGATGCCACGACATCGCCTTTCGTTATTTCATTGCTTTGACAATAAGTAATTATTATTTAATTGACAAATAGAGAAATATAAAAAAAAAAAAGTGGGATTGAAAAATAAACAATGAAATAATTAATATTACAATTGATCTTGTTGAAAAATTATTATTCATTTATTTATTTATTCATTTATTTTTCTGTTCAATTTATAAATTGGAATACGCTATTGTATAATATGATGTGTGTGTGTGTGTGTGTGTGTATGTGGTTACATATTTTTGTATGTAATTTTTGTTGGTGTAGTTGAATGTCATGGTTGGTAAAGTAGATTAAAATCATATGCGAACAACTGGCCTAATATATATCGTTGTACACTATGCCATTACTTGACGATGTGTTTTGTATGCGTATGGACATTATTATACAAAAAAATACCCTTTGAGCAATTTATGGGAGCATGGGGGGTTTTTTTTTTGTTCAATTTTATTTTTTGGTATTGTTGGGGGTGGATGAGTGTTATGTCTGGTATCACCTGGTATATATGAAAATGAAACCGTGTCACTGAGTCACCAATGAATATATATCACAAAAAAATTTTATTTATAATCTTACAACAAATAATATAAATTGAATAAATAAATTTAAAAAATCGAATTCATTCAGTATCATACAATTATAGTGTGTAAACTTGTGAGAGTTTTTTAATTGAAATCTTTTTTTTTTTTCGTAAGAAACGAAATGAGGAAAAATAGAAACAGAATTAATAGTCAAGAGGGTGAAGAGACATGAACTCGCATTGTTTTTGGTTATAAGTTAAAGTGGAAAATACCATATGGAATTGAAAAAAAAACAAATTTATTGGAATAAAAAATACGAAATGTAAATTTTTGTGAGTGTATAATGCTACTGGGTAACGCGAGATTCGATAACATGCTCTCACCGATCGTGCGACCCGGTGCTCTCAGCTCCTGTATATAAACAGTATGTACTCAGAGTATATATAAAAAAAAAAAAAAACGAAACAAAAAAAGTCTATATCGATCTGTCGCTATCGCAATCTCTCGTGAGCATACAGTGCGAGTTTGCTAATTAATTGATATTTTGGTGAATTTCACAGGCTTGTTTTTTTCTCTTTTTCTTTTTTTTTTTTTTTTATTAAAATTTATTATACTCATCCTTTGTGTCTTGAGAGATAGGAAATATCCTATGAAAATTATCATAAAGACCACATGGTTTTCTGAATATTTTCCTAATTGACAACATTTAATATGGAAAATATTTAAAATTGAGAAAAAAAAAATTGTATTGAAATTAAATGAAAAATAAATTAAATAAATCGCATAGAAGTTTTATGATAAAAATGCACATGTATATATATGTTTATATGTATATATATATATAGTTTTTAATTAAAATGCTTAGGGGTTAGAAAGCGTGATAAATGGAATTTTGCCGTATATGGCGCTTACATTAGTCAGAGAACTCTATTAATTATTAGATGACACAAAATCCATTATCTACGATGAGAATCGCGCTAAGAAATATATATATATATATATGTCCTAGGTAGTGTGTAAGGCAATGGAGGGTCAAGGAGAGGGTGGGAAAAGGAGGGAGAGACAGAGATATGATGGTCCTGCTCTCTGATGGCATTCGGACATTATTAGACACAGAATGACGGCGAGAATATCTTTTGTTTCTACTTCATATATATATATATATATATATATATGTGACCTTCTCCACCTTTTTCACTCTTTTGCTTGTGTAAAATAAAGCTAATTATTCTTGGGACAAAAGTGTGGACAAAAAAATTTCTAAACTAGTTTTATTTTTTCATTGTGCACGTTCATATTCACGTATACATAAAAATTTATTTTTCCTTTTCATTTTATTTTATTTTTTTTTGTTTTGTTATTATTAAAATCTGAAATATCTTATTTTACTATATTACATCTTGATATAATATATTTTTATTTTTAATTATTTTGTTTGGATTATATGTTATATATTAATCAAGAATAAAAATTGTTGATTGTAGTATAACATCTCATTAACACTATTTCCTTAATAACTTGCGATAAGAAACTCGTCTGCTCTCCATTCAAGCAAAAGGTTTTATTTCTTCAGAGTGTCTATATATATTTATCCTCATCACTGACTTCGTTGGCAGTAAAACTTATATGTATACATACGAATAATAATTATTTATAAGTATAGGCCAACGAATGAGAGTGCAAGCAAACACGGCGGTGTCTTTGATTTTATTTTGAGTTTATTTTCCCGAATTAATTCTCTCATGTATATAGTGTTTTTTATATTAATTTATTTATCATGGTAATATGTCAATTTTAAACAAATTATTTAACAAATGCGTTAAATTAAATTTATATGAATATACAATTATATTATACACATGTAATGAGAAGAAAAAAAAATAAAATTCTCTTTTATTTTTAATGTTTGTTTTTCTCATTAAAAATTTTTTCTTTATCTCATGTTTACAGTTTAAAACCACCACAAAAGGATGGTGTAACAAAATCCAATCCAAGTAAACGACATCGTGAGAGGTTAAACGCTGAATTGGATACATTAGCGTCATTGCTACCATTTGAACAGAATATACTCAGTAAATTGGACCGACTGAGTATACTGAGGCTGAGTGTTAGTTATCTACGTACTAAAAGCTACTTTCAAGGTTAGTTTATCTTTATATATTACAATTAAATTTATTTATACATTTTGTTCTTTTTTAAAATTTTTTTATTACACATTTTCTTTCATTTATTTTCACACGTTGTATTTATATATATATATTTTCATTTACCAAAGTTTTTATACAAATTTAATCAATTCTATTTTCTTCTCTCATACTATTCAAGTATCAAACTCGTATCACGCGATTCACGAATTACTGTGTTTATATACATATATATATATATATATATATATATATGTAGACAAGAATGCAAGAAATACCAAGACAATAAAAAAACTTTTTGAATACAATGAGAAGAAATTATAAAATATCATTTTAATATTAGTATATATGAATGAAATGCGGGAAAATGATGTAGAATAAAAGAGAATTGTAATGGAAAATATTCCTCTTTGTGCACGATTTTTTTTTTGTTTTTTTTCTCCACACACATAGTGCAATTGAAGTTGCAGAAGATGCTTGAACATACACACCTATGTATATATATATATACACACACACGTGTTTCTTGTTTTGGGTTTCGGTATCGACAGATCTCGCCAGTATATCACCGTGTGTACAGGTAAAAACCGGGTCTTTCTTTTTTTTTTTGTTTCTTCTTATCTTTTTTTTTATTCTTTTTGTTTTTATCTTTATTCATTTCTCTTTCTTATTTCTCGGTGGATTCACCTTTTTCAATACAATAATAATTTTGGTATTGTTCATACAATTTTCCGATATGAATATTTAAATTTTAAAAAATTTATTGTTTATCTTTATTTTTAATTTTATTTTCGTTTGCTAATTTTTTTTTTTTTTTTTTTTTTTTCGTAAGTTTATTTTTAAAGTAACGTAAAACTTTTTTTTATAATAATCGTTATTATCTTTTTTTCTCTTCATTTAATGTTATGTATGTACATATGTATGTACTTGTGTGGATGTATATGAAAGACAGTAAAAGTATACACTGTTTACTCACACATTTTCTTATTTTGCATGGCATTGTATTGGTTATTCGGGTCGCGACACGAAGGGAACACCCGCGTATCGCCACGTAAAATCATTAGGACGGTGGGTCACAAGGTCGCAAGATCTCTCACCGCCACGACTAATGCTTTTGTCGCCCATATACCCCACCCCTTTCTTTCCCTTGCTCACCGCAGCATTAACGAGAAAGAGGATGAAAAAAAAAATTGCAACGTTCGCTATCACACTTTATTTTTAATTCTCTCTTTCTTGGTCACCCCAATATAAATAAATAAGTGAATAATTTCAAATTATACATTTCAAAAATTATCTTATCAAATTTCAGTATGAATCGATACGATAAAAAAAAAAATTTCACTGATGTAAAAAAAAAAAAAAGAGAAAATATTTATCAATTTTTTAACACGTTTTCATAATTTATTTATTTATTTATTTATTTATTTTTGTTTGTGTGAGTAAATATAAAATGCAATAATAAAATATATCCGCCAGAAAATCTAGTCGTCCAATCGCGTATTCGTATTTGCTCCCTCTCACCTCTTCAACTCATTTTTATTTTTATTTATTTTTCTTTGTTGGCTCTGCTATGTAAATTAATTAGTGGGCTTTTGTGTACGCTGATTTTTCTCTCGCGTATTCATTATTATACCCACTTCTTCACAGCTTCTCTCTTAATTTTTTTTTTTTTTTTTTTTTTTTTTTTTTCATTATTTATTTTATTTTTTGTATTTTATTATACATGTATTTTTTTTTGTCTTGCTTTATCCTCTGTCGTTTTATCTTTGGTTGCTTGTTCACGTTCATTCGTTGGGCGCGTTCTTCCACAAGATAGTGAATCTGTTTCAGTTGTGACTATACAGTAGCTCAGAAACCCCATTTCACATCTCACACTCCATGTAACGATATCTACTTTGGTCAAAAACAAGAATATAAATAAATAAATAATTAAATTGAAAGTATCGCTATTATTTGACTCATTCTCTTTCTCAATGTAAATTATATTTAATTAATTTTAGTTAAACGGAATTTATTTATTCATTCATATGTACATTTATCATTATTTTTTTTTGTCTCATTTCCAAATTTCACTCTGTTTACAATTATTATATCAAATACTCATTTATATATTTCAGTTATGCTCATGATATAAATAAAACAAGAAAAAAAAAAAACTTTTTCACTAATTTCATGAAAATTTATTTTTTTCACTTTCATGGTCTTTATTCACTTTTGTTTATTAATTTACAATAATTGAAATTGGATTAGTATGGGAAAAGCAAGAAAAAAAAATTAATAATTAATAATAATAATAATAGTAATAATAATTATTATTATTTTTGCTTCAATAGGACTCGCCCTTGTAGGAAATGCTATGAAATTGAATTGATGTTTTTTTTTGTTTTTTTTTTTTAACGAATACTCTTTTATCAGCAACATCAAAAATATCGTTATGTGTATTATGACGATATAATTTAATTCTGCAATTATGTGTACGAATAATCGTAAAATCATATTGCTAACATGGGTAAATATCACTGTGTCCACCTTCCTTGAAAAAAAAAGAAAAAAAAAAAAAAAAAGAGGAATAAATAAAGTAAAAGACGTGGAAAAAAAAAAATTACGCGCGCGAATCGCCGCCAGCGACGGTATAACGTTTGTATATGTGTGTGCTCCCGTCGGCAATAAGTGACTGGTTGACCGCTCAATATATCGCGGACTTGAATATATCATAAAAGTCTCGAGAACGCCGTCAAGGGGCGATGCCAAATGAATATATATATATATATATATATATATAAGTATAGTACACATGTATAGAAAGAGAAAAAAGAGAAATGGATAGAGAGAAAGAGTAGAGATACGACCCGGAGATACGCTCGCCTCCTCGTTATTACTCTCATTTGCATTTT
Organism: Dinocampus coccinellae; assembly: GCA_963920625.1. Taxonomy (NCBI): domain Eukaryota; kingdom Metazoa; phylum Arthropoda; class Insecta; order Hymenoptera; family Braconidae; genus Dinocampus; species Dinocampus coccinellae. Next base: position 3,349,473 of record OY987188.1, on the reverse strand, counting down.
TCCCATTTCGTATCGCGGGCACCTGGTCACTATACACATTCATATATATTAGCTTTTCTGAGCCGCTACTGCGGTGAACACACGCGAAAATTAGCCGAATAAACGTATCTTTTACTGGTCATTACAATTTTTTTCCCCCTCCCGGAAGGTTTTATTTATTTATATTTAATTTTTTTTTTTTTTTTTCGTACTTTTGTCAAAGATCTTTAGCTTTAAATTGTTGCGTTTAACTGTGAATGCGACTTTTGAAATAAATAAATAAATATATATATATTTGTATATATAAGAAAGAGCACGCAAGTTGAATTGTCATAATAGTAATAAATCTTAAGTGAGTGACAGCGCATACGTATATCGTTTATGAATGTTCTATATCACGTGTATTTCAAATAATTTTTTCCTTAAATTTATTTATCAATTAATATTTATTATTTTTTTCCCATTAATTTTGGTTGGTTGATGGGGGTGATACTAAACTTATCGTAATTTTATACTATTTCAATAATTCACCAAGGTCAATGTGTGTAAAGAGAAGTCATAATGGAAAGAAAAAAAAAAAAAAAAAACAAAACAAAACAAAAAAGAATTAAACAGAAACATTTATTGTTTCAAATTGAAATTAGAGAGTGAAATGAAAAAAATTACTATGAGTATTATAAATTTTTTTGATCGCAGCTGATGTTAACTCTTGTGTAATATAAACGCTCTCATTTATCTTCGTGTATCATATAAATTAAAAAAATAATAATAATAAAGAAGAAAGAAACAATTATGTATATGTAGTTACTTATATATTAATAATTTTTATTGGAAAGCATATGCGATCACAACGATTAATCGATATACCACCGGGCTTTGGCATCATCCACGTGGATAACTATCGTGGTTCATTACAGGCCTGTTATTATCAACACCAGTAATTAGTAAAAATTTGAAAGAGAAATTATTATTAATCGATGATTAATTTTTTTTTTTCCAAAACTTTTATCGATGATGGAATTTTTCGAAAATAATTATTTATATCTCACCCCCGCGTGAAAAAAAAAAAAAAAATGAAAAAATTACCAGTAACATGAAAAAGATTATTAAAAAAATATTAATATATTTCACCTGTCACATTGTCTCTTGTTTTTCATAAGTAATTTGTATATGTTGTCCACTTATAAACGCAGATGTTTATAAAGATGTTGGATCTGACATCGAAACATCAATTGATATATTCGAATGATATTAAATTTATCAAATACAAACACATATTGCATATATAATATAAAAATTCACACCTGTCTAATTAACACCAGTGTGGATATAAAGCGAGTATTGAAAAATAAAAAGAAATAAAATATATTATTAGTAAACAAATCATCCTCAACGTGATATTTTTCATTGTAAACTTTAAAAATATTATTCGTATCTTTTTTTTTTTTTTTTTTTTTTTTTTTTTTTATTATATCAGTAAATTATAAACACCGAAAATATGAGAACATGTCAAAGAACACGTCAACTATTGAAATAGATTTATTATTAATAATATATAGGTATGGGTATATGAAAATGTAATAAATTATTCTGACCACACTCATCGTTATCACGTTGTATCGCAATAATAATTATGCGCGGATTCGCTTGAATTATTTCCGCCCGGATGTAGTATACACTAGTACAAACATCTGTATAACTAATAAAAGTATAGAGAATGTTTATTATATTTATATTCAAGGCATTGGCCGTATCGTTACGATTCTATTAGTTTTCGTAGGCACGTGTGTATAAGCAAGAATGTATATAAGAGCGTTTGTTTCTGTATTCTATTACCCCCATGTTGTGAACACTGTGCAACATTGTAATGCCAAGTAAAATTAATTTTTGATCGTTCTATCATCGTCATATACCGTATAACATATTAAATGAATTAACGCACGTGAATCACGGCAGATAAATTATTATCGTCAATGTCTGTAATAATAAATTCACTCAACCTCTTTTATTCATCTTTTCTTTCATATTTTTTTTTTATTTTTTTTTCTTTTACTCAATAGAAAATTCACTTATTATCATAACGTCAATTATTTTAAGTACAGAGGAGAAAAAAAATGAAAAAATTAAAAAATTAAACTGTAAAAAATTTGATTTGTCGTAAATTTTTACACATCTTCCGTTTCTCATAACTCTGTGATGAATATTCAAAATATATATAAATATATAGTCATTTTATGCACCAGAATCTTCTGTACAATTTCATCTATATATATATATACCTGCAATAAATTGTATAGCTACGAGAATGTATGAAATGTGAAGTGTCAAAAAATATGGAAATTTCACGAGGGAATCCATTTTGACTATTGCTCTATTTTACACCACGCCCAATTGTATACACTTATATCTCACATCTATAAGTAAAAACTCTTTGACATTAGAGGGAATATATATATATATATAAATACAGCCAGTGGTTAGCAAATATCATTGAGTCTAATCGTATATCTTGCATATTTAATCACGTCGCGTTAATGCAGACTCTCGATTTAAATCCTATGGGCACAATCGCGCGCCCTCATTCATTCTATACTTGTACTTATATATACATGTATATGTCTATCCATATATATATATATAAATAAATTTATACATATAATATACACGACACCTATTCGTGCGAACATTGATAAAGTTTGCGCGTGGACTAAAAAGTCCACGTCTGGCTCGTTAGCTTAATAAAATTGAAAAATGAACGAGGTATATAACAAATAAATGGGGAATCACGATCACCCTGATGGTATATTTGCAGATTAAATATATACGTATACATATATTTATACGTTTTTTGTTGCGGGCGTTTGGTTTTGTGATGTGATGTGAGTTGAGAGGGTATGGGGTTACATGATCGCACGCACACCGACCTCAAGTTGGTACCACAGGTATAGTCGTCGCGCCCAACAGCCCAGAAGCAATAGTGTTACTATATATATTCATATATATGTGTATATATGCTTCAATAGAGCGCGTTAAGACCTGCACGCATCATGTCGACACGCCAAGCCACGATCAGCTGAACGCCCAGGAGCTTTCTTGCTACTCCTGACCCACTGAACACTTTTGCATGTAACTTATCCATACAGTATACATATATATTATAATTCTATTGCTAAATATGTTTTCACGAAAATTATTCTCTACAAGTTTATTATAATTCTATTCGAATGAAATAATAATAATTATTACTATCATTATTATTATAAATAAATAAATAAATAAATACACATATCATGATTAATTCAGTTAACATTTAAACAGACGGAATGAAATGGTATAATCGTGATATTGAATGAGATTTTTTGATGAAGTTTTTTTGTTTGTTTGTTCAATTATAAAAATAATAGTAAAATGAAGAAAAAAAAAAAAAAAATTATTAAAAATGTCCATGACCCGTCACAGTATACACGAATTCGTAAAAGCACACGTGCTCTTGTTCATATCATATGACAACATCACACAGAATTATATGTATATATATATATATACGCAGCGTGTGAAAGTTGTCCCTTGTCGCCCTCGTCTCTCCCACCACTGAACAATTCCTCTCGTCACTCTTATCCACCATGGCGCACTGATTGATGACGTTATTAGTCACCTCAAGATATTGTATACAACAAAGTTAGTTTTTATATTTTATTTTTTATTTTCTTTCATTGTTACTAACAAAGAAATATAATATATATATATTCGCAGAGATTTTTTTTTTTAAGACCCAAGTCTTTAAGAGTTGAAGCGAATTATAATGATGGCATTTAGCAAACGATTATTATTATACATTTATATGTATTTATATGTATAAAAGGACTTGGTGGTCCTGTGAACTCGAGCTAATTACCACCTTGACACTGAGAATATAAAAAATAAAATCACACCATTATACAGATTAATCAATTGTTGCGAAAAAAAAAAAAAAAAAAAAAATTCTTTCATAAAAATCTTTTTGTGTGTGTATGTATATATTTTTTCTTGTATTCATAATTAATTTTTTATTCTTACCGTGAAATAAAATTAAATTGGGACATTAAGTAGATACATATATATGTATATATTTGGGGATGATTATTGGACAATTGGGGTTCTCCGATGTCCCACTTGGTCATGGACGATTGACGAATGAATTAACGTTTTGAGTACATATGTCGATACGAGAAGCAAAAGTAAACATATCGTTTTCGATTACAGGTTCAGTAGATTCTCATATAGGGAGGATTTATATGTACAGGGTCAATCAGCTCAAGGGAAAAACTAAATCATTCAATCGATGAAGTGGATGGGGATGAGTTTTATTATTTGTGAGAGAAAGGGAGATGAGAGGGATTGCTATACGTGAAATGACCGGTGTCAGTTACACAAAGTGACATCAGTACATATATATATATATATATATATATATTCACATATTTTTTTTTTTTTCTTTACTAAATATATTATCCATCCCCTTTGCGGTTATCCTTGGTCAAATATATTTATCATTTGAAAAAAAAAAAATTGAAAATATTATTCATAATAAATAATAAATAAATAAATAAATAAATAAATAAAAGTCAATTGTGATATTTTAAATAATATTATAATTTTTTTAAAAATATTTTCCTTGTTGTTGAGGGGATTGTATTTTAATAGAGGTAGGACAGATAGTGATAAAGAGGGTTGGAGAAAGTGAAAGTAAAAGAGAAAAAGAGAGAATAGACCTAGGGATAATTTCCAACTGGAAGTTTTTAAATTAGAACAAAGGGCGCAGGAAATTAATTAGTAGCCACTCGTATATATGACCCACTCCCCATATTCGCCCTTACTCCCACCATAAACCACCGTTCCAAAATGAGGATTGAGACTCTGAAACATATGGCACGATCGCATCATCGTGTTGGCCACACCACCTGGCTTCACTCCACCTTCGCTTTTAAACATATCATGAGTATATTGAGTGGCGTTGGGGTTACATCAAACACTGAAACCACTAACATAAATATATATCCAATGTATCCATACCTCAAACACTCCAGATGATATTCCAGGGGGTGATCAAAAAAAATAATATGAAAATAGAAAATAAAAAATAAATAAAATAAAAAAAAATGAAAAAAAATGAAAAAAAATAAACAAATAAATGCAATTGAATTATATTTCAAGCTTAATGAATATCAAAATAAAATAAATAACAAAAAAAAAAAGAAGATAATTAATTAATATAATAGATAATAATAATTTCATTTTTTAAGATACATTAACTCTCGAAAAATCGATGATTTTTTCTATTATTGAAAATCTTAATAAATTACTCAGTGCCTTAAAGTAATTTTTTATATAACTACGTATTTTTGTTATTATTTTTGAAATATAATAATAAGTTTCGTTATAAGTATAACGAAACAACTATCTACGTTTTATTTAGTGCTGCTCAAGGTTTAACAAATTTTCTTAACACATTAAAAAAAAACTGTCGTATTATGATAAAAAAAGCAATTATCATTTGATTGATAAGCTCATAGTTATAAAAGTAGTGCTCATTTTCATAATATAAATGATTCGAGCTATATATTTGTTTCTGGGTGATGAATAAAGACAAAAATATCATTGAGGCGCCATCAGTCATTACATCTCGATGGGCATGTTATGTCATGAATATAGTCAGAAAATACAGATTGAAAAGATTTCGAAATAATATAGATTTACAGACCAATAACTGAGAATATCAGAAATTATTTGAAAAAACATGTATCAACAAACAGTATAAAAATAATAAAATGAAGTAATAAAAAAATAATAAATTTCAATATCCTAATTCAATTATAATTTTTTATATGTATATTCATATTTATATTTGTATATACTGAAGAATTCTGTTTGAATATAATGAGTTTGGATTTGTCGAATGTAAATGACAGTTAGTGAGTGCTCATAGTTGTGTTTGTTAGATATGTTGATTGATGAAATTTGATAGATTTCCCTTTTTTTGTCAAGTACATGAATTGCGTGTATATGTCTGATTCTGAGTCTAATGCCCTTAGTTTTCTTTTGTATGAAAAATAATAATAATGAGTCAGATAAAATGATAATAAAATATCATTGAAATTGATGATAATCAAATCGAAATGAACTATCGCTATGAAAAATCTAATAGGAATTAGCCATTTTGATGACCCTTATGTAAAATAAATAATAAATTAACAAGATAATTTTTTAGATATTTCTTCTTAATTTTGTTTCATGATTTTTTTTTTTTTTCTTTTTTATATAAATTAAAAAATTATGTTTATCCATCGTATATGAGGATCTATAAATTTGTGATATTACATTACTCAGGGATGGTAGATGTCTCATGAATAGTTAAGTTAATGTACATAGAAATTTATTGTGTGTATATGTCGCGGAAAATGAGGGCGTTACTATTTGTATATGTATACATATAATATCTATATGTATATACAAAACTATCAGGGAAACAAGTTTGCATATAATATAACGTTTATGTTACAAGTCTATGTGTTACTTTCAAGAATGCAAGTACAATTATTTTATATACTACCGCAAACTTGCATATAGACGATTTTATACACACACACACACACACACACACGTATTACGATATATAAATATATAGCTATGCATATGCAGGTACACATGAAAGTTCTTGATGCGCAAACTTTTAATTACAAACGAGCGATGTTCTTTTCCAGGGCAAAGTCCGGATGTTGTTTGTGGATCCCACATTGTCGAACCTCAATCTCTCTCTCTCACACACATACACACACACACATATAATATATATATACATACACACATTCATTTATTTCTGTAACTTTTTTATTCTGCTACTATTTGAATTATTAATTTAATTATTATATTCACCACTTTATTCGTTGATTGATTTTTTTCATTTGGAAATTTATTTTGGATTGAATTTTGGCAAGAGAGGATGAAAGGGAGTAAGAAGATGAGAATGTGTGGAAGGAAATAAAAAGTAAATCTCGAGTATTATAAGGGAAAAAAAAAAAAAAAAAAAAAAAGAAATCATAGTTTAAGTGTGTTCAGAACCCGTGTAGTAGAGCCACGCCCGGCAATCACACAGTTATCGATAAAATTATACGTAATACAGAAGTCTGGAGAATAATCGCATGAATATAAATAAATATATATATATATATATATATATATATGTAGATAGAAAGATTCAGAACCTTAGGGTCACTTAGATATTTGCAACGAAATTATATACGTACGTGTATGTGTGTAAATGTTCAGGTGTGTAAGTTTATCGTGGTTGTCGTATTTTACGCAGAAATTAAAATTAATGAGCTTAATTATTACCTGCATCGGTCGCTACACACCCGAGGTCACTCTTTCATATATATGTATTTATGTATGGGTATATATTTATACATTATATATTTTGTTGTGTGAGATATATCGAGGACACGTGACCGTACTGAAAATAAATAAATGAATAAATGAATAAATAGGAAGGGGTAGATATTGATAAGTTGACAAGAAAATAATTTTTTCATTCGATACTTGTTCTTTTATTCTGTAAAAAAAATTCTGTTTTTTTTTTCTTTTTTTTTCATATTAATTAGTATTTTTATACTAATTACAGATAAATGGTAAAAAAAATTTTTTTTTTGGTTTTTATTCATTTTTTCATTTATACTTTTGTTCGTTTTTTTTTTTTTTTTTCTTTCGAATTATATGAGACAAAAAAGGTGGAAAAAAAAATTGTATTGTATTTTTGGAAATCAATTGGGCGTTAGGAGAGATCGTATAACGACATTGATATATATAATATACCTCGTGATTGTTAACGCACTCAATATTTCATATGGCGAAGCGTAGCAATAGGCGTGTAAAATGATTAGCTGTAAATCTATCGGACGAGACCGCCTCTGCCACTCGCACCTGGTTGCTCTCACTCAAGTATATACATATTATATATATATATATATTATGGTCAAGGGTTTTTGGAAGACGCTGCCGTCACTTTTCCCCTACGAGTATATGTATTTATATAATAAACAGCTATTTTATGTGGAAACGATAAGGAAAAGATGAGCCAGCTGCTGGCATTGTTGGAATCCTACTGCCACGTGCCAAAAAAAAAAAAAAAAATAATAAATAAATCAAAACATTTTGTCGAATTAGTTTCATCGATAATAATTGAAGTTAAAAAATAAATTATAATACAATTTTTTTTGTTTATAAAATTTATTTGATTGAATATCAAATTCATTGGGCAATTAAATTTGATATAAATTTATGATACAAGATCATTTTTTCAATAGAAATTATCATTGATATTCACTATGTCAGGTAATTTGAAGCGGGTATTAAAGGACAGTGGGATATTAAACTGCTAATGTGAAGCGGTGAAGTTTGACGAAGCCTACACAATTCATACTCAATAAAGTTACCACATGGAATGGAAACAATAAATATATTATATATACCAAAATGAAATTATTTTTCATCTTGTCGCGTTTCAAGTGACATGAGTAATTTGAAGCGTTTATGTTTTATTGAAGTACACAGTAGTGAAGTGTTGAAGTGTTGAAGTGATAACTTATGAAAGGGTAATATTCCAATTCTCACTATCCTGATATATATTCAATATATAAAAAAAAATAATAAATGGAAGTTAAACCACATCATACTCAAATATCAAATCTTTTCGGTCACACCCTGGAATTCATATGATCTGTAAATAATCCAATATGTGCAAAAACGTGTTTCATATACACGTATTATCCCGCATAGTTATTTTTTTTTGATCACATATTCTTCATGCATCGAAAAAAACGAAAATAAAAAAAAAAAAACGTACGATGAAATATATTTTTTTATTTTTTTACAATATATTGAAGCGAAAAAAAAAAAAAAAAAAAAAAAAATCAAACGAAATATTTCATCAAATTAAATATGCAAATATCAACACATTCTTTCGTATTTCTTTGATGAAAAAAAAAAAAGCTATTATAAAATAATAAAATAATAATAATAACACACGCCGTATAATCCACGTACATCATATAAAAGAATGATAAATTTCTCGATACACGCTTAGCTGGTAAAAATGTTAATTACTTTTCGCACGGATAAGTAAAGTAAGAGAAAAAAAAAAAAAAAGAATAAAAATTAAATGCAAAGCAGAACAAGATGAAATAAAGTGAAGAAAAAAAAAAAAAAAAAAAAATACGTGAAGAATTTTGTTAAATGTAATAAATAAAAATGACGGAGTATGTCACTGATACATTTACCTAACGCGGCAGTGTACATGTATAAATGTATCTCTGGATATGTTGAAGTAAATGGAATAAAAGTGGAAGAAATAAACTATTGGCCGCCAAAAGCCCCACTGCGACAGTACGCGATCACTATACATATGCATGAGTTCTGTGTCCTGCATGTTCCACCACTTCATCGTGTACTTAAAACCCCCTGCCAGGCGTTACTATATATATATAGGATTTTTAACAGAAAGACGAAGAGATAGAGGATAGTGTGTACAAGAAAGTGAAACAATAAGACAAACAGAGAAAAGAGGGAATGAAAATTTCACGATAAAATAACTGAACTTGGTTATTTCATTTTTTATCATTACAATAATTTTTTTTTTTCTTTTCACTTATTCTCCCTTGTTTTGAACTCAGACCTATTATCCGATTACCAGTATCGTATTTTTTTTTGTTTTTTTTTTTTTTTTCATTTTATATTTTTTTATTTTATGGAAATGATTGAAAAGTATGTGAGGGTAATATTGAAAGTTGAGTAGGAGGGTAAAATAAAAGAATGAAGGGTAAAAAAGATAGAATACAAGTTTTGTGTATATGCTAATGCCATTGAGTTCTGATTGGGGACGATAAACAAAGCAATTATACGAAAAAGGGCGGGATACATTATATATATACATATATACAGGTAACGTAGGAGAAGGAGGAACCTCCCCTGACTTTATTCACCTCACTTTTAAAGACTAACACACAACCAAACACACACACACACACACACACACACATTATTAAATTACTTAATGCTGATGTGTCTTTGATATAGGAACAATAAAATACTATCTTGGATAAAAACATTTTTATATATTATAACGCGTGTGTGTATATAATATATATATATATATATTTTTTTTTACTTTCTTATTGCTATTTATTTATTATTATTTTTATATATATTTTTTTTTATATGACTGTTTTACACGAAACAATTTTTTTTATTTATTTTCATTTTATTTTTTAATCTCATTTATATGTATTCCACGCATCATAACATGTCGGATTTTATCCCACTTGAAATTTACGTCTGACTCTTAGGTCTCCCCCTTCTTCTTATTGGTCTCTTTTATATTCTGTCTTTGTTTATTTTTCCTCTTTCTCACCACCTTGTTAATACGTATCTGACAAATCATGATTCGTGAACTTCATTTAAAACAATTAAAATTAATGAAATCTTTTATTTTATATATGAATTTTAAATTAAGAAAGAGAGAGAGAGAGAGAGACAAAAGAAAAACATTATTAACTATGATAAAGTTGTATGTATATGTTTTACTCCTTTTTTTTTTCGCTGTATGATTTTTTGATTAAATTATATATCGACAAAGAAACACATATAACACATATACTCACGTATATATACATAAATTGTTATGTGTTTATTTATTTTTTCATTAAAAAAAATTGATGTAAGATAAATTAAGTGAAGATAAATTTATTAACTGCAATACAAGAATTTCTTTCTTTTTTTTTCTCTCTCCATTTATTTTTAAAGACGAGAAAATTAACAAAAATAAAAAAAAATGTATGTAACAATAATAATAATAATAATAATAATAATAACATGATAGGAAGAGAAAAATTAAATGAGAAACATAAAATAATTAAAATATAAAAATAAATCTGAAAAAAATTATATGTATTTGTTACTTGAACATGAGGCATTAGATGAAACATTGTTTCGTGACGTGAAATCATTTGACGGAACTTAATGAAATGCGTGAGTAATTATAGTGCATACCCCTAGAGTCATTCATATTGTATGAGTTCTGCATACATATATTCAGTTCAATATTTTTCATATACATATATCTATGTAATATTATGAAAGTATATGTACACATAAGATATAAGTAATGATTATCTTATTTTAAAAGATAATTTTTAATCATTAATATCAATAAAAATTGATTAATATAAAATTTTTAAGAATTAATATGTCATATAAATAAAAGATAAAGTTTTTTGCTGTTATTTAGATTCTATAAAAATAATTTATAGCTTGTCGAAAAATAATTTTATTTTACTTTTGTATATATATATAAAAGTGAAGATGGGGCGATTTGTCAATAACATTTTGATTCACTTGCTTGTGGTTAAAAATAAATTTTACCCTCTGTCATTGGGCCAATATATTTTTCTCTCAAAATTACCCTTCTCATTCTCTATTTATTCTACTTTCTATTTTATTCACCTCTGTTATGTTTTCGTATTAACGCACGTGGTGCCACGTGCCATACATTTATTTCCTCATCTGCCAACAACCACTAAACAATTTATCATACATATAATAGCGATACATTTGACAAAGTTTGAAAAACAAATCTAGATAAAAAGTATAATTATACAGAAATTAAATCTTTATCTATTTATTTATTATTATTGTTATGATTATTATTTTCTTCTATTTCAATAATAATAAAAATGATCAATGTACTTTTTATGTACAATTTTCATTTATATTTATGTATAAAAAGTGTATCAGTGTATACAGTAAGTACACAATAGATATAATAATTATGTAAGAAAGAATATTAATCGATTTGTTTGCTTACTGATTTTTTATTTATTTTTTTTTATTTTTTCGAACGATTGACTGAATAAAATCGGAGTGAGGTGAAGGCAAAAGTCAGAGAAGGATTTGTTGGAGGACACAATGAGGTACTGTAGTATGAGCAATATATAAAGGAAGATATATACGTATGTATGTACATATATACTTAGCAAAAGAGAGAAACGACAAAGTTACTCACAGTGTGTAACAGACCTTCTAGACGTTATTGATTCTCCTTGAGCATGTCGTCGTCGTCGTCGTCGTCGTCGTCATCGTTGTCGTGGACGACAACGACGTACAAGTATTCATGTGTAAACAGATGGCGCAGTGTAATAATATCGTCATCATATCTTTTTCTTCCACCCACAATACACACGACGAAAAAAAAATTAATAAATATATAATAGTAACGTTCGAATTATCATATTATTCCACTCCCCCCCCCCCTCCCCCTCCTACCTTCCCCGCCTTCACCGTCTTCAAAAATTTTTACCAAATTTATGAGTTATAATAAATTGAAAAATCATTTGTTTTCCTTCTATTTGTTTACACTTTTATTCTCTTATTTTCAAACAAAAAAATTAACACGTGCTCTTTTATTTATTTGGGTTATAAAATGTAATTGTCGAGCCAATAGTGAAAATCGATACACGGAGAGAATGAGAATGAGGGAAAGAGCGAGTTGTTGATGGAAGTTTTGGTGGTATGAAACAGTGAAAAAGGAGAACGAGAAAGCGAACAAGTGATCGTAGAAGGGAAGCGTGAGGCGTAAGGGGATGGAAAGGAGCCACTGCGATTACAGGAGTGACTCAGAGTTGTTTCCGGTGGGCGCCATGACGGATTTAAGTACTTCCGGCAATGGAATGGTGGCGCGTGCATCCACATATATATATATATATATATATATATGTGTGTGTATATATGTACTATCTTTACTTGTCTTCACAATTTTAATTGCGAGAAAAAAAAAAAAAAAAAGAAAGAAAACGAAAAGAAATTGTGTAAAGTAGTTAGAATAGAGTGGGACGGAAAATAATAATATGAAAGAATAAATGAATTTTACGTATTTAATTCAATTTATTTTACATTACGATAATAATTAAACATACATATGTATATATATATATATATATATATATATTCATATACAGTGAAAATGAATTGGGTGAGGGTGGATTATATGGATGAATATGGTATAAAAGAGGGTTTGAGAAAGAAACCCGCATAATTACGCGGCTGCGGCACGCGCTATAACGTCGCCATCTATTTTGACCAATTACCCTTCTCAGGCCCTGCAGGGAAATCGATAAATCATTGCGCTCTGGCTTTTGTAGACACACTATATATATATCTACACGATCAATGAACCCTTATATTTATTTTTCTTCCTTTTAATATTATTATTAATTTCTATTTTCCATATTTTTATTTACAAAGCATTAAAAATCACCTGATCACACAATTTATTTAAGATCTTTTTTGTTCTTCATTCTGTATGCATTTTGTTTTTTTTTTTTTACTTCATCATAGAATCGTCTCGTATTACCAAATAAAATCTTGTATACGATCTTACCATATTTCTATATATATTTATAATTCACACAATCCGGTTGTTTGACGACTCGTTTTAATTCACCCAAGACAAATCCCATAAAACAATAAATATAAATAAAGTGAAAAAATAAAATAAAAATAATAAGAATTAATCCAGTAGGGGATAAAATTCGTATATGTTTGTGTAAGCTATCGCATTATAACCTGCAAATATATGAAAAGACGCGGAAGGATATCCTTCACTATAATACAAACATTATAAAGAAAGTATGAGAAAAAAGAGAAAGAACAAATATACGAAAGTGTAAATGTGCGAGGGAACCATACGTATATATACATGAGACGTGAGAGAAATGACTTCGGGGTGGTCTCTGTTCAGAATATCATGATACCTTACACCTTATATATACGTTATATATACCGCGTGTGCGCAAAACGATATATACGCACCACCAATACGCATCAACTTGACTGGATGCCATCGTAAATACCAGAGCAAAGACATAGGGGCTCGTTATTATGATGCTAATGAGCGGCCACGCGAATTCTGACCCCCGGTGTCGCCAAGATTCACGACTCAAGCCAGATTTACCAATTCTTTTTTTTTTTTTTTTCCCCTCTTCATATTATCATTTTTTTTTCTTTCTCTTCTTTCGGTCGCCTTGTACCATCCCTTCCCCACACACTGTAAATTTTTGCTTTTTCTTTTCTTTCTCTTCTTGTTATTTTATATTCTTCTTCTTCTTCTCCTTCTTCTTCATTATTATGCTTACATTTATTTATTATTTTATGATGATCACGAAGAAACTTCTCCAATTTCTTTTATATATATATGTATGTATGTATGCGTACATATAAATGTAAATATTTATTATTTGGAATTAAATTGCACAGTGTGATTAAACTCAATTGCATATAATTTATTGATATTTGAATTATCAATTGTTATCGTGAATTTTTATATTACAATTGTTTGAATTTAATGTTTGTTATTATTATTTATCCTCGGTATTTTTTTTTGTTTGCAATCACTAATTTCCCTTCTACTCTTTATGACTCTTTCTGTTCTATTCTTCCTCCCGCTTCTTCTCGTATTCTTTATATCTTCTTCTTTTTCTTCTCCTTCTTTATTCCAGTCTCGAAAATAAATCATTGGTGGGTCATTTGCAGTAAATCAGAGCACATGCGGTAACATCACATACATACACACCACAACTCACGTGTTTTTATTCGTGGAAATTGCATGATATTTATCAGTTACATATTTTCTCACTGATCAAAAAAAAAAAAGAAAAAAAAAAAAGGGACACTTATATATATTAATATAAATAAATTGATTTCCATATAGAGAAAAATATATTTATAATTTTTTTTTTTTTCTCTTCTTCATCTTCTTTTCATTTTCTCAATTTATTTATATAGCACACAATATATGAAAGATTGCAAATGGTATGGATATATACTATTGGGTAGTAGCGTCTGTTGTAGGAAAAAAAAAAAGAAAAAAATTCTCCAATCTCTCTCAGCTTGGTATCCCCTGGGTCCATTTCGCATGCGCGTTAATAAAGCCGTGATATAGTTTATACCCACTCGTAAATAACAATTAGCGCATACGCGGTAAAAATGACGCGCTCGTTCGGTTATTTATCGTTTGGGACGCCCGTGTGGGTAACTAACAAACTAACTGCGAGATTAATAGCGCGAGACGTAGCGCGCTGGGGTAAACGCGTAGAACATAATGATTACCTATACGTTTACTGTCGACGTCGTCGTTGTCGTCGTTGTTGTTGTCTTCGTCTTCATCGCTGTCGTCGTCGTTGTGTACAGAAATCAACTTCGATGGTGACTTCATTTGCACCCGACTTCTGTATAATATTTTGCCCACACTATCAAACATTTTTATACTCATTCTCTTTTCTTTATTTATTCGTTTATTTTTTCTTATTTTCTTAACGTTATTCCCATGTATAAACCGTAATGAAAATATAAAGATGTGAAGGGGAACAAAAACGGCAGTAAACCAGTGGATATTTATATATTTTTTTTTTTTCATATAGTCAATGGTATGTAATAAAAATTTTCACACTGTTACTGTTTTATTATTGAGGAAAAAAAAAAAAACAAAAAACAAAAATTAAGTAAAAAAAAAAAATAATAAAAGATGAATAGAATTCGTTTTTACATTTTCTAACCGATAAATCACTTGGGGATGATTTTAATACTTTATAAAAATTTCCTTCCGCATTTTGTCAAGTTCATTTGCGCTCAACTGTACACGATAGTGTTTATACATTTGAAAAATTACGATCATACATTCTAGTTAAAGGATTTATACTATAAAATAAAAGAGAATAAGAAAAAAAAATCATACATCTATAAAAATGAAATAAATGAATAACACAGAGTATCAGAAAAGAAAAATTCAAATGAAAGAGATATAAATATATAAACATATAGGTAAATATAAATGATCGAACGATCAGATCAATTTATCTTATGGATGAATAATATCTCTCATGCAATTGTGAAAATAATAAATTATTGTACATTAAACGTGTGATGAAAAGGTATATTAAAATATGACAATAAAAAAGAATTATGTGTGCATGCGATTTTTTTTTTTTTTTTTCATCGTGATGCTTTTATTTCTTCATTTATTTCAATTTATTAAACATTATTATTATTCATTTATTTATTCATTTTTGTTTATTTTTATTTTCATTTTCATTTTTTTTTTTCCTTTTTTTTTCGCATTTTTTTGTGCAAACACCATACCCTGCAGAAGATTATCCGGAGGTAAATGAGATTGAGGATCTTGCAATTAGCGCAGTGGTGGCGCGTATACAGACCGCACGAATTCACTCGTCCTGCGCGAGAAGTCACGCGAACTTTATACATACTATTACTAATACCACTTGGACTAGCCTATTACTTCTATTGCTAATACAACTACGATTGATTGGCTGAAAAAATAGTCGCGCATTGTGTGTATCAATAAATTTTTGTGAATAAAATTTTTACTGATATTTCATTGACTAAATTTCAATTTATACATGAAAGTTTATTATTTTACAAAAGAGTCAGGAATTTGTTAATATTTATTTTTGCATTGATAAAGTAGAAAATAATCTCAAGTCTTCTATTATTATTATTTTATTTTCTGCTTGCTCGAGTGTTATCTGTGTGCACATTCTTCCGTGTCTTATTGCATTGCGTAGAAAATGAAATAGAAATGTGGAGTGGGAGAGAGTGGGTGGACAAATATAGAGGAAAAAAAAAAAATTCTCGACGTGACATCGATTTTGATTTTATCGAATTTAATTAGCGGATGAAGCTCGCGTCCTCTTTATATCTCTCTCTCTCTCTTACATTCTCATCACTGACCCCAACACACAATTTATTCGTATAAAAATGTATGAGACAGGATAGTAAAAGAATGTACGTACACGAATATATATATACATATACATATATACGTATATAATTTAATAATATCTTCAAAAAAATTTCGAATCCAACATATAAAATAATTGCGGTTTATTCTAAATGAATCAATATTATTATCTCACTCTTAATTATCAATTTTAAATAATACAGAAAAAATAAAACAGGAAAATAACATATTACATTTTATTCAAATAAATTAATTAAATATAATCACAAATGATTTATCATGCATTTATCGGTAGTCAATAAATTTGATATGATATCATCGATTTTATCATTGAAAAAAATAAAATAAATAAAAATAAAAAAATATGTATTTCGCATTCGCTTTCATTTCATTACTTTTACTTATTCATTTGTTTTTTTCGTTCACAAGTGTATGAGCGAGATTGAAAATGAAAGGAAATAAAAATAATATAATAGAATAAGAAAAAAAAAAAAACAAAAAACAAAAAACAGAAAAAAAAATATAAAATCAATGAAGGTGAAAATGAAAGAATATATATACAATCGAGGTCTGGACTGCTCTTATCCCTCAATCTCTGCGTCGCCCCACGTAATCAGACGATTAATTAGATAATTGAAACGCAAGTGAGACGAAGATGCGTATATAAAATACATATATGTAGTCTTATGTGATGAGGAACTGAGAAAGAATGAATTAAAAGGGAGAAAAAGAGAAAAAGTAAGAGACAGCGTTAGTACGCGCGCGCGACCACCGCGATAGCGCGGCTAATGGAAGCGCAGATTAATCTTGCAAATTTAATACCCCTTGTGGCTCTCTAAAAATGACACGCCTCTTCTTCCAACATTTGCGACACTACCAATGGTTCATACACACATACATAACACACACACATACATACATACATACATACGCATCTATATACATGATCATTTCCGTCACTGTAAAATTCATTTGGTTATGGGCTTCATTAAGTAATGCACAAAAAAAAAAGTAAGAAGCAAAAAAAAAAATTGGCGCCATGATAAATTTATCTGACGTGCTTTGAACATTCTCTATATTATAATTGAGTTGAAGTAGATGTATAAAATTTAATTAAATCATGCAATGGTGCAAAAAAAAAATTTCATTCGTATATCAACTCATTTTGTTTTTGTTTTTTATATTTTTTATTATTATTATTACAATTTTATTAGATGAATTATATTGATATCTTTGTTAATTTAACGAATACACTCTATGATAATAACAACTGTCAGCAAGACAAATTTCGAGATATTATTCTGTATGGAATTTTTTTTTTTTGTTTATTTTTATTTTCATTTCATTTATTTATTGCAATAATATGAATGTGTGTGTGTGTGTGTGTGTGTGTAAGTATGGATAGTACACATGTATTCATGTTCAAGCACGTTTGAGATACATTGTTATATATATGAGCGGACTCGTGCCGTTGCCATTTCCTTGGGGCGGCAATCTCGACGCCTGGAGATACACGACGCATACAAATGAATGCATCCATCATCATCAAGCCACGTGGCGCAGTGCACAAATCCTTTTCATTGCCGCAAACCGCAACTCCACATTTTCTTCTCATATCAATATTGTATATACATTACAGTTATATACCTTAACTATATCGGGTATTCATATTATTTATTTTATACAATACGGATATATAAATAATTAAAATTTAAATTTAAATTCAAATATTTCGCATCAATATAATTTTTAAATAAAAAAATAGAAAAAAGAAGGAGAAAAGGGAGATTTTTTTTTTTAATTTCCTTATCTTACACTTTTATTTATATATTAATTTTTTTATTTCATTTAGTTGGGTAAAAGAAAATTAAATTTATTTTTCTGGATGTAAATCTTGGAGGTCATACACTGTACTCTCGATGCGTCTGGGACGGCCTTCTTTTCGACTCCGTGCACTGGAAAATAATGTCTGTAATCATGTAATGCTATGGAGAGAGAAAAAGAATAGGGGAGGGAGTACATAGTAGCTGTGTAGCTATATAATAACCGCCACACAGAATGCGACGTTTCATACATACGTACATATATATATATATGTATTGAGTGAATATGTGGCTGACTATTTTTCTTGTCTACTTATAACTTTATACATAAAGAGGAACTGCGATACCGCACAATATATTTTCATGATTTTAACACAGATATTCCTTATATGTTTATAAATTCCCATTGAATATATTACATGGACGGTGTGATAAAATAAATTGCATGCGATTTTTTTTCTTCATTTTTATATTCATAAAAAACAAAACATTACATAATTTTTCTTTTCTTTTTTTTTTTTATTAATGAAACGAAAACATGTAAATATTAAATATTGTGGATAAATAATTGTATGATATTTATAATTTTTGTTTTATCGATCAGAAAAAAAAAAAAAAGAAACCAAAGTGTAGAAAAGATTTTTATTACAAAATAAACGTATTCTCATGTGTGTGTAAAGTGAGTATACAAATGTATTGGTATATAAAAAAAATTATTATTGGTAATATTTGAGGGGTTTGACTCACCGATGACATTGACGATGTAATAATGCAAACGCATTAATCATCGTTCGATCATGTAATAAAACATAAAGATATAATCACTGATGGCTCTGCGTTTGACTATTCAATCGACTGGGAACTAATCCAACCAGTCATCTTCTATACAATATATATATATATAAATAGAGGTGATGTCGGCACCATTAAAAGTCATCTTATTTACTTAGTTGATGTCTAAATAAATGAGACGTCAAATATTTGTAGCGCACTACAAGATCACGCCGTCAGTTCAACTTAATTATTTCTTTATCGCCACGAACACGCGTGGATTGAATGATTAAATGTAACGATAATCGATTAATTTATTTACATATATATATATGCGTATATATATATTATATAATTAGTATTCGTAATTTTTATCATAATTTTTTTTTGTTTATTTAATTTTTTGTTTAATATTCAATAATAATATTCGATCCATTATAAACATTTCAAAATAAATATTGTATAATCTATCAATTATTTCATTAATTTTTATTTTTTTATTTTTCAAATACTGAGATTAGAAAAAAAAAATTCTACCAAACCCGTTTTGCATGATACATTGTTATAAACATTGTAACGTGAACGCTGTGACAATCTACGCCCAGGACACGTAAAGTATGAGCGACATTTCCTCTTAATACAACTGGGACTATATATTATATATATATATATAATTATTTTACCATCGAGGATCTGTTGTACATGTATCCTGAAAAATACACCTGCTCACCCTCCGGTTTGATATGCGCGCGCCATAATGAGACCATACGGGATCATCGCGCGCCACTTAATAATAATAAAATGTTGGCATTGAAAAAAAAAAAAAAAAAAAAAAAGATAAATGATAATAATGATTTGAACAAAAGTAAAGTCAAATTGACTATACATTGATGGAACGCGCTCGAATATGAAGATCGTCACATACATATAATTTTTTTTTTTTTTTTTTTTCTTTTAATATTTCTCGACTGTTTGTAGATACAATGAGTATTCATGTTATATACTCGTACTATATACCCACTTGTACTGCTACTGGCCTTCCCCTGTTTTTTTATTTGTATTTTTTTTTTATTGTGTGTTTATTTTATTGAAACGAGGTGAGATAATTATATCTTATGTGGGGGCTTTTCTTATATATATATATACACATATATATATATACATTATTTTTTCATTTTTATTTTCATGGTATGAATAAGCTGCAATTTCTTTTTTTTATTTCATAATTTTAAACTGATAATTAATATTATGAAAAAAACGAAAAAATATATATAATATAAAATATTTTATAATATTACTACCACTCAATTTGCCAGTATTATTATTATTATTATTATTATTTATTTATTTATTTATTTATTTTTTTGGTTTTGTTACAGTCGTGATGCATAAAGACAAAGAGGAAAATTCTCATCGAGATTCGCATTATCGTGCAAGAGAGATGGCAGCACTTGCAGCTTATGATCATCATCATCTTGATGGTGAAATGTTTTTGCAGGTAAGAGATAATGAAGGGGAAAAGATAACCAAGAATTATAGACAAGAGGGAAAATTGAGGAGTGTGTGGAAATAATATTTCTATGAAATAAAATTGAATTGAATTGATTGATCAAGAATGAGCGTGTTTATTTCAAAGATAATAAAGAGATTTCACACAATGAATAGTCATATTGTGTTATATTAATCTCATATGGAAAATAAATTACCTACGTACAATCTAAATATGTATAATTAGAAATATCATTCGTTATAATCGATCATTCAAGTATACACCAATCATAATTTTTTCTCATAGATTTATTTCTCCTCTTTTTCTCTTTCTTTTTTCTCCTTTTTTCTTTCCCCTCTTCATTACATTATTTCTATATACATCAAATTAATCTATACATTTTTACTCTGTATTATCAAAACATTGTCATCATCATCATCATCATCATCATCATCATCATCATCGTCATTTCCAAATTAAAATAAATGTCTCTATCAACCACTTCGCTACCACACAATTTTTCATTAAATCATCAATAAAGTAGGAAATTAATTAATTTATAATTAGATTCAATAATTGTATATATTCATTTAATTTAAATATAAAATAAAATAAAACAATGACGGACACATATGCACATACATATTATTATATGAGGACGAAAATCAAAGAGTATATATACACAGTGTTTAGGTACACATATAGTAAATGTATCTAACACATGTATAAGGTCGAGTGATGTATCCGGCTGATGAACCGACTATGAAACTCAGCCGTATACCCGAGGTGTCTATTCCTTCGAACATATAGAAGGGTATTCGGATTAATGGTGGTGTATCATGCAATGCTATTACACTCCATGTAGTGGCGTTTTAGATATCGTGGTAGTATAAATACATATATCTATATATCTGTGTGTTTATGTACAGATAGACATAGTGGGAATAGTTTGGATTGTTGATGAAGGACATACTGTGTATACACAAATTCTCAATAAGAATTTATTTTGTATATTTAGATGAATGATTCTATATCTATAATTATTGATTATTAATTGTCACCTCGTTAATTATTATTTTTATTTATTTTTATTTTAAATTTTACTTCAATATAAATTTAACTTTTTGTTTTTATTTCAATTTATTTATTTATTTTTTTTCTTTTTTTTATTTCATTTCTCATGCAATTAAATGGGGAACATGAAAATTCTATCGTGAATAAAAAAATAAGTAACATATACAAAGAAAAAATAAATAAATAAATAAATGAATAAATAATACCGTGAAAAAAGAAAAAAATAATAAGGGTAAGAATAAAAGAATAAGAAACAAAGAAAAAAAAAGTTAAGATTTTATAGGATGAGGTATAAAATCTCACTCGTAATTTTGTGAACGAATTTTCAAGTTAGTGTGGTGGTATATGGGTGGTGGATTGTGAGTTGTCATAAAGTGAATTTACACACGGGGTTCGTAAAGTTTATGAGGATGAAGAATATAGAATAGAAGTAAGAGAAGTTGAGAGAAAAAAAAAAAAAAAAAGAGAAAGAGAGTAAGAGACATATGGGTAGGCGCCTACCAAGTTTTTCTCTTATTTTTTTTATTTTATTTTGATTTAATTATTATTATTATTATTATATTTTTTTACACAATTTTGCACACATACCGACACACATACGTATACACGCATTCAAAATATGATTGTGTCTGTGAATTGCAGTGCGTGTGAGAGTTGTGGGTTTACAAATATGGTGGAAAAAGTACATTGGTAGAGGTAGAATAACGACTGGCGGGTGCATCAAGGAATATATAGGAAGGGATATATGAAAAGAAAAAGAACGAAAAAACACAAACTTCGGAAAAGAATAATGATAATAATAATAATAAGAGAAAGATGAAAAGAGATAGAGGGAAAAGGAGAGGGAGAAAGGACGAAAGGTGGGGGAGGGCAGTTGCTTTGCCACGAGCGCAAGTTCGGAGAACACGAATTATTTATACGAAGAATCGAAAGTAAAGGAGAAAGAAACATAGAAGTTGTTGAGGTAGAGGGAGGAACAAGAGACAGAAAAAGTGAGAAAGAGAGAGAAAGAGTGAACGCCGACCGAGCCTTGATTTCCATAAATCAATAGGCAAGGTACATCGGTGGGCTTCTTTCGGCTGGGTCGTTACCGCCAACGCCGCTCCGTATATACCCTTGATGGATCGCCTCATATGCATTTTTCTTACAAATTGCCAACGTCGCTTTGTAATCGTCGACTCTTATCATCAAGATAATACTTTATTCGTGATTCTATATCTACTTATATTTTATATTTGTATTCAATATTTATTTATTATTATTATTTATTTATTTTTTTTTTTTCGGTTTTTTTACTTAATAACTTTTTTTTTGTTTATCCGGCACTTGAAATTATTGACGAAAAAATAAAAAGAATTAATATAATTGAATATATAATTATGAAATTAATTTAAAATTACGTATATCCATTGTATTAATTGATTTGTTTAATTAATTTTAATTATAAACCAATCAATTAAATATATATATCAAAAATTTATTACTCTCATAATAAAATAGAAAAATAGTATTGTGAATATATGTATATATGTATGAAAGTTTATACAGTATGCATAGATATATATTGAGGGAGGGAAAAGTGATTTCTGGATGAATCTCCAGGGAAACGACAAGCCCACCATCCAATGAGAGTAAAAATGTATGGTATAGAACGCGCACGAGTAAAATACAGAGAGAGAGAGAGAGAGCGAGGGTTGTTAGGGGGCGCGGTGAATATCTGCAAGGGAGGAAAAGGAGCACACGCGATCAATACAGAAAGGACTAAGCGGTGCCAGACCAAGGCGAGCCCCGCGTCAACCCACCAACCAACCTAACCTCTCTCATATTATCCCAACCCCATCCTGGTTGCCACGCGCATAAATATACATTATATATATATATACACACACACACACACACACACACACACACACATATATATATATATTTTACCTAACCTCGTCTCATTCTATCACCGACTCCAGTCTCTAGATCCACTGCTATTTATTCTACGACATTTACTTGTCTGTCTCAAAATGGAATTTCATTTCCACTAGGCTCCTATTACCCCGTGTGACATGACCTCATTTTATTTATCCGTGTCATTGTTGTATATTATTTTATCAAACTATTAAAAATTAAAAATTTTTTTATTTATAATCATTATTAGAACCAAATCAACAGTGTATACGTATATTAAATTATATTTATATCATTTCTTGTTATTTATTCTATATACATTTATGTAAATCAAAGTCAAATTTATACATCATTTTTTTTTTATTGACATGAAATGAATTTTGTTTCACACGATAAATATGTTCAAAAGCGTGTTCGTATAACAAAATGTGTGAATCCGAGTGGGAGAAGGGTGTGACGGTATATACGGAGAGGAAAAGAGAGAAGAGGCCCCGAAGACATGCAACCCATCAGCAACAAGTGAGACCTTCAGTGCACACGAGAAGACCTCTCGTGTATTATGTATATATGTTTGTTTATTTACATAGGAAAATACAAAAATAAACTAAAAAATCTACACAAATGAAAGAGAAAAATTATTGAAACAAAAAAAAGTGACAATAATAATAATAATAATAATAATAATAATAATAATAATAATAATAAAATGGATGAAAATTGTTTCACTACGAAAATTTTTATTGAAAAATATCATTATCAATCAGATATATAAAACAGTGCAAAAAATATTTATGAAAATTTCCATGAAGTAAAAAGGTCGTTTGTGCACAATCAATATATAAAGATACATATCTTGGCCTTGAAATTTATTGTGAAAATCTACATATATATAGAGTGTCAAGAGCATATAGAAATGAATATGTAGGTACATACAGGACGTAACAGACCGTCAAGTTGTATTAAAGAACCGGTGCGTCTTACTGTCGTCTCGATGTATGTACAATGTGACGTCTCATGAGTTCGTTATCAGCTTTCGTGCACGCATTTATGTGTAGTTATATGTAGAATTCTTTTTTTTTTTTTCTTTTTTTTTTAAATACAACTATATAAATAAAAAAAAATATTATTAATATTTGTTGGATCATCATGAGTAGTAGCAGACATGCAGGTGAAATATAGTTTTGAACGCACGCGTGCATACGTCAAATCGTTCAACGGGCTATTCAACGCGCAGTTACGCAACAAACGGTAACTGACATTCATCGACTTTATAAATATATGCATATATATATATATATGAATAGCATATAAAATGATGATTATAACAGCGTTAGAACAACTGAATATAAATGACGACAACAATGTGTAAAGTTGCTCGCCCGTATAAACATTCGCTCATTCTCGTACGACAATATACGATAGTTGAAAGCTTATGTGTGCATCATTATATATATATATATATATGGTGTATGCTGTTCACTTCAATTGGCCAACGCTCGCGTGCCATCATCAGAGTCGCACGATCGCCCCTGACAATCGTTGGGTGCGATAAGTCCACGCCAAGTTTCTCCAATAAACGACATGCAATCACCAAAGAGATTCATGCATAGTGAAATTATATACTGTACACTATATATGTGTATGAATAATCGTAATTTCAAATTAATATTTTGATTAATTGGACATTTTATTCCAATTATTTCTTCAAATTAAATTATTTTTTTTAAATTTTATATCAACAATTTTTTTTTTTTTTTCAATAAAAATATTTCTCAACAGTTTACATAGATTAATTTTTTATATTGGAAATTTTTTTGATATTATTATTATTATTATAATTATTATTATTATTGATGACGGCCATTTCAGTGGGTTGGATAAATAAAAAGCATTCAGATCTCTCGACAAATCGGATTACAATATACGGTATTATCTACAAATTGTCAGAGGGGCATTTATATGTCTATCTGTGTATATGTGTATTTGGGGATAGATGAAAATACTGATCCCACCCCCTCTATAAAATAGCTCTTATTTCATACACGATGGGGTTGTCTCACCCTTCTAGAAGTGATGCGAACCAATCCTGATGCAGCATCTTTACGCGCATGCGGTCCCTCATCGTTGCCTCGGTAGTGATGATTCCATTTTGCGTGACACACAATGTTTCATATATATACTTTTACCCTTGTATTTCCGCTCTCTCTAATAAATTTGTAACGCTGCAAAAGGAGAAAAAAAAAAGAGAATTGTTTTTTAATTAACAAATTGCGTTATTTTACTATTATTTTTTTGTTTTTTTTTTTATTCAATTTTTTATTATTATTATTCCTTATGATTAAATAAAATTATAAGACGTATAATGTTGAATGTGAGAGTGGGAGACAGAGTGAGAGTGGGTAAAAAAAACAAAAAAAAAAAAAACTATAGAGGGATGTAATAAATGATGTATAATAGACGTCTGAAAATATATATATTTCAACGTTGGTTCATCGGTGCCTGGCACGAAGCCACAGGCGTAATAAAACAAAACAATACATTTAGACGAATGGGAAATGGATGATGGCAGTAGAGAGAGAGAGAGAGAGTGAGAGAGAGGCAGAGAATGGGTCGAAACTAAAACCTAATAGGGGTTCGAAGGGGCTGTTAAAACTAGAACGGTTATATTTCAGTGCGAGCTCGACGAGTTTGTGCGAGCGATAAAATAGTCCTGCGATGTATTAACCCATGATGATGTTGTATTCAAACAATCATCATGCATTATGTATATATATATACATATATGTATTTTACGGTATCGGTAAAACCGATAAATGAGAAAAGTTTGTTGTGGCAGAGGAGTTTTGTAAATGCCAATGTTATGTTGCATGATCAAATAATGTGATATTGCGACCATCGTTGTTTGTTTGATTTGTTTTGCTTTATTTAGTTTGTATCTTATTATAAATTAAATTGTGAATTAGTATTTGTTGTTGTCAAAATTTTATTTTCTGATAAAAAAAAAAAAAAAAAAAAAAAAACACATACATTTACATATATCCTTAGACAAAATCATGAAATATCTTTCAGATATTGTAACGTGTCAATTTTATCTTGTTATTTTTTCGTTCATCGAACAAAGATAAACTTACATGTATATATATAACAAAGCTATTCGTGTATCGTCGACATTTTTCTTCTACCCATAACTTTTCACGTATTCTCAATTCTCAATACTACAAACATAACTACAGATATTACGATCAATTCTATTATCATTCATTCATAGCGTGACCACGTCAAATCTTTTTCCCCTCATCCACTTACCTCATCCCCACTCTACTTCACTACAAAAGGAAAAAAAAATTATTTTATTTTATTTATTTATTTTTATTTTTTTTTCATTTCAATTCTGCTCGCTCCACCTTATTATTCTTCGTCTCTTCCTCCCCTTCTTTTATTATATCATATATTTTTTCATTTATGCATATGTATATATATAAATAATGTGAAATCGAATGTAAATCAATCATATTTTTCGACTGCATATAATCTACGTCTGGATGAAATAATAAAATATAAATTAAAAAAAAAATTTATTTTTTTCCAGGCACTCAATGGATTTTTACTGATTCTCACTTGCGATGGAGAAGTTTTCTTTGCCACTCACAGTATAGAAAATTACCTCGGTTTCCATCAGGTGAGTCAATTCACTCTGATGTTATTTATTTTTTTTTTTTCTTCATATTGTTAAATTATCGTTATCATATAAAAAAAAATATATATATATATGAGCTTATGAATGTGTGTGGGTTGATATTTGTTTGGAATGAATGACAATATAGATCGATGTAAAAGTAAATACGTAGAGAGAGTAGTTAAAGTAAATTATTGTACAATTTCATTCGCGTGATGTGTACGTTGTGTACAGACTACAGATTCAAAAACACACATATTTCAATGTTTATATACATAGAAAAAAGAGGGAAAAAAAATTGCATATGCATTTATATGCATATATATTATATATTTATTGAGATTGGTAAAATGATTGTTTGACCCGGTGACAATATAAGGTGTGTCTCACTGGATTCAAACACAAATGCATCTCGTCTTACAATCTATATACACATACACATATATATTTATATACATATAAAATAACAACATACGTGTACATCGATAGGAAAATATTGCTCTGTATTTGAATGTTTTTTTTTTTTTTTCATTTGTATTTTCACTTTTTGTTTTATTTTTATTTTTTATTTTTTATTTTTTATTATTTTATTTTATTTTTTTTTTCTTTCACTCGTAAAGTCTTTCAGGCATCGACTTTTACTCGAAATTATATATATATATATATAGATGTACGGTCTTTGTTCACACCCAACAACACCAAGTCACGCCATGTTTGTCAAGTTTAGTACACGTGTCGCGTTTACACGCGCGTCAACCTGTGCCAGGATGTTCCTTAAATGTATAACATATATAACGTATATAAGTACATATATATCTATGATAATATATTTATCATAAATTCATATATATATTTGTATACAGGTAAATACTTTGGGAAAATATGAAATGCATTTCATGATGTAAAATTATATATATGTATTGTTTATTTTTTTAATATTCATGGATAAATATTTTGGGGTTAAAGTAAAGTGAAAAATATATATTTATATATTTTAAATCGCAATCGAAAAATTTTTATCTTCATTTTCTTTTTTTGTTTTTTTTTTTTTTTTTTTTTTCGTCAATGATATTATACGTAAAAGTATTTTACGCGTGTAGGTAGATTTATTATATATGTAAACATATATTATATGTGTCTACTTCGAGGCATAAGTCGTCACGGCTGATTTGAAGGTAATGTTTGGTATAATGATAATGACAGCGCGTGCAAAACCATCTGCGAAATCGCAACTCGACGTATATAATTCACCCTGCGGGTGTCGATTTCTACCGACAGCTAGTCCGAATTTTTTTCCAAGTGCTTTTTTTTGCTCGCTTACTTTTTTCCTCTTCCTTTTTTTTTTTTTTAGGTTTATTACCTCAAGAAAATTTGTACTCGGTGTAAGTTACTATGTGTACATATCTGGTAAACAAAAGAAAAAAAAAATGATAATATGAATATTTAATGTGAAAATAGATAATGTGAAAAGTGAGAAAAATCCATTCGGTAGAGATTTTCATTTATATACTTTAAATTTGTAACAAAATAAAAAAAAATTGTAGAACATAATCGTGTATTTGATCTTATTCTCTGTTATTTGATTATTATTTGTGTTGTTTTGTTTTGTTTTTTTTTTTTTCGAAATTCATTTATTTATTTATTTATTTATTTAATGTTATTATTATTTTTTCACCCCGTCGTTCACGATTATCCCCAACATATTTCATTTCTGTTACCCTTATATTTCCCTTATTTGCATTTGAAGATTGAAAGTGTATATAATCCACTGAAGTGAACGATAACATACTCCAACGTGTGCAAGTTGATAGTAAAATTGTGATAAAATAATTTTCCTTGAACGTTGAAAATAAAAAAAAAATGAAAGGAAGAAATGAGGCAAATAATGAACATAAACAACTAAAGGTATGATCGATTAAACAAAAAAAAAAAAAAAAAAAAAAAAAAAAAACTATGAATATAAATAAATTAATTAGATATATTAAATGTATGATTAATATATAAGAAGAAAAAAAGAAAAAAAATTATATTAATATATTTATTTCGTGATAAGTATTCTAAAAATATATACAATTATATTCCCGCTGAGTTTTTTAAATCAATCATAGAACAGTTGAATAATATTTATGACACATTGAAGCAATTAATTGCAACTAATGAAGACACAATCGATCTCACCTCGCGTTTCTATACATTCGTATGTATACACACATTTATTTATTTATTTATATTAATATTTTTCATCATTCACTTTATCTTATTTCCTCTCACTTAATTCTCTCAGTCGATCTCCTCTGTTAATATTTTTCATCTTCTTTTTCTTCGTCTTCTTCTTATTGTGATTATTATTATTTTTTTGTTTATACCAATAATGCCTGGCGCAAAAGCATAAACACACGGTCATCATAATTCATCGGCGTAATTGAGAGCTCAACCTCGTGCTCGCCCTTGTGTATTTATACAGTACGTTATAATGTCCTTAGTACGTGTATATGTACCGCGTGATATGTTACCGGCGCTCTATATTAATGAGGCCCGCCGGATTAATTATTATTACTTGGCTGATTTGTTTCAATTTGTAGGGGTCCTTTGATCGAGCCGAATCGTGTTTTCATCATTTTACAATATGCCCAAAGGATTTATTTGATCCATCGACGCGTTTACCGATACATTCATTTTTATTTTCATTCACTTTGTCTCATTTTCTCGGTATTAAATTTTTATTTTTATTTATTCATCGTATCTCCCCCTCCTCTTCCTCTTCTTTTCATTTTCATTTCAGAGGGCTGAATTTCTTTTTTCTCTTTATTTTCATTTTATCAGTCTTTCATTTATTTATTTATTTATTTATTTATTTATTTATTTATTGCATTTTTTGTTGTTTTGTTTTGCTTTGTTTGTTTGTTGGTTTTTTTTTTCTTTTTCGGCATATCGATATACGTACGATGACAGTGAGTTATTGTTGGCAGTGTATATTTTCCAATTTTTTATTGCTGCGCGGTCCAGCTTTCATCGCGTGACGATGATATATTTTATGTACACATGCGTGTACATATGCGATTGTATGCGCGCGCGCGTGTGTGTGTGTGTTTGTATTTGTATGTATGTACATATATGTACGATCAATGCGTCGAATAAATTATTAAATTATTTCACATGAATCCCAAATGGAATTTCTCATGTAGTTTATAAATATAATAATTGAATTATAGTCATTGAAAAATATTTCTCTCAAAATTTTTTGGAATAAAATTAATAATTGACCATGATTTAATTTAAATAAAATTTTTTTTCACAAGTAAATAAATTCACTCCGTATATATATGCATATATATTTTCATATTCTTTTTCTTATCATGGACTTTTTTTTTCTTCGTCATACAATTGCGAAAAGATGAATTTTATTTATTTATTTTTTTTTCATTCTCCATAATGAGAGCGAGAGAAAGTAAATCAAATTGAAGAGGGTGAAGTTTGTATTTAAGTGTGTAGATGATGGTAAAGATGAATAAAAAAATTTATATATATTTCGAGGAGAGAAAAATATATGGGGGAGGGATAGTATATATAAGGGTGCGCGAGAAGAGGAGAGAGCAGAGTGAAAGATGAAAAAAAAGAGCTGGGTCGGTTGCCGGCGGGGGTGCGCGCGCAAACGCGTCTCCACAAAATAATTACAAGCTCTTAATTAACGACGAGAGACGATCGTAAAGCCATCCATGACGCAGCCGCTTCGTCCCGCGAGTGCATGTTTCGAGATTATTTAAACCGGCAATGGGTATAACACACACACACACATACACACATATTTGCGGATAAATATATATATATATATGTATAATCGTATAAAACTTTTGCCTATAAACGACCATGCAATATTTTCCAAGGACAATCATGAGTTGATTTTGTCATATAAGCCACAAATGAAGAAAAAATAATTACAAAATATAATTTCATTAAATATCAAATTTCACTAAACGTAAACAAAAATAAAAATGAGAAAAATTAAATAAATAAATAGATAGAATTGTAGAAAAAAAAGTATATCAATCGTCATTGCATTGACAATTAAAAATAAATTAAAAATTACTCACATATATATGTATTTATTGTGGATAAAAAAAAATTACCCAGAGCGGAATTTATAATGAAACAAAAAAACGAGAGAAAAAATAAGCAAGATTGATGACTATGTGTGGGTTTACTTCAAATGGTGATTATAAACTCGATAATATGTTCATATATTTTTTTTCTCTCCCCAACTTTTTCCCCTCTCTTACACACACACACACACACATGCACGCACTCACTCGTTAACTTCTTTCCTACCGCTTTCTCTTCTTAGTGAATCAACTGAAAATAAGGATAAGGACGAAATCGCGGTGCTCGTTAATTTTTATTTGTTGGATAGTCTAAGGTCTTTAGTTATATCGTAGTGTGTTAATACTTTAGATACAACACCGTTCAGTATATTTATACATATACAGTACGTGTGCGCACACTGGAATAAAAAAAATAATAATAAAATAAAACAATAATCATAAGAAGGAAAAGAAAAGAGAAAAGAAGTAGACACTGCAAACGAATGTAAGAAATACACATACAACTTTCAGAATTAAGGAGGGAAGGACACGTGACCCCACAATTATATGCTCGTCAGGTCGACCCTGAGGCTGGCGCGTCGTCATTGTCGTCGTCGTCATTGCGCACTGGCATTTCATTCCCTCAGTATTCCACAGAGTAATTAAAATATAATTTGTGATTAGCCCAACTAATGAGGGCGATCTTTTAGATTGCAAAATACTATTATTTTTATCCACTTATACATAAATTTTATACTATTATTTAGATATATATATATATATGTATGTATTTCTACATAATCTACATACACTTATATAACGTGACGTACAACAATTACATATGGCAAGTACATTGTAATATCATGTTGATTTTTATATATCTCTCCAACCACCGCCAATATTTTTATTTATATTTATTACAAACACATTCATTGTCGCTTTTCTAACTACACGAAACACACGCATATATTAAATTATACGTGTGTATAAGTTAAGTATATACCCTTAACTAGATGTATTTATATATATATATTATAAAATGAAAAAAAAAAGCAATTTTTCGTTTATTTTCTATATTTCGTTTTGTTTTTTGTTCGAAATACATTATTTATAGTACAATAATTTTATTTACTTATATACTTAAAAATGTATATGTATTATTTAATAAAATACAACGAGTAACTGATGAAATATTGGCGAGTGGGGTCGTTCATCCAGTCAATTCCAACGCGCGGCAACCATGTATTTATGTTTAATTAAAATTAGAGCAAACAAATTTGTATATATCGCAATGACCAATGATGAGTGGGCTATATACAGGAATCTGCATCGCTCAGCAGGAGTTATATATATATATATAAAAGAAAGGCGATATGGTGAGCAAAATACTCTTTGGTAAATACATTGGGATATCTTATATATATATATATATCGTTACTGTTGCCTGTTTGTCGCGAAGTTGAAGGAGATGGCCAACGCAAGTTCACAAACTTTTCACTCCCCTACCACCCCCTCTCATTTTTTTTTTTTTTTTTTTTTTTTCATTTTGTCGCATATATTTCACTGAAGTATATATGTACACATACAAGCGTAAAATTATGCATATGATCATTTTCCTCACAATGCTCCTTCAATTATTTATTGATGCATGAATCTTCTGTGAAGGATTTAATACTGGTGCGGTAGTCATCGTAAAAAAAAAAATTGTCGGCAATGGATAGTATTGCCTTTGGTTAACACCTCACTAAATAATTCAACCGTGTCATATAATAAGTATGAATATATAAATATCAAGTGCAATCACTTGATTTAATGTATGAAAAAAATAAAAAAAATAAAATAATAATAATAATAACAATAATAATAATATGAAGTAATAAAATAATAAATAAATAAAAAATTTGAAATTGAATTCAAATAAATTCATTTATACAGTTACCACAACTCATTAATTTTTTTTATCTTTTTATTTTCAACTTATTGCTATTTTATTATTTTTTTATTGTAGTTTTCTTTCTTTTTTTTTTTTTTTTTTTTCATAAATATGACGAACTGATATTTTTTAGGTATATTGAATTTGTATGGAACAATGTGCACACAATTTAACTAAATACAATCGAATAAATGCTTGAATTATTATTATTATTATTATTATTATTATTATTATTATTATTATTATTATTATTATAGTTAGTTCTAATTTCATATTTATGTGTTTATATTTAATAATGATAAAGTAATTATAGTTTTATTTATGTCGTTGAAAAGTTTTAACCAGTGGAATTGGTATATTTTCCAATGTCGTCTCTCATCAACTGTCGACTCGTTCAATAATGATACCTATAGTTTTATGACTTTCTGTAGAATGTAGTGTATACTTATGTATGTATACTTATACTGTGATAATAATCAGTTATACGGGTATATATTTAAATTCATCGTAACTTTAGTTACAACTCAATATATGTTTGAAGACATTTGAAATAGTTTATTATTAATGAGACATTATGTATAGAGAGAAAAAAATTAAGAGAACAATTTTTATACTATTTAATTTTCATTATTGTATATATATATATTTTTTCTTCATTTTGATTATTTCAATACGAATTTATCCAATGTGAATTGTCACTGTTGACCATGAATAATAAATAAATCACGATATGTATACAGACGTTCTGTATGGCGACTTTACTCTGTCGTATCAGGAGCACGAGGATCACGACTCCCATGTTCAATTCTCTATATATATTTACATTCTATGTATGTGTATTTATTTTTATACATATATAAATATTAAAATTTACTATTGGTATTGCTCTGTGTCTCTGTGGACATTTATTTATTCCTACAATTTCTGTAAATAGCAATTGAGTTACAAACATATACACATACACATTGACCCGTTAGATTTATCACTGTTTTTTTTTATTAGAAATTGAAAAAATTAAAAAAAAAAAATTATAGAAAAATATTTTTTTTCTCATAATTTCGAATGGTGTAAATAAAGTCTAGAGAAAGGTTGGTAATACTAAAACATTGCATGTTTAAATATTTAAACATTACCATGATGATGATTGTTATCATATTCAAGAATAATATATGTGCATAAGCATAACCATAAATTGTTAATATTTATGGAATTTATTATGAACCTTATAAGTAATATAGAGATGAAAATGAATATTTTATTCATATTCACAGATTGATTCTTATCGTAATTATTATTTTGTATTGCCTGTTAACTATAAAATGAGAATAAGAAAATAGAATGTTATTTTACTGAAATATATGGAAAGGAAGAAAAAAAAAAAAAAAAAAAATAGCAGAGCGTGGTTTCGATCCACGGACCTCTGGGTTATGGGCCCAGCACGCTTCCACTGCGCCACTCTGCTTTTATTTAGTCTTGTGCTGATCGTCATACAAAGGACACGCGTATTTGTACTGACGTCGAAAGAACCCCAAAATTGTTCCGATATTTTACCGCGTCGAACAAAGCGGAAAATTACCGACATCTGAGTAAAACATCTGATATCTATTGTCTCGTCTATTTCCCAAGAAAAACACGCTGCACTGTCAATTTCGTTATGAATTTGTTCTCTCAAAATTTTGGTCACCGAATCAATTAAATCGTTATTTATATATTTTTGAACCTAAAACTAAAACTTTACGCTTATACGGGTATTTTTTAATTAAACCATTCAAATGTAGGTACTTCAAATGATATAATATAAGGAATTTGTTCCCTTTTTTTCAGTAATAATAATTTCTCTTTATATAATATGTTACAGTCAGATATTGTTCATCAAAGTGTCTACGAGTTAGTACACAGTGAGGATCGTGAAGAATTACAGCGACAATTGATGTGGAATTCCTTTTTACCGTCGGAAAGTGCAAACCTTCCATTGCACGACGCACTCTCAATTCAACACAATCACGTTTTAGAGCGAAGCTTTACTGTCCGCTTCCGTTGTCTTCTTGACAACACTTCCGGCTTTCTGGTGAGTATTTTATCTTCAAAATTAACAAAAGAAAGAAAAAAAAAAATTAATACACATTAATTTTTTTGTTTGCTCAGCGACAAATAATTAATCTAAAATACAAAACTAGATAAATACAATATGTAAAAAAAATTACTATAATATGTAAAAAATAATAATGAATTATTTTACCGTCATAAATGTAACGGTGTACGTATTAAATTGAGACGAATTCCGTTTGAAAATCTCCGACACTACTCATACACAACTCCCTCATCGTTTAATAACTCAGTGTCAGTAATTGCTTTTTTCATCCACAAGTCTAAGATTACCAAGCGTCACGTTGACGCCCTATACTGTAACTACATCTATATGTAAAGATAAAAATAAATAAGTTCACACTATGTGAATATTAATTTTCTCATTTCTATTTAAAAAGAAAAAAAAAAACTGTATTTACAAAATTATACAAATCCTAATTCAAAATATTTTTCTGACAATGGAATTCAGATAAATGAACAAATATAATTTTACAATGTAACTCTATGAGATCATTGTATTAATATTTATGTCTGTTGTTTATATATATACATATACACGTATGTGTATATAAAAACTACGAGTAACATTCTTCGTTCATTCATTGAATGCCACTGACGCGGATGGAATCAAAGTCACGCGAGAGTGATAAACGAAAGAAACAGACTCAACTTACTTCAATTCTCAACCAAAAGCTCATGTGTGTGTGTGTGTGTGTGTGTTTCGTGCTGTTCGCCTCGTCGGGCTAAAAGCGGATTCACGGAAGACTCTTCTTACCTTTCGTTTATATACTCTCTTTCACCCGTTCATTTTACTCACATGTATCCCTTGATATTGAGCTGTTGTATATACTCTTATATGTTCATCCATGACGTAGATGGGTATAACGTAGTTTTAGCTTTGACAAAGTATCGATTATCCCAAAACACGCGCCAAACAAAACATAACATCAAAGTAAATGTTAATTCAGACATATCAAATAAAAATTTTCCATTTGCGTTCATGGATCAATGACATTAATTTTCACATTGTTAGAAATAAAAATTAAATTTGGAGATATATATATTTACGTTTTTATATAAGTAGATAATTGGACTATTGGGAAATTTCGAAATGAATTGGATGGGAATGGGGCGATTGTTCTCTCATTCTTACTCTGTTTCTATATGTATAAACCATCTGCTTTATTTCCATTTCTGTCCGCCCACTTTTGTTCATCATATATATGGCTCAATTGTTTAATATATTCAATTAAACTAAATTTAATTTATTTAATTATCTAATATTTATCATATGTGATATGTCATAATATAATTTTTAAATGTAAATTTAGTATAAAGTTTTGAAATCATTTAAATTAAATAGATTTTTACTCAATCACGATAAGGTCTAATTAGTTTGAAATAATAACAATGATAATGATGATGATTATGATGATGATGATGATGAAGAATGAAGAAGAAAAAATTTTTACAGAATATAAATCAATTGTTTTTGACAAAAACCTCATGAGCTCTCTCAAGTAGTAGCAAAACATTAATTATTTTACCACAAACAACAGCCGCTTTGACGTTAAATTTGTTTATATATGTAGAAGGTAAAATATAAAACGAAGAGAATGATGTTGGGACAAAAGATATTATAACCGGTCAAGTACGACAGCAACGACGAAGATGAGAATGCAACTGAGGTGAAATGGTCGCAATCTCACTGCTGCTACCTGTGCGTTCGCTCGCCTTTTATTTACTCACAGAAGAGTCACACACATCTCTTATGTTGGTTGAATATAGCGTATGTGCAAAAAAGCGGCGGCTTTGACGTTTATGAAAATGAAACTGTAATCGTAAAATGGGTTTACGGGCGCCGCGCGCTATATACAATCTCCCTCATTTTTTTTTCTTTTCCTTGATTTTTTGTTTAATATCGTGATGCATTGGCGTTGGTCAACGTATTTATACAAATATATATACGTGTCATGAACAAAAATTTAAATTATATGTAATTTAATTTTCGAAATTCAATAGAAAAAAGTATAAATAGATAAAATAATTATATTAATTTTTTCTTTTTTTTTTTTTTTGCCTACAGAGATTAGATATCAGGGGGAGAGTTAAGGTATTACATGGTCAAAATAGAAAGACAGAGGAACCGCCATTAGCGTTATTTGCTTTGTGTACACCATTTGGACCACCGTCGTTGTTAGAAGTACCGCAAAAAGAAGTTATGTTTAAAAGTAAACATAAACTGGATTTTGCTCTTGTTTCAATGGATCAACGTGGTAAAATGTTATTGGGCTATTCGGATGCTGAATTAGCTAATCTTGGGGGCTATGATTTGGTTCACTACGATGATTTGGCGTATGTTGCCAGTGCACACCAAGAACGTGAGTTTATTTTCCTAGATTGCATTTATTTATAAATTTCATATTTTATTTTGATAATTTTAAATTAATATCAATTGATATATATGTTTTTATTTACAGTTTTAAAAACCGGAGCATCAGGAATGATTGCGTACAGGTATCAAATGAAAGATGGTGGTTGGCAGTGGTTACAAACAAGCTCGAGACTCGTATATAAAAATTCAAAACCCGATTTTGTAATCAGTACACATCGTCCACTCATGTAAGTAGTATATAAAAATTATTGAATAATCATTCATTATTCATTTTATACTTTGGATTAATTATTTATATCATTATAGGGAGGAAGAGGGCAGAGATTTATTGGGCAAACGTACAATGGATTTTAAAGTGAGTTATCTCGATGCCGGATTAACGAATAGTTATTTTTCTGATAGTGAGAGTCTCACGGGTGCATCAATGACCCCGACATTGCCAGCCCAACCAACACCACAACGAGTTAATCGTCGTTATAAAACTCAATTGCGCGATTTTTTATCGACGTGCCGTAGTAAACGATCAAAAATGAATAATCAATCAGCAAGTTCGTCACCAACAACACCAACAGTTGCATCAGTAGATTATTTGACTGCAGATACAAGTGCAGCAGCGGCAGTTGCTGCAGCATACAGTAATTTAAATACAATGTATCCAACTCCATATGCACCAACGGCAGTTGCAGCCACCACTGATCCATCGCTAACAACGTATATCGGACACACGGGAAATTATCATCAAACTCTTTACCCAGCGACAGCCCTGGACAATCGCTATCTTACGGCAACAGAAAATCTATTTCAATATCGTCCATTGGGCTCTTATTATCCAGAATATCATACAACAACTGCATACAATGGCTTCATTGACGTTTCATTACCAACTTATGACACACATCAATTATCTGGCAGCAAAACTGAGGAGCGTTTATATTGTCAACAACTTGCTGAATCACCAAAATATAGTTATGTTGATACGCGACATCCGAATAGTGTTAGTGGCGGCTCACCATACGCACCAAGTCCAATCACATCAACACCACTGCATCAAACAGGAAGTGGTGATATAGGGACTGTTAGAACGGGCAGTCGTCACTCACTCGAAGGTGCGTCTTCGAGCAATTCTGCTGGCAGTTCACCAGTCACCGCTGCCAATGGTGTTCGTACACCTAAAATGGAGGATGTTAAGCCGGATATTTATGGTAGTGAAGCTCCAAGACAAACAGTTTTAATGTGGGGTCCACCACCGGCACGAAGTCCACCAAGAAACAATGGTAGTTACAGTCCTCCTACGCCGCACTCGACGCATTCAACGCATTCGCATAGTGCGCCAAATAATTCGACTGGTGTTACTACTAATGATCCGTTAAAATCATTGGCAGAAATGAATTCGATTAATGGTGATTGCAAATGGAAACAAACATCGCCTACGACTCAAACTGCACCGAGTCCACCTAGAGGGAAGAATCAGCAACAGCAACAGCAACAGCATCAGCACCAGCACCAGCACCAGCAACAACAGCAACAGCAACAACAACAACACCAACAACAACAACAACAACAACAGCAGCAACAACAACAACAACAGCAGCAGCAACAACAACAACAACAGCAGCATCAACAGGCACAGTATCCAGTTACCACAGGACATTATGGAACAACGGGCGGTGGTTATTCACATTCGCATTCACATCAGAGCCACGCTCATGTGGAAACTGGTGCCGAGGTATGGCAAGGAGTGCAACATCACCATCACTATCAGTACTATCCTTACCACCACCACCACCATCACCACCCTGCACCACCACCAAGGCACACGCCCCAGTGAGTGTCACC
This sequence comes from Dinocampus coccinellae, assembly GCA_963920625.1. Taxonomy (NCBI): domain Eukaryota; kingdom Metazoa; phylum Arthropoda; class Insecta; order Hymenoptera; family Braconidae; genus Dinocampus; species Dinocampus coccinellae. Next base: position 3,309,591 of record OY987188.1, on the reverse strand, counting down.
GCTAGCTCACGAATTATTTTATATTTTTATTATAATTTTTTTTCTGTTTTCGTTGGTTTCATTTTTTTATGTATACATTCATTGTGGTATTTGATTGATTTTACGATTGATAAAGTGAATTTTTTGCTGTGAGTTTTTTTAATGCTTGACATTTTGTACTTGCACTATTGGTAGTTTTCGCTTTATTATTATTATTATTATTATTATTTTATCACAATTGATTTTGTAATTGCATTACTGCCACTGGTTGCCCAGATTATTGTCAAGTATTGTAATTATTGTTATACTCTCATCTTTATTTTTAATTTTATTGCACTTTAAAAATCACTCTCACAATATGTTGTGGTTATTGACAAAAAACCTCGCTTCACATTATCAATCAGATTAATTTTGAAAAAAGAAATAGTGAAATACTAAAATGAAACATGAACAAGTATCAATATATTTATGTGAATTCTATTATCTAGTATTATTATTATTATTTCACAATTGAGGTTGACGAGAAAAATGTACTTTTGGTTGCAGCACGTCACCATCGTCGGTGGCAACGGGGACGGCAGCGTTGGGAACAGACATGGCCATGCCCATGGGACACAACAGCAACAACACCACAACCACCAGCAACAACACCAACACCAACAGCAACTCCTTGTATCATCCGCCCCATCATCACGTATCATCATCGGCTGTCACAATGGTACCAGCTGCATCACAGATACCAAACCGGACGCCGGGAGTCCTCTGTTGTCCATCTCTGAGGTGACCAACACCTTGCTCAACCAATAACTTGATTGTCATGTCAGATAATTAATAAAATCATTATGTGAAATGGAGTAAATGAAAAAAAAAAAACAAAAAAAATTATCGCAAAATCGGCGATTGTATCATATGAAAGTGTGTCGGGTGCTAGATATTATTATTTAGTTTATTTCAATTATATGTACACATTAGTATCTCCCTTTTATTCCTTTGGTTAATTGTGGAAAACGTCTACTGGGAATGACATACATATCAGTCGTAAATTATCAACGATTATTGTGAAGAGGCTAGTTTAAATATCAAGTGAAGATTTTTAGATGACGAAGAAAAAATGAAATATGAAACAAAAATAATGGAGATTTGTGGAATAGATAGATATTTCAAGTGTGGTTATAGAATGAAGAGAAAAAAAAAATAGTCGATATTAATTAAGTTATTAGATGCACTTGAATGTGCATCATTCGAATTAGTAAATAAATATTTCTTGGCTGACACATTGTCTGTGGGGGATATGACAATGCGATACACGCAATTTTCTGTACAATATATTATATATATTATGTGCTTGTATAATTTTCTACAAGAAAAAATACGTATTCTGTGATATGTGTTAGGTAATTGAAAACACAATAATCGTCAGAGACGTACATAATTGTAATATTTATTAGTGTGGAAGAAGCAGTAAAAAATTATATATAAATATATATAAATGAATAAATAAATAAATAAATAAATAAATAAATAAATATATGTGTGAATATATATGTATTTGTTTGAGTACATTGAATAAATACTTATATATTCATATATGCAATTTTAGTGGACAAGAGCAACACTGATGGAGAAAAAATTGTACTGATTGTCACAAACTGTATTTTATTATTTTTTTGTAAAAGAAAATTGTGTTTTATTTTTTATGGTTTTTGGTTTACTTTAATTTATATTGACATTTCTATTTAAAAAAAAAAATAATATGAAGAGAATAAAATTTCTCAAATTAATTTCGATCCAAACCGAGTCTTGCCAATATTTTGTTAATAAGTTTGTAATTTTTGTACTTAATTAATTTATACATACTATTTATGCAAAAAAGAAAAAAAATTTAATAATTTTCAGGCCGGTTTTTTTTAGCAAAAATACGTGCTAAGGTAAGCCTTCCATAAGTGTAAATGCAATCAAGTTCTCACTTGCAAAGCCAAAGGAATTCTTTATTTTGAATTATGTTGTGAAAAACAAAAATAGAATATTCATTACCTTATTGAAAAAAAGAGAAAAAATAAATAAATAAAATAAAATGAAAAATAAGCGAAATAATTAAAAAATTATCGATGATAGATTGACTTTGCAAATGAGTCCAATAAATTTCAATGTGTAAAATTTTCTGTGGTTATGAAAACGTGAAATTTATAAACTATGGCAACAAAAAAAAAAAAATAAAAAAATAAATAAATAAAAACGACAAAAGAAATGAAAAACGAAAAGTGAAAAATGATGCATTATATGAAAACTACTAGTAATAAGAAATCGAGTCTAGTCCATGTATAATGCGAATTAGTAGTCGTATTTATGCCCTCCTCGAAAAGTAATGAAAAAAAAAAAAAAAAAAACAGAATGAAAAATAATAATTCTGACATTAATTTGATATTGTACGATGCTTAGAAAAATATTTTCAAATTCAGAGCATTAAAAAAATGTATATTCATTGTATATTTATAATAATATTCAAATAGTAATTAGCTAAAATGATATTTCCCCCGATGTTGACTTTGAAGATAAATTAATACAATCTATGACAAAGTATATTGAAACAAATTGTATCGATGATTAATTTTCTATCTTTTCTTCTTACGATATTATTGGTATTTTTTTTTGTTTGTTTACTCATGTGTTCAATTATTTATTGATTTTTTCATTCATTTCCGACTCTAACAGCCAAAATTTGGTGTATTATTGAGAATGAAACATTTATAAAAAATACCGGAAATCGTGGGGTTTCAAAAAATATGACGGTGGGAAAATATTTAAAAAATATATTTTGACGTTCTTTCTTGATGCTTCATTGTCGAGTGTCCCACATGTATATATTTAATGTGTCCATGCGATGATACTGACATTTCATAAATTAATATTCAATATTTCATTGGAACAATTCACTATTTCCCTTCAATTATTATACACAAAGAAAAAATATATTTATTTGATACCCTTCGTATATAATCACGATAAATTATATAAAAAAAAAAAAAGAAAAAATTTATTATTGTATCATATCATGCCAAACCGAATAAGAAATTTTTCGATCACTCGATCACAATTATGTTCAAAGAAAAAAAATTATTGATCCCGTAGAATCTTGTTAGCCGTATTCATATCGCTAAATTTAAGCTCTAAAAATAAACAAAAAAAAAAACAATAATAAAAAACCATTTCAAAAGTGTATCAAATGTTTATATGAAATAAATTATAACACGATAGAAACATTTTTTTTCTGTTACACTTTAGTAACAAAAATATTCAGCTTTTTTTTTAATGCAACTGATGTTTTTATTTATTTACACTTATGCATAATGTATAAGATACAGAAATATTTAGTATACGATTTTTTCATCCCATGAAAAAAGAAAAATTTTTGTTTTTATACAATCATTTTAATAATAAACTGTGACTTTGAACAAAGAAAACAATCAAACAAGTAATGAAAAAATTAATAACAACATTCCGTTCTGTAAGTAAGGTTGGATGACTTATTCTAAACGCTTATGATACAACAGAAACAAAATATATGGGATGTAATATTTTTTTTTTTATAAGCATGTTCTTTTTCGCTTCACTACATTAGTATTTCGTGATTTCAGTGGCTTTCTCTGTGCATGTCGCTTTAATATTTCCTCTAACGACACACACAATTCACATACATCACAATCATGAATTTCCAAAAGGCACAAATTATGTCGCCATTTATTGTATGGATCTTTATATGCGCACTCTGGATTAACATTACTATATTCACTGATATCTGGACCGCCACGACACAATTTTATACTGTCTACATAATCGAGAACAGACTCGAAGTCGCCCATACTTTTTACACAAGACGGTTTGTCTTTTAATAATTTTCGTGAATTGAGTAAAAATAATTCAAAATTGAGCTTTTCATCAAAAATAATCTGAAAATTAATAATTTCATTATAAATTACAAGAAATGCAATCAAATATAATTTCTGGATTAAAATGTTATTCAAAAAGCTTTCATCACATTCATTATTACCTGTTTCACGTAAAAAGGTTCTAAACCTCTTCCATGTGCATTGTGCATCATCATTTCACTAATTACAATACGTTTTACAGGAACATCTGTACAATGAATGGCCCACGATCGGTTTGGTAATACCGAAACTGCTTCCTCTGAATAACGAATATTGTCAAATAACCTACTGATATGTGGATCAACAGTAACTGTCCTTATCATCGATCTATTATGACTTTCAGCAATATTTATATTTATGTAATTATCATTTAATGATGATGGGAAATTCTCATTAGTTTCATTTTGCATTTCGGTAATTTTTCGTTTATGACTTTCATTACCAACAAGAGAATCAGTTAATATTGTTGACATTGATGAATTGATAGGTGTCCTGAGATCCTCAATATTTTGAGTGGAACATGATGGTTGATTTGAAATTGAATCAACAGTTAAACCATTTTCTGAAATATTATGTGGCTCCGGCGTGACACATCTTGAGTTATTGTTAGAATCATCGGAGATGTGATGCGATTCCACACTGATATTTCTTGTTGTAGTTTCTGTATTGAATACAGCATCATTAAACATATGGGGATTACTTGGCCAAATCCCAGTTAGAGAAAATCCATTTTTCGCAGTCGACATTGTTGCTGCTTGAATATAAGCTTTTCCAAAAATTTCGGCAATTTGAAACGTTGTAACCGCTCGACCGGGATGCGATTGTAACCAATTTTTTATTTCCTGTTCGTAGTAAGTAGTCAAAGGTTTAATAAATGCCACGCTCAATGGTTGTAAATGGTGCGTACATTGCAAAGGAAAACATAAAAGTATAACACCATTTTCTCTGGCCATTTTGATGATATTCAAGTTTTGAGTATGTAGTGTATCACTGTCTAATAACAGAAGAATGCGATTATCTTTTGACGCGTGTGAAAATTCTATAAATTTTTGAAACCAATTCTCAAATATTTCCCTCTGCATCAGTCCACTAGGATGAACTTCAGCCCATGCTCCTGGTGGGGCTTCGTTCATCAATTCTACTCTCATTTTTTTTCGAGGAAAAATTAACATTGGTGACATATAACGTCCAGCAGCATTAAAACAAATTTGTACGGTTACAGTTTTACCCCGTTCCGCTGAAGACGATATGTCCATTTGTTCTTTTTCTTTAGCGGTAATTATTTTCGATGTTAATTTTGAAACTATTAAGATGACTCTTTCATCACAATTGAATATTTTGTCAGCTGATAATTCATATTTATCCATGAGACTACATAGTAGATCAAAAAATTTAGTAACACTAACTTTATTAAAACCCGTTTCTTGTATTGTGGATTTCGCCTCAGGTTTATCCGGTGAAATATTTGGGCATTGCTTGAGAAATAATCGCAACCCCTCTTTTCTTGCTTGTCTTTTATCTTGATTGAAAGAATTATTTTTATTATTTCGAATTGCTAGTTCGAATGCTAGTTTTTTGAAGTCAGATGTAGAAAGTCCAAATAGTCTATTTTCCATAAATTTGAAATACGACAAAAGCTCTTCCTCCTCTTTTACATTAAAGATCTTTTTTTTTCCAATATTAACCTTTGATGATTCTTTGATATTTGGATTTTTACGTTTCCTCGGGATTTTCCCTTCAAGTATTGACTGTGGCACACCAAAAGTAACAGCTGCCTTACGGTAACCCATTTTCATTTCGGCAACTGCAGATATAGCCTGACTCATTGCATTTACAGACCAACTCTGTCTAGGCGTCTTTCGTTTGCAGTTGCGTACCATATTCTGTAATTTTCAAAAATAATTTATTTCAATTTATGTAAAGTATTCACGGAATAAGATGGAATTATCTTATACTATCAAAAATTATCTCAACTTATAAAGTGAATATGATAAATACCAATAGATAACAATAATTATCAATTAATAATCTTGATAGAAATTTATCACTACTGGCTTTTGGATTATATTCAAGTGTAATCATTTTCAAAATCTTCTAAAAAAGATTGTTTCCTTACAATCAATTATAAATTATAATCTACCTTGAATTTATGTTGTCCTTCATAACTCGTGTTTTCTTCTTTGTTGCTCGTGGCATATTTTTATTAATCTAAACTTCAATATTGTCACTGCTTTTGTAATGGCCATATAAAACAAAACATGTCACTATTAAATAATTGCATACCGTGCAATGAATTGAATGATCATCACGTAAATACAATCATACAGTCTTTGGTTGATCTGATGGTGATGATCAAATGAAAATTAATAATTGAACATATTGATGGGTAAGATATTACATTGAGAGCTGCGAAACGGGAGAAATTGAAAATAACTATGAGGGGTTTAAGATGTCATATAAAAGTAGACAATATATTTCCTTTCACTGATATCGCGCTAGTGAGTTACATCACTTGCATAGTCTCTTAATGTCAAAATTCATTTGTATATTTCAATCAATTTTGCATAAATTTATATGATATATAATTTTTTAATTACTCACCGCATATTTATACATTAAATATCGAATGAGAGGAAAAAAGAAAAAAATAAAACTTCATATATTTGCAATAAATTCAAATATTCCGCCACATTCACGAATAAGTCATGTGTGCATTTGCTGATATAGCACTTCTGTAATTTCATGGCCATCACTACCACATATGCATCATAAATGTTTACATGAATATTTTTTTTTTTATTAATTATTTCTTATGTGTATTATGAAATTGAGCCTTATTGAACATTTATATAGTATTTAAGGCTTTAGATCAGTGTACATATGTACTATTTTTTTTTTAACAGACAATATATAAATTGTAAATTATGTACTCACAAGAAAAAAGAAAAATGAAGGGAAATCGCTCACAGATTGATAATAATATATTAAATGAGTCAATAAAGGAATTATCAGTTGAAATAAAAAAATTAAAGCAAACATTTATTGGAGATTATGTTGGTAGATCTTTAGTAAAACATATATCAATACCTACATACAAGTAAGTTCAATTTTTATATATTTTTATTTTTTATATTATTGTACTTGAATAATTGAAATTAATATATTTGTTTCATAAGTTGTCAATTTTAATACAATAATTTAATCATATTTAATCATATTTATTATTTTGTTATTTAGAGATATTGTTGTGGTGGAAAAAGATGAGAAAGTAATTCCTACTTTGGATAATATTTACTTGTCTCTTCATGCATTATGGAAAGAAATGTGGATTGGCATCACACGTAAATATGCAAATTATTATTTTTTTTACAAAAATTTTCAATTTGTATGGTAGTGAATTCAATACTAGTAGGCTTGATTTTCTTTTTTTCTTAGGTGATACAGTCGATGATGAAGTACAACAATATAAATTATGGGTAGATTTAAATCCAGTACCAATTGGTGTACATAGATTTCAACTTTATGGGGTAAAATTTAGTGACACTGGTATTCAATTACAATTAAAATTTTTAGAAGATTTTGAAGATTCATGCAAATCTCAATATGACGATAGTCAATTCTATTCATCATACGAAGAAGTGAGTGAAAAAAAGAATTTAATTCATAAATTTTATACTTTATATAAGTGTTATTATTTTTTTCAACTTAGGTGATGTCATATCATAATCTGCACAGTATTATTAAATTTACTGTTGTGCTTTTGATAAGTGTTGCCACACTAGTGATAAATATTATGTGGTATTTGAGTGATTATACGTTAAAATTAATTCAAGAAATGAGGCAACTGATAATAGTTATAACACCAATAGTATTTAAGATTCTCGATGTCATGTCACATTGTGTTGCAGGACTTTATTGGTTAATATATATGTTGATTCGTCCTAATCCTCCGCGACCTCCATTATATCCAATTGACCAAGATTCTTCATATTCACGTTTCACACCTCAATCATACAAAAAATACCAAAATTCTCCATTGAGGGCTTTACCACCTAGTTCTTCGTAAGAGTATAATAAAATTAAAAAAAAAAAAAGAATACGCATATGTATGAAAATAAAAGTAATTCGTTTAACATGAAAACTACAATGATATATGGTATTTTAATTAATGTTATTCACCAAAGTATTTTTGAAAGTACATATGTGTACATGGATGTCCAATATATTGTTAGGACGTATTTTTAGGAATGATATTTTATTATGTTTCGATATACTACACAAAAGATAAGGACTCAAATTGAAAGTAGTGTTTGTGTAGACTTATACATTGAATTTTGTTTTCCACTGGATATTTTTATTTATTTTTCATTTTTTACTTTGTGATTCCAATTACACCACAGGCCAAACGAGCACCAGCATTGCCAGTTGTTTTTGAGAGTTCATGGCCACCTTTGCCCAAATCATCGGGGTCACCATGAATCTATGATAATTAATTTCGCAATGACAAACTTTATATTCATAAAAATATTATTTTTGATTTTTTTGAAAATAATTAATTTTTTTTTACCACAAGTGTTCGGCCAATAATATTATGATTGCCTTGGAGTTGAATCATTTTGTCCGTGATATTAACTTTGGCTACTCCATTGGAATCAGCTTCAACATTTCCAAGATCACCAACGTGCCTTGTGGCATCGGTGGGTCCACCATGATCTTTTCCAAGTGGATTGAAATGGGGTCCAGCACTGGTGCAGCCTGATGAATACAATAAAAAAAAAATCGTATATTCACATAACGAGAAATGATTATGCGCAACTTTGGTAAGGTTATGTAAAAGTCATTGACCTGGACTTGATAAGCTCAAGATAAGTAATTTTTACTACTGTATAAGATTATTAGATCTTTATGGAATATTCAATTTTTAAAATTACAAGAATAAACAACAATTTATATTTTTAATACCATTAGTATTGTCGCCGAATTCGTGAATGTGAAAACCATGAAGTCCTTTCTGCAGACCGGTTACTTCACCGGTGACCTTCACTGCTTGTGATTCTCCCTATGGGAAAATAAAATGAAAAAAGTAAAAAATACCGGCATGTATATGGTCATAAAAAATATTAAAGAATTGAATAAAAATAATTATATTTACATACATCCTGTTCGAAGAAAACAGTTCCTTTGACAGCATCGCTTTGAAGGACACAAACCGCTTTAACCATTTTTCACGAAAAGTATTTTACGACTGATCGCAATTATATGAAGACCTCGAATGTTCGTTGAGGCAATTTATTTATTTGATATAGTGCACTGGTACTTTTGCTGAATCACGAACGATGCAAATGTCATTCGTGCTGTGTGAATTGCGCGTCCAATGTTTTATATAATATAAAAGGTTCTCAACCAATAACGATGATTTATACGTAATTCTAGATATAAATATATGAGATTATTGACAAATGCCGGGTACACAATTTATTCACGTATAAATAAATATCTAATGTTGATAATGTTCATGTTGAATACTGTAACTACATAAAAAAAATTTCAATTTACCCGCTTTTTTTTTCATCATCAGATCACGATATTGGCGCTTGATTTGAATTTTTTAGCGCCAAAAGAGAAACGTTATGAAATTGTTATGTTAATTATTCAACATTCAAATAAATATATTTCAATTTAAGTGAAATTAATCAACAATATTACTATTTTTGAATGATAAAATTATATAATTCAATCGTTTATAAGATATGAGTTACATAAAAAAAAATCGAAATAAGGAAAAAAAATTGAAGAATATTTTTTTCAAATACATTATTGAAATTTTATAGTAAAAAAAAATAATAAAATGAAAACACATAATTGTTCTATTTACTCAGTGATTTTTTTATATTACTTGGAGGAAAAGTTGTACATAAAATTGGTGCGTGCGTTCATACACCACACCATTAGAATCACATATATAGTATGTACAATATACTATCCAAGGAAAAAACATCAGTTGTCGTGTGCCCACCCACCAAGATGGCTCCGTTTCGGAGCAATAGTTGACTTTTAGCGTGAAGTTATTTACATGTTTGTAAGTTAACACTTGTATGAATAATAATTAGATACATTTGCGTTCTAGCTACTTATTATACGTATATATATATATATATGTGTATACATTAAGACAGTGTATGTGAGTGATTATTACATGCTGAAGAAAAACATTTGGATTTTTACTCAAACAAGTTAAACAAGAGATGGCCGGTTGGCGTTCCAGACAGGTCAGTGCAAGCAATATCGAACATTTCTTTCACACAACCATCATTATATATTGAAATTTTATCAACGATAATCGAGTATCTCAATTATTTAATAATATTATTCTATTTTATCAACTATTCATCGTCGCGTTTGACATAAAATTCATTACAATCTTTTATCTCTACCTTTTTTTTTTCTTTTTTTTTCTTTTCTTTCATTCAATCTAAATCTCAATTTGTAACTTTCAATTTCGAAATGAGTCTGCCTCTATATACAGTTGTGTGTACAATGCATATTGATCTATCCACACCTGTCATTTTGGTATTTCATCCCCGAAACTTTGCAATAATACGGGATTCCATTCTGCAAACATAAAGAAAAGAAAATATAAAGAAAACAAAAATTGATTTTCATGTCTCATCTAATACAATTAACGTTAAATGAAATTTTTTTTTTTTCCCCTGATTATTTAATCGATTTTTACTTTTTCATTGTAATTTTTATATTGAAACAGAAATCGCAATGCATCATTAACCTCGCAAAATATCCCATTGTCTGTATACATATTTATATATATATATATTATGCGTACACGTATTTGTATATATAGATATATACTTATGTAGATGTGTGTGTGCATGTGTAACCCCCATAGTATCCAATCGATAATTTCGTTAATATATTACGGAGTACACGTATTTTTTTCTTTTATGCCATTTTTAAAACCCATTGAAGTTTTACATCACTTTTATACCGATATATATATAGTTTTTACACAATAAAAATTTTTATTTCAGATATACGGTGTAATTCAGTGAATAACGTTTTTGTTACTCACACACCCGTGTAGTGAAAATAAAATTTTAAATTTAATGGAATTGCCATTGCTCGTATACAGTAATCATAATTTCTTGATACATCGGATTAAAAAAAAATAAAACAATATATAATAAATATAAAAAAATAATAATTTTAATTTTAAATCAATAAAATGATTGAAATAGGGACATGAGTGTAGATGCGTATTGCATTATGATAAAAATGTAATAAAAATGAAGTTTGAGAATAATTTGAGATGAATTGGACAGAAAAAAAAAAAATTTTTATCGGCAAAAATGTTGCCAAAGGGAAATTTTAATAATTTTTCAATCAAGTATTAATAACAACGATAATAATTATAGTAATATTAATAAATTAATTAATGTAAATTGTGTTTGATAAGCCAAAGATAACTAAATCACTTTTCGTAGAGAAAAAAAATATATGTTTGGCTGCTTAAAACATCATCAATAATAATACGAAAAAATATCCAAGGTCAATTTTTAAAGTGACACTGAGAGAATAAGTGATAATAACGTGTGTTAATATACTGAAGGGTGTTAGTTAACGACGAAACTATAATATTGAAACAAAAAAAAAAAAAAATAAAAATAAAAAAGGATAATATCATGGCGCGTAAAAGTGATAATTTGAAGACAATTAACGTCGCAGTAGTCGGCTTGTCAGGTACTGAGAAAGACAAAGGACAAGTTGGTGTTGGCAAGTCATGTCTATGCAATCGATTTATGAGATCACTCAGTGATGACTACAGTGTTGATCATATTTCTGTATTGTCACAGGTAAAGAGATTATTCATTAATTTATATAATGTACATTTTATCTTTTTTTTTTTTTTTTTTTTTAATTGCAATAATTCAATTTAAAATGCAACGTATGACAATGAAAACATTTAAAAAAAAAACATCAATTCTTTTTTTTTTATCAGTCGGATTTTAGCGGTCGTGTAGTCAATAATGATCACTTTTTGTACTGGGGTGAAGTAACGAAATTCGCTGAAGACGGCACAGAATATCAATTTCAAGTTATTGAAAATACAGAATTTATCGATGACGCATCATTTCAACCATTCAAAGGTGGTAAAATGGAGCCGTACGCTAAACGTTGTACCGCTACAAAAATAACAAGCGCTGAAAAATTAATGTATATTTGTAAGAATCAATTGGGAATAGAGAAGGAGTATGAACAAAAAGTTTTGCCTGATGGTAAATTAAACATCGATGGTTTTTTATGTGTATTTGATGTTAGCGTTGTGCCGAATCGATCAATTGAAAAACAAGTTGAAATTGTAGCAAATATACTTAATAATTTGGTAAAAACAAAAAAACCAATTGTTGTAGTTACAACTAAGAATGATGATGCCAATGAGCAATATGTAAAAGAAGCTGAAAAATTAATAATGCGAAAGGAATATAAAAGTTCTATTGTTGTTGTTGAAACATCAGCTCATGAAAATATAAATATTGATGCGGCATTTATTGTATTGGCACAGTTAATAGATAAAACAAAAATGCGAAGTAAAATTATTCCATATAGTGAGGCAGCTAGAGCACGTAAAGAATTATTGGATGCATCTACAGAATCGTTGCAAAGATTAATAAGAATACACGTCACTGATTATCGTGCATTGTGGTCACAAGCATCTAAGAAACTTGGACAGCACAAAGAATTCACAAATTTCGTTGAGTTATTTGGTATTGATGCAACACAACGATTATTCAGGCGGCATATCAAGAAATTAAAAGACGAACAGATAACTAAGAAAATTCAAGGATACCTCGACATTTTACCAGATATTCTCCATGAAATATGTCCCGATATTTCGAGTCTCATAAATGAGTAAGTTAATTATAGTCACTTGTAAATAATAAAATTACGTTTATTAATTATATTTAAATAAAATAATTCACGAATAATATTAAATAAGGGAATGGTCGACCGTGCAGCAATTTATCAAGGAACATCCAGATTTTCATCAACATTTTTACGAATGCCCCGAGGATATATCGTGGGTTGATTATGATTTTGGTGAAAATAATACGTCGAAAATTCCGTATGATGTTTTAGAAACGCCTGAGGCTGAAACTGTTTTCAAAAATCATATAAATGCATTGCAACAGGAACAAAGACGACTCGAGTACGTAAAATTTATTTATAACTCACTTGAAACATCCGCAATAATTAATAATTCAATTGACATGAAATTTATAAATACAGTGTCTGTCAATAAATATTCTTTAAATATATTTAATTAAATCATTAATTGCTTTTTGCTTTATTCTGGGTGACGTTTACTTAATGCAGACTTCCAAAGAGGTAATGATCTATCACTAAAATTTTGTTCAATTATTTTCGCTTATTAATAATTATAAAATTGCTGCTGTCATTGATTAACGCATGAAAAATTATCGTTATTAACTATAATTTATACACATAAATTTTTCTCAGACTAACATAGAGTTAAATTTATCATAATAGAAACAATTTTCTTATTTAACATTGAATTTTATCGTATATTTAATGAGATATTTGCATATTTTATTAGATGGAAGAAACAATTTAAACAATTACTTGAAGAAACTGGGTACGTTACGCCCGGCAAGCATTTGTCAGAAGTACGGGTACTATTCATGGGTCGTGAATGTTTCGAGGCGCTTTCTCATCATGATTGTCAGGAAATATATGAACAACATCAAAAGGAAATCATTGAAAGGGCAAAACATAATTTTCAAGTACGAGAAACAAATAGTAAATTTACAGCATGCTCTTATCGACATTTTATTTTATTATTATAATTTTTTATTTTTTTTTCATTTACCCTATCAGTATATATATTATGAAAAATGAGAAAAACGAAGAAAATAAAATTAATTTGATTTCTCTTAGGAATTATTGCTCGAACACGCGGACTTGTTTTACCATTTTAAGAGCATAGCACCGTCTGGTACTATTACGCAAGATGACGTTAAAGAAATCACTGACGCCTTACTAGATGACTTTAGGTAAAATTTCATATGTTCAAATTTAATATTTGATTAATTATTCAATAAAATATTTAACTGTATGTTTAATATAAAAATTTTATTTTTAATCAGGTACAAAGCATTGGATAGGCTCGATCAAGATCGTAAATTAATGTTATTACAGCATTTAAGTTTTATACATTGTCCAATTAGAGAACACTGTCCGGCATTTCCTAATTGCATGGATGCATTAATTGAGAGAATACTTGGTACCAAAGCACATAGGTAATTTCAATAGTCATTAAATAACTTTTTCACACGCACAATCGAATTAATAATCGATTTTTTTAATATTAATTAATAATTAATTGTTCTCCAGACCATCCTCGTGGAATCACAGTAGTCAATGGCAATTAACATCGGAAAATAATAAATTGAATTTGGTAATCCTTGGCAGTACCGGTCTCGGGAATGAATTTGCCCATGAAATAAAAACACAAACGGAGGATGATGAAGTAGAAATTGATTGCCAATTGTACACACTTGGTTATCGTGTTATTGATGGTGATGTTGGATTACCGCATAATTCATTTACGACATCTGATTTTATGCCGCACGGTAATTAAAAAAATATATTACATAGAATAGAATGAAAATTATTGAATAGAAAGTAAATATTATCTATTAATTTTTAGGTTCATTTTGTATTTACGCGAATGAAGATTCATTTGAATATATTCGATCGTCATTGGAAAAAACTTTATTGTCAAACTTGGAGCAAGAAGATCGATTACCATTTCAAGGATTGCCGATTGTTATTATGTTTGTTCCCGACGTGACTATTGATGAACTTGAGGCAATGCGACTACGAGAAGAGGGACAAAATCTTGCTGACAGTTTACAATGTCCATTTATTGATGTTTGCATTGAGGATTTGGAACCAGATAAGCGTTTTCCATCCACTTTAGTTAAAGAAGCGCTTCAACAACTCATTCAATCAATAAATCATCGAGCAGGCTTTTTGAATATTTATCAAAGTGTAATTGAATGCTTGGAGCCTGATATTAGGTGAGTAACTCATTCAATTATTTATAATTTATTTCCGTGAATGAATAAGCAGTTATTATTAACGTTGCATTTTTTTTTCTTCTACAGGATAATCATGTGCATGTTTTGCGGTGATCCCTATTCAGTGGAGAATGTACTCGGACCATTACTTAGTCATCAATGTTGTTTTCTTAGCGGTGAGAAATCAATTGTACTCGAGACATTTCTAGGTGATTCAAAACGTCGCGTCGAAGTTATCATATCGAGTTTTCATGGCGCAAATGCATTTAGAGATGAATTGGTGCATGGATTTATATTGGTTTATTCGACAAAGAGGAAAGCGTCTTTGGCAACACTCAAGTACGATTTAGTAAAAATATTTCTTCGAGAAATTTTTTTTATTTGGATAAACATTTGAAATATTTTTATTTTTGTTTTATGTTGAATTATTTCAGTGCATTTTCAATGAATATACCCAATCTGCCAATACAAATAATGGCTGTGACAGACACTGGTGGTGCTAATGCATTTTTCTGTAATGATTTAAGTCATTTACTTATCACAGAAGGAAACGCTACCGCAGATCGACTACAAGCACATTTTATGACATCAGCTTCGAGTTGCCAACAAAAAAGTAAAAAACAAAAATATAAAAATATTATATTTGAATTAAATAATTAAATTGTTCGAAATAAAATTAATTAATTTAAAAAATAAATTATTTCAGCGGCATTTTATACACCATTTTTCAAAGAGGTATGGGAAAAAAAACCGGAAATAGAGCAGGCATTTAATATGGAAGAGCCTGGAAATTTAAATGACAGCGGTGAAGGTACATTGGAATACTCCGCTCTACATCCTATGCCACCACCACGACATGAAAGTTACCATTTACAAACTCCCGATGATGGGTAAGTCCTCATCAAATGGTCTAAGAATAGTTTTAAATTTTGAGAATAACAGATATGTATATATGTACATGTTTACATCTGTGAGAACAAATTAAAAATCTAATGCAAAACAGTATGTCTGTAACTTTTAGAAGTGGTTCGGAATCCTATGAACAATTAACACCGGATGGAGAATTGGGCGATACGGGATTGAATGAACAATTTAATGACAATAGAGCCACACCCAGTGATGATAGTGATATTTATAGTCAAGTTGATTTTCATCGTGAAGAACGAGAACGCGAATCACTGAAGGGCGGAGATTTCGCTAATAAATTAACTGGTGAGTAAATTAATTTTCATTTTCTAATAGATTGAATTGAAAATATATCATTTGTTTATCTGATTATTTATGTTGGTTGTTTTTTTATGTATTATTAGGATGGGTTAAAGATACATTCAACATACATCATGATAATGTATCAAACACATATTCACATCGAGCTTTCACAACGGGACGACGACACATTCCACAAATAAAATCACGACCAAAAGGCAGTAGTCAAACATTGAAACAACCAGGGAAAATTAATCTTAAAGATTTTTCTAATGTTACTGACGCGATAGCACGTATGAGTACCGCAGAAAAAGTTGATCATGGCTCAAAAATGCTGGGACACGCACCATTAGCTACGCCTGAACTCGTTGATCTTGATTATGCTCATCCCAAAGATGTTGTCGCCAATCTTTATCCACCATACGATGGTGAATATGCATATGCACTTGTGCAAGATTCGATTGCGAATAATAAATCGAAATTACGACACAGACGTGAGAAGGGTCAGCCATGTGAGTATTATAATGAATTTTTTTTTCTCTTTAATATTACTAAACACTCCAGTAATTAATTTTTTTATTTTGCTTTCATTTTTTCTATAGCTTACAGCGATTCGGATTCAGAGTGGAGTTCATTGGAACGTCAACGAGCGGACGTTATGGGAAAAACCAATAAGAAACCTTCGAATCACAAGAGAACACGCAAGAAACGTACAGCGATTCCTGTTGCAACACCCAAAGTACCATCATTAGCCAATATTGGTGGCGGTGGTGATGCTAATATTCCACTGATTTACAGCAAAGAGGATAAAAACTGGCGAATCGATCCAACTGAACGAGGTAAAAATAATTTAATTGTAATCATCAATTTAATTTTTTTTTTTTTTTTTGTATTCTCTTTATTTTCATTATCGTATTGATTATTTGGCGTTTCTGAATTGTTTTTACTCAGTTACTCAAGATAGATATCACAATGTTAATTCAATAGTATCGAGTGAAACGCCAGATAGTTCTGAATCAAGTGAGCCAGAGCACGGCACGAGATCAAGATTAAAACCAAATAAACTTGGTGCGATTAGTGTCAGAAAGAGATTTGGAAATTCGGCAGCAACGCTACAACATCCATTCAACCTGAAACATGTGACTCAGGATATGTTCAGTGTGTCCTGTGAGTCAATAATTATTCATTGAAAGAAATTTGTATAATGTAGGCGGAAAAATAATTCTTCATGGTTGGATTCCATTGTTTTTTTTTTGTTTCAATTTTTTTAAATAGTTTTACAAGTATTGAATGGTGCAGATTATTTATGCATGGGCTCGAATACTGCGAGAAGAGGAAACAAATTCCATTATACTGGATTTCATTCTAAAACTATGTCATTAATTTATTACAGATGATGAATCCAGTCTAGACGTTTCATCACCCAGAGAAATCAATTCACCCAGTGTAAGTTTTTTTTTCTTAAATATAAAATTTATTTTTACTGTGAATAGGTAGAAGTATATATAAAAAAAAACTTACAGTTTGGAATATTAACAAAGGGTAAAGATTGCGAAAAATTGGCGAGGAAGAAGGACAAGCAAAAGGCTAAGGAGGATGAGAAATTGGAAAAACGACGACAGAAGGAGGAAAAATTGAAGAAACATGCGGAGAAGGAGCGTGAGAGAGAAAAAAAGAAACAGGATAAAATAAAACAGACAAGGGGTACAAGTGGCACAGCCTCCATTTCAGGACAATCACAACAATCCCTTATTGAGGATTTTGCACAGAGTGAAACTAATCGGATACCATTATTTCTGGAAAAATGCGTGCATTTTATTGAGGACGAGGGATTGGATTCAGAAGGAATTTATAGGGTCCCGGGAAATCGGGCTCACGTTGAATTATTGTTCCAGAAATTTGAAGAAGGTACGTTATAATTTTTCATGTATTTATTTTATATCACTTGAACAAAAAAAAAAATTCATTCCCGTTCATTATTTAATTTTCAACTTTTTTTTTATTTTTGCAGACGGTAATGTAAACATACATTCATTGGATATTCCTGTGAATGCTGTTGCGACAGCGCTCAAAGATTTCTTTTCGAAACGACTACCACCCCTTATCGATAAGGAACGTATGACAGAACTGGAAGATATTTCGGGTGTGTGTCAAAATAATTAATTTATTTATTAACTTATTTGTGATAATTTTACTATGTTAATGTTTTTATTTATGTTGTTTTCTTTCATCAATGTGACGTTATTAGGTGCACGAGGGATCAGCAAACCGATGTCTGCCACATGCATGAATATGGAAGGTACGTAATCGCTGAATAAATTTAAATATCGCAAATAAAATTGAATGCATAATGTAATTTTTTTTTTTTTTTTTCATTATTATTGGTAGATCGAAGTTGCCGATTACTCGCTCTACGGTTGATGCTCAATAAATTGAATCCGGTTAATTTTGACGTTCTCAAATTTATTTTTCAACACTTCGTAAAGTAAGTCATAAATTATTTTTTTAAAATCATTGTAATTAATCACAAAGTGGCGAAAAAAATCGAATATATTCAATCTTCATAATTTTTTTCTTATTCTAGAATTGCGGAGAATTGCAAGTTGAATAGTATGGACAGTAAAAATCTAGCAATCTGCTGGTGGCCTACACTATTACCAATTGAATTTAATGACTTAGGCAGATTTGAAGCAATGAGACCATATTTGGAGGACGTTGTTCAAACAATGATTGACCAATATCCATTCCTATTTTGTGACAAAGAAGCCATTGTGATGGTTTAGTAATGGACTTTCAATTAATTAATGGAAGAGTAAGCGGCAAAATGAAAAAGGTAAAAATAAAGCGAGGACCTAATAATTAATGGTGTATAGAAAATAAGCGATTATTTATTAAAATTAAGGTTATCATTAAATACAAGCAACTACTGAATTCTTTGGGCCTCGAAGATTATTTGAAAGTTTTTACAATACACGCTAATATAATAAATGATAACAAACCGGCATAGTGCTTAGTATTACTTTTTAATAATTAATGATAAAATAAATTCATTATGGTAATGGGCGCGTTTGTACTAGTCCAGATTGTTGCAATGGATGCATGTAGTATTTTTTATTTTATTTTATTCAACATTGCGATGATTGTGAGATGGACAAACCAAATGGTGCCACTTTTTTTTTTTTTTTTTTTTCAATGAACCAAATGGCGATGGAGCGCAGGATAATGAAAATAAGGAGAGAAATAATAAGAGTCAATCATTGTGTCATAAAATCGGGAGAGCGTATTTTTTTCTTTTATATAAACATACATAAATATACATATATATATATAAATAAATTCTTTGATGATTATATTGAATGGAATTTATTTATTCTACTACGTAAAATTGTAGTATATAAGAGAAAAACAACTAAATTGGGTTTGCGTTTTTTCTCTTTTTATTGCATTTTATTTATAAAATGAATCGAAAACAAATAAATATTGATATGACTGTACTGAAATACATTCAAATTTTCATTTTGCAGCGTTTGTAAATTGAATCAATTAAATCAAGAGTTACAACGTGGAAAAAAAAATTGTTTTTTAAGGTATTACGTTGTGCCATGCCAATCGTATCTATTTACATTTTTATCGATGTACGGCAGTGATAAATACGTATTTGCTTATACCATTCCGTCTGAAAAAAAAAAAAAAAAAAAAAAAAAAAAATAGATAAGTATGACTTTTCAACGCCAAAAAAAAGTCAAATCGGAACAATAATCTTGATTTGTTATTATGTGAATTAAATGAAAGAACAAAGCGAAAAATAAATTATGAGAGTATTTTTACTCTACGTTACATTACGGACAATCCATGGAAACATGTCAGTGCACCACAGTTAAAGGCTCATGTATATATGATATTTTTTTTTTTTTTTTTTTTTTTTTTTTCATCTCTAAGTTCCACAGCTGTGACACACGTATGTCTGTGTCCTGAAAAATGGAAAAAAAAAAAGAAAAAACAAACAAAAAAAAATTATCAAAAATAAATTTTAATAAATTAAGAAAAATAATCAGTCGATTATAGAAGTTAAAATACTGAACAAAAAATAATAATAATAAAATAAACAAATGTAACAAAAAGAAAAATTCAATATAAAATCTTAGGTATTGGGTAAAAAACGGCTGTCAATGGGTAAATTACGGACAATAGTCGTAAATAAGTTTTTCACTTCTGCCTTAGTTTATAATACGAAAGTAGGGTCGCGGTCGACAGTCAATTGTAGAATTATATTAATCACATGGAAATTTTCTACAAACGATTATATTAAAATGTTTTAATGTGAATTATATAAATGATCGATGCACAATTATTGCCACCGTGTATTGAAAACAATAACAGAAAAAAAAAAGTATGAATGTGTTTTACCTATGGACTTTCGGAAAAAAAGAAGAGAAATCAAACTTGATAAGCAGTTTAATAAAATGCATATGAAATTTTTTTTCTGAACATTGACAGCCAATTGAATTTTACATGATAATGAGAGAGAAAGAAAGAGTAATATGCTTTACACATACATATAGACAAAATTAAATGAGAAAAAATATATATACATACGAATCTCCGGAATGTTTTTGTCTATTGATTACAATTGAGTGAAAATGTTACGTCGTCGAGAAGATATACGCATAGACGCTTGGAAAGCTTAATCAGTGTTGTATTTATAGTGAGAAAAGAAAGATGTAATAATTATAATATTTCCATTGATTATAAAAAAATAATAAATATAAGTCGTCAAGTTGTCTATTAAACTCGACGAAAACTTGTATTTGACCCAATTTTTAGTCGTAAACGAGGTTTTATACATTCGTACGTATGTAATATTGAGTATTGTGTAACAATGTAATAGAAAAACTGAAAAAAAAAAAACAGTGATAAATCAATGGTTACAAATAATGTATTATTGAATTTTATGGATCTCTCAATGAATATTTATTACAAAAAAAATAATGTGCAAATGCACTAATCGAAATAGTTCACTATAGATTTACTGATCTGTAAGAAAATAATTTTTTCATATTTATTTTTTCGTTTATTTTATTATATTTTTATATATTTTTTTAATATTTTTTTTTCCTTTTCAGTCAGACATCGATCTTCTTGAAATTTTTTTTTTCTGTGGCAATGCCTAATAACAAATTATTCACAAAACATGATGTTCAATTTGTCATAATGAATTAAATAATTGGCCTCAAACATTTTTTCTTTTATATTTATACTTTACACCTCGAAATAATGAGGAAGACCTCTATACAACACTTTAATGCATGTCATGTCGGTGTTCACGAGAGATTAATGAAACAGTTTAAAAATATCTGCAATAGAAAAATACGAGCCTACAACTAATGATGAAGATTGATTTGATGGAATGAGATGAAAAGAAGTGGGGAAAGGGTAGAGTAAGGGGGGGGGGGGGATAGAGAAAAAAAAGAGATAAATAGATGATAACAATAGCAATCAATTTTACAATGCTGAACCATTTCAATGACTAAAAAATAGAAAAAAAAATTTCATCTTCAATAATATTTAAACTATTATGCATAACGTGAAGTGAATGATAACAGGAGTAAAAGGGTAAAAAGATAAATTGTGTGGAATGTAAAACATATAGAGCGTAAGAGAAAAAAAAATGTAAGAGTAAATATGAAATAAAAAATAGATACAGAACAATGAAGAAAGTGTGAAAAGTAATGAGAATTTATGAAAAAAACAATAGATCGGAAATAAGAAAGCGCCAAATAATAGTATCGAAGTGGACATAAGTTGATTGGTATTGTACTTAAAATTTGAAAAAAACAAAAAAAAATCTGAATTTTCAGGCATTTTAAAGCTTTTTAGTCCTATTTTAGCATTTACGTATAATTAAAATTGAGAAAAGAAAATCTATTCGAATATTGGCGTATCGCTGTAAGACTGTCAATAGTATTAAAAAGAAAAAAATCACACGATCGATGTGATAATTTTAAAAAAACAATAATAATAATAATAATATAAATTGCGAATATTATCAGAAATTGTGTCAACTTATCTATTTTGTTTTTCGAAGGGAAAAAAAAATTATTCAATATAAAATATTAATTAACAATGAATGAGATATGACGAAAAAATCATATGATTAACATTCACGTTTTTATAAATCAAACAAAATAAAAAAATAAATTTGATTAATTGGATTGACTAAAAAATGATATTATATCACATGCCACAATGAGGAAGAATTGTTTTACATACATGAGATTCTTACCTTCCGTCTGTATTAAGTCGAAATATTAATTGTAACAAAGCTTCTTGATATATGTATATATTGTTGGCTCACTTCGAATACATATATCAGAACACTGATATTATTATTATTATTATTATTATTATTATTATTATTATTATTATTATAACTATCATTATTATTATTCAAAATTCATGATAGGGAGTATTGATCGAATGTGCAGGGTAAACGAGAAGAAATATGATATTAATAACGTATGAGAATAGCGCAACGAAAAAAAGATAAAAGAGAAACGGAAAGATAAATATAAATATTAAATTATTTAATGTGCTCTCGTTAAAATCCTTGGTCGAATATAATGTTTGCGCGCATTGTATTTATATAACTGATAGAAAAACGAAAAAAAAAAAACAAAAAAAAAAATGAAACAAATAATATTAACAATAATTGCTATTTGAATGAAAAATTAATTATTCCAACCAGTCCAAATTTTTATTATTGAAATATATGAATTCATAAATTTTATTTGGATACAAAAGATGGAAAAAAATAAATTAAAGAGAAATAATAAAACTGCTCTCATTGAACTTTGCGTGTGTGATTACAAGTCCGATTGAACTTTGCCATGTGGAAAATTAATGTATTCTCGTTAAAGTTGATTTATTAATGTAAAGACTGACATTCTGAGTTAAGGTACTCACTATTATACAAATCATTAGGAGATTCTGTTGGCGCTATTGTGCATACTTGTAATCCAACGGAATAGTTTGATCTG
This sequence comes from Dinocampus coccinellae, assembly GCA_963920625.1. Lineage (NCBI taxonomy): Eukaryota > Metazoa > Arthropoda > Insecta > Hymenoptera > Braconidae > Dinocampus > Dinocampus coccinellae. The sequence goes on along the minus strand of OY987188.1, from coordinate 3,286,326 downwards.
AGAGACGTGAATACGAGCGAGAAAATTACGTAAAATACATAGATTTAAAATGCGATGACGAGTATTAATTGAGAATTCAGTCTTTGGTATTGTAAGTACGTACGTAAAATTTTGCCGTTGAGAAAAAACGAAAACGCGAGAAAAAAAAAATGAAAAAGAAAAAAAAATTCAAATAAAAAGTGCGTTGTGAAGAAAGGGGAGGGGGGGATAGCGACAAGAAAAAATCACCTGAACTAAAAATAAAAGAAATAGCGCCTACAATTGCTTAATTATAATTTTTCGTTTGTCTTATTAAATGAGAGAGAGTGAAGAATTTTTATTTCTTTTTCATTTTTCATTCATGATTAAATCATAGTAACGAATTAAAAATAAAAATCAGCGAAAAGAGAAACAATATAAAATGAATCACAACTTGAACCAAAAGAAAAAAAAATAATAAAAAAATCATCTTTATGTATAATTTGAACATAGTTCATTGTTATCAATTTCTATTTTATAATATCCATAACTTGAAATATTTTTTAATTTCCTAACACAATTCTGAAACTCATCTATAGTACCATATCGTCGTCTACCTGAATTCAACAATATCGTAATTACTATTAAACTTGTGCTTTATTTACAGAGCAACATGAATAGACCAGAGGAGAAGGTCGTACATTTAATGATCTCTCTCTACTTTTTTTCCTATTTTTCTTCGAATTTTCAATACGTTATAGTTACAAATGTGGGTGAGGTGGTTCACCAGTAAATTTATACATTTCCATATCTATGTTTTTATGTATATGAGAATGTGTGTCAGTGGGTACAAATATTAGTACCTCAAGAGTAAGGCGATCAATTGAGAAAGCGATTGTGATTAACGGTGGAATGAAGACTAAAGATATTACAGGATTATATTCAATGGATGAAACAATTCTCACTCAAATGAGATTTTCATTTTAATGAACACACATATAAAATTATATATATATTGCGTTTAAAAAAAAAAATTAAAAAACAGTATGAAATGAATAAGATGCGGCTATTTCGTTACATACCACTTTTTCTTGTGATTTATATAGATAATTTATTTTATTTTTTTTTTCGTATCTCATTACGACATCCAATTTATTAAAGGAAAAATTCATCACGTTCTACGTGTATTTGACATATATACATTTACATTAAAAGAAGAAATATAATGATGAAAAATTCAACGCAAGTTTGTCAGGGGGTGTATTCATGAATCTAAAAAAATATATGTATGTATATGATGCATATGTATGAAAAGAAAGGGAAAAAAAAAAAAAAAAAACAGAAACCGTCTCACTAAATGATGATAGCTGAACAAATGAGGAAGACTCACGTCAATGTTTCTTTGCAATATTTTTTTTTTCTCTTTCATTTTTTTTTTTTTTTTTTTTTTCTTACAATTCAAACGATAGTGTCATACACTTTTTGTTTCTCAACTACACGAAATTCATAAAGATTTGGAAGATGAAGATAAAAATATAGTGGTGAAATTGCAAGTGATGAGAAGAGCGGAAGAGCGAGAATGTTGAGTGTGTGTTAACATTCAGTAGGTAAAGTCGTATTTTAGACAGACATCGCGCACCATGTCAACTGTGTCATTTACTTTTTTTCTAAATTCATCGCATAAATATATATATATATATATTCCCTCCATTACTTTTTGACTGTTCGTCAATCGGAAGTGATACTGACAGTGATTCCTGCTGTGATCGAAAATGAAGAGAGAAGTGGATGGGCGGTGAAAAAAAAAAAAAAAAAAAAAAACGAGAAATAAATTCGTCTATACGCACACGAAAATTTTCTCTTGTTTTGTGATTCGAGTTACTTCTTTATTAGCGGATTAATGAAAGTTCTTCTTTTTTGTTCCACTCATTTTCTCACTCCCTCGTTGTCTACAATAAATAGTAAAAAATGTTGAAGATAGTTTATACATAATACCACCCCGAATGTATCTCCGCTGGATTAAAAGTACCCCTACGACGAGTTTTACAACGTTCACAGTATCTATTCGCCCGGAAATTAAAGCGTCGTCGCCTTTTCTCTCTCTCTCTCTCTCTCCTTCTCACTATTCCTCTTTATTTTTCCCTCTGTCTTCCGTTATATTTTTCTTTCAGTGAACTAGCACGAAAATGAATAGAATTTTTTTTTTTATATTCTGGTAGAATAATAATATAACAGGACGATGGTGGACGGTTGCTTTTGCCAAATTAACGTCCCACCAACAAACATTGTTTCTTTCTTGCACTTCTACTTATACTGTCCACATTTTTATTTTTTTTTATTTTATGACGAGACAGGGACGTATGAGGTTCTTAAATCTTCAAGTTGTTAACCTAGTTCGCATAACCGCACGTCACGAGGAATGTATACACTAGATCCCGATGTTCTCTGACCCTTTCTGGAAGGAAAATTTAAAGAATTCTAAAAAGAGCTTTTTAAAGAGTTTTTTCTCACATCCTGATATTTATCACTGACCATCACAATGTATATGTATATGTATATACATAACTACGTAAAAAATCACAATATTTTTCATGTCATTTGTGATGGGGAAAAATTTCTGTTGATATACATACACACAACTGTGAACGAATTATTATTTATTTTTTTTTCAAGCCCTTTGAATTATTGCATTAAACTAATAATTGACAATAATAGAGGAAGGAAATAAAAAAATAAACGAAAAAAAAAAAATTTTGTTTTTCCCCTCCAAAAATAATAAAGTGGAAAATTTTTTTTTTAATTTATATATATATATTTTATTTTGAATAATAATTTGGTAATTTTTGCAGTCGAGTAATGTATACCGTGAGTTACAAAGTCGTATTTTGACTTCATCTACTCACGGCCCACTCTCATTTTATCATTGTTTTATTTTTTTTCCTTCAACTATTCACCCATATTCATATACTTCTCAAATGTGTAACTGATGCTCGTGGGTAGCAATGCGACCGACGATGAAAGGCCACTTGCACTCTGACGTTATAGTCCCGCACGTTCATTAGTGGCACAAGTTTATTTTCTTTGTTTTTTTTTTTCTTTTTTATTTTTATTGAAGGAGATATACAATGTATGTAGGTATATATTAATGTTTATTTATATAAACACACAATTCTATGTTGTAAAAATAACTGAGGGTTAAAATGACTATATTTTTTTTTGTTTATACAATAAATAAAGAACTAACATGATAAAAAAATTTGTGTTTGAATGATTAACGAAATATTTATTTCCTGAATATTCATCATTATACGAATTTTGCTTGTTGAATATAAAAATATAATGAAATAAAAAATAAATAAATAAATAAATAAAGGGAAAAAATGGTTAAAGTAAAAATGTCGGTGTACCTATATCATAAATGGAAGATTAACCAAGTAGATGTTGTTACGATGAAGAAAAATAAGGACCATATATTTATCTGTATAGGCTCAGGCGTCTTTGAAATAAAATAAAAATAAAAAAATAAACTGCATGATACAGAAATAGTAGTAGTAAAAGACATTTTGGGGAGGTAGAATTCAAGATTAGTTCAAGGCCTTTAGGGGAAAACAGAAGAAGACGGGGAAAAAAAAACCCGTCGTTTCTCGATTATATACACCATGAGAGGGAGAGGGAGAGGAGTGTGCGTCCCCTTTACTTACAAAATATATATAGAGATAGATGATGAGGCAAAGAAACTGAATAGACGGACCAAGGGTGCGTGCACTCACATTGTAAAGGTGCAGGAGAATAGCGATGGAAATGAACGCAGGGTTGGAAAAACGGGTGGCGGCACCGACCGGCAGTGGTAGAAGGCGTATGACGTCACTCGATAGAGTGTTGCCCAGGTAACGGGAGCGTTACGGCGTCGGGACGCCACGCGTCGCCACTGATGCTGTCCCCGTAAAAATCAATTTGGGCTCTTCTTGGCTAGGTATAACGTTCTGTGTTGGTAGAAGGGACAGACGGTCGAGAGAGAGCTGTTCTGTCACGGGCGCGCGGCATTTACGCGTCACATCCAACGCGCCGGGGATATTTGGTTACAGCACATCACGCTATTTACATTAACACTGCCGGCAAAAAAATAAAAAAAGAAGAAAAAAAAAACAAAAAAAAAAAAACGAAAATTCGTCGCAATCTTCATGTCATTCGTTGTTAGTCCCCCTCCTTTCCCTTTGCACTCACATACGTTTCTGTATACGCATTCGCCGACACACGACCAATCACACACTTGCACTGTAGATATTTAGATTTTCACTACTTTTGATGTAAGTAGCAGTTGGGCATCGACTCATCTAGTGTTTGTATACGGACACTCGTGCTCTCGTCTATTTAATTTTCGTATACTCACGTCATTTGCTGAATATTGTTTTGAGGAAAATTTCAACGATCACAAAATAAAATCGAGATATAATGAAAAAAATAGAAAAATAAAAGATAAAAAATAAGAAGAAGAGGAAGAAGAAGAAACGGAAACAGGAATGTGAGGGGAAAATAAAATAAATACATAAATAAATAAATATATGAATAAAAAGAAATAAATAAAAAAAAAAGTAAAATTCGAGCCGGGGGTAAAAAGCCAAGCAGTCTCGCGCGCGCCCGTTTATTTTTCTCACTCGGATCCGATACATTTTTTTCAACTTTATATCGAGCACATTTATCTATTTATTTCCTTTTTTCTTTCTTTTTTTTTCTTTTTTTTTTTTCTCACCTGATCCTGTAACTCATGTCATCGCAGAGTTGGTGGCCAACATGTACGATGATTATCGATGATAGTATAAGAAAAAATAAGAGGGAGAAACAAGACGGAATGAATAGTTGAGTGAGAGAGAGAGAGAAAGAAAGTGGGAGAAAGCTGAGTGAACCGAATTTGCCGGCCACGAGAGGGCGGTCCATCGTAGGTGGTGGTGGTGGTGGTGATGGTAGCGAGGGGACGATAGTGTATGTGCATGTATGTGTATAGAAGCTTACGGGGTTCTTCACTATCTGGCTTTGCGTCAGTACAATCTCAAACTGGCTGGCGAATGAATCGTTGGTGATATTTGCGATGTGTAAAATAATATCCGGGTGCGGACAGATATAAATTATTTGTGATTGATATAAGTGAGTGAAGGAGAATAAAATTGAACTATTTTATTTTGTTTTGTATTGTTTTGTTTTGTTTTTTTTTTTTTTTTTGAATCAGAACACATGAAATTTCAGTAATTTCATCATTTATTTTTGTTTTGATTTTTGATTTCATTTGGATTCAACGAAAATATAATTGATAATAATAATTGTTGTGAGATTATGTATGTGCTATTAAAATAGACATTGTGATTGATAGATGATGTGGTGGTGGAAAATTGGATGAAAAAGTCGAGGAGAAAAAAAAAAAAAAAAAAAAAGTAATAATAAGTAATGAAAGAAGGGAAAGAAGAGATGAATTGAGTGAAAGCGATTCTGAGAGACATCAGCTAACACTGTGTAAATACATGGCTATGTGTGATATGCATGAGTATGTAGTTGTGTGAATCTAATTTTGGCTGGGTCTCGTTGAAAGAGCAAGTGGGAAGTCGTGATGATGATGATGATAATTCTGATGATAATGCTATTGCCACTGTTGGTGACCGAGAATATTATGAAATTAATAATGACAGTATAAACGTAAAATGAGAACGTACAAATGAACAAAGGATTTAGCTGTGTAAACTATTTCAATGCAGTTTAAAAACTGTGACAGCGAAAAAAAAAAAAAAAAAAAAAAAAAAAATGAACAGAAATTAATAATAATAAATGACAAAGTAAAAATACGTACACATGATTCATAATAAAAATTGGAAAAAAATAGTGGGACGTTTTATTACTATTATTAAAGTGGCGATTGAAAGTGTTTGAAAATAAAAATAATAATAATAAAACGAAAATTGTCGAAACTGTTGTGTTATGTTTTGAAGATTTTCAAAGAGAGGAAAAAAAAAAAAAAAAAAAAAAAAAAAAGTAATGAACATTTTCGCGCGCTGAGGGTTATATCGATGATGGTGGACGGCACGTTGCCAGGACGTGATTGGCCGCTGGTGCCGCGTGTGCAGTTGTCCCAGCATCAGCAGCAGCAGAAGCAGTTATGCCTGATCTGCTCGAGGTTGCCTTTGGCCTCGTTAAAACCTCGATAAAGAAGAGTAACATCATCTCCAACAAACGTTGGTGATATCGTGGGTAGTGTGTGAATGTGTAAAATTGATTTGAACATTTCTTTATTCCTTTTTTAGTAACTTGTATATTAATTATTTTTTGTTTATATTGAAAAATATATTGGGATTATATTGATAATTATGAGAAATAAAATTTTACATTGAAGATGATCGCTTTGATGTTGAAAAAATTAATTGCAAATAATTTACAATTAATGATAAATATAAAATTAATTATGTGGAATGAGAGATGATGCGGTGGTGGATATTTAATGGATTGAGGCTCATGCATACGGATTATTGGCCGTAAATAATAAATTAGTGTATACGTGTATGTGTGAATTTATTGTTGAAAAATGGCAATAAATTAATTGGCGGAATAATTATTTACAGACATAAATAAGATTGGAGTGAAACTGAAATCGTTATTCCACCGTCGAATATGGCCTCGGTGGCAGCGTGGCTGCCGTTTGCACGGGCAGCGGCGATCGGTTGGGTACCGATCGCCACACATCCATTACCACCACCACCAATACCCAAGGACAGACGTAAAGCCGATGATGAAAAATTGTTGATAAATGTTAGCGGTCGTCGTTTTGAAACGTGGCGAAATACATTGGAAAAATATCCAGACACACTATTGGGATCGAATGAACGTGAATTCTTCTATGATGAAGACAGTAGAGAATACTTTTTTGATCGTGATCCAGATATATTCCGTCATATATTAAATTATTATCGTACAGGTAAATTACATTATCCAAAGCACGAGTGCCTCACAAGTTATGACGAGGAGTTGTCATTTTTTGGTATATTACCGGATGTTATTGGTGATTGCTGTTACGAAGATTATCGTGATAGAAAACGTGAAAATGCTGAGAGACTTATGGATGATAAATTGAGTGAGAGTGGCGATCAAAATTTACAACAATTAACTGACATACGTGAAAAAATGTGGCGGGCATTTCAAAATCCACATATATCAACGGCGGCACTTGTATTTTATTATGTCACTGGTTTTTTCATTGCCGTTAGTGTATTGGCGAATGTGGTCGAGACAGTTCCGTGTGGCGCACGTCCAGGCAAAGCTGGAACATTATCGTGCGGTGAACGATATAAAATTGTATTCTTTTGCTTGGACACAGCGTGCGTTATGATATTTACTGCTGAATATTTATTGAGGTTATTCGCTGCGCCAAGTCGATGTAAATTTGCCCGTTCAGTTATGTCAATAATTGATGTTGTTGCTATTTTACCATATTACATTGGCCTCGGTATTACTGACAACGACGATGTATCCGGGGCCTTTGTTACCCTCAGGGTCTTCCGTGTATTTCGTATATTCAAATTTTCACGTCACTCACAGGGTTTACGTATTCTTGGTTATACCCTTAAATCATGCGCGTCTGAATTGGGATTTCTTGTATTCTCATTGGCAATGGCAATTATTATATTTGCCACAGTGATGTTTTATGCTGAGAAAAACGTCGAGGGAACGAATTTTACTTCAATTCCAGCAGCGTTTTGGTATACAATTGTCACCATGACTACATTGGGGTGAGTTTTTTTTTTTTTTTCTTTTTCATTTGATTCTATTTCATTACAAACAAATAATCAGCAATAAATTATTGTTTGTTGATTAATTATTACGATTACAAATATAATTACTTATTCATCTCACTCGCGTAATAATAAATAATGCAGAAAATAAACTGGTAAGCACTCGAGAACCTCATTCAGATTTTCAATGTCATGAAAGTTATAATTTTAATAGAATGATAAAGCCGATGAATAAAGACATGAGGATAACGAAAAATAATGTCACTGTCAATATTTACTTATTTAATTAACTCTACATTTATTCATAAATGTATATATATACATTTATACACGTACATATATATTTATTTTTCTATCGCAGTCGGAATTAAAATCTATGTCAATGATATTTTTGTACTACTGTTTTTTTTTTCTTTCTGTTTTCTCTTATTTTCTGTCTTTTCTTTTTCTTCCGTATTTTTTTTTTTTTGTTATTTTTTTTTTTTTTCCCCCTCGAACATACGGACAGCTGACAGAATTTAAATACCCTCAATTTAAAAACATACATCGTCATAGAGGAATATAACTCGTATAGAGTGAAATAAAAACATATATTTGTTGATACAAACATTTCGTACTTGATAAAATATTTGATTGTACATGTACACTTTTGAATATTTTATACAATTTATTGTGAGATTGTTTTTGACAGTGGTTGCAGGTGTCAACTACATCACATGTATTTCCATTTCTCTCATTCTCTTTATTATTATTATTTTTTTTTCCCTTCTCTCACAGTCTCTCAACCTTTTATTTCAATTCTCATGATATATATATATATATATATATATATATAAATATATTCTGTAGTCATTCTCAGTTGGCGTGTATGTTCAGTACAGTGCATGTTCAAATTGTCGGTCACTCTTCCTTCAAACTTTAATCGTCGGATCAACAGGTGTTTCAAGGTAAATTCTAGTACACCTTTGCTATCTCTTTCCTTTACTCACACTCCATCTCATTCTCCACTTTCCTCCCTCTCTGCTCCTTTTTCTACTTTTCTCCTTTTTTTCCTTGTCTACATATAAATAATGATTTTCATTTCCACTTCCATCTTCATATTCACATTAATTCATCACCCAATCACAATAATTTTCCTAGCAATAACAATTTTCATTCATTCATTTGTATCACCCTCGAGATCTAACCCATTAAAGAAAAAATCATATATATATATATATATATATGCACGCACACGCACACTCACAACACCCGCGTCTAATAAATGTACGAAAATATTTATTTTTACTACGTATACAAGTATAAATATTTCAACCAAAAAACAATAACAATAATAATATTTTAAAATATAAATAATTTGTGAATTCTATTTAATATATACGTAGTAAATTTTTCCTGATATTTTTCTTTATTTACTTACGAGTCGACCTCTACTCCCCCTCCCTTTACTCTTCCTGCTGTTCATATAAATATATAACTATTTACATATATATACACATACACCGATATATATGTATATATATGAGTAAAGCCAAAAGGCGTTTTCCATGTCTTCTGGTGCATAATACATGGGATCGCTGTTGTATTATGCTTGCCTGTTACTCGCTCGCCAACGTTCTCTCATACATTACGTATAGGAGATATATACATATATAGATATATACGTACATGTATGTATAAATGGGTTTGGCTGTGTCATAGACTACAAGGGCGCAGTTTGTACGAGTCTACATTGGTTTATGGCCGTCTCGTGGTTAACTCCGCGTGCTGTTCATCGTCATTTATAATATATATATATATATATATATATCTAATACAATGTCTCGTATCGTGTGTTGGAATGCAACTATTCACATGTAGTCACTTATATATATGTCTGGCTAATATCGTGGATATACACAATTTTGCGTCCACTTTTCAGACAGGTGTTTATATCTACATAGGTTGACCTATAAGGGAACTTGAATATACGTACGCTCGTTCGCTTCGCTGACACGGCATTGCGGTCACTGGGCTATGAGAAGTTAACTTTGTTTTATTCTTGCGCCCTCCATCTTTACATATATGTATAGTTGTGTTCTATTTTGTTGTTCTTTATTTATTTATTTATTTTTTTTTTCGCTTCTTTATATAACACATGTCCCCTAAGCGATAAGAGTTTTTTTTCTTCACGTATTTTTTTTTTTTCTTCAACATTCGCTATTCTTGTACAAGTTTTTTTTTCCTTTATTTTTACTGTCTATTGGATATCACACCCTAAGGATATTTATAATTTATCCCTTCATTTCTAGCTCGATACACTTGTGTTAATATACGCGCAATTGTTCTATTTTCATATCGTTATTTAAATTATTTTTATTTTTACACTTGAATATAATTTCTTCTTTTTTTTTTGTAATTTATATATTACTTTGTATCGTATTATTTCTTCATGTATTATTTATGTAGATAAAAAAAAAAAATAAAAAAAAAAAAGTGTATATTTGTACCGCAGTAAAAAGTGACAATTTTTGAATTTAAACGATGTAATAATATTTTGTATGTATAGGTCATGTGGATGTTATATATATTGCGTGATCATGTTATACATTTGATGGTGATCGAATATTCATTGCGACCACGATATATATGGAAGTATCACCATCTGGATCAAATATATATTTACAAACGGCTGAACAGTATGCGGTAATCCGAAGAAAATTTCTATTATTTTCTTCTTTTTTTTTTTTTTTTTTTGTGGAATCGAAGGTTATCGCAATTAAATATGAGACGAAGGTATATAAAGGATTTGTGTGACGGTATCGGTGTCAGGATATGTGGTTGTATTTGTATATTATGATCGGAGAAAGCTTGAAATATTGTATGTTTATATATATATATTTTTATATTTGGATGAATGCACATGTTGAGTATAGGTAGAATTTATGTTCAATATTCTGAGCTGCCAGGGTGATTTATTGCATCAATTTTTCGCTATTCGAGCGTGTATCCACTCAAACTCTTTAAAAATTTCTCGTTGCTGTGCTATCTGGACATATTGTATTTCTTGGTATTTTTTTTATTTTATTATTTTTTTTATTCAATTTTTTTGTTTTTCATTTTTTTTATCTTCATCATTCTACTCTCAAATGCCACGTGTATAATGACTCTATTCACCCTCGCGAAATTCCAGCCCCCTCACAATTTATAAGATGATTCGCTAAAAAGAAAGAATGAAAAAAAAAAAAAAAATTATAGTATAAGAGAAGAAGTGAAAGGGAAAGAAAGAAAAAAAAAATTAAGTTGGCTAAGAAGAGAAAAAAAAACCTTTAGGTAGAGTAAGGTACTGAAAATCGTTGAAACATTATTCCATCAGAGAGATCATTTTCCCCCTTCAGAATTTATGAGAATGGCACGGCTGTGATCAACAGCATAATTTTTTTTTTTTTTATTGTTGTTTTTTTTCTCTTCTTCCCCAACAAACCACTACCTTTTTTACCATGTTTTTTTTTGTTGCTCCAGATTTAATTTTTTTTTCTTTACGTATTTTTTATTTTTAATTTATTTCACTTTTTTATAATATACCGAGCGGCGTAATGCCATTATTTATTCAATGATTTATTTTTATTTTCATTTATTCGACGATATTGATGTGGTGGTAATAAACTGGCCAATTACCACGAATAATTATCGACAATCCAAGCTTGTATTTTTTTTCATTTTATTATAAAACAACGAAAAAAAAAAAAATAAATAAATAAATAAATAAATAAAGTAGAATATTGTTTATTCATCCAATTAACTGAACTTGTTTGTTTGTCTTTGTAGTCTTGAAAAAGATAGAAAAAAAAAATTATATGAATTAATAAATGAATAATTAAATGAAAAATTTTCGACTTTAATAATAAGAATTTTTTACCTTTTTTTTTTTATTATTCCTTTTTTTTTGTGTAATAATATTTTCAACATTTAGTTATACTGCAGTGGTATAATTATATTAATAAAATAATTTTTTATCTGACCATTCTCGTGATTATTCGTAGAGAAAATTGTTGTACACTGATATACTCTAATTTCAAATTTAAGTGCAATCAAAAATCCATTTACATACACATATATATGAATACCCATGAGAATATAATGTACGTATATAGGACTGGGTCATTTCAAAAATAGCTCTAGGTATATACCCGAGGGCATAAAGAATAATTCATATGGTTCCACAATTTTTCACCTATTTTTATTTATTTTATATTTATTTATTTGATGTATAACCTATAAATATTATTATATAAATAAAATACAAAAATTCTATTTAAGAATATTCGAATAAAATTTTTATTCTCAATTTAGTTGACAGTTCTCAATTCACTGTGATTATTTACTATAGCAGAGATCAGAATTGATGTAATTGTGATATTCCAAGAGGTCATACGGGAACAATTTGTATACGATCGTACAGTTTTAGAGTGTAAACAAAAGTGTCATTATTACGATAATTATATTGAGAGAGTTTGCAATGAAAATGACAAAGCAACCTACGGATTATATCATAGAAATATATAATATATACACAAATGCATATATATATATATATATAAATGTGTACATGTAACCAACGGATGATAAGTGGGGGTCTTTGCGGGTTAATATCACCCACGCGAGAATAGCACAAATGAGCATGTGATTATATCTCCTTTCATCCGCTTTCCTGTCTCTCACTTTCCCTCCCTTTCTCACTCTTCTCACGTGATTTCGGTCAGCAACCCTACAATATAAATTTCATAATATTATATATTACATTCTAATTTTTTAAATTATAATTATTGTCATTTTACACGATACTACGTTATTTGATAATAGAATTTTTAAAAACCTTATATCATAATTTTTATTTAATCGAAATCTGTAGTCATATACATTTATTTATAATAAAATTAAATTAATTTTCTTTGAATTTATTTTTTTTTGGGTTTGATTTTTTGCCAGATCTTAAACTTGAAATCATATACCGACTTCATTTTTATAACTATTTATATGTTCGCCTTTCAAGCTTGAAATAGCCTTAAATTATAGTATTGCTCCCTTTTCAATTTGGCAAATCTGCGGATACTTAATTCTATGTTTATATGGCTGTTTATATGTATATACAACAATTACGTCTTCATCTCTAATGTTTTTTCTTTTCATCTAGGTCAAACATATATATATATATATATATAGTCTTTATTATTTTCTTGTGTATTTCATTACAATCAACATTTATTAACATATATTATCGCTCTTTAATTTTTTCTATATTATTCATTTATAAATAAATATTTTTCCTCATATTTCTTTTTGCTTTGTTTTTTTTTTGTGTTTTGTGTTTTGTTTTTTGTTTTTTGTTTCTTGTTTTTTTTTTTTTTTTTCTTCTCATATTTTATTATATATCAGTAACATTGCAATAGATTTTGATTATCTCATGACAATTTCTATTTAAAATTTAGTTATCGAACATGATGTGTTTAATCCTGACAATCGATATTCCGGGTAAAATCGTACAACAAAACGATCTACTATACTGATACGATCACACCATGACATTTTGTCATTATATATATATATATCTGTGTGTTTGTATCTGCATGTTCCTATATTTATGTAGATGTGTTACAATCCCGTATCAGTGATAATTGATAGCCAATGAGGATAAACCATGGGATTGTATGATCATTGGTGCAGTTAATTTGTGCGCTGACCTCATTAAAGCTTTGCGAAGGTGTCCCAGATATTTTTTTTCTTCCCCTCACGTTGACATTTTCCTTTTTTTTTTTAATATATTGTTTTTTATTCATACAAGTGAATATATTATTTATATAATGTGGTAATTTATTGTATAAAATGCATAAATGTGAATTTATATAGGTTGAATTATTATTATATATACATTTGTAATATTGTCTCTATAATTTTCATGGATTATTAAAACAATTGAATTGAAATGTAATGGTCACTGGAGAAACAGAGAATATTATTTTAATAGTAATGATTATTTATAATTTATTCTTTAATTTATAATTTTTTTTTCCTTTCCGTGTAATAATTGATATGTATAGTATTGTGGACGACAACACGTGTCATTGTTGAATTTTAATGGTGTGTGACACTCAAGGTGTGGTTGGTTTCGTGCAGGAAAATCGAACATGAACTTTCAAACATTTAGCGTTCTCGTTAATTATCGATTTTGCGTCAAGCCGACAGGGGAAAAACCGGGTCGAATGGGTGAGGTAGTTTCAATTTTTTTTGTTTCGTGTTTATTTTTTTATTTTATATGTAATTTCAATTTTTTTGTGTGTTTTTCTTTTCCGTTATTTGTGGTATTTTTATTAAGAAGAAATAATGAAAGCCTGAGGGCATGTTGCAATATTTATCTGCACTTTCTTCAATATATCTGAAATCCAAATGATAAAATAAAATGAGCGGAAATTGAAACGAAAAATTGTCGGTGCTTTACTATTTATTTTATTATATGAATTGTTTCAATTTTCTTTCCAGTCTTATCTTTCAACAATTTTTTTTTTGATTTTTTTAATAAAATAAAATTATTCAAATATAACAGAACCTGTGCAGTGAAATATTGATGAACAATTTCATTACATATAAATTAATTTGTAATCGTAATGAATTAATTAATATTTATTTCTTGAGTAAATATAATATATAATCGTGCAGAGAATTTGTCAGTGATCGGATTTCTAGCTCACAATAAATATATTTGTGTGAATCACTATATATATACAGGCTTGGTACAAGCAAAACATTTTCATTACAACGTCGAATCCGATTTTTCGGCTTTCATCTATGGGTCGCCCGAATCCCCAGACATAAAACCTGAGAGAGGCGATGGAAAAAAGAAAAAAAAAAAAAAAATTCGAGTAAAAGTACTTGGAAAAGGAAGGGCCATTTCAGTTTTTGACAATCAAGTTTTTTTTTCTTCTCATCGTATTTACTCCATCAAGCCAAAAATAACTCTCATATATTTTTTATGTTAGCCGTAAAAAAAAAAGGAAAAAGAAAAACCTCGTATGTCGAAAATATTCGCATCAAGTTTTTTTTTCGATTTTTGTCTTTTTTTTTGTGGCGATTGAATTTTTCCTCTTTTTTTTTGTTTTTCATTTTTTTTAAATTTTTTCAATTTTCACTTATATATTCTCAGTTACAGTGTTGACAAGTAAATTTATTAGCAATACACGTTTAAAAATAATCCTACATTCGGTTTTTACTTCTTAAGAGTGAATTTTTACATGAAATTCGATATTCTACCATCATTCACGAATCAGCAAAGATTTCTTGCTAACGTACGCAGAGTTATTTCATTCTATACCGGATGAATTGACTGGAAAATTTATTACGTCCGGTTGTGTTTCGATCTCCGGCATGTGTGTATATGTGTATATGATATTAGATTATTTCAGTACTTATAGCTTACACCCGGTCATTCTACATTTTTTTGCTGATTTCGTGCAAGTTATTTTTCCAATCCAAAAACAAAAAAATCAAAAAAAAAAAAAATCAATAAATAAATATAATTGAATATCAACGATCCTATAATCAGATAATATTCACATTCATTATTTTCTTTTCCTTTGTTTTTCTCTTTTTTCTCAAAGCTATAAAAAAATTTTGCAATGGGTAAAACAAATTAAACTATTATATGTACGGTAGTCATATCTTTCTGAAAGATTGGCAACAGCACGTTGTCACTTCCTCTTGTTTCTTGATGATAGAATACATTTAATGTTACACATCATATAACAACTATGAATTATACTATATCCCTGCAATGTAGCTGGCCTGCTCCGCTGAGCTTAAATTTTCACCTATACATATATATATATATTCACATTTATCTGCATATAACATAAACTTGAAAGTTGTTGTACATTGGTTACTGACAGATTCATGTCGACACTAATGGAGTTCGTATACAGTTATACAATTTGCTTCGAACAATCCCAACAAATCTTCACGGAAGTCATGATTTCAAACGATTATGATAATTATCCATAATTGAATTTTCATTGTTTCAATTATAAATGGCGATTAAATTAATTATATTCAATTGATATCAGCTCATAGTACAGAGCGAAGTGTTATGTGTTTTATTATATCAAAGGTATTCATGTTTATTCACAATGAATTAATTTAAATACTTTTACTTTATTTTCCTCTTTGATTTATGTAAAAATATAAGAATAATTCTTTCCTTTACGTAATGTAATAAATACAGTTACTAAAATGTTTTATATAACTTTTAGGGTGATGGGACACAGTGGGATGTGCAAAAGATATAAGTGAAATGTCGTGGGGAAAAAGGAAAAAAAAAAAAATTACCGGTCAGAACTCGTATGAAAGAGGATTGTCCCATGAGTTCAATCATTTTTCTCCCTTTAGAATGGCCTGTAGATCGTTTACTTTGGGTTGGCCATCATATATATATATATATATATATATATGATGGCCTTTTCTCTCTGTGACCTCTTACTGCCACCTTCTCTTTCTCTCTCTCTCTCTCTCTCTCTGGGTCTATCGATCTGACGTTCGGTTGGGTTGTATAAGAACACTCTTGGGTGGAGTCGTGGAGTTTCAATGAAATTTCCCATGTTAAATTTCATTTATGTATACCTATATATTTATTATTTCAAGTGTAGATAAAAATTTTGAATATAATTTCTAGTGTTTTCCTATAAAATATAATCAATATTAATATTATAAATCATAATAGTATATTTGTTTGATATTCAAATTTAAGAAAAAAAAAACACATTTGTTGAAAATTTCATAGGTAATAAAATTTATAATGTTGAATGTATGATTGTGAAATTATAAATGTGAAAATTATTACCAAGATTTTGAGACACTTCAATAGATTAATGGAAGATATAGACTTGAAATAAAAAGACATGCCGCAGGTGGTGCGATAAGAGACACCCTTTATTTGAGTCGAAAAGTTTTTTAATAAACTGAACAAACGGTTTAGAATAGTTGGGAAAAATCTAACGTCGTTTTATCCACAATCTGTGAGACAAAAAAAAAAAAAAATTATAATAATGTAAAACACAATAAAGGAGAAATAAAGTTTAAAGATAAATTGTCTGTTAAAGATCTCAATATTATTTCATTTTCAATTCGATAATATAATATGAGTTTACATATATATATATATATGAAAAATAATAAATAAACGAAATAAAATAATATAAAATATTTTTTATTGATTTTATACTGTCAAACTTTGGATGATTTTTTATATAGTAAATTTAAATGACAAAACACGGCACGCGACGGATTTTCATTTTGGCATTGGTCCAATGTGTAATATCCGTCACCGGAAGTGAATGCTCGAGTAGACGAACTAACGTTACGAGAAATAGTAAGTGAGTGAGTGAGTGAGTGAGCGAGTGAAGTGAAGTGAAGTGAGAAGGATGTGAAACCACGCCATTCTCAGATTTCTTCCTTACACAGATATATGTATATATGGCACACAAAAATCTAATATATATATATGTATATATATATTTATATATTTTTTTGTTCTTAGACACGGAGAAACCATCAGTTTAGTCGCTTGAGAATTTCCCCTACATCTGTCTCATACCGTAGGTCCAACCCTTCAACTTTACCAATTGATGGTCCCGACACGACCCTTTATCTTCATCACTTATAACTTTCTCCCTTTTTATTTATGTGCGTATATCGATTCTTTACTTGTTTAAATCGTACGCCGTTTCGAAATGTGGCTCCGAACATCCACTTGTTATTGGAATTCAAATAATCGTAACTCTTTTTTTTTTCCCGCTCCTCTCTTCCCTTGGGGACTGTATCATTTCTTCAATCTGACAATGAATTATGATCTTGGAACATGAAGTTTTGATCGATTTTGTTTTGTTTTGTTTTTTTGTTTTTTTTTTTTCATTTTTCATTTTTATTATTGTATTTATAATTGAACAGAAAATAATTCAGAACAATTAGATGGAATTTATCAGTGCTTACCATATAAGATAATATAATATACACATCCGCTATTTTTAGATGTAAAATTGTATTTTGTATTAGACATTATAGAAGAAAATTTTCTATTGACTTTTTATTTATAGGACAAACAAGTTTTTCATGCATTGACATATTTACTTTGACTCTTTTTATTATTATTATTTTTTTATTTTTATTATTTAGAGCAATCGTGGACGGAGAGTTTATATGTGCTTATAATAAATATTCATACATCACCTCAATGAACGTTGTCACCTTTTCACATTGTTATATTGAAGCTTATTCATTGAGTTAATGTAGTATTAATAACAAAATTTCTTGATAAATCTGGTTAATAGATAATTTAAGGATAATTGATTAATAGCATGACGAAACAAACTTTTTTTTTTCATCAATGTTTTATAACTATAAATTTTCAGGTATTTACGGTAAATTAATTTATCCCTGATTTGTGAGGTTCATCTGTTGGGCACAAGCGTCGCTACTAAAATGTTCGACAACGTGATACTCTGGCGTTATTCCAGCAACTTTTTCCTACACACCGTCCGATTGGATACCAAATTTCTTTTACTCCTTTTATCCTTTTGCCTATCTCTACCCACCAAATCAATCCATTCGTTGTGTTCTTCGAAATTATTCTCTCTCTCTCACTCACTTCTTTTTTATTTACTGTGCTCTATTCCACTTTTCGAATAAAATTCTATTCGAGTATGTGTGTCTGTGTGTACGTGTCATTTTTTTAATACGCTTTCTGTTATTTAATTGGATGACGTCCGAATGTTCTTGTCAGTTTTTCCTTTTCTTTTTTCTCCCATTTTTTTATTATATTAATAGAAAGATTTTTGGCAGAAATTCTGACATGAATTCAATAAAATCCCGAAGTACAATTTTATTAGTTGAATATATTTATTGAAACACAAAAACTTTTTATTTTCCTTTTTTACTTTACACTCATAATTTTATTATTGTTCTTTATAATAAATTGTATGAATGTCATGTAATATTTATTATATGTTCTATTCAACATTCTGAAGTTAAAGCAGTAGTTGATATAGGTATATATGCATAAGTATTTGGGTAATTTTCAAGCGTGAACATTGCAATACTGTTTCAACTCTCCGTTTGCTTACATAAATACTGAAAGTCTGTAAGTGAAGTTGGTGTGATATTTGTACTACGGGCTTGGGACTTTTTTAGCGGCATACGGTGGCTAAAAAATTCATGGTTTAATCACTGAATTATTCTCATATACATAATATATTCTAACTTCTTTCTTCTGCCATATAGTACGTGGATGTTTTTTTTTTTTTTTTTTCTCCCTTCTTTTCTTTTATTATTTTATTTCTTTCGATAAGAAACGTGTGAAAATATTTATTGGTCTAGCGACAGATTTCATCATGACAAATTGACATGCGGGTCAGATTTTTTTTTTTTTTTTTTTTTTTTTTTTTGTGCAGATCAATGATCTCGAGATATTTTCTGTTGAGAATTGTCACACGATTGACTCGGGTAAGATCGAAGATAGTGGCGAGGGTAGAGTCTTATATATGTACTTATATGTACGTGTGTACATATATTTGTATATACATGTGTAAGTGTGAGTGTGCAGTGAGAAAAAAAGTACGTCAGCAAACACATGTGAATACGTGGCATAAGATATCCCATTCTTAGATTTGGTACTCGTGTCAATCATGAAAACTGATAGCGAGCAGTGGCACTCGTATTTCTTCATCTTCTTTTTTTCTATATACTTATATATATATTTTTTTTCTACATCTATCATTTTTTCATTTATTTTTTTCTTTTGGCGGAAGCTCTTGAGGCGACAGAAAAAATTCATTTGGCATCAGATTTGAATAATTTCATGGTGTAATTATTATTTCACACTGTATAATTTTTGTTTCTAAATTTTTCACAATACCTTTTTATTTTTCATTTTTTTCGTCCAATTGATTCTGCTCCATTATTTGTTCGTATTTATCTGTCGATGTATCGGCTTGTTGTTCCGGTTTTGTCGGAAATGGCATCCATATAATTTACAGAAAAAAAAAAAAGTAATAATAATCAATAAATGAAAATAACAAAAATTTATGGTGATGTATCAATCACAGAACGCGTCTACTACTTGTTGAAGTTTTTATTATCATTCATTTACGTAAATCATTTAAAAATTACTGGTGTATTGGAAATTTTTATTTTTACAAACTCAATTGATTTTGGTGCCTTGTTCTTTTTTTTTTCTTTTTTTTTTTCATTGCTATAATTTGGATATGAATAAATTTTTTGTGGCATTTTTTTCTTTTTATTGATTTTCATTCTTTTTTATTTCTGTTTCAATTCACAGGTAGTTTGAAGACTTTTTGTATCATTTTCACGGTATTTTATATTTTTACATTTTTTTTTCCTCACTATCTGTGTCTCTATTTTATTGTAATTCAACTTAACGGTGTGAATAAAATTACACATCGTCTCTCGCTCAATGTAATTTTATGGACACTAATCACAGATGATAAAACTAGTGGTGTGTGTGTGTGTGTGTGTGTGTGTGTGTGTACGATGTGAAAACTTGCAATTTCAAACGTGAAGAGAGAGAAAAAGAGGAAATATATAAAGATAAGCAATCATTTTAAGTGTTTTTTACGTTATTTCCATCGATAATCTGTATTCAATTGATTCAAAGAGCCACGAGATAGTAATCAGATATTTTCATATGCAATTATTGCAGATAAATAAGAAATAATAATAAAATGAAAAACATACATCTGAAAGAATGAATTCGATGAAAAATAGATTTAAATTTATTGTAATTAAACTACTGACTTCTTAATTATGTATAAAACTTTTGTTTTATTCTCATAGTATATCACACTAATCACCTGCCAGGTTCAGGTATTTTTTTTTTTTTTTTTTCAATCAGTAAAATAATAATAAAATAATGATGAGTGAACTTAATTCACTGTATAGTAATATGATAATGAGTTGAAAAGTAGAAAAAGTTTTATGTAAAATTCAAATTTTCCGATTAAAAATTTTTTTAATTATATAACGCATATATTCATTGGACTTTCTATAATCATCTAAATCATAAAAATATATTTCGTATAAATAAAAAAAAAGTGCAGAATTAAATTGAAAATTTTATATGTAAATATATATACCTATATATAAATATATTCTCAATAATTTTTAACATATAGAAAATTATGTAATATTTGACACGAATAATATCCACAATTTTATTACACAGAAATATATCATTAGTAAAAATAACAATTGAAATAACATTCATCATGTTGGAATATTGACATTAATTACATTGACGTAAATGATAAATCGTCATATAAATTCAACAATGTTATATTTACGTTCATAGGTATATATATATATATATATACATACGAACAATGTATGTGTGTTGGATGTATATAAGTATATTTGGCGTCGAACAATCTTTTCATTTTATCACTTGACATCATTGGTTGAAGGTAATAGACCTCATCTGTCTGTCGCGTATCACACGACCACGTCTATGTATTGCTAAATCTATTGGCCAGGTGTTTGCTGATCCTGCCAATTTCTTTTTTTTTCCACACAGAGTATTATATCATTTATATTTCAGGACCATTTATATTTCGATTTATCTCTCATGTAAATCAATAAAAAAAATTTGCGATATTGCAACATTTGCAATTTTTATTCCATTATATTTTGTAATATATTTCATTCACAGATTGCTATATATGTGAAATAAAAAAAGTTTTTTTCTTTATTTACTTATTTTATCATTGCAAATTTTGATGTATTTTGACAATGAAAAATATTTATTTGCATTGGAAAACTGTTGAGACTGAATAGATTGACATCTTAAGACCGATTTCATATCTCACATCGATCAGTTGATGAATAAATTCGATATATACATGTATATAAATACAGTAAATCGATTATCGTATCATTTTACTAGTGGGATATAAAGAGTGGTGATGCGAGTATATATAAAGAAAAGGGGATGAGAGAAAGGACGTGAAGAGAATGCTCCCGGGTAAAATTAGGTCACTCTCGAAAAAACATACATTCACACATACGCACACAACGAATGTGCCGGGGCTTACCAATGTGACGTCGATGGAGTTTCCCCGTCCTGTCGTCCATTCAGTAAACTTATAAAGTGCACTAAAAAGTCATTGTCGTTGTGCTTCAAAAATTCTCGTGTTTCCTCACTTCATAGTTTTGTCCCATCATCTATTTTTAAACAATACATCTGATCATACATTCAGACAGTTGAACTAGGATTGTCGATTAATTTATTTGTTTAATTCTTTCTACTTTTCGTTTATTTTTTCCTGCTCATCTTTTATTATTATTTTTTTTTCTTTGAACTCCCACTCATCCTGTTCGCTGTTTATGTGTTAACCCTCTGGTTATTCTGCTCACATTTTTATTATGACTCCAAACCTCAGCAAAATCGTAAGCACAAGTAATATCATCTATTTTTATTGCTCAATTCATATTATTAGAACAGTAAAAAAAAAAGAAGTTACAAAAATCCTTTTCGCTAACTTTTTATTCGTATTATATTGTCATTTTTTGATTTGTTTTTAATTTCATAGATGAAAAATTAAACATGAAATTAATGAGCGAAAATTATCACAAAAATTTTATTTCTACTACCAATTTATTTCTGTCAAGTTTTGTTGTTGTTACTATCTTTATTTTTCTTTATTTTATTATTATTATTTTTTTCTCTTGAAGTTGTA
This sequence comes from Dinocampus coccinellae, assembly GCA_963920625.1. Classification (NCBI taxonomy): domain Eukaryota; kingdom Metazoa; phylum Arthropoda; class Insecta; order Hymenoptera; family Braconidae; genus Dinocampus; species Dinocampus coccinellae. The sequence goes on along the minus strand of OY987188.1, from coordinate 3,263,828 downwards.
GATTATTTACTGCGAGGTGATAATAGAGATTGGTTATAAGATTTGATGTTATCCACCTACGCAACAAAAGACGTCAATGTTATTGTGGGAGGCCACATATTTTATTTCTAGACAAGTTTGCAATAGGAGCAACACCCGACACGCTGATTCGCTTCTGGAATTAATATCTATTGAGTGAAAGGAATAGAAAAATAAAAAATGAATAAAAAAGGTTCTGTGAAGAAAGAATAGAGAGAGAGAGAGAGAGAGAGAATGTGGAATGGAAAGAATGAAACAGCAGTGAGACAAAAATGAAAGACTTAGAGAGCAACGAGGACACATGTTCGTTTGCTTTTAATAGCTCGTAATGCAATTCTTGTTTCTTGTTCTTTATTTCACAGTAATATTGAGCGTGATACTTACCTGGTATCAACTGTTGCCAGAAATTTGTAGACACATATGTTCTCTTTAGATGAGTGACTAACTGAAATTAATATTTTGTTCTCGCATTTTTCACTTCTGTTATTTTTTTTTCCATAAAAAGGAAAAAAAAAAAAAAAATTTATTGAAAAATAAATTCACTTGAAATATTATCCCGCCTTGCAAGCTCATTCGATTTTTTTTCTTTTTCTTACATTTTTTTTTTCTTTTTTTTTTTCTTCTTTTTCATCACTTTGTTTTGCAAATGATTATTGGTACAGCTCTCACATTTGTCAAATTTTATATTCTACGGGTTTTTAATGAAATTACAAAAAATCAATTACTGCTATGCAAATGAGATACAGACACTTGAATTTTATATAATTCCTTCCCTCTTTTTCTCCATTGAAAATTTATAATACTCAATGCCAATAATTTTTATTGTATCAATAACCAGTCATTTATTTATGCTTCACGTGATTGAAATAACTCAGTAAATGATTTCGAATTGTATATTATTAGGAATGCAAAATGAAGTTTTGTATATATAAATGATAAATATATATCAGACGTTCGTTGCAGTCTGTCTGGTATCGTGACGTCTTTTTCTACTGCAATTCTCTCTCTCTCTCTCTCTTTCTCTCTCTTTCCACCTCACTCAGTCTAATGTCTGTAGTAATCATATAATATGTATACATGTGAATCTCACAGTGCCACGCGTCTTTTCAAAATACATTTTCGTTCTCTTTCCTTCTTGTAATGTGGATATTTGTGGCGTGGATCGAGTTGTGCTTACCTAAAAATAGTTTTCTAATCCGGCGTACTTTCTGGTCTCTTCTCACTTCTCCTCACAATATATTCACTCATCTTCCTCAGTTGTCTTGTATATTCTTTTATAATTCATCTGTCCTCATTGGTTTAGTTTTCTCATCATTTTTCATTACCTCGAGAAAATGAGAAAAAAAATTATTGATATAAACATAAAATAAATAAATAAATAAATAAATAAATAGATAAAATATTTTTTCATTAGGGTTAAATGTCAGTTGCCAAAAACAATTATGGGTATTTTCCATGACCCTGTATGTTTATGTTCTATGAAGGTCTTCGGTTTTATTTTTTTCGTATTTTTTTTTTTTCCTCCTTCAAAATTAGTCGTATTTTTTTTTTACTGTTCAACTATGAAATCAATCTAGTGGAAATGGAAAAATCTGAAATCGTATGATAAATCCAAGGTAAATAACCAGAAAACAAAATAATTATGAAAAAAAAAAAAAAAAAAAAAAAAAAAAAAATATAGAAAAATAGAAATAAAAATTCAATTAAATCATAAACATATCCAATGAGCGAAAGCACAAGTTAAATCGTCTACAAATAATCAAAATAAAGCGGTTTAAAACTAAGCCGGTTTAGAAATTTATTTGGTTTTGTTTTTGTTTTTCATTTTAACACGAGATGATAATATTTTATTGTTGCTCTTGTCCTCACTTTCACGTACATTTTGTTGTTTTATATCATCCTTCTTTGATAATTTTTCGTCACTAATTTAGAACACCTACACACTGATTTTTTTAATTTTTATCTTACTTTCTTTTCACTTTATATCACAAACTGCATACACACACGTACATAGTAACACTCACATTTTATTATTTTATATATTTTATTTTATTTTTTTATTCCTTCTGCTCAACGAAACGTAATTGCAAGGCTATGACTACGGTGTGGGAAAAGCGTCAAAGCGTATTTTCTTCTTATTTACATATAGTATAGAAAATAAAAATAAAAAACTACCACCAAAAAAGATGAGGCAGTGAAGAAAAGAAAAAACGAGCTCAGTGGGGGGGGGGGGGGGGCATGCGATGCAGGAAAGTAAATAATAACAAATTCCCCGTGGTTTTACCTCCCTCTTTCACGCTACACTCATTTTACTTTGAGTTTCAGATAGAAAGTGAGAGAAAAAAAGAAAGTGAAACAAAAAATTTTTTTCTTCTTCTCATTCCTTCATGACCACATTGTATACGTCGTTTATCTTATCCATTTTATCTGTACGCGTGGATGTCCCACTTTTTTCTCTCCTTTATTTATTATTATTATTATTATTATTATTATTATTATTTTTTTTTTTTCTCGTTCACTCACAGCAGAATTCACTTTGGCTACATTGATGATCACGAAATATTTACTGTAGCCATCAATTCCCATGTTGATTCAAAAATATATAAAATAAATATTTATTTGACGAATGATATATATTGCACGTATATATTATTTTTTTGACCTTGTGTAAATGTTCATGCCCTTGTCGATGATATTATATTTATTCTTCCGTGTTTACAACGTTGTTAAATATATTTTCATAACGAGATAAACAAAGGGTTCAATATCTTTCTGTAGTCTTGCGTGTATAATTTACCTGGCAATGTCTCAATGATATTATTATTCTTAACTGGAGCGGAATAAGATATATTTATGTAATATACATATATTATAAGTACTTGTGTATGCTTTGGGCATGCAACGAGAAATTCTCGAGTGTGCGAACATGATGGAGTGCACCAGCGTCAATTCATGCATTTATATATATACATGTTTAATTGCCTTCTATTTCGACTTTATAATGACATATCTTGTACTCAAAGATTTGGTTGTAAATAAATGTACAATTTTCGTGTTTGAGATATGTAGAGGAACCCTCTAAGTACGTGTAGTAAAATACGATGAAATGCGCGAGCCATAAATTTAATAGGTATATTCAATGAGTATGTTGACTAATTAATTGTTATATGGGCAATATAGACTAACAGAATATAAAAATATTATGGATCAAATATATGATATTAATGAGCAAGAATATTCATATTTTTTTTTCACTGTAAGTTCTTGTTGTTGTTTTTTTATTTTTTTATTTTTTTATTTAAATATATTGCAAATAAAACGTGAAGCATGAGAGATAGAATAAAAAGGGAAAAATAAATGAAGTTTATAATGACATAAATATCCCAGACAATTTTTATCTTTTTTATTGGAAAATATTATTTTTGGTACACTTTTTTTCTCGTTTATTTATTTATTTATTTATTTATATATATATATATATATTTTTTTTGTCATCAAAATATTGCATAAAATTCATATATTCACTCGCATTTGCACGTTTGTCCAATAAAATATTCATGCGTTAAACCGTGTACGATGATAAATAGAATGTCATCGCGCTTTCGTCAGGATTAAATGGGAAACCCACATAGCCTTGCTAACACTGTCCTTGTACCACATATGGAACAAATATGTATATAATCTGTCTACATGGTAGAATTTAAACTCCCATAATGGTTCGAGTATGCATTTGATATAACTTACAAGCTCGATTTCTAACCCAAAATGTATCGGACACAATCCTCGCGAGCTTGGAGAACCCAATTGTCTCATTCACTCACATTGCATAAATTATCAAATTAAGCTATGCATAACAGTGGTGTGCGGTCATTGTCTTTTGGAGAATGGCATGGGTATGTTTCATAGTCGTTAGGAATTTACTGTTGTGTCTATTAATTTGTAGTATTGAAAATATACCTTTGATCAAGTAATTGTAACTGGTTGCTTATCACGATTGCATATTAAATGAATATTTTCATAATTATAAAATTTATATATATATACTATATTTAATTATGACAAAGGATGTCGCTTTATTATTATCATCATTTTATTTCACTGCTCCCACGCAAAAGTCAAAGGAATTACTTTTATTTTTTTTAATGTAATTTTAAATACACACCAACTCTTTTACATAATGAAACATAAATGGAATTTGAGCGTTGGAAAAATTCATTTAACACTTTGAAGATGATAAAAAAAAAAACGGCTTCGTTGAAATGAGAGTGGAATGAGAAGAGAGGAGGAAAAAAAAAACAATTCATCATGATCAAGGAAAAGTATTGGAGAGGACCGTCGGATGAGATTTATCAGTTTAAAGCTTTCACTTCAAAGAATATATTCCCATAGTTTTTTTTTCTTTCTAATTTTTTTTTATCTATTGATAGAAAGGCCACGAATAAAAAAAGCACTGAGGTATTTTTTTTCATTGATGATTGAGCTCTTGCGATCCAGTTGGAACGATCTAGATTTTTTTCTCGTTGAAACTCATTTGTCCCATTCACTCTTATAACGTACTCACTCATATCTCATCTCTCATTTAACTCACGTGTTATCAGAGTATATCTGAAATATATATATATTTTTTTCAACTTCTAGGAATTTCTGTAAGTCGCAAAATGACGCTGGTACGGATATGGATTGATGTACGATGTTTCATAAAATTTCACAGGAAAATTGTCACTCTTTTTTCCCCTTGACATTTGTCTGAGTAATACTCATCCTCTTTTACTAAATCTTGTTGAAATAATTGTAAATCATTTGAGCAAATTATGTAATAATATTCAATGGGTAATTTCGTATTTTGTGCAAAGTATAATCAAGCAATTATCACACCAATCACGTGGAGTGGGTGAGATGTTGAGTAAATTTTTTTGTTCATGAATTTTTTTTAAAATTAATACTAAAACATATTCAAAAAGGTGGTGAAGGTTTGGAGTGGGGATTGAATGGTATTTAGAAATTGGTATTGAACCCATTCGGTAATTTATGTCGGCAGCTATTCAATTAAATTATATTGAGGACGCCATTTAATTATCATTAATTGAGGCTTTAAAATGCACGAGAATAATTTTATTGTCAGAGCAAAACTTTTGACCTAATTCAATGTGCGGCTTTTGCTTGCGAATGCCAGTTTTATATTTAAATGATAGGCACAAAAGTTTTAAAAGTAAGATTGCGAAACCAACTATTGAATTCAATAATCAATTTAAAACGTGGAAATCTTTTGCGATTTGAATTGGAAAATTATTGTGACCTGATCATTCTTTTATAATAGTTTTGCTCGCATTTTTCATAGATTAATCATTCGATCTGGAGAAAAAAATTGAATAGACGTGAGACAGAATAAATTTTTATTCAAACTATATCTATATTTATTTGATTTTTAATAATTTTTTTTTCGACTTTTATATTTAATAATTCAATAGCTTTTGGCAAACCGTATCAGTTGGCTTCAATTCATTTTTCGTTGAGGCGAATTGCGAAAATAAAAAATAATAAATAAAAAATATTGAAAATATTTATATTTATTTTTTTTTCCGTCTGTTTTATCTCAAATATTGGAAGAATTTTATAAAAAATAAATGATAAAAATATAACCCCTAGCCAATTTTACATACATATATATTTTTTACCACGATTATTCCGATCGTAAATTCTTCATACACAATAACGTTTACCTGCGTATGTGTGTGTGTGTGTGTGTGTGTTTGTCAGTATGTACGTCTATGTATTATACAACCGTATAAATAATGCGCTACAAAATTGCAGAGACAAACGAACACAAAGGAGAAAAAAAAAAAAAACTGTTGGGGACTTATGAAAAATTATACTCTCGTCCCCCAATGTGACGGAAGAAAAAAAAAGAACAAAATTAATCCAAATCTGAAATGAATATGGTCACGTGATAAAATAAATTACTGCGAAGGTATAAAGTGACGTTATGAGGGTTGATTGTCATACATATGTGTAAATATACAGGAAATTAAATGCGTGTAAACTTTTGCATGAGAGAAGAGAAAGCCATAGATGATTGCAATTGGATGACAGTGTGTATTATCATTTTGAATATATTGTGTGTATTACCACAAATATAAAATCGTACATTTCAATTTTTATGTTAGTTAAAAATATGAAAATATTTATAATAAAATAAAAAAAAAAAAAATCATAAGATCATCGAGAACAAAAATGACGGGGAAACAAGAGCCAATGAATAATAAAAAATGATAATTATAACATGTACAATAGAAAAATTCTAAAACTCTATTATTCTTTCGGCAAATGTATATTGCACACCATTTTCCTCAACAACTTAGCGTTACGTGCAGATGAATATTATAACCAGGTCATTTTATATTGAGTGAGAGAAAGAGGCAAAGAGAGAATTAATCCCCTATAGAACTGGTAAAATACGCCCCTTTAATTCGTAGTAGAAAAAAAAAAAAGTTTCCGGTCGGAAACGGGTGGACCAGTCGTAAAGTTTCATCTACAGAACGGGCAAAAGAGAAAGTGTGGTCAGTGTAATGGAGGAAATGGGAGAAAATGAAGAAAATAAAAAAAATAATAATAATAAAATAAAATAGGACTGAAAAAGAGGCCAACCGATGAAACTCTTCATACACGTACGTGTTGGTGCATCGGTCATCGTGTTACGTCGAGTTGGTTATCTAAGTTTCTAGACACGTCGCACCTTGCTGGAAATTTTATTGTCCTATGAAGGATAAAGTTACTCGAGTGCATACACGTATTCTTTCGACATCATAAAATATGAATGATCCTCTCAAACATTTTTATTTATAACAATCCATCTATTGTCCTTTTTTCTTTATTGTACATGTGAAATAATGTACCTGAGTTTAAATATTTTGTGAATATTTACAGGTATGGTGATATGGTGCCAGAGACAATTGCAGGAAAAGTTGTCGGTGGAGTTTGTTCATTGAGCGGAGTGTTGGTGATAGCTCTACCTGTGCCTGTCATTGTCAGTAACTTCAGTCGTATTTATCATCAAAATCAACGTGCAGATAAGAGGAAAGCCCAAAGAGTAAGTAATATTGAAAAAAAAAAAAAAGAAAATGATTCTTTCATTTATGTTGAAAACTTTATCCAATTTACTTCAATAAATTTATACGTAAAATTGCAATAAACAAAGTAAATATGTCGGAGAATAATTTTGAAAATTCATATCCTTTTGTTAATATTCTCTTACATACACGGAGATTGTGATTTACAATGTTTTATAAAGATCGTAAAGCGTGGCCATGTTTATCTCTCGGTGGAATAATAGTAATATAAGGTGTAGGAAGGATATTGTATGGGCCTTGAGGGCATATAACTGATGCGATACGTGGCACATGTGGAGGTGAAACTGAAAGGGAGAATGAGAAACATCCGCGAAAGAGAAAAGTGTCTCGAGAGTTCAAGTTGTTTCCGCTGAGCGCTTGCTTTACCATTTTCCCAAGAGAGATTTCTAACTGGTAGACACATCGATAAAATACGCGGTTATGGATGGTGGGTTGAGCTTGCACTCGCGTGCGAAACAAAACCGCTTTATTGTCTGTATTTATTCTATACATATATATACATGTAGGGCAGGGCTTATTTGGCATTGTCAAGGTCTAATACACCGGAGTAGTTAGTCCCAGGAGAATGTAAAATGAACAATTTACCGGATTGCAGTATGTCAAGCAAAATGAGAGGGTTCGTAGGAATAAAATTATTGCAAAAAAATTAAGAGCTTCACAAATTAAAGTGCTCTCTTATTTTTATTTCCTTTTTACTACTTCCTCATTTGAATTTATATCATTGAATGCACACGTATATTTTTTTTTTTCCTTTTTCTTCTTTTCTAATTTAGAAAATGTGTTTTCAAGTAGAATTATATAATTTTGCACATTGAAATTCTTCAATGTCAATGCATATACTTGAATTAAAAATTATTGAAAATATGATAAAACTGCAAGTACACGTCTGTTGTAATCTATTTATATGAATAAATGGTTTTATTTTTGAATGAAATGCCGGTGGAAAAAAAAAAAAAAATATCCACAAGATTATTAAAAATCGTGTGTAGAATTGTAAATATACACTACTTGACGATCACATACATGCATATTCAATTACGCGTTATGAAATCCTAATAGAACAGAGAAATAAAAGTTAAAGAACGTGGCAGAGTGCAATTACTGTGTGTTATAAATTGAAAAAAAAAAAAAAAAAAAAGAGAAGAAAAAACCAGTATCGCACTCGTGCTTAATTTAATCTGCATTGAATACGATTAAATATTTTTACATTGGTGCTATGGAATTTGTTATTTTTAATATCTGAATTTTTTTCACCCCACAACCTTTATATTCAATCTATCACATCAGTAGTTAAGTCTATATATAGTCAGACTACACAATTTCACCTATATATGTGTATGTAAAATTATATTATGGACATGTTTGAGGCTTATGAATAATAATGATAATTATAACAATGATAATGTTGATAGTAATGTGATGCACGTGGATGATAAAAGCCTCACAGTATTGGATATTAAATCTCATTATCAGCGGTACGAACTATGAATATTCTGGGCTTAATCGTTGGATATATTTTACACGAGGATATTTCGAGAATCGTGACTGTTGAACATGATTAAATATGTTTCAAACTTTATTTGAGAATAATTTATTGTACAAGTTATGTCGACTTGTCGTTGTTAGATAAACTTTGAAGATTTTTCAAGGGATTTTCCAAGTTCAACATTGATCTGTTGAAAGATTAAGAATTGATCTTGGGGAAAAAAAAAAAAATAATAATAATAATAAATGAAAATCAAGACAAATACAATGGCAATTACATTGATATAAAAAATAAATAGTACAAAGAGAATTTATGAATAATTAATTTTATTTTTTTAAATTTTTTCATTTCATTTTTTAAATATTTTTTTATTGTGAGTGCTGAACTGAAAGTTTTGATAGGTATATAGAAAATTGTATGACAACATAAGGTGACGCATGACCGGTCTCTATCGATGATTCTATACCAAGTTGAATAAGGTAAAAGTGGTCTCAGAGGTGTATGTGTGCATTTGTATATAGAATGTTGTGTGACAGAGGTTGATAGTAGAAATGGCTAGGTACACGTAATCGGATTGGTTTTCTCGATGATCGGGTCGGTTTGATCGAGCGCATTTAATTTAGTCGATGAAATTCTTAAATGCACTCAAGCAAACAGTACTCAGAGTGCGTTGGTGGTTTCTTCAAAACAGTGAAAATGGGGAATAGCATAACTTTTATATTGGTAATAAAGTGAATATATATATAATATCAAGATCATTGGTATTTTACTGCAAATGAACGGAAATTATGTGCATTTTATCGAATATGTTCATTTTATTTCTGTACAAATAAAATTTTTCTGGCATAAATACTATAAAATCATTTTTTTTTTTTTTTAGTTATACAAATTTTCACTGTGAAATTTTAAATGAATGACCCAAATTATATTCATTCATTTAGATTTTTTTTTTCTCTATATCTTGTTGTATCTTTAGGCGAATAAAAAAAAAATGATAATAAAAATAGTTTCTTTTTCGTTTTCATAAATGTATATACCGTGTCTGTATCAATGTGGCATCAAAAAAATATTACAAGATATCAAAATATACAGATATATAAATTTACAAGCATGAATAGAGGCGAATGAAAAAAAAAAAAAAAAAAGTATATAGAGGAAAGTTCTGGTTTGAATGTTCATACATCAATTGGCTTTTCATCGTGTACATCAATGTTGTTTTCATCTCAACAGGGGGGAAAAGTAATCGATTCATCATTTTCACTTTTTTTTTCTACTCATTTTTCTTTTCACTTATTTATTCTATTATTTATTAAGATTTTTTTTTTTTCATTTTATATTTGCTCGATAAATGATGTGCCACACGAAAAAAAAACTTAGTATTTATTTTCGTCTATAAAATCTGTGCACTCAACATAATTCTCACTCTCGCATGATTTTTTTTTTCACTATTTTACTACACTCTTTTTTCATTTATACCTAACTCTATCTCATTTCTCTCGCCTTTTCTATAAATTTCTCTTGTTTTTTTTTTTTTTTCTCATTTTGTCGTATTATGTATTCCTCTTTCCAATACACTCAACACTCTATCTACCAACTGTGCAATACGAGAGTATCATGCGGTATTGCCCCATCTCAAATGTCTTTTGGATAACGAACAGTTTATTTTGGCTCACGTCCAAGAACAACATACCTCTACTTCATTATTGTTACAATTTTACACGTAAAATAAAAAATCGAAATAATTCAAAACTAAATGAAAAAAGCATTGAACAAGAAAAAAATCACCACAGTCTTTTCTGTATGAAATCTAAGAAATAAATTATATGAATAAAATATAGTACAATTAAATTTTGATCAATTCACATGTTAAACATCCAGTTGAATAATTCAATGATAAACCGAATTTTACTACTTCAATCAAACATATTGACTCATATCTATGTATATATGGATAGAATTGTTCATTGCAATTGTGCTTTATATATAATCACTCACTGTGTGAATTCAGTATGAACATTGTGTTCTAGTCAAAGAGAGTGTATTTCAATTTTCATGGAGATGGTTTCAATCCTAATCATCATTTTGCACACGTCTATTTCCATATGTACAATTTACTATCATAAAGATACATGGAGACTCTGCTCATATTTATTATCAACTAATTCCATATAACTGACTGACGAACAGAAAAGAAATAAGAGTATTCGCAGTTTTTTATATGTATTGAAATAAATTGTCAATATTTACATGTAAAAATTCATTTCGATGGACACTTGAAAAAAAATTTTTTTCTTCAGAATCTTTTCATATATACATTTTATTTATTCATTTAAGCGAATTAAAGATATGAATGGAGGTTTGGGAAAATATGAAATATGGTATTGAATTTTCCCTTATTTCAAACTCAAGGGTCGCGTTCAATTCGACTCAAACAAATCGTTTAGGTTAAACTCTCAAGTTTTAGAGTAGTACTAGAACGTGGGTGGAAATTCTCTTACGTATATGGGCAAGCTCTAGCAGTCATTGGGTGTTACTCTGAATTCTTCAAGTAATAAACTTAGTTTTATTCATACAAACATAGATATAAAGTTAATCGAGTTTTGTATGTACTTTTGCAATGATATATAGAACAAATGAAAGTTTTTCGTATTTTGTTTTAAAAGCGTATGTTGTGGCTATTTTTATTTTCTTATCTTTACGTTCATTTCATTTATATAAAGTTTTTCTTGAAACGAATTTTCTTGTAGAGTTGAAAGATTCGTGTGATTCGTAGATTTTTTTTCATATTAAAACTGTCAAGATTGATTGGGATGTATATGAAATTAAAGTGATAAATAAAAGAAAGAAGTATCAAAGTCAGATGGGGTTGTTGAGTGAAAAAATATATATATATATTAAAAAAAAAAAAATTACTGAAATATTTATACTAATAGATCTATATTAGCATAGAAATATGTTGGTGGTATTGAGTTTCATGACGTGTATACTTCATCAATGTGGGGGAGGCGTGTTCGTTAAGCACTTTTATGGAATATACTGCGATGATTAATATCCGGATGCATATGTATATATATGTATAAAAAGAGTCAGTGGCAAGAATACTCGAATATTTTTCGAATTCGCAATTTCCGTAACATAATAGTGTACGTGAATTCACCAAGGTGACATTCCATTTAGTTATTTTTATTTATTTATTTTTTTTTTTTTTCATTCGTTTTCAATTATTTACTTTTTTAAAATTTTTTTCCTGCAATTTATTTATTTTTTTTATTCATTTTCATTAAAATATTGTCTTTCAGATTATTCTGGTATTTTTAAATAATCAATATTGTTTATTGTCCATTTACACAATTTTTTAATTTCATCATATATTTTAAACGAATTATCAACAAACCAACCATAAATTCAATGGTTTTTGTGATTAACGTTTTGACTAATAGTAAATAAAATAGAATTTTTTTTCTTTCTCTTTTTCTTCTTTTATAAATTTGACAATTGTATTATGGTTCAACCACAACTGTCTCAATCATTTGTCGTTTATCTCAAAATCAAATTTTTTTTTCTCACTCCATTTCTTCGATAAATGTTTTTTCAAGCGATGAATATTTCATAAATTTTGATTGACTTTCATAAAGTTATTTGAACATTATATTTCTACAAAACCATACTCGTCATTTATTCCCCATGTTTTATTTTTGTTTTTTTTTTTATTTTTTTTTATTTGCCATTTAACTGAACATTATTTTCCAAATGTGTCATTCTTTTTACTAGTTACAGTGAACGATTTCAATGAGTAGCAATTCAATTGCACGGGCTATTTAACTATAATTTCCAATTTATTGCACATGATATGAAATTTCAATATTTCATAATTTTATGAACAATAAAATAATTTTTATTAATTATCATCATTTTGATATAGTCAATGATAAAAAAATATATATATATGTATACAGATATATTTTTTTATTTCATCATAAATTGTCTTGAGAGTACCGATTACTGGTGGAATAAGTTTAGATAAAAACGACGACGTGAAAGGGGTGATAGAGAGAATGAGACCCTCACAATTTCAAGGTCAAGATTCAACTGCTGGCAAAAGTAAGATATCGTTATCGCGTGACCTTTTATACTTTCACGTTAAATCGTTTTAACCTTTGTTAGATTCACGTCAAGTACGATATTACTGCATTAAACGTGTGGTGTACATGTAATATACATAGTACAAGATTAAAGTTCACTTGGGAATGATGCACATAGTTTTAGAATTTTATCTTTGATTTAATAATTAAATGTGACTGAATTCCATGCCATCATCATATTTAGCATGTTCTACCTTTAATTATTTATTAACTTACTATAATGCACTTTACTACTCTCGTGAGAATTTAACAACGTTTTGTAAATGTAGAATATCGCAGTATTATCACGTGAAGTTGATCGCGTGCATCAATATTTATTCGCGGAAATTATCGGTAGTTGATTATATATAAACATGCAAATACTGCATATTGCGTTAAATTTTTTTGTTTTTTTCTGTTTGTTTTTTTTTTTTAATGAAAAAAGAAAAAATTTGTGCCCGGAGCAAGTGTATTTCTATTGATAGTATGATTACTGATTAATTATATGGAAGTTATTTATTAATTAATCCTCGAATACGTTCATTTTCACTTTGATCTTTGGGGACCAATGAAATATTGATTATTATTTTATTAATATTATCAATAAGAGGGATTTATTTATCTTAAAATGTAGAGTCACAGAAGTACATCTTTCTCGATTAAAATATTCTCTTGTGCTTCCGTACAAAGCAAATTGAAAGATAAATCCTTTTATTCGACATTTTATTAATTCTTTTAGAATATCTATATGTTGATATGAATATATATTTTATTTCCATTATATTTCTTTCATCCATTCATCTCTTTCTCTCGATGCCATTGTTATTACTGCTCACCGAATATTGAAATATTGAAATATCTTCAATTTTTATTACGTTTTGTTTCGAGTTCTTCTCATTCTACTACTACATTTTGTCTTTCATATTGCTCTGCATCTATCAAAGCACTCTCTTTCTTATTTCGTTTGATTCTTCCACTTTTTACTCTTCTACACTTCTTGATTTTTATCTCACTGATTTTTCTTATGGATTTTTTGTTTTAGGACTACACTGCTCGTTCACTCTTATGTCATTCACATAAATCTAATTGTTATTTGTCAATAAAATAGAATTTCTTCAATATCATAACTTTTTCCAATACACATAAAAGACAATTCGATAATTGAATGCAATTTTATAAAAATACTTTATTCTTAATTAAATTTTTTTTCCGTTATTTTTTTTTATCGAGTATTTGTGAATAAAAATAAATAATATCAATAAAAAATTATGATTAAAAAGCATCTTTCAGAAAAAAAAAACATACGTTCGTAATTGTTATATTCTTATTTTTCATTTTGTTTTTTTTTTATTGTTTTTTCTCCTTTTTTATTCATAGTGAATTTGAGTTTCCAATTTCTATTCATCTATAGTTTTCACGCGTTCGTACACATCAATTTTATGAGGCGATAACGATTTTATTTTCCTTATTTTATCGTGGAGCAGCAGAATGATAAATAGGAAAATGTTTTTGCGTACACGATTCCCATGGATTTGAAGGAGCATGTGTCTCTATTCCGGAATTTTCAAACAATTTCAATATCCAAGTGAGACTTTATTTCAAGTGTTCTTTTTCTTCCTTCCTGTTTCAACAATATTTATTCAAGGATTTCAAACTATCCTTTTGAATAATATGTAACTGAGTTATGGAGATAGAGGTTTGGATATTTGCAGCTGTATTTTTAAATCCAGCAACTCAATTTTCTCAGTGGCTTTATAGAAATATAACTTACTAAAACATGTTTAGTTGTATACATTTAAAATATTCATATAATAATAATTTATTTCGATCTAAATATTTATAAGAAATTAATTCATTATTACATAATATAATCCTTTGATTATGTTGATTATGAATCTAAGTTCATTGCAAGTCATTATTAAAATATTTGTTTATACCTTACAAGTAAATTAAAGAACCGGAGATAAATAAAAATATTCTAATGTCAACCTTATGTAAATATACGTTTTTTTTTTTTCTTCATTCATCAAAATCAATTGACAAAAATTATGGGAGTAAGTTAAATATTGAACTCAATAATTTCGGTAAATCTCTGACAATAGTCATCGTAAAAATTCTTTTTTTTTTTAATTTCATTTATTGATTTTTTTTTATTTACTATCTAATTTTTACAGAATTTAAAAATTTTGGAAGAATTTTGATATTGTGCAGCATGAAATATTCTTGCAGTTATTTTTAGAGCGGAATTAAAATTCTATCCAGGCGTAAATCTAAATTTCACGCCCGGATATTCTTCAATTGGGTCCACGTGCGCACGTGCACAACTCTGTATGAATCTTCATTCTGTTGATTCGTGAATCTGCAATTTGATATCTCAACATTTCAGGGGGATTGAGAGGAGGATAGTGAAGGGAGAGGACGCTAGAGGGTGGTCACGCGAGTAAGCGGCTTACCAGCTAGAATCATTTGAATATCCGCGTGTGGGCACAAAGTATATATGCATATTAATACATATATATATAGTTATAATACGCTGAAGGTTTTGCGGATTAAATTTCCACCGCCTTGTGTGATCGTTGAATATTAGTTATTTGGAATTTTATTAAACTGTATTGATAAAATATTTATTGAGTTGTCAGAAATGACAAATTGAATATTTTTACATTTAATAAAATTTAAACATCAATTAAATTATAAATTTTATTGTTTATCAAATTATATATTAATTAGCGTTTGAATTGTACTCATAATATATACAGAATGATGAATATCTGGGTCATGTATATTTCACAATTGTGCATGAATAATAAAATCTTTCTGGACATTTATGATGCGTTATTATCACGCTTGTCTACTATATATAAATCGTAAACTAGCTTTTCTTTTAATGTTGGAATTACCATCAAACAGCTGAATATATTTCCAACAAGCGCCGATTCTTAATTTCCATCTTTTTATTATAGTCTTTGTAAATTATGAGAAAAAAAAAAAAAAAATAGTAAAAAAATAAAAATTTTATAGTTGTGTAAAATTCTTAGTAAGAAATAATTACTATATTACTTGGCAATTCAATTTATATACAAAATACATAAATAAATATATTGAATATATTTTTAGAATGATTTCTTTCAAATAATCACAAGTTGTGAAAATAATATTTTTATTAAATTTACAATTTTATCCTTTATTGATAATTAAAATTTATATATTGTTAATAATATCTATTTAGTTATGATTGTGATAAATTTATTGATTATCATATTTGTAGGTAGTTGAGTTATTATTCTGGAAATAGCTTTCATGATTGCACATTGCATACGTCTCACTTTCGTTTATCTCTCGCACGCACGTCTATCGTGCTATAAAATTTTCATTACTAAAGCAAATTCAGTGGCTACCATACATTGGTAAATACTATTTAGTGAAGACCCGTTCGTTGTGTACATTTGTTAACTAATAAGAATTTAATATTATTTACATCCGTTAGAATAATGATGTGAGAATAATTGAATAATTATCGAAATATAATCTCATTTAATAATTGAATCTATAAAGATCTTTATTATTATTTTATTATCCAAATTCTTTCAATTACAGTTGATTTATCCGATGTAAATTGATTGTAAACAAATTAATCCAACCAAAACCACGAAATTTTCCCCGATCACACATACAATACGCCAGTTCATTATTAGGCTTTGTGAAGTGTTGGTGAAAAGGAAAAAGCATTGGACTAATGATTCACGATTTGTCGCGCGCCCCTGCCGCAGTAACAACTCGTGTGGAAACATAGACTAGTGCAAGTAAATACATTTATATACTATATGTCATTGTGTTGTTGGATATATTTTACCACTGTGCTCGATTGTGAAGAACGAAACCCTCAGCGTGGGCGCGTCGAGCTTTGCCCTCTTCACATATATCTATTTCTATATACACACACAGAGATAAACACAAATGTGCACATTCGTTGTGAGTGAAAAAAAACAAAAAAATGTTGACTGTAAGGCATTTGAATAAAAAACAATTGTCTCGTCTAAGTTTTACTACACTCAGCTCTCTCATTCACTGTCGCTCTCTCGCTCCACTTTTTTATTTTCAGTAGATATTTTTATTATCTTTTTACTGTAATTTTTTTTTTGTTTATTCTTCTTCTATTTTATTTTCATTTATTTTTTTTGTTTCTACGCTGCTTCCTTTAGAATGACGATTGTTAAGGATTTTCCACAATGGAAATAAATCTTTTTTTTTTTTTTTTTTGTGACGCAGCAATAAATCAACGTCTTGTACACTAATCCACGAAAATGAAGTTTGTGGATTTTCTCATTGATCTCATGAAAACTTCAAGATTTTAAACATATATATTTTTTTTCTTTTTTTTTTTTTCTTTTTTTCAACAACTTTTCCTCCAATCTTTCATGTTCATTTATTTTTTTTCACGTGCGGTAGAATGAAAACTTCACTATAGAATGGAAACACATATGTCAGAATAATAATAATAAGTAAATAAATAAAAAGTGAGAAAAAAAATCGGATGAAGAAAAAAATGTGATATAATAATAATAAATAAGAATAAGAAATAAAAAATGTCACTTCATGAAATATTTATACGATATATATTTTTCCATTTTTTTTTTGTTTTTTTTTTCCCTTCTCAACGATATACTTTGGTCATACTTCACATTTTTTTCACCATCTGGTAACCCGTGTACGGTTTAATCGGATGGAAACCGGCGATTGCCTTCAAGTACAGATGATTTATCATTGATATCTCAGACTTGGTTTGTAAAAATCACATAAATAGTTGTGTATACATACGTCTATGGTATGTTAGATCAACTCAATAATATTATTGTTCATTTTTAAGAATAATGAAAAAAATAAGAGCCAGAAAGAAAAAAGAAAATAATAATTTATCGTGATAAATATTTGTAACGCTGTTTATTATTTAATTTTATAAACATTTGCATATTTTTTATATATTTTTTTGATTTTTTAGAATTTTTTTCATCATTGTTTTATTCTCTCGATTCATGTTGACCTTAATTAATTTTATGTGATTCACAGTAGTATAAATATACAAAATCAATGAATTCAACATAGTACAAGTGCATACATACATTTGTTGTTGTGCATGAAATTCGGCATTGCACCACCTGGCAAACGATGAAATTCAGTTCTACGTGACACATTATTTCGCTT
The DNA here is from genome assembly GCA_963920625.1 of Dinocampus coccinellae. Taxonomy (NCBI): domain Eukaryota; kingdom Metazoa; phylum Arthropoda; class Insecta; order Hymenoptera; family Braconidae; genus Dinocampus; species Dinocampus coccinellae. The sequence goes on along the minus strand of OY987188.1, from coordinate 3,245,874 downwards.
GAATTATTATGCACACAGCTTCACCACTCCTACATAGACATGTATTTTGAATTTTCCATTTTACCTCTTTGCACATTAATTAATCAGTGAAAGAGGCAATTATGGTAAACGTGATAGCCCAACCGCCAATTCAAAATTACAGATGTCCATACGACAATCAGCTGGATCATATCACATTCCATTTCTGCATACAGGAAGTAAAGTTTTCATCATTTTCCATTACATTATTCATACACAAATTTATTTAAATCATTTATCTATTTCATATTTTTGATTAATTATATAAATCAATTCATTCAATTAATTTATATATTAAAATTTAATTCATTAAATTATATTCCATATATTTATTAATTGAAAAATTCGTTGAGATGAAGATATAAAGATATTTAATCATTACAGGATGCAATCTTATCTTGAGCTCTCAATTTATTTTAATTTATCATCAGTTATATACAATTGTTAAACACTCACTGATCTGGTCATTCATTGATTATTTACTTTACGGATGAGACCATACAGTTTATCTATGTATAAATTCACATATATTCAACAGGCGGAAAACATGAATTTGAAATGCCAAAAATGAGACTCATGCTATAATATCATTGTTTACATCTAAAATGATAAAATTTCTGCATGCAGGCATCTGTAAATTGTCATGCAACGACTTTGATCATCTTATTAAACCCACATCTGTGTTACGTGTCCTATATATATCTTGATAAAATTACACACAATTGTTTATAAAATACAATAATTTTATTTATTACATAGACATGTATTATTTAAAATAATATCTAATATTATACAATAATTAATTATTATTCAATTGATATTTTTTTTTTTCAAATAAAAATTTCATTCAATAAAAAATTATTTATATAAAATTGAATTTTTTCGAAAGTAAAAAAATCAATGATAGAAATAATAATAGTAATACATATAACAATCGCTTATTTATAAGCGAGTAATGATTATTTTTATTTACTATCGGAAGAAAACAGTGGAAAATAAAAAAGATTATGTGAGTGAATTGAAGTGAAAATTGGGAAAGGTAGACCTATATGACTGATATGAGAGAAAAGAAGAAATGAAAGATTAAATGAAGAACGAAGATAAATAAATAAGAATAGAAGAGAAATAGAAAATAGAAAATATTTTCTCAAGGTACTGGGAAAAGGGTGGAAGAGTTGAAAGAGATGATATTCACTTTCGCCTTGAACTTCGAGAATATTATTTCAATCCCCTATACGAACAGGAGTATTTGCACCATCTAACTTTCCCCATTTATTTTTTTACTCTCTTTGTATACTGTGAGAATAACAAATGGTTTGTACAATATAAGGCAGGAATTTTCGGTTGGTGTAAAGTGAATATACAGCTTACGCTCTGTAGCTGCTTGAATATATAATTGAAACATAAAATCGCTCATTTTCTCTTTGTTTATAATCATATTATTTTGATATAATTATTTTTATATCACATTCAACTTATACACACTTAATTTTCGAATTTTTTATTTTTTTAATATTTTTATCTTAGCAATTTTTAAGTTTAATAATTTTCCTCTATTTTATAATTACTTCACATTAATTTTTTTATTTTTTTACACACCTGCATTACCAGAAATTTCGAGAATTAATCAACACTATGGAAGAAAAACTTCATTACACAATATTTTGTACGTCTTATTATGAAAATATATATTCCCAATATTTTTTTTTTTTTTTTTTTTGGTAATTACCCGTCTCATTTTTTCTTATATATTTTTTTTTATAATTTATTCAGGTGCCAAGTGCAGACCTTCTCCTCTCTTTCTCTCTCTCTATTTCGCTCTTATATTTTTTTATTTACGCTTTCACGTTGCATTAACACGTTCTTAAATTGCCGAAATTTTTTCTGATTCTTTTGTCCCTGATAATAATTGAGTGAATCTCGTTGAATGTGGTGCGCATTTGCCCCGTTGATTTTATACTATACTTTTTGTATTGCACTTTACAATTGTCGTTTAAAAGCTTAATTGACCAAGCACCACATGACTGTATAGAATACACGAACAAAAATGCCGTGTGACTTATTGCTATGGCGCCTTGCGGGACGTTAATTGCACCGTGACCGAGAATTACGACCGATAAAATTGTGCAGCACAATTTCAATCGTCCTAACAAAATTGATGTGTATATATATATATATATGTATTGCATCTGCAGTACATGCATATATTTCATGTGTTCCCCTTTTCAACGAGTGTTAGGCACAGGATATCGCTCGTAAACCCAAAATTAATGGAAAATTCAACACCGAAAAATTAATAATAAAAACAAATTTCCGTATGGCTGCAATAATTTACTTTGTATTCAATTTTGAATTGTATCAATGCATTAATTAATTATAAATGACTGTTTAATTAATGTTTTTTTTTTTAATCATCTCCTTGATGTTTGTGTATTTCAGAAAGCACGACTGGCACGTATAAGAATTGCAAAGGCGTCAAGTGGTGCGGCGTTTGTGAGTAAAAAGAAAGCCGCTGAGGCCCGACTGGCAGCAGCTGAGAGTGGTCTTCAAACGGACGAGTCTTACAGAGCTGAGGATATATTTGAGTTACAACATCATCATCTTTTACGATGTCTAGAAAAGACTACGGTAAGTTTTAACTATCACAGGTTGTAGATGAAAAAAAAAAAATTTTTTTTTCACCAAATAGATAATTGAAAATGAATTTTAAAATGCCTTATATAATAAATAAAACAGAACTATCTTCTCATTTACATTCACAATTCAAATGTCACATGTGATATTTTTCATTCTCATCCGTAATTTAGTACGAAATTCTACAGTTCTAACATTACTCGGATATGGTATAACATGAATTTTCCCAAAAAGCACTTTAGCTGTGAAACTCTGTTAGCGTTAGTCGACTGCTTGTCAAACCTTCTCCTTTTGTTTGTTCACTGTGAAATATGTATAGTTGTATTTCGTTGTGTTATTGTGGCGTTGTGTCCATGACGAGTACGGGCATACCAAAGTCAATACTACCATTCTAGTCACTTATTATTGCCGTGTACACGTTACTATTCCAATCCTGATTGCAATCTTTGTCATGTCCATGGAACTATCAACTGACACGCGAGGACAATGTGGTAGCGTAAATATCTCTCTCTTTCATTTGCGTGAAAATAATTACAAATATATATATATATATATTATATATATAATATTGATTGATGTTTATCTAGTTCATACAGATAAAATGCTGTAGTTTTTCTACGAATGCATTACAATTATGTGAAAACTGATTCTTGATAAGGGAAGAAAGTGATTGTGGAAAAAAAAAAAAAAAAAAAAAAAGATAGGAAATAATGAAACATAAATAAATTGTATGTTAAAATTTGAAATTCATATTTTTATAAAATCGATTTAGCTTTTCTATTTTGTATATTTGTACGTACGTGTATGTACATTTGTGTGCACTCATTTCTCGCCACTATTGGAAAATATCATTTTCAATAGATGGAAGAAGAGAATGCGCGTAACGACTGCTATTGGATTTTACAACTAGTCACGTTCTGAATTTTTCTTGAAAAAAAAATTCAATGAAAGCATCGGACGTATCGTAACGATAACAGTATTGGATATTTGCTAGTTGGCATAATAACATCAGATATCTGGTATATGAAATAAATAAATGAATAAATAAATGTATTTGTAATAATTGGGTTGAAATTATAATTTCAATTCATTTTTATTGAATAGATATGAGGATATTTTTCATTAGAGAAATTTGTAATATCAAAAAATATTTGTTAATTTTTTTATTTGACTTAAATTATTGATTTTAGAAAAAATAAAAAATAATAAAACAATCATCACACGCTTCATTTACATTTCTTTTTTACGTCTTTACAGACAGATTAAGTCATTAGATTTTGGCTTAAACTCGTAACAAACTCGATATTTCCATTCATTCAAGTTTACTTCTCGTGCGTCTGAATATTTTCAACCGTACGAAACTTTCACCGCGAAATTTACGTTATTAAGCGTGCAACTTGCAGCTCGTGGACTATATTGGTTCAAACTGGCAAGGGAAATTTTCTTAAGAAAAGGTTCTCATGAATGCTTGGTTACAACTCCTAAGTTTCATCGTAGTTGTATCATTTGGACTTTATAGGAGTCGGTTTTACACATCCGACCCGACCCACTCATTGCTTTTACCAAGATGCGGTTGGAAATTGTGTCAGCCCGAGGAGGGAGGTCGATATGCGTGGAAGTCTCAAGGGAAAGCTTAAACCATAGGTTAAATGTGGCTTTATATATAGAGACACAACTTCAGTATGTGTTTCAGTTTTATTTCAACACTGAGAAAAGTAAACGTATTGTATATGATCCACAATGACAATTCCTGAAAAACACCAACTGTGTCAACTGTCACTTGCTGATTGAGAATAAAAAAAAATTTCATGAATAACAGGATCGAATTTTTTTTTTTTTTTCGTAAGCTTTTCAAAAAAAAAACAATTGAAACTTCAAGCAATATTTTTTTTTCCATCCATATGTTAGAATATAATATACTATTGACTTCCCTCTCCCCAACCCCTGTAGTCAATATACGAACGTGGATGCTCCAGGGATGATGAAGTAAAAGTATAAAATTGGTAGAGGTGGATTTTCTAATCCCACTGTGAAGTATATATATATATATATGGTGAAGCACCAGAGGTAGAATACTGTACACTTTAATCACGAACAAAGTGCCCAGAATTCTATACGATAGTCCAGTTTTATCTATATATAGGAAGTATGAGCCGTGTGCATTGGTTGGTTAGTGGTGTTCCAGTAGTTTGGTAAAGCCCATGAGATATTATCGGATATATTTATTCGCCTTCATACTTGGGGGTCCAGGTCAGGTAGTAGCCATCATGGTCAATGATTTTTAAATCCTACATACACATTGTCACTATGAAGCTATTCCGTTCTTTCACACCTGATAATCATTATAATTCTCTTTAATGGTATCTCTACTGAAAGTAATTTCTCCATGAAAATAGTGGAAAAAAAAAAAAAAAAATTGATTTTCATCTAGAATCCGTGAAATTGAATCCAATCAATAACTCAAAATATTTCCTCATTGAATATAAAAATATTTGATTTGCAGGATCGAGAATTTGTGGAAATGGAGGTGCCATTCAATGGCGCTCCAAAGAGACCTGGCTCACCATCGCCATTGACCTCACCAGCCCACAGCACCGCCTCACGAGGCGGTTTACTGCAGTCCTGTTGCGGTCGTTGTTATCGACAACGTTACCAGGTACGCGGTCGGCGCATTCTCGTCTCGAGGACCTCTATCAGCGAGGGTCCACCATCCACTACTTCCCAATCGCAGCCATTACATAGCAATCAATCGCGCACCCAACATTATACGGACCCAACGGCAATTCCAAGCGTGGTTTTCAATGTACCGGGTGACAATGATCGTCATCGTCTTAATTCAAGCGCCCCTTGTAGTCCTTACAACGAGACGCGGGTGTGAACTGCCGTGATTTTGCAATAATTTAACTTTATAATATATATTTATTTCACCATTATTACAATTCACTTTCATAAATCATTTTTATTTTATTATTATATATACTTTTTATTTATTCACTTTTTTTTTTTTTCCAATTTAAAATTAAACATTTGCGATAATATATGATTAAGTAATTAATTATTTCACATTGTCGAGTAAACACGGGTTCGTTTCGTCGAGTATAAATTTTAATATATATAAATGAATTGCTATCATGAATAAATGAACGGTATTTCAGAATTATAAATGCGATATACAATATTACAACAGGGTATGAATTGATGAAGAGAGTCTGCCGGTCGGTACTCACATTAGTAATGAAGAGAGCTTTTAATGGCGCGCACAGTTATTATATTTATTTATTTCTATACGTGTGTATACATACGTTCAATTATAATAATATGAATATACTTGAACGTATGTACACATTGTACATATATATATTTATTTATTTTTCATTTTCTGCTGTTTTCAAATGATGACTGAACTGACCGTCTGATGAGTCTAATGATAAGAATAATTATGACCTCGAGTGACGACAATTTATTTGTATATATACATATATCGTATACATATATATATAGATAAGTTTATAGATGGGTTGTAGGTCATCGCGTGACGGTACATCAGTCTTGCGTTGCAGCGAACCATTTCACAGTCCTCGAGTGTATTTAAAATAAATAAATTATTTTCGGCATCAAAACGTCAAGTCTTTATTAACGTTACATAAAATAATTTGACGATTCAAAGTATTATATGAATAAATAATTAAATAAATAAATAAAAATATATATATAATAATAATGATTATATCATACGGGTGGAGTGTTCAGTATTAAATCGAATTAGTAGAAATTCAAGAATGTAAAACTGAAGAAAAAAAAAATCAAATACGTGGGAAGTGATTGAAGTTTGAATAGGAATTTGAAAGTAGAATTTTTAATATATATATTTTTTTCTTTTTCTTTTTTTTTTTATAAGATCATAATAGAAAACTTTGATTTCACAATTATCTTAATTGAAATGTGTATTATCTGCGTTTCCTGCGATAAAATTATTCGAACGATACAAATGTATCGTTCGAATATTTCCTAAAAATGATTATGAGAATGAGAATAAAATTGCCCACTTGTACCGGGTAAACATATCAAAATGACGATACGAATATATATATAAAATAAATATAATAAATCTAATCTGATCAATATTTAATATTTAAAATGGAGAAAAAAAAAAATTGATTGAAAATTATTTTTAATTATTTATTATTGTTTTTTTTTTTTTTTTTAAATTCAAAACATCCGAACGTTATGATATGTTGTATGTAGTTTTATATATGGATATTCACACGTAATACGTATATTCATATGGTATCGTGAGTTCTTATCGTGAAAACGCTACCAGTTTCTATCCGATTAAGAATCTTCACTTGGCAAACGACGTTGACACGTCTTCCAAGGGAATTTCGATTCAAAAGTCCTCCCACCCATCACATCCAGTTTAACTTGACTGTACTTCCCTCCCTCTTTCTTTCACTTCCTATCTACATTATATACGTATATCCTTTCACACTAGAGATACTCGTGATATTTTTGCTAAAAGCCAAACACGAATATCTTTCTATGTCTTCCATTCTAAAAATCCACAATTGAACAATTTCATGTTATCCGCTGCAAGTCACACAAATGTGTTTTCACATATTAATATTGATACGATAATTTCAATTATATTTATCTAATTAAATTCATCATAATCACAATGAAAAATTGTTGAAAAAAAAAAAAGATATGTATTCACGAAATTTCCTGATATTGAATTTAAAAAATAACACAACGTGAAATAAGAGAAAAAAAGAACAACAAAATACGTGGAAAAAAAAGTACGGAATTTTGTTTTATTATTTTAATAATAATAACAAAAAAATATAATTCAATTTGACGTAAAGGCTTTTTTGTATTAATACTTTATGCGTGGCCTTCAATCATTCCGTGCATCTACAGGTCATAGAATTTACTTGAATCATCTCCGCACCCATTTTTACATAATGTTTTTATTCAACGTCAAAGGTCATTTTTCCACGTGAAATCATAAATTTAATTGATATGCATATATACCCCGTGCTACCAGTGCTATCGTATATGATATTATAAAAAAGTCAAATTATTTTTTATTTTGAAAATTTACATACTTTATTTTATCAATCTTTTGACAGTACTCTCCGACTTGGTTTATATGCGTGTTCATCCATACCAAAATTACTCCATAAAAAAAATTCACTCTAGTTATTCTATCATTATTAATTTTTAACTTTTTTTTTTTTTTTTTTTTTTTTTTTTGATTCACGGTATCATCTGAATAATATCCGATGAAATAAATATAAACATTGTATATAAATAACCCTTTGAAAAATAGTTGAGTATACAAAAATAACGCAAATTGGGTAACATAACGCAATAGAATAAATACAAGACTCAAAATTAGTGGATAAGTTAATAAAAATATTTTGAGCCATATGATTATTATCTAATGCGCCTAGATAAATTTAGTATAAATACAAATAAATAACACAAAAATTATTGAGAATATAAAAAAATACAACAATCATAGTGTAGGTAAATAAAATAAACTTTTTTTTTTTTCATTCAATTAAAATAATATCACATATATATATATATATATATCAATAGTCGTGGGCCTATGACAGTTGCGTGTAGACAAAATGCGTGTAGAAAATCAATGGAAAAAAGAAATGATACAAAAAAAAAAAAAAAAAAATTAATAAAAAAAGAGAAGAAGAAACAAACTCAATGATGAATGAAGTCGGTAAATAATATGAAATATTCAAAATGATAGGAATAAATTTGAAAAAAAAAAAAAAAAAAATGAAATAGTACAGTGATGGGTGAATCCAAAATTGGTGAGGTCTACAAATGCCAATAAACATAATATTTATAAAAATATGAATAAATAAATAAATAAACGAATGAATAAAATAGACATAATATATAAATGGTATCAGAATACGATTTATCGATGAGATATTGTCAAGCGATTTTAGGTATAATTCCAAGCCATTTGTTGTACCTCGTATAACAATGAATGATGAGCAAGCGAAGCAATTTTGCGTATCTATACAGGTACGCACGAATATTCTATATATATGATGAAATTATACAATGACACGTGTATTTGGACTATAATAAAATAATGCAACGTGTATGATCGTGATATAGCTCTTGCCGTTGTTACGCGAGACTGTTTGATTTTGCTTTAATCCATTAAAAAAAAAAAACAAAGCAACTTCTAAGTTTCACTTTTTATTCATTTATTTTTTAGAAAAAATAAACAGAAAAAAAGTACTCGAAGTAAATTATAAAAATAAATGTAAAAACAAATTGTTAAAATTTCATTATTATTACGATTATTTTTTGTTTTGTTTTTTTTTTCTTTTTTTTTTTTTTTTCAATATAGAAAAAAAAAATTAATGCACGTACTCGAAACATTCCAACGAGATTATAACGTCTTATTAACTACCTCCAATCATGCATCCAATCATTTAGATTGAAAGAAAAAAAAAAAAAAAAAAAAAAAAACTGAAAAAATAATTTAGTGAAATAATCGGAAGAAAAAAAAAATTATACTTTTCCGAATAAAGTTCTCTCGCAAGTCGAATAAAAATTTTGCGAAGTATTCTACCATTATATTCCTCGACGTACAGTTGAACTCTATAAACTTAATTAATAATAATTATGACCTGCTTTTTTATGCTGGTTTCGTTTCGTCTTTTCGAGTTTTCCCATACTTTATAAATATATATAGCTTTCCTGCGTGCGATTCTAATTGAAATCCAGATTCTTCAGCTCACTTTCTTTACCTCCGCTCTTTCTTCCTATATTTATCTATCTATCTAACTGTCTCTCTCTCTTTCTCTCTCACTCTTCATTTTGACTTTACCCTCAACTTGAAGCCCGCATTAATTACACGTTAAATTAGGACCATAACGCTCGGGTCGTGCAATCTTCTCACTTTATTAACGGTAAAACCTCGTCGTTGTCATCGTCATTCTGTTTGAAATTAATATATATCTATATATACCTATATATTCTATATATAAATCTCTTCGTTTTGCAATTCAACCATGCCCAAGAATTTATTCAATATCTATATATAATTCTGTATTTTACACATCGCATTATTTCTGACCACTTTGTTGAGTGATGTCCGGACGTGGTTGAATACCACAAGTAATTTTAGCTTTATCACTCCCCAACATTGCACTATGAACTCCCATATTATGAAGAAAATGAAATGAATAAAAAAAATGTCGTACAAGAAAAGAAAAAGAACAGAAGGAGGCAGCGAGAGAGAGGGGGAGAGAGAAAAGAATTGGAATTATTTTTTAAATTGGTTTCGCACATTTTATTACCTTCTTCTGACATTTCAATTTCATTCTCTATGTTTCAAGAATTGAAATTATATTAATGATAAACGCATACCAATTTTCTTTTGTTTTTTTTTTTTTTTTTTTTCAAATTTGTTTTATCATAAATTCAATGCTTCTTATGTTGAAAGAGTAACAAAGCTCATATTGTGTATTCAGAAAGTAAAATTTTTTCCTGTGTGTCTGCAAGCACAAAGCTTCATGAGAGGAGTCTACTTTTTATTTCTTCTATTCTCATTGTTTATTTCTATATTATTGTCTAACTCTCGTGTAATTCTATATTGGTTAGAGTTTTTAAAATTCTTCTCTTCACTGAAATATTCTTAAAAAAAGAAAATAATATATTTGTTAACTCTGGTAAAATTTTTTACAGCCACAATGAATCCAAAGTTTTTTGAATATAAAAAAAAAAATTTTAATATATAAATTTTTGACAGTAGATGAGAATGAACGTATGAAAAAAAAAGTGATTAATTATAAAAAGAAGAAACTCAATCATCTTCAACCTAAATACAATTCAAGTGTCAATAATGATATTTTCGTTGATTTTTTGAAATATATGTATGTATATATTTATTTTCTTCGATTTTCTCAATAGATTGTTCACAATGACAAAAGATTAATGTCATCCTCAATCTCTTCTTCTTCCTCTCCACAACTTATCTTTCACGCTTGCACACATACATACACGTGGACAATTTCACAATAGTTTCTGATATATATTTTCAATTGAAAGTTATACGAAATAAGAAAAAAATGATTGTAGTGAATGCGGGAAGGTCCAAGCGATTTCCTGTGCCTGCAGACTGCAATCATCCGTAGAAATGATCCAATGCATTGTTGGACCACTTGCGCGACACGAATGAATTGTGAGAAACATACTAAATCGAGTACTTGTCTTCTCTATTCTTTATCCATGAAAAAGAGAAAAAAAAAAAAAATAATAAAAGAAAGGATAAAGACAGGAAAAAAGGAACATTGATTTATCTTTCAGCCAAGGCAACCACAATCAATCGCGTCCGTAATATATAAAGGTTTAATACATATATATATGTATAAGATTATATGCAATTCGGACATTTTCTGCGTACAAAACAGAATGAATAATTATTTCATTTTACTTTTTGTGGTGAATATTATTCGTAGTCAGGAAATATCTAACTGGAATTCAATTGTATTTGGCATCTACCGTCACGCCCAGCTGATAATAAATCATTTACTTGGTTATGTGTATTGTCAAGTTGTTTTTTTTTTTCTTTTTCACACAAGAAGAGAAATAGTTTTAACGACTTTTTACGATTCAAACCGCAGTGAAGTAAATTGATACGTACGGGAAATGGGTCAAATATTATTTTCCCTGGTCTATTATTTTTTATGTATTATTAATCAGATATGAATACAGAAAAAGAAAAATAATAATGAAAATACATAGAAATTAAATAATAATTGCTATTATAAAATTCTTGAATTTGTTGCACTTTTTTATTAATATTTTTTTCTTTCCTTTCGTCTCTCACAATTAAAAGTATGAAAAATTATGAATACAAAATTTGATTGAGTGTGACAGTGACATTATGCATATTCACATTTATAATGTAATACAAGTTGTTTGGCTTTTATGAATAATGTATAGATGGAGGAACAACGGGATACTGTATTGGTTGGGCATCCACTTCAGATGAGCCAGGCAAGATGAAAATTGAATCTTGAGTGTCTGCCTAAAATGCTCTGTCATACCCCTGCTACTTTTGCTTTATCACCATCTATATCACTTTTTATCATCGTCAATCTTTTCAGTAACCAGCAATTTCTATATACCCTTTTCCTCTTTTTTTATTATCTCATTTTTATGTTTCTCTTCTTGTAATTTTTTTTTTTCCCTTAACTTTTTTATTTTCATTTTCCTTATATTTTATTTTAGATTTTTTATTATTGTTATTACCTTACTCGTTCTCTCTCTGTTAGATTCCCCCTCGGTATTCAAGCTAATTTCAATTTCTCTTGTCGTATATTTATATTAATCATTTGTGTCTAAATTCAATGTTGTTGAAATATTTTTACTGGTGAAATTGGATACCCGTAGACACTAAATTGGAAATTAATCATTTTATAATATCATTATTCTTCTTTTTCTTTACTTTATTTTTCATCTCTTCATACTGTACATTAATTGAAATTGGATTTTTCAATATTTTGGTAATTTTTTGTAGTGTATATACTATATATACTGATCAATTCAAAATTGAAATAGGTGTATTTGTGGAATTGTAAAATATGCTTCTTGTTATTTACTCGATCACATTATAGTATTAAAAATTCAAATTCAGTTTGAAAATTCATTCAAGCAACAAAAGTGGCATTGAAATAATTGGAGAATGGAGTCGCGTGCGTACTGCAAGCAAATTATTATTCGACATATATATATATATATATCTATATGGTGCGAATATGAATATTCACATATAATAGTTGAAATGTTTTTAGCCTGTGGGTGGTAAATCAACTGAAAACTCTATCCACAATGTTTGTTGCGTTTCGTGAATTTTTTTTATTGTATTTATCTTGTGATATATTTATATATTTTTTTTCAAATTATTTTATTTAGTTATGTTTCATTTTTATTATCATTTTTTTTTTCATTATATTTTATTTTTTTAATAGAATTAGTGTGGATATTGGACACATTCTCAAGGGTGAATTATATCACGCGACAGTGAATTCTTTCTTCATATACGTTGTGTAGTGGAATGAGAACGAGAGAGCGGTTTGGCACACGTGATAAATTATTAATGTCAATGACGTCAACCAGACGCCAGCGTGTGTGTACTGACGTGACGACAGAGTTTTTGCGCTCGATTTATATGCGCATCACCATTTTCTCCCTAGCTACTTACACTTGTCAACTTAACACTTCACAATATATAAATTTACACCATAAATAAATATCATTATATTGATATATAAATATGTTTATATATTCATGAATATATAAACATAAAAATCAGTAGAGAAGGTAAATAAATATTATAGTATTTCTTTGTTGGTTTAATATTCCGAAATTCCATAACGTAAAAGATGAATCATTACGAATAGAGTTGCGATGCAATGGTTGAGGATGAGTTCTGCTCAAAATATTATCCACAAATTTCTATGTAATTATACACGCTAGACTGAATAGAAACAAGTTTTTTCCATATCATCAACAGAATGTATACAAACACAAGTTTAGATATTATAACAGTGAAATTTCACTGATGTCCTCACCACAAAATTAATTAATTTAATTTACGGTAACTCTTGTGTAACTCTATATAAGTATGAGATTTTCACCAACACAAATATTATCATGTGTACAATTGATCATTAGTTTTCTTTCAGTTAAATATATATATATAATATTATTATTAATTATATTTATTTCTCTGTTTATTTTGTGTTCTTTACTTTATTTATATTGAAAGAAAGAAAAAAATGTTTCTGTCACTGTGATGAGAACGAAGCATAGGGTAGGATTATTATGCAAAAATATCATTTTTCCCATCAATTGAAAATGAGGAAATACGTCAGATTAGGCGTGACTGGCGTGCAACAATGTAGTGTGTGTTTGTGGTGTGGATTTCAGCAGGCGTACAGTCAGTACATCCCGGCAACGAGGGCCCAACCGTCGGGCGGTCCAGGTGAACAAACGGGGGTGGACGGCACTTATCTCGTCGAGGCCTCATTTTGAAATAAATAACACATATTTAATTGAGAACTACTATTAAAAAATATAAATACGAACAAACAAATTTGCGCTGCAACGTGAATTTTTATTGAAATATTGGGAAGATAAAAAAAAAAAAAGATTGATAATATTGTGTTGCAAAAAAGTAAAAGGAAATTTCGTTTGCAAAAAATAATATGACAACAATATACATATATATAAATTATTATTAATTTGAACTAAAATAATAATAATAATAATGATAATAATATGAGTAATAATATTGATAATATTATGATAAGAATATCAGAAAAAAAAATTATAATATTCATCGATAAAATACAAAAAAGAACTTTTTAAATCAATCAAATTATTCTATTTCCCTATTTTTGTGCTATCCAATGACGTGTTTGACTCCTCGCACACGTCCAACTCCACCAACATTGATGGAACGTATCGTCAACGTGTCTACATCTCATCCTCATTGTTGCCATCCACATGTGAATCAACTATTATCATCATCATTGTGATCGAATTCAACGTCACACAATATTGGGATTTTTTTCCACTATGGGAACTGCTACTACCGCACAACAACTAATGCTACTCGTACTACTACTACTACTACTACTACTATATCACTACCATTACTGCCACTACCTACGCCAAAAACGGACTTGAAATTATCTCTCATTCTCGCCCTCATTTCCCCTCGGGTCTTATATGTGTCAATATCACGTGGACGTACAAAAAAAAAACGAATAATAATGATAACGAAAAATATATATTTACGTCCACACTTATCGTCACGAACAAAATAAAAACCAATGGATTATACCTACGAAAAAAAAAAAAAAAAAAATGCACAAATGGAGGAAAAATATATTATTGGATGGAAAATGAACATATAATCATGTAATAATGAACAAATTAAATGATTAAATTATATAAAAATATATTCAAAATTAAAATAAACATGGAAAAAAAACAAATAATAATAATAATAATAATAATTCAATATTGGATGAATGAATTTCTTGGGATGCTACATGAAATGCTACTCAAAATGAAAAATCACAATATAAATAAAAAAACAAAAAACAAAACAAAACAAAACGAAAAAATTTTTCTCAATCAATACGTGTAATGTGAAATAGAGTCTTTCGTACCAGCTAACATCGAACGAGAACAAGGATAGAGTGGTGTTAGTATATGGCGATCGTATACAAGTGCGAAAAAAGGTAATAAAACATGAAAATAAAATCGTCTATGCACGGGTGGACGAGAACTACCGTTCATATATAATATTATTTTTTTCCTTTTTGTTTTTATTTCATATCATTTATATAAATATATAATTGAAATTTTTAACAAATATAATCAATCATATAGAGTTGATATTCTGCATTATATTGATAAAAATAATGGAGATGTGTGCATTTATTGTAGGCAAAATGAGATAAATTTATTCTATTTATAATTATAGCTCATATTTTTATTTAATTTATTTTTTTTCCTTTGTTTTTCGCGTGAATCAATTCCATGGAATATACTGTGAGCTTTTTTTTTTTTTTTTTGTCTATGTGGCGCACGTACAGCCAAATATTATTGTAAATTGGCAATATAAAAAACACATGGCTTCAGCTTATATACGCTTTATATATTCAATATATTAATTATAATATCAATTTTTGCATTTTTATATTCGATAATAAAAACTATCTAACAAATACGCATCTATATAAATATGCACAACATCGCACATTTTAATCAGTTTCAATAATATATACCATAATTCAATAACCAAAATTATTCGAATAATTATACGATTTAATTTATATTTTTCATACTTCAGTATATCGTTCAAGATAATCTTCATGCATGAAATGAAAAAAAAATTAAAAATAAAAATAACAATAAAGTAGAAGTAAAAATAAAAAAATGTTTCTCAAGCACACAGAACACAAAACATAAAATAGAATGGGAGTCATTTTCAAAAATACACGTGGATAATATGTATAAGTGTATGAAGAAACACAAGCACATTTCATTTGTGTCGCGTGTTGACGACGCTTTTTTCCAATTTTCGTGTATACTTTTCTTTGCTTTTTAAAATTTTCTTCTCGACACTTTTGTATATATATGTATACATTTATATACAAGTGCATAGGTATGTATAATATTCACGTCTGTATTCTTATATAGCGTACTATATCCATTTGTTGACGAAATAAAGAAAGAATATAAAAATTATTGTGAAAAGAATTCATATCTACGGATTGCAATGTGCATCCTGATACTTTATTTTCACACTCTAATATTGAATATATATATATATATATATATATATATAACAGATGGAGCGCAGCACTGAGAGTCTGAAGAAAAAGGCAAGCTTATGTAAAAGAAAATTTGTAATGAAAAAAAAAAAAAGAAAAAAGAGTAATAATAGTAATTAATAAAAAATACAAAGATATATTTTGCATGAACTAATGCAATATTTGCATCCAGCAATGCGCTCTTACCCATTTCTTATATATTAAATAATATTCACAAAAAATATGTATATACACGTATTTATTTTATGTAAAAATTTATTACAGTCATGTTATTGAATTTTTATATTCATTTTATATCGATGAATTATTATTGCATGAGTACTAATGAATTTATTATTTCTATTCTCTATGGAATCCCGTAATTGTGTGTACATTTATATATCAAAACAATACTGATCTGAACACTATCTTGAAATAAAAAATATATATATACATAAAATGAATGAGCACATATCTATATCAATTTTGAATTTTAATAGTTATTCTTTTTTCTACTCTCAATTTTTTCCTAAATCCCCCTTTTTTTTTTCTCTTTTTCATATGCATATATATATTTTTGTTTATCGATTTCATTCTCGTATTATTGTTGCTCATGGTCAAGTTGGTTCGACAAATTCGAATGACGCTCGAGCACGAGCAAATTGCACGTGCTACATTTATATTACATTGCACATGCGAAACGCCAACAAACATCAGTAAATATTTAATGTTCAACGTCGCGTAGTATCGTGACTTGTCATAAAATTTAGTGCTATCCAATATATATACCTATTTATATACGTATAATGTTATTATTGTACTTTGCATTTAGTAGTATAGTAAACCACATAGTTCAATGTTTACCCTACCTTTCATGTTTTCAATGTATTCAATATTATTATTATTCTATATTTGAGCATACGTATTATATTTCTACATACACATGTAATTATTTCAATTACGATTGTGGACATAACAATAAGAAATTATAATGATAATAATGATAAATGGGTCAGTAACTACTATTTAAAAAAATTAATGACAAAAAAAAATTTGATTCACTTTAATTTATTTTCTCTTTTCTCAATAGATCAATATTAATAAAATAAAATAATAATAATAATTATGAACAAAAATGAAATGAAATAAGTGAAATTATAACAAAAAAAAGTGATGAATCGATTATTTCATTATTGCATCCAATTATGTCGTTTTTACATTCTTTTATTTATATCATTATTCATCATGTATATTATGTTTTTATACATATGCCAGTATATATTACATGCATATGTACATATATATATTTTTTTCATGCATAAATGGATGTATGCGGTATGTACATTCCAATTCTGTGGTTGTGTATGTATATATAAAATATACGTATACAATTGTAGGATAAATTTCATTCTATTCTTTTTTTTTCTCATTTTTTTTTTTTGTCAAATTTTTATTGTTTCTTGTTTCAGTTTTTATATTTTCCTGTCTCTCATGTCCTCTTCTTTTCTTTCTCCTTTGTTATTATTATTATTTTTTTTTCAGTATTCTCTCTTACTCTCCGTCTCTGGTTCATTCTCTCGTATTTTTTTTTTCCCATAAAAATCTCCGAGTGCACTTTTACGTCGAACTTGAACGACGAAAAATTGCGTTAAAACATTTGCCTCAAGGGAAATATGATGTCAAATTTCTCGTTTATATTTAACAATTTATATTTATATATATATATATATACATATAAAATAACTTTGAATGTTGGAAGAAAGTTCTTCGGAGATGAGGGATAAAATCGAGGGAATGAAAGGAAATGGATAAACGATAAAATCTGAAATAGTCAGGAAAAGGGGGAGATAGATATAGAGAAAGAGAGAAAGAGAGTGTAAAGGGAGTGGATGAAAAAGGGAAAAAAAAATTACGCAAAAGTGAAGAGAGAAATAATTGAGAAAAGAAGCAAAAAAAATTAAAGAACGAACAAAACTTAAAAGAAAAAAAAAAAAGAGAAGAAATTTGAATTTGTTCCGAACTAAAAATTGTTGCAGGACCTTAAGAAGCGCAATTCCCACACCTGCGACATGCAGGCCCTACAGCCAATTCCGGTTCCCACTATCAACACAACGTCTGCCATGACTTCTTCCGGTGGGCAGCCACCACTACCGGTATCGGAGACCGCTTGAGTCCGATCAAGCATGATCCACACACCGAAACGCGATTGTTCATCTACATGTCAACTGCGCTCGCTCGATTGATCCACGGCCGCCAGGCCAAGATTACGGTGAGCCTTCTAAATTTTAACAAAATTTTTTTTTTCCTTTTTTTTCTATTTTATCTTCATATTTTTTTCTAGTCAATTATTTTTAAATTATTCATTATTGTTCATGTATTATCTTACAACTATCATTGTATTTTTACGCGTTTAGAGATAAAAGAAAAATATCGTGTCGTGATAAATTTGTAGCGAGACTCGAGAGTTATATATTATTTTTCACATTAGCAGTAAGAAAAAAAAAAATATTATTTTTTATATTTTTTATTAACATTTTTTTTTTTATGTTCTCTCTTGTGGATAGTCGGACAAGCGATCGTTTCCGATATCACAAACACATACAAGCACATCCATACATACAGCATTCAATTTCCATCTGTATTTTTTAAAATTAAATTAGAAATCTTTGATTAAATATTGCAAATTTTTTTGTTTTTTTTTTTAAATTATTTTTTTTTCATCTTGATTGCCTCTATTCTATTTCCAATTAGATAAATAAATTATTTGTCTGTACGTCTTCAATAGACTTCTCAACAATGAATATTCTATATCATAAGTCCTTTATCTTTATACCGACACCTATATATCTACAAACATATATATAAATTATATAGTCAAAGTGTATGCAGATAAGAGAAAAGTGTTTGATTATGGCAATGCACATGTATAACTCCCTCGATAACAGGAGAATACGAATACACCTCTTGAATTTCAATCTGATTAAAAAGGTAGAATAGCGCATGAAAAGATCAAAGAAAAGGAATAAAAATGAATATGTGTTTATGTATATGTATATGTTCAGAAAATGCCACTTCATAATCCGAAATTCACCCTGTCACTTGATTTACAAAACAGGGTCAAATACGAATTTACAGCTGGTTACCATTAAGCTCCTTTGTAGCTGTTGATATACCTGTATAGAGAGCAAATCAGCATCAGATACCGAGAGAAATAGTGAGAGGAAATATAAGGGGGCGAGAAAAAGAGGGGGTGAAAGTGAGAGGGAAATGATGAGAGGAAGACTAATGATGATTCAAAAGAACAAACATCAAGGGAATGAGAAATGAAATAGGCAAAGACAAGAAATCGAAATTTTCGGTGTTGTTCTACTGAAATGCCAAGGGACACGGATATCAACGAGCATTCTTGAAATTCACAATCGCTATCATCAAGTTAAATTTGTGGGATTGGGTAGCTCCATGTGCTTGTGAAGATATATTAAGTTACAAATCGATATTATTCTGGTTTTAGATGGAACGAGGACGAAAGTAAGTAGAGGTGAATGTGAGAGGGTGAAAAGAGAAAGAGAGTTAGAGAGATACTCTATCAACGAAAACATATATACATGGAACCAAATAAGATTAAAGTAGTTCACTATGTGCATACAAATACATATATATGAATAAAAGGACTATATAGAGTCAATTACCATTGGGCCAATGCTATACAGTAGTGTAGGACTATTTTCAGTCAGACTCACGAATATATTCAACTCTTTTACCTTGCACTTTATATATATCATTTTCTTCAATCAATTTGGAGGCTTAAAATGAAATAGTACGTTTGAATGCTTAATGATTATATGAAACTTTATTTTTTATTTTTATTTTTTGAATTTATTATTATTAATATTTTTTTTTTGTTCAAGTATTATTAACTTAAATTGAAGAATTAACTCAAAGTGAAGAAACAAAAGAGAGCAGAAGTTTATAGTATGGTGTGTATATATAATGATATCATGACTGGAATAACAATAAAGTTACGTTGAGAGTAAAAAAAAAAGAAAATAAAAAAGAAAAGAAAAAAACCAAAAAATGAGAATGTTTCGCTTACTTTCACATCGAAATTTTTCTTATTTTTCTTTTTTTTTTTTCTTTTTCCTGTCTTCTTTCAGTTCATCGATTTATCATGATTAATTCTCTTGATTAGTTGTTCCCCCTTGAATTCCCCCTTTACCCATCGTCTACTGCCACTCACTCTTATTCTCTTGCCTATCACGTCTCAATAACTGGATAAAATAACGTCCAATGACTGACGATTGATTCAAGAAAAAGATTAAAAAAATAATTATAAATGCAAAATGGATCTCATGGATTTTTAAACAGTAATTTCTTTTAATTTTAATTTTTATATCTTCTCCATTTCATTTTTTTATCCAGGTGAAATTATTATTATTTTTGTTATTATTTTTGCCATTTTCCTCGAAATAAATATTCTCTCTGCATTTATTTCAGTAGAAGAAGTGACAGCGTTGAAAAGGGAAGTGGCATTATTATATGTAGTGCGGTTCTACATATACCGGATACTCGCAAAAGAGAATGATGAAAGTGGTGAGGTAGAAAAAGAGCAGAAGGGATGGAGATTGTACACATATGTATGCGTGTATGTGTGTGGGGAAATGATAGAAAGAGACAGGGCATATAACTCTACGGGAATGTATGGCCATTGTGAAACAATGTGGTCGAGATATCGATCAGTTAGTTGGGAAGTGGGAAACCCAGAAATGAGGATAGGAGAGAACGTAGAGAAATGCAAGAAAGGCAATGAGAGCATGAGTGAGTGGGTCGACAACGCTGATGCTTGCTGGTCCTCCACTCATTTTCTTTCTATGCTCCACGAAGCAAAACTATCTACAGTCTGAAGTCTGAATGAGTTGAAACGTGGAAGTGTGAGAAAAAAAAATAGTACGAGGATAAGAGAATGTGGGGTAAAAGAAAGTGGGAAACTGTGTAAGAGAGAAAGAAATGACTTTTGTTGAGAGTTGTCTCTATTACCTATTGTTATTTCACCATTTACGCAATCATCAACTGGAAGAAATTTCTCAGCAGAAAAAAATATGTTGGACATCAAATGGATATATTGATAGAGGATGGGGGAAAATGGGAGAGGAGAGAGAGGAGAAAGATGAAGAGAAGAAGGAAAGTAAGAGTAAAAATGAAAGTAAAAGTAAAAGTAAAAAAGAAAAAATGGATAGAAAAGGATAGTTGAAGAATCTATTCACAAAATAATTGATGGTCAATGCCGGTTTTATATATATTGGACTGGTGATTTTTCTGACTCGTAAAGGACTTGCCCCTTAGTGGATAAAAAAAAATAGTAATAATAATTGTGATACTAAAATCCTTAAAAGCTTTTCAGGTTCACATCGATCCTATTTCCTACATTTTTTTTTGTTCTTCTTTCCGTTTTTTATTTATTTATTTATTTATTTTTTTTCCCTTCTCTCAATCTATTATGTGAGGTGAGTTGAGTGAGATTTTTGAAGGTGACAGAAAGTGGTTTGAGTATATATTTGGCGATGTCTCAATACCCCGTGAAATTGGGAATATTTGTTTTTTCCTTTCTATTTTATCACACTCCTTTCTATATGCGCTTCATTTGTTATTAGAATGGACGATCAAGCTTTGTTTCACACACCGCTTTTCATCTGTTCTTCTATTATATACATACACACATACGTATTTTTTTATTTTAGTGTGTTGTAAACCGTCACTGTATGAAAACATGAAACTGTGCATTCATAAAAACTTCCACACTGTGGCACGCAAGCATATCACTTAATTCTGAGAGAAAAAAAAAAAACAAAAAGTAGAATAAAAAACAATTTTTTGTAACATGTGCACGCAAAATGCGTCAAAAAGTGCTTGTTTAGAGGGAGAAAAATGCATTTCCACTTTTTTTTGTTTATTAATTATTTATTTATTTATTTTTTCAAATTAATAATAAAATTATTAAATGTACATTTCAATGTTATTCATTATTTTATTATTTGTTTTAATACTTATTTAAATTAGGTTAATCCAAAAAAATATCAAATATAAAAGAAAATATATATAATTAAATTGAACAATATTTTATTTTATTAAAAGTGGGCTTCTTTGAGATATTTCGTTTCCTGGTTTTGTTTTATTTAATACTTTGTTTTGTTTTCCCACGCAAGATAATATATATATAATTAATATATACTTTAATTAAATATTATTTTATTATGCGGGGGCTCCGCCCCCGGACCCACTCTCCTACTCTCCCCCCTCACCCACCCCCTTTTCTCGCGCCACAAGAAGATAGTACTTTTTGTGTGCACTTGTTACAAAAAATATTGTATGTACCTTGGGAGGAACACTTTTGCTCCCTTAGTGCATAATATACTATTTTTATGATAAATTGATTATATTATTTTCATAATGTTCTCGAGACTCGCTACATTGTAATCTATTTAATTTTAATATCTCGATATGATTGTATATTTTTTTCTTTCTATTTATAGTTAAACAGTTTGAAAGAAAAACGTGTTAGAAGCATTTGATTATATTTTCAGTATGAACGTTAGGAAGCGAGAAAATAATTGGTCCAATCGATCTTTACGTCAGAGGCATCGCATTGAAGAAAACGGGAGAAGGAACATTATACGCCGAGAGATGTGGAGCGTGAAAGAAAGTGCGTGTATGTGCGTATGAGTGTGTGCGAATTTTAGATAAATAGATAGTCTGATGAGAAAGTAAAGAAAGATGGCAGCACTCCGGGTAGCGTAGACTATACGATAGTGTGTTGTATACTCTCGAGAGATCACACGATGGATCGAGTAATGCGAGAGTTGACTCGGAATTTATGGGATAGAAAGGAGAGGGATAGGAGTAGTATACGAGGGGCAGTGATGAGGGAAATAATAATAATAATAATAACTTATGTGAAAAAAAAAAGAAAAAATGGCACAATGGATGGTTGAATGTTCAACCGATGGATATTACACTCGTTATAAACTTTTATTTAATTAATTCGTTTAAACGGAAAAAATTGACCCTCGTTCTTTCACATGTTGTTGCAAAAGAAAAAAAATTGATACAGAAATAGTTGAAAAAAAAAAAAATTATTGAAAAACAAAGAAGATAAATAGATAAAATAATTAATGTGATCATGGAGAATGGCATAAATAAAATGGAGATGTCAAATGTATTGAACTTAGGAGAAAAAAAATAAGGATGTTGATATTTAAAATAATAATAATAATAATTCGCATTACCTGTAAATATTTTTGTGACGCGGAGAGAAAAACAAAAAAAAAAAAAACAAAAAAAAAAGATAAAGTATGTATAAATGAATTAGGAAGCATAGGAATAAAATACGTGCAAAGTGTCGTCCAAATTGCAATTAAATGGATTCATAATACCATGTAATTGTCAATAAAATTCAAATTCAGTATAAATGCCAAATAAAAACAAAGATAAATTAATCAATAATGACTTGTATGATTTGATTTAATTGAGAATGTAGGTAAAAAAATACGAAGTCCAAGGAGACGAAGAAGAAGAAGAAGAAGAAAAAATTGTGATTTGCATGTAGGATAAAATTAATAATAATTTTAATCCTTGTGTAATTTATCGAATGACTATTATCGAAAATTGTATTTAGAAATTGTATTTGTACATTATATAAAGCGATAATTCACGATATGATATAAATTCTAAGGTATCAAAAAAAAACAAAAAATATATATATATAAACAAGAGGGTAGATACACATAAAAATTCACATTAATGTAATTAGAAAGATTGGGTGTGAAAGTGGAATATTAATTGAATTTATGTACACGTCAATGAAATAAAAATTATTTAGACACTTGTCGGTGGGAACAAATTAGTTAAGGAGAGGAAAAAAAAAGTATGCTTTTCACTTGACCCCAAAAAAGCCAAATAAAATTTGAAAAAAAAAAAAAAAAAGAAAAAAAATAAAAAACCAAGAAGTGAAAGATTGAAAAAAAACAAAACATAAAAAAGCGAACCTTCGTGTTTGTCACAGTTTGACGTAGTCAACAAATGGTATTTGCAAATTTTCCGATTATCGATTGAATAGTTTAAAACGTTCGTCAACGTTAAATCGTTTAGGCCATTCCCGGCTCAATAGAATCAGTTTAGTAAATAATTAATCATTAGTTTCCGCAATTAGATGTATAATAATGGTAAAATTTAGTAATAAAGTAAAAGCAATGCCGATGTGTACTTGCCAATAAGACGATCCGCGAGGGTCGAATGTGTTTACGGGTGTGTATGTGTGTATGTGTGTATGTGTGTGTTTGTGCATGTGTGTATGCGCACACTATACCCTCTCTCGCTTTCCAATGCCAACCTGTTGCTTCCTATATATTTTCGTGAGTGATAAAATTCTCGAATTCATCTAAGGTATTTTATAAAAGTGTCGTTTCGTTTTTCACCAAGAGACGCTTTATTTTATTCATAATTTTTTGTTTTCACTTACATATTGTCACTCACAGACCATAAGCTTTTTTTTCTCGAATAAATAAATAGCGGTGGGTCTTGACATGTTACCTGTCGGATAATAATACATTCCATAGATGAAAGTGTGAGAAAAGGATGAAGATAAGAATTGATAATTATAAAAATGAAGAAAATAAGATGATATAAAATGTTAAAATGAAGAAAAAATGAAAAATCTAAAATGAACAGATTGCTAAAATCATTTTTTTTTAATGCTCTGACAATATAGTCTATATTATAATGTATGAAAATGTGAATGAATTGAAAGATGATGAGATTAAAAATGAAGTGGCAATTGAAAAGAAGAAAAAAAAAAGGTGAAAATAATGTAAATGTTTAATTGTAACGAGTCTTTCAATTCACTACATTACTGCCAATATTTACTGAGAAAAAATTTCTATAATTTTAGAATCACGTGTATATATAAGATATAATACGTGTGAATTCATTAAATTAAAATTGTCAACTGATAAAAAAAAAAAAATAATAAAAAAAAAAAAAAACGATTTTATTCCGTATTCTGATATATGCCTTTTGCAAATAAAAATAAATAATTCTTTCTCATGTGACAGTGAAACGCTCATGGTATTGATATATTATATTTGCTATGGTATTTTTACGGTCGCTCACTGAATACACAAGAAAATAAAAAATATATATATATATATAAAATAAATGAATAAATAGATAAATTAAATTTATCGCAGTTCTTTCAATCATCGACGATAAAAAAAGAAGAATGGATATAAAAAAATAATTAATTGATCATATTCAAATATGATAAAATATAACGCGAATCAATATGAATATTAAATTTTAATATGATGTCTCACGGTACTCTTGGTAAATCGATGGAAAAATGGAGATCCATTTAATATTACAAGTCTCTCTAACAAGTGGCAAGGGCAACTCGTATAATCGATTGTGATAGTTATTTCAATCCAAAAAACTATAATAAAATTGGAAACTCAGTCGTTATATACACTGAAATGTCTGTTATTGATCACTAGTGACCCAATGACATGAGATGTAAAATATCGTGAATTCATACGTACATTAAATATAAAAAAATCAAATTCAAACAATTATAATATTGATTAAATTATACATAGACAATTATTCCAATTTTTATTCGTGTATCAATTGAATCATTGAATACACAAAAAGAAAATAATGATAATAATAATCATAATAATAATCAAAAACGTTTTGTGTTTTTCTTCGTATTTTTCAAAATAAAAAATTACAATTGGCTTTATTTTTACAAATCAAAATGGTAATACCTATTTGAAGTACGAAGGAAATGTAATGGTGTTTGTTATCAATCGATAACGACCGATCTGTGGGGAGACACTCACATAGAATGAGATTATGTATATCGTTATAGCTTTTACTAGAGAGTGTGTGAAATCGTTTGATGACGTGCGATTTAGGTCAAATTTAAACTTAAATGCAGGGGCTTGTCCAAGGTAAAAATTCAATGAATATTACTGCCTCACTTTATTCAATCTGAAAAGACTCATCAATGAAAAGCAAAAGAGTATGGCAAAACACATATGTATTCTCATTGAGTTAATATAAATATAATCTTAATTTTTTTTTGTTTTCATTGTTCAACTATTTTATATTCACGGAAATTGAGCGATGTAATTGGAAAAATAGGCTAATTTTTCCGTCTATTAGAATTATACTTCATGCTCCGTAGTTTTTTTTTTTTGAATTAGCGTAAAAGAAAAAAAATTTAATCTGACATGAAAATTTTATTGGACGATGTGACTTCACGTTGGGGTTCAGTGTCTTTCACGCAATCAATTTTTTCTCCCTCATGGGACATCCATCATTCATTGAGTCATCTTGAATTCATATCATATATATATATATTGCAAATGAAGCTCAATAATTCGTTGATACTGACAGGAAAAACATTATATATATAGATAAATTAGATTATTCTTGTTTGAGTAGGAGGTCACTGGGACATCTTGAAATATTTTTAATTGTTTATCTGAGTATCTATTTCTATTTATTCAAATTCCATTATTATGTATTCCCTCTTTTTTTATCCCCCCACGTACTTTGACTTATTTTTCCATTTATTTTTTCGACTCTCGAGTTCTTATCATGTAATGTATATATATTGATTAAAGTGCGTTGGAAAAAGAGAGAAAGATTATGGGGAACGACTTTGTATATTATTTATTAGTCGGATTGTACTCGACCTTTTTTACTCACTCACTCTCTCAATTACTCATTTTCTATTTTGTGAAAAAATACTATCAGTATTCTTCATTTTTTGTTTTTTTTTTTTTATTTTTCGTTCACACTCATCTACTTCGTTCTTTTTTTAATCACTGTTTCCATCCGAACTCTCTCATTCAACCGTTCAATTACAATTTTTTCAAGTACTCAATCCCATTTTACTTCTCAAATGTTCGTGGACACTCAAGACCATTTCGCTAAGATGTAATTGATAATTCTACGAGAAGAAAAACTTTGTTTTGTTATTTCAGATGGTGTAATTTTGATAGAGTTAATTGTAAAACAACCGGAGAACAACCAAATGATGAAAGAAAAAAAAAAAAAAGTAGTGAATGAAAAAAAAAAAAAAAAAAAATTAAAAACTTGAATAGATTGAGAAACAAGAAACAATTATAAAGAGTTTCGTGAGAAAAACAATTGATGGCTTGTGAAAAATACTAATATAAAAAAATTTAATGAAAAAAAATATAGGATATAAATTGATTCGATATTTTTTAATAGACACAAATTTTATCAATACACCACAAATAATTAAATTTGCTTGATTGAATTTTCAAACTGGACTCGTTGCCATTGATATCACGTCCTTTCATTTGTACAACCTTTTGATCGTTAATCCCATTCCGGTTTCCTTTCTCGTATAATATGGACGATGGGCTAATTCTATTCCAAAAGATAAACAAAGTTTGATAATGGTAATCGCCGGGACGAGAAAGTGTATGTCAATGTGACCTGTGACTTAACTATACCGAGAGCAGAATTAAAGTGATCGCAATAAGGAAAAATTTTCAGGGCGATGAAACTAAAAAAGGCAAAAAAGAAAGAGAGAGAGAGTATGCATATGTATATTACGTTGTATATGTGTGTACGTGTGTATATGTGTGTGTGTGTGTGTAAACTTTAAACGTTCGCATTTAGCTCGAGCAATATTAAAAAAATGAACAATTAATTTATCTGATAGGAAAATAAAAGCAAATATTCGATCGTATACTTTCCGTAAATTGAATACGATGAATCGAAATGAATAATCAATAATGAAAAAAATAATAATAATAATAAAAATAATAAATACATAAATAAAACATTATGAAATAAAATACAAGTAAAAAAATAATAATAAATAATAATAAAATATCTTTGAACAATGAATCAATATTTTAGATCCATAATAGCCTGTCAAGTGTTCTCTATTTACAAATGGTGAGGATTTTATCCTCTTGTTTCCTGTTTCATTCTTTTTTTAATTCGAAATATACATTAGATTACATATATATATATATATATATATATATATATGTGTATACATATATGAGTACTGTGTAAACGAATAGGACAATGTTTACGATTGGAATGTCAGATAATTTCTGTGCAACAATAACAAAAAAATTTCAAACCTCCTGAACGTGATACCCAGCAGAAAAATAAATTCATGAAATTATTATTATTATCATCATCATTATATTGAATGAACTTAAATGATTGTCAGAGAGGGTATAAGACGTTACAAAACTCGTGAAAATATAATAAAAAATGCATACATTGGTAAATAATTATTATTCATTGGTTGAATAATTAAATAGTTATAAAAAATTAATATTTAAGTGACTAGGATTTATTATTATTGTTATTATTATTTAGTTTATATTATGATCGTGGATCGATCAAGGTTTTCTTTTTTTTTCATTTTCTTGTTTGAAGCCCTGATACTTGAAACACGTGCATAACGCCGGAACCACTTCAATTATTAACAAGAATATTTATTTATTATCAATAATATACGAACCGATGAAAGAAAAAAAAAAAAAAAAAAAAAAAAAAAAACAGAAATGGAATATATGAAAATAAAGTACTGTCTTTATTCACGTTTTTCTGTTGTTATATTACTGTGTACGTGTGTGTGTGTGAGTATGAGTACTGAGTTTTTATTTATTCTTACCTTTTATCATCTTCCCAATCCATAATATTGAGTAATTAAACCAGGTAAGAATTTAGAAATACAAATTTTACGTCAAGAATAAAATATATTTTTTTCTGCTTTTTTTTTTTTTTCTTTTCGATTTCAAATAATTATTTTATTCAATATTTTATATCATAAATCTTACGATTGTTGTTGTTTTATTTTTTTAATTATTGTTTGGTTTTTTGTCATTCGTATTGAGACAATTGATCTATAACACTCAACATAAAATGAATCACAAAAAATAATTAGAGGAAAGTACTCCAGTATACAACATTGAGAATGAAGAATGAAAAGGGAAAAAAGAATCTTGAAAATTTATCAATGTATATTGCTGTTGCTCTACCATGACAGCAAGTGTCATATTGGACGGTAAGTGGGCGCATTGGACTTCTGTTTCTCGACTCGTGTCTCATAGGAGTCTGAAAAAATTCCAATACATTTATTTATATACTGTAATTTTTATTTATTATAATTAATGATAAGGAAAAAAAATTTTTTTTTTTTTTTTCACCTTAAATTCATCAATTGATTCTCTGAGATCCTCATCCGAATATCCTTTCATTGCTTTTGTTGCAACTGGACCCATGTAATTATTAACAACAGCAAATTCCATTAACGAGAGGAAGACAAATACACTACACGACGACATCCAAACATCAATGGCTTTGACATAGGACACGGGTGGCAGCGATTGTTGAGACTGAGTATTTTGTGTAGCTGGAATGAAAGTCAAAATAAAATGAAAATAATTAATTAATTCAATTATATATCACGATGTTGAAAAAAAAAAAGTCAATTGAAATTTTATCAATCATCATTGACAAGAACATTATATTCTTCATGCAGTTTGTTACATGAATAAAAAAAAAAACAATAAGTAAGATAATAACAATTATATAATTGCTATTATTTGAATGGAATTGGACTGGAAAGATTTGCCAGCAATTCATTCACGTAGTTGCGGTTCCATGAGAATGAGGATAATATCTCGGTGTCAAAGATAATGGATATCTATATATGGATGATGTCGACATGGCAGAAACATGACAGGAATTTATGAGGATCTGTTTACTGTTCGCTTCTGTAATTTTCTCAGGTCACTGCTACACATTTGTCCCGCTATTCGACGACTCAATACGTAAATGTGTGGGGCTTCATCGAATGCAGTTATAACACTGTATCTCCACATTTACTTTCATAAATACACTCTTTTATTTATAGTTTGATGTTAAAAAATAAAAATAATAAAATAAAATTCACTGTATATATATGTGTGAGATGCAAGAAAATTAATATAAAAATGCATTGCAATGAAAAATAATAAATATAAATGAAATGCATTATTTAATAATACAAATTTTTTTCATTAATATTTATAACCTGATACATAAATAATTTACCTAGTGTTAGGAGTGACGTAACACCAAGAGTGACTCGTGCAGGAATGGCTTCGGGTTTGATCCAAAATGCGATCCACGACATCACGACAATAAGGGCTGAAGGTATGTACGTGTGAAATAAATGATAGCCAAGTCTACGACGTAAATTAAATACAATTTGGATGCATGTAAAATTGCCAGTTGAATACTCAATTGTGCAGTCAGTCGTATAATTATTTGAGACATCCAATTGTGGTAGTTCAATGTCAGGATTTACCACTAATGGATCTGTCATGTTCCATAGAAATATCAAGTCTTGAGTCGTATGTGAAACTGTTGAAAGAAAATTGATGATATTGAAATTAATTATAAATTTGAAAGTATATGAAATAATATTTCATGAATCATTTTATTCATACGATTTTTATTTATATACAAATGTGATTTATTTCTAGATAAAAAAAATAAAAAATAAAAAAAATAATGCCAATGACAAATGTAGGGAAGATAGAATATTAATTTTTCAATGTCGTCCGTTTACAAATGCCATCACTTAATGTGGCATAAAGTAGCACTGAACATTTCTAACGATGGTATTAATTAATGTGCGGGATGTTATTAATGATAGTGATGACAAATTTGCTCCAGTGGCATAGCAACATTTGTCGTAGAGTTGGTTCAATTTAAAATGATAGTGTTGTGAGCTGATTTTATGGACACAAATTATTAATATTTCATTTGTATATTTAGATGTAATGAAAAAAATAAGTAAAAAACATAAAAATAATATTGTATTTATTGACTTAGAATAATTAAAATTAATTACGTACGACTTTCAATCATCATTGAGCATATCTGAGTGTCGTGAGGATACGATTCGAATTTCATTGCACATGAGAGAACCAATGTAAGCCTGAAAGAAAACAAAAAAAATTAAGTTTTTGTTGGCTTTGTACACTCATTACGTTTATTATTTTTTTTTTTTCTTACAATTTTAATGAATATACAAAAACAGGATGAAATTAAATGTGAAGATTTATTTATAAGAAAATTTATGTCAGTCACAATTGGGACTTGTTTCATTTTTTAACGTAATGAAATTTCACGATACAAGTTTGAAACATAAACAAAAGAAAACAAAAAAAATTTCAGTCTGATGGTTTTTGACGATATACATACTTTTATTTTACCACAGTTAGTATCTTGTTTTTATACGTTGTCTACTCTATTTCTTTTTCTTCGTTTTTTAGTAATGCGAGAGAAAAGTTTGTTGAGAATAAATAAAAAATAATAATGATAATAAATAAATATTAAAACAAAAAACAAAACAAAAAAACAAATCATGAATATAAAAGTTGAATATATAAAAATATTTAAGTTTTTTATTTTCTTCTCACTTAGACATATACAGCAGAGTTTTATCATGGTAAAGCCAGAGATAGTGATTTGGTATCGACATCTCGTGAAAAGTGACTTTCTTTGCATTCTTGAAGAAGCAATCAGGTCTCCATATGTTGTGCAACCAGTCGACATCGAGTATTCGATATTCCTCGGACATATTTTCTGGTAGCCTTAGTCTCGAATCACGCCAACTTTGAGCGAGGAATATGTCAGCAACATAAGTCTACAAAATGTACAGTGAAAAATGAATAAATGAGTAAAGTGATAAATATCATCGGATAAAGATGAAAAATCGATACAAAAAAATTATTTTATCTTCCACTCATAAACTACAAGTTGAAAATGAAATTTCCTCTTTGAATTAATTTTATAATCCATCTCAAAACTTCAAACTTCATTTTATTTACCATAAAAATTTTTTTTTTGTTTTTCATTCATTATAATAACTTACCATTGATTCTTCATTAATTGAATCAAGACTGAGTACAGTGACATGAAAGTACACAACAGTAGGTTGTCCAAAGTACTTTGGTGCCCTATGTTTATCATAAGACTTTGGATTCAATGGTAATATGTCCTTGAGAGATAAGGACACTTCTTTTCTGCCATAATCATCGGTTTCTGGTCCCCTGCGACACGACAATCCAAACGAGAAGAGAAACGAAACTGACAAAATGTTTTTAACCCTGTTGGGTTAACTCGGTGGGATTCTAAGAGTGGAATGGTTGGATGGAAATCGATATATACTTCGTATCTACGTATATATAACTGACGTATTGTGCGGATGCCACTATTACCAACAACAGACAAAAATAGTTTTCCATGTTCCGATTATTATCCATACGAATTGACATATCAACATTTGAAAATTCTCAGTAAAATTAACCCCAATGACATAAACATTATTTCCTTTACCCTTAACACCGTCGATATAATTGTAGATTCAATTCGATTCTTGATATATCAAATAAATATATATTTCCATTTTTATTCTCATTAAATTCATAAAAATTTCAATTAATAAATTCATTTCTTTATTATAATTTTTTTTTTCTTACTTCTTTAATTCATTATAATTTCACGAATTGTTGATTATGTGTGTGATTATTACAGAAGCCACAAAAGAATTGTGAATACCCTAAAGTAAGTCTCATGACGAAACTTTAACGAATATTGACATGTAATGTAAAATAATATTGTCAATGATATATAATTAATTCAGATGGATGTGAGAAACATACAAGTCAATATGTTCGAATTGAATGAAGATATAATGATCGAAAGAAAAGCAAAAAAAAAAAAAAAATTTATGAAATAATAAAACGAAAAAGGGATTGAAGTAAATAAAATTGTTTTTGGGAATTGATTATTCCAAATTACCTTTCGATCTTCGGAAAGAACCGGTACCCGCGTTTTCTTGCGGAGAGTCGAATCGTGCGAGACGATAGGCTATCGACTTTAATATGCCACCCTTCGACCTCCGTGGAAAGTACCGGTTCGCAAATTTTCTCGCTGAAACTCGAACAGTTGGAGGGATGATGGGGAAAATGTGTGTGTGTGATTTCGAGAAAGGGTATTAATATATATATAAATATATATATATGTGTACTCACGAATATTGCATGGTGGCCATGTTCACGAGGGTGTAGAGACAGCAAAATACTAATGGATAAAATTTCGTCATACCTATAAATAATTTTAATACGTCAAAAAAACAAAAAAAAAATAGTTTTTCATGATATTTAAATGGTGAATAAAATTTTTAATTATCATCTCACCCCGATTGGCTTTAGCAATTGTTTCTATTGGGGGAGCGTTGCTGAGAAAATTTATATCAGCAGCGGCCCAGTGTCATTAACGCATGAAAGATATTAATTAGAAGAAAAAATAACAATTTTTCCGAATTACAATTATATTAACACGTTTGATCAGTTATATTTTAACACATAAATCGTTCAATATAATTTTCGTCCTCGCGGACTTATCCACACGGTCCTGTCTGAATGAATGATGATAATGATAATACTGTCGATGATAAGGAGCATTCATTTGGCTCAATTGATAATCATTTTTCACATTGATATTCACTGTGAATGATAAATTAATAAACCACAAACATCGCATACACTTCACGACTGAATTAAAATTGCGTGAAAAAAAATATAAAAAAAAAAAAAAAGAATCTAATTCACACAGTCACTCGATAATCAATATATTAATAAATATTTATATTTAAATAGCCAAGCTGTCAATTTTATTTTGCAAATCCCTTTGATGTTGCATCAATCAAACACAGGGCATCGGGTCGCCCACATTCAACTTTGCGTACTCTCTCACCGAGGTTTCCTCTAGAACCGTATGCCCATGGTCGAACACACGCTAACCCAATTTAGCTATCGACTAACTGATTAAACCCCTCACTAGTTATGTTTCGCTCGTGGTGTATTTGCTGTCATGACCTCCCTTACCTCTACATTACGATGACTAGAAAAAAAAAAAAAAGTAATATAGAGAGAAATGTAGAATAAAAAAATACTTGCGAACGGTTTTCGCGTGTCATGTCACGTTATTGGAGGTGTTCAATATCCCCTACTCTATCCACCAACTGGTTATAATGTAGGCTAGTGGTGTGCAACTCACACCTCACAATAGTCCAGT
This sequence comes from Dinocampus coccinellae, assembly GCA_963920625.1. Taxonomy (NCBI): domain Eukaryota; kingdom Metazoa; phylum Arthropoda; class Insecta; order Hymenoptera; family Braconidae; genus Dinocampus; species Dinocampus coccinellae. The sequence goes on along the minus strand of OY987188.1, from coordinate 3,211,654 downwards.
TAATAAGATTTCGTCACCGAGAACGCCAAGTGGCCTCACTATATTTTTCTTTATTTATTCATTTATTTAATTTCATTATTATTGAAATTAATTGGAATCGAAAAAAAAAAAAACACTGGATTATAGGCAACAACGTTAGTACTTTTTTTGTTTATGCATCAAATATTTTATTGATAGGATCGTCTATGAGATTTCTTCAATAAAACTCATCAAGTAACATTGGAGGGTATTTTTTTTAGGCCTTAAATTTTTTCGGCTTTTATTTCAATTTATTTACCAACGTATTTCGGCAATTCGATTGTCTTCATATAATAACTTATAACAATTTTATTTGCATTCGTTTGTCACGGCACCATTTTTTTTTTCTCGTCTGATTTTTTATTTATTTATAATATCGTACATCTCCACTCTGGGTGTGGTGGTTCTTTTTTTTTTTTTTTTTTGTTACAAATTGTCATTGAATTTATCAACATTCATGGTTTTTTATTATTATTACTTTTTTTTTATTTCTTTGTAGAAAGAAAATTGGATTTATTTTAATTTATCATTTATAATTTTTAATCAAATTTTTTTTTTGCTATTTATTCTTTCTCTGTGACAGAGAAAATGATTATTTCAGCTACTTATGATTAATAGTTTTTTTATTTTAATTATATATATATATATTTTTTCTATATACATCCATACATACACATATTATGTATGTCATTATTATATTGATAAATTTATTTGCACTAAGGACCATTTTTCATTTTTCATAATTATGTATATACGTTAAGGGATGGAGTATCGATGCTGTATTTTTCTCAATAAAATCTAAAAAAAAATTCCAATTTCAATATACAATTATTAGTATGAATTATACGTATGTATATATCAAATTAATATAATAATCATAATAAAACACTTGCAAGCTTATGCAATATATTTTTATAGGCAATTGTCAATTCTGAAAATTAGTCGAGGACAATTTCATCGTTCAATTTTCGGAAGACCTACGCAATAATTTATCTGAATATTTTATAATATTTTGAATATAATAAATAAATGAATGAATGAATAAGTTGAACAAATTAACAGTGAATATCGTGTAATGATCAATCTAGATGCATTTGGGTTCTATTTTTATTTTTTTGTGTGTACTCCACGCATTAGTTTTTTTTTTTTTTTTTTTTTTTTTTTTTGTATGAAAACGATGAAGCATGTTTAGTGGTGCGCTACTTATTATTTCTACATTAAATATAGTCTTGTATAGCTTATTATAATTTTTTTTTTCTCCTTAACACTTGTGGCCGGGGTCAGACGGCATTTCAAGTAATAAAAAATATATTTATATATAATGTCTCTATTTGTAATATTTTTTCATTTTTTTTTTTTTTTTTATTATTTTCTTTGTTTTATTAAAATTTCTTTTTTTTTTTTATTGAATTTTAATATACGATTGATGAATGCGATAATGTCAATTATTTAGTGTTATTATTATTATTATTTTTTTTTTTTATTGAAGTAGTTGAACTTACGTATTACATCGCCATTCAAACGTCTCAGTGAAATAAAAAATAATTTAAGAGAGAAATTGTTAATCAAGAATGTACAATAAAATTATTTTGTCATTTCACGTGAGTAAAAAAGTTACTATCGATAAGTCAGTATGTGTATCATATGATGAAAATGAAAAATCACTCACGGAATAGTAAAAAGCTTGTGCATGAGCAATCGATAAAACTTTTGACTTTTGTGTTCGGTCGGTAAAGTAGAGAGTGAGCTTTTTGAACAGGGTGAAAGCTTATGTTATGAAGGCATGTATCATACGTGTTGTATATATGAACAAGAAATATCGTGTACAATTCTATCACACGTTGAAAATTGATCTTTCTGACCCCCGCCACTTTAAGTACAATTTTTTATATTTCAGTGGCATATTCACACAAACAAACTAAATTTTCACCATTGTATATGATATAATAATATAAACAAATATATGTGTATATATTTTTTTGTGTGTATATAAATTTCAATAACAATTCCAAACATACATGAATAGATGACATGAATATAAATTTGTAGGTGGAATGAAATATAGAAAATAATATAGGATCGATGAACAACAAATTAAACGAGAGAGCATTGCCGAACACACCACTTAATATTTCACTCATTTTTTTGTTTGTTTGCTTTACATTATTTTCATTCAATAAGCATCGAAAAAACTCAATCTACCTTAAATAATATAGTAAAATCAGTGTTGGCTGACGCTCTAATTTAATATTAAATTAGAGAGTCATTGATATGTACGATTGAAAACCACAATAAGTATTAATTATTATATTCCTCTTTATATTTATATTTGTGTGTGCATTTGCTTATTCAAATATGTTCTGGCAATTTCATATTTTTGTATTTTTTTTTTTTTTTTTTTTTTTTCATATTTTTTCTATTGTTTAATTATTCGATCACTCCATCCATTCACTTTTTTCCTTTGTTTATCCCTGCGTGTTTCATTTTGCAGAGACATAATTCGTTATCGTACAATAAGTGTAAATAATTTTATGTCCACGTTCATTGTCGAGTACACTCGATACACGCACACACGTCATTGGGCACATTGTTGTCAATACTTTTTTTTTTTTTTACACTTTTACTCGCTGTCTATACAAACATGTGTACCCAATATATTTATTTATTTTTTGTTTTTTTCCTATTCAAATATAAGCGTGAACAAAAAAAAAAAATTTTTTTCCTATGACATTTTTTTGTTTGATCAATCATCGGAAAATCCGAAGTGGAATTATTTTGATTCAAGTAAATATATATGTACATATATTCACACATATAATTCACTAATGATCAGAAATGAAGAAATTTATCCATTAAATTTATGAAAATGTTTATAGTTACGTAATTTGCGTGCGGACAATTGAACACTAATTTTCATTATGATAAAAATCAATTGAGGTCAAGAGTTATACATATTATATTGGGCATGATTATCCTATTACAATAAATAATGCTTTTTTTTTTCTGCTTCTTCTTTTTTATATAGATAAAATTCAGACAATCTCATAATTCACCCATTATTTATTTTTCATTTTCATTTTCATCTTCACTGTATTTTTTTTTTTTTTTTTTCTTTATAATCCTAAATGTTTATTTACTCCCTGTACATTTTGTTGGATTCAATGTGCATTTTGATATAAGAGTTTTAATATTTTATAACTCTTCATATGAAATTTTATTTGTTCATCTACAACTTCGCATAATAATTCTTTGTACATTTATTTATAAATTTATTTTACGTCGTCTGTACAAGTCACGAGGGAATCAGCACGCACAGAAGATGAAATCTAATATAAAAAATGCACTTTCTCTTTCCCTACTTTTCCCTCCCATCATCTGCTTTTATCTTTATCTTTATATACATATATATTTATTTATCCCTTCTTATAAAGCCCACATCGTTCGGGTTGGGTTTTCGGACTTCCGCCTTCGATATATCAAAATTTAATGCCATAAAGTGAATTTGTTTTTACACAGTGTGGGCAATGGATATTTTTTTTCTCCCCCTCTTTCGGCATACACGATTTATCGATCCCACGGTACAAATAAATATTATTATTTATTCACTTCACTCCACTAAAATATATCAGTCAAATATTATAGAATCACTTGAATTCATTTTTTATTTAAATAAATATTTAAAACATATTTTATGTTGATATTATTCTTGGTTATTTCATTATTTTTTCTCTAATTAATTAGATTTCAATCATTTTCAAATAGAAATAATGAAATTTTAGATAATGTGACCGATCATTAATGTGAGTGCAATAGTGCCCAAGTGAATGATGCACGCACTAATACAAAATTCCGGAAGACTCATTGACAATTATATTTGCTATTAAATCTCATATGTTCAATTATTCTTCATGAAATGTGCAAAAAAAGAGGTACTTTTTTTGTGTTTTCAGTGGACAGTTGCCAATTTCACGAGAGTTCAAAAATGATAATCACGCATGTACACTTTTCTTCATTACTTCACTGAGTGAGGAAAAAAAAAATATTTTTTTTTCACTGTTTTAATTTTAATTTTACATTTTTTTCTCTGTTTTGTGCGTTTTCTCACTCGTCAGGAAACACAGGAAAGCGCGCATACCTGATCATCATTTTTAAACTCTTATAAAATCATCAACTTTGATTACTAAAAAGTATCTATTTCTTTGTACTTGTCATGAAGAGTATCTTGTGAAACTCGTGGGAAATCGGTGAATCCGGACTCGTGTGATGACAGTACTCGCTTTGCTCTTGCCACCAACTTCGCACTTGTCTGGATTTACCAACTTTTCTAACTCGGTGCATAGTGCACCATTTTATTTTTATCCATGAAACAAATGAAAATATAGACCTGTATTTATTTTCTTCATTAATTACCTTTTTGAATATAGAAAAAAACGATAGAAGGAGAATTAATATAATAAAAAATTTGTAGAATGAAATGTAGAAAGAAAAATATGTGAATAAAATAAATGAAATGTTAATAAAAATTCTTGAATAATTCGAAAACGAGTAATTTTATCATCGCTATGTGAATACATTCTCTAATTTCATTCACAAATTTTCATATTACACACACACACACACAATTTCTGTATTTTATTTATTTATTTTTCAAAAGCTATTGCTTATTCTCCGGTCACTGATTTTTATTCTTTAATTTTTCCCATTTTATTTTTCATTTCTTTCATTTATTTTTTTTCCTTTTTTTGACTGTACATGAGAGGCTGTTGACATTATTCGATTTTATTATTGTGTGCTCGCGCGGGCACTACGAGTGCAATGAAAAATTGATGACCAAATTTTATGACCGACATTGCAGTATGTTGTACTGACGAACATGACCCCGTTTGTACTTTGAATGATCTACGGTCATGTTTTACTATACATATATCGATATTTTTATAGTCTTCAGCTTTTGTTTTACACAAATACAATACGAAAAAAAAAAAAAGGAAAAAAAAAACAAGAACAGAAAATATTAATCTGTAAAAAAATGAATAAGAGAAAAAAAAGCTTCTATTTATATGTCGAAACACTGCACGTCAATTAATCATTTTCCACAGAGACTTCCAGATTCATCGATTGGAGGAAAAAATTCTAGATATATATATAATAAAAGTCCAATGAATATTAATTTGTTTTGTCATGAGTACTGTAAATAGATAGCCGTATATGCATATAAAGAATTTGTATAAGTGAAAATTAAATTTTCATTACTCATTTCACACAAACTTCATCACTGACTTTTTTATTTTCATTCTCAATATTTTTTCCTGTAAATTCTTCATTTCTATTTTCATCTTTTCCAATCGGTGTGTAATTAAATTTGTCCATATTGATTATATATATATATATTTTTTTTCATTTTCTATTTATTTGTGATGAGAATGTTATGATGTGTCCAATGTTTTATTATCTAATTTCAACGAAACTCGAATGTCTCGATATTACGTATGATAAATCGTGTAAGCACATTTGCGCACGCGTGCCTTAAATTTTATCCTCACTTCCTCTTCCCTATAAGTCACTTGTTATGTATGTATACACATATGCTCGTTATCCCCCCGTTGACCTGTCGCGCGACGTGTTCTCCCTGTATCATAAACTCCGTACATTATTGCTTTTCCGATAGCCATGTCATACTCGCCATTGCCTCATACTCGTAAGCCTCGACTCCAGCTGGTAGATTACATATAGATGCAACATATGTATATATATTAAATATAGAAACATAAGCGTCTGACTGATTGCACTTCATTTTCCTTGAACATATTTTTTTCTTATTTTTTCAATGCGCAATTACCTCGAGATAACTTCGACCACTTTAGTGAGTATAAAGACGAGTATACTTCGACGTGTAGATAAAAATTCGTGTCGTTCAATTTTACGTCGTTCTCACATTATGTATTCACGACTCGATTTGGGTGGGAAATACGATATCGATAGACGTCCACTTGAACGACAAAGTTTTTCATCCTCATGAAAATTGAAGGACATTACGTAATTTATATATAATTCTGTTGTTTTTTATTTCTTTACTTCTTCTTCTTATTATTATAGTTTTCTTTTTTTCTTTTTTTTTCTTTTTTTCATCGCGATATAATTTATAAATATATAATACCATTACTTTTGTTATATTTTATGGATTTTCTTTTTATCAAAAGAATACTGCGAAAAATCATTATTGTATTTGATAAATTAGGAAAAAAATTTTTTTTTTTTGTGAATTATTTTTTTTTGTTTGAACTTTTTAAATCAATTATATTTCCAAATATGAGTTTTTGATCGTGAGACAAATTTGATATGAGACTTCTATTCGATATTTCCCACACAATTTCCCGCCTAATAATTGTTTTATGTATGAATATATGTATGTATATATTTGCGTGTGTGATGCATAATTCGATTTTTATTATTTGTAATAATTTACATCTATCATTGGTATTATTTTCTTTTTCTCGTTTCGACATTCTCCTGAATTTCGATTTATTATTATTATTATTATTATTATTATTATTATTATTATTATTATTTTCACTTATAGATATATCATTTACAAATATCTCCGTCATTCATTTGTCGAGTCAATTGCTTTGACGTGTATAAACTGAATATTTTTATTTTTTTATTATTTATTACATTGCACATAATATCTCATGACGTGTATCCCGTGAAATGATTGTCGCACGTCGAATGTCATATGCGAATTATATATAATCTCCATATACTTTACAATAATTCTATGGGTAGAAAACGTTGGCGCACGTTTTACGTTATCGCGCAACGTTTTTAGTATAAAATCCTCTTGAAATATTTATGAATATATTTTATCTTCATTTTTATTTCAGTTTTCTTCACTCTTCGTTTTTTTTTTTTTTTTTTTTCTTGTCATTCAATTAATTCTAAATTTATTCACATCGACGATGATGTATCGCCCAAGTTTCATTGAATTTTTGTTTTGCAAAAGAAAAAAAAAGTTGGCAAATAATAATTGTATGAAATGAATTGCTGGATATATATATAAAGAGAAAAATATGCAATTTAACAGTGAAAATTTTAATTTCGTTCTGGCACGTACATGCAATACTCTTACGATAAAATTTTTCACTGACATTACTCAACCTTTAAAAGCAAAATTCAGATCGACATTACTACCACACACCGCGTGTGTTAAGATTTACAACTTTTGTCGACCGAAGTGTGGGAAAACTTTTGAAATTAGTCGGTAAGAGTCAGTGGAACTCACTTCTACGAGGTTGTTAAATTAATTAATATTAACATATCGTGAAAGTCATTTTTTCGTGCTGTTATTCAATTATATGAAATTTTTCCATTTTTTATTTTTTTTTTTTTGTTTTTTCTCTTATTGGTGACATTTATGATGTATTAATAATCCAAATTACACTGTAATAATTGTTGATAGTAAATAGAATAGTTTTGTCCCTTTAGGTTGAATAAATTTTTTTACGACTTTTATTTCATGCGAAAAGTTGTGAGATAAAATAAAAAAAAAAGCGACATATCTTCTAAGTCCTCGTCTTTTGTTTTTTTTTTTTTTTTTTTTTTTTTTTTTTGTCTTCACTCTCTTAGAGATACGTATACGATGATAGCCCCAAACCAGTTGTAACAAAAACTCTCTGAGCGCTCCTTCTTTTCCCTCTCCCTCATGTTTGCTGTCTCTCAGATGTGTCGAGACACTAATACCAGATGGTCGAGCGACCACTACGTTAGAAAAAAACAGCGTAGATTAGGAAAGAAAAAATAAAAATAAAAATAAAAAGAAAGGGGAAAAATAATAAAAGTAAGTAAATCATTTGCAATATTACTTTTTAGAGAAGCAAATTCCTATTGACAATTGCATTTAATTAAAGATGTTAATTTATGTATAACGACTAATTGGACTGATGTCCCAGTTGAAGAATGATTCAACTCGTGAGATATTATAAACTGTTCATTTGTTTCATTCGTGATATAAAACAATGAATCATTGGTAATTGTTATAATTTACACCTTGACGATCATATTTTTTTTTTTTTTTTTTTCATTTAATTTTCGCAACATTAATTAAATATTTCTATTTTATACACGTCATAACAAAATCACCTTTCGTTTGAATATCATTTAATTTCCTTTTTATATTTATTGTTTTTTTATCAATTTCATCCTATCTTTTTCCTCTGTACTTGTTTCTCTTATTAAATTTTCTTTTTATTCCTTTCGTTCTTCTCATTCTCTTTTTGGTTTTTATTATTGTCGCCTTCTAAATGGACGAATGTCTGATTACGACATCTGTCACGATGTCAAATCATCGAGAACAATGTTATGTGACATAAAATATAATTGTTCAACTATTGAAATTGTAATTGGAAGTAGAACCAGTAAAATTATTGATGGTTCAATCGACACTGTAGCTTCACTGTTGTGCGGCAATTTAACTTCAACCTCAGCCATTTTAAAAATTGACAAGAGTGGATGTGTATGGACCTCTTGATGTTTGTTGTTAATCTTGTCACTGAGATCTTGCAGCATTCCACCGCACTCTTTCTGCAATTAAATCGAGAATAAAAAAAATGATAGAATTATCATTTTTAATTGATAAAAATTATACGGGGAAAAAAAAATATAATAAAATTAAAAAAAAATTACATAGTAATCTGTATAAAGATTGAATTAAAACAAATTAAAATCAATGTTTTTGAGATATATATATATTTTTTTGTTTAAAGTATGTGATAATGTGCTACAAAAGCATTAGCTTAAAGCAGAATTGAAAATTTATTCAATTCACATAACTGAGCTTAATGACGACGGACATTGCCGGTCACCCATCGATTTCCATTATTGCCGGTCTCTGTTCTTTCCATATCTATACTTTTTTTCTCTTACCCTACACGTTTTTATGCCACTTCTCTCAAATATATATATATTACCATAACCCCTATGATCCATTCTATCCTCCTTCTTGTTTTTCGAGTCTGTTACCCAGAATTACCCTCGGCTCGTTGAATCTTTAATTTCCGGCAGGAACGTTTTGAAAGTGGTGCCAGGCCGTTATGACTTCTATCTTTTTTTTCCTCCCCTCTTTCCTTCTTTTCCGCTATTCAACCGTTTATTATTCTCTTCCTCTATGTCCCACGCCTTTTTCTTCCCTTCTCCCGCCCATTACCTTTTATCATTGCAACGTTTTTAACCTTTTGTTTTTTTTTTCTTTCTTATTTTTCCGTCAAAACTCGAAAAATTTCCAGGAATTGAAACGGGAGATTAATTCGTTCGTATATGAAACAATGAAAAATTGGATCTCGGGTGTATGCCTCTCGTTCAATTAATTTTTTTTTTTTTTTTTTTTTTTTTCATCTTTCTCCCAATTACCCATTGGCAATTGAGTCACTCCAATTGATATGGAAAATTCGCGGACTTCCTACCATTATTATTATTATCATTATCATTATATTTTCACCATTAAATTAAATTGCAGTAGACAAGTGAAAATAAAATTGATCAAAAATAAAAAATGGGAAAATATAAAAATTTGTCTCTCGCGTCTCTTCATACAAATGCACATTCTACTTTTATTCACATTATACTCGGATTTAATTGTAATTATAAAGAATTTTAAAGAATAAATAGTATATTTATTTGACATGCATACGTAAGATAAAAAAATAAAATATATATGTCAGTGCTAATTTGAAAGATGAACCATTGCCGTCTTTTTTGCCCCAATTGAATTGAGCGTTACTACACCATCCCACTAATAATCCACGCTGCATGAAAGCCCCAGGATAATAATTCATTCTACATATCGCTCCTGCTAATTGTACGTAGCTTTGGTCTTCTCGCCACATGCACGGAATTATCTCATACGCCCATTTCTACCTCGCTTATATTCCCTTGATTTCTCTTTTCCCTCTCATGTCCTCAACTCTCTTCCATTCCAATCCTAGCGGCCTATAATCCTATACCACATTTTGATCCCACCTTTTGCCCTATTCGAAAATTTCCATGTTTGCGGTCACCATATTCTTTCAGACACGAGGTAGAAAAGATTTTATCCATTTTATTACTTTCTTCTCATTTATATTAAGATACATTTATATTCATTTTATCTATTTTTATCAAAGAAATGATGAGGAAAAAAAAATTTGAAGTTTTTTCATTACTTAGTCCCGGTATAATGAGTGAGTAAACAAAATAAGAATGAAGTATATTTTAGCTTGGAAAATTATCCAAGTACTTTACAATGATGTTCTTAATTTTTTCTTTTTTTTTTTCCTCATTTTCTTTCTGCTACTCATTTTATATTTCATTATTATTTTTAGTTTCTCAATTTTTTTTTTTTTTGTCTCTTCTTTCGGTTCATCGTGATTATGATAAAAAAAAACAAAAAAAAAAAAATGAAACGAGTCAAGTATTCCAATTTCATACTCTAAAAACAACACAAACAACATGAATAATATAACCACAAATTATTCATCCTCCATCATATTTTATTCTACTCGCAAAACAAAAATTTTTACAAATTCAACCCTTATTCACATATTATGAACAACATAAGAGTAATGAACAAGCGAATTCATAGAATTGTTTGTATTGTTTTGTATTTCGAAACACGAACACACCAACTAATTAAAGATGTACACATTTATTCTACTGCATCTTATTCATTCTCTTCAACTTATCCCCCTTATAATTTTATATATATACGTATATAAACTCGTCAGGTCCTGCATATCGAGTTCATTCTATTTATCTTCATCGTTGTAGTGTAAACATACGGGTTATGCGGTGTGCGTGTATAAAATTCGTTGTCAACTCAATAAACCTTTCCCACACAAACTCTATACATATATCAACGCAATATCACATCAGTAATTATTATTTCCTCTCTCTCTCAATCTCTCTTTCTCTCTCTCGCTCGCTCCTGACTTTCCTTCCTCAACTTTCCCCATGGTTAATGTGAATCCCTTATTAATGACAGGCTAATTGGATCAATCGCAACGAGGGGGAAGTAATCGCGTCAATGACCATATGAAGACCAATGGTAGCTTAGTCAAGCAGATATTTCATCCGTACATCTTCTCTACACACCCTTGATCAGTCACTCACTCTTGGAATGAATACGTCTCTATGTATACACATCACTAGAATAATATATAACTATATATAAAATGCTTAATAGTCGGAGCAAGGTGAATTCATGACAAAAAGAAGTTACATGACTCTTGACACACAATCGATCCATATAATGATAATCGCTACGTTTTATCAAGGGTTAGAAATCACTGGTTATTTATTATTCTATAATATTTGACCTTTTAATTTAGAGTATAATCTTTGAAATAAATATATTAATATATATTGTTGATTTTTATTTTTAGTTTTGAGATGTAAATTGAAGTGGAAAGATAAATTAATGAGAGGATGTTTAAGTTGTTGGTGCAGTAATCAAGGGGATGAAACTAAAGAGAAGTGGGGAGATGAAGAGATATAGAAATGTTGAGTCGTACAGTGAGTTTAAAAGCGGAAACTTACGGAGCACAGAAGTGGCTCAGGACAGATGACGATTAGCAAGGATTAAAGATTAGAATCTTATTTGTATATACATATACATATATCATCCAAAGTATTTTATGTGTGTTGGTATTTATATATACCTTAGTTAAGGAGATACGGAACAATGTAAGTATGAGTGAAACCGTAGCGGTAGAGTAAATGGTAAATGCTACGGTGGTAGGTGATGAGAAAAAAAGGGTAACTAAAATATAAAACGTAAAAAAAAAAAAACCAAAAAAAAAATGAAGAAAGTAATAATAAAATAACAATAACAATAATAATGAAGAATGAGAAGAAAAAAAAAATTGCACAGGAGAGAAGAGAAGAAAAGAGAGTTAAGTAGACGAAGGTGGAGACTCATTTGCATTGCGTGACAGGGTACTTTTCTACAGGATAGAACAAAAAAAATAATAATAATAAAATAAAAGGAGCGAGAGAGAAGAGACGAGTAGTTACGTGTTAAAAGCCTCTCGTGTGAGTCAAACGGTGTAGGTTAGTGCGTTGCATGTCGTTTATTCTTCTCATTTTTTTTTTTTTTTATTCTTTCTTTATTTCATTCATTTTTATATATATATATTTATATATTCCTTTTTGTTTTTTTTTGTTATGTATTATTACATAGCGTTCATTCGACTGTACTCTCTTATCCTTTACTTTAGTTGCTCATTTTTTTAAATGTTTCACCCCCCCCCCCCCCCCCCCCCTCCTTTTTTTCATTCTTTTTTTTCGCCGTTGATTTCATTTTTATTTATTTCCCTTCATTTCTTATTTTTTTCTTATATATATGTATGAAGGGATGAAGGGGGGGGGGGGGTGTAACGACGACGACGACGCCAGTCTAGAGGCCGTTATTGATTAGGTAGACTATACGCGATGGCACGACACGCTGTAATTTCGTTCATGGCACTTTATTCTCTTTCTGCACTTAGTCGAAAATGTAACAAAAAAAAAAAAAACAAAAAAAAATTGTAATAATAAATCAACATTTCTCCCACGTACTCATACAATTATATATGAATGCATATTTATATATACATATACATATTTCAATTTTGCATCATAGCTCTGGAATAATTATATATGCGATTGACTTCATGAAAAGAGAAAAGATAACAATAATAAATAATAATAGATAATTATTTTTAATATTCATAAATTATTTTGTTTAATTACATTGAGAAAACACGTAATAAATTTTTGCCGTTTTTTTTTTTCTTCTTTTTTTCCTCCGTGTCATTGTAATTACAGCCAATCAGATCTGAGACTCAATGTTCATTATATGAAATTGAATTGGGACAAATTAGTTAAAGTTATTTGTCAACGTGTATCATCACACTAGGTAATTAAGAAATGAATTCAAGTGCGCCACATAACTAGTGTCATCTCTACGTACTTTTAGATATCGAGCAGAAATGAAAGTCGATATATCCACTTATTCATTGTCACTGCAATTTTTTATTTTTTCTATTTTTCGTTCCTATTCTTTTGTTATTTTTCCGTTTTCAATTTATCATTGCCTCACATTAATACCATTGTCTCTCATCTCTTGGTCATTTTTTTTTACATCTGTACCAATTCTATCGATCGATTGTTAGTAAAGTTATTCCAATTCTCCTTTGACTTTGATAGCAAATTTTCAACAAGACGATTTTTTTTATCCTTCCATGTATATATATATTTATTTATTTATTATTATTATTATTATTTTTTTTTTTCAATCGATAGCAACGACCAAATGATACTCCGGAATTGAACTTGAACGTTTTCATTTTCGGTAATTCAGGTCCAATATCAAATTTTTGTATAATTTTTCAATATTATATGATTTTTTTTAGATAAATAAAATTATAGTAGGAATTTTTTTTGTTTTCACTTACTTTGACATTGAATTGATTGAAACAATTCAGAGTATCATAATTAAACAATTAGTAGTAAGTGGAGAAAAAAGAAAAAAAAAAATACAATTTTAATTTGACACATCGCAATAGCGAATGATACAATTCAATATGAAGAAATACATGCAACATCAAACATATGAAATAATGATGTTTGTAAGAACAATAGTATGCTGACAGGTTTGGTAATTATATACGTTCCATAAATATATGTATATACGTAGAAAGGATGATAATGCATCGTTCCCAATTGTATACTCATTTCAACTGTCATATACTGACGGTTTCTGAATGCTTATGTGTCCCAGTGGTGAATAATTAATTGTTAACTGTTGACAGTATGACATGACGGTCATATTATTAAATAAGTATTTATACATGAATAAATAAAAAAAATTAAGTGATAAAAAAAAAAATGAAAATTTTATTACTATACATATATTTGACGTTCCGACTTTTTCAATTGTGTTGGGGTGTCACGATAAATTATTGACACACAGAAAACACGTGTCTCCGCTGCAATTGATTAACCAACAATATCATTTATCTATAATTTCCCCTGCATTTATACGTTTCTATATCCTGTTCAATATCCTGTCGAGGAAGAAAAAAATTCAACTCAAAAAATGTATCTCGAAAAATTTGAAATTGCTTAAAGAAATTTTACTCGAAAGGAAAAATTAAGATATTCAATATATTTATTTATGTATGTATGTGTATGCATGTAAATTTTGTGAATAATGTGTGCAGGAATTTCAAGCGTTTACCTCAAAGTGCAGTGAAATGAAAGAACGCGTTATATTATATTGTGTTGATCGCGTGTCACACGACTTTTCTTTCTTTTTTTTTTTTGTTTTTTATCTGACTTTTTCAACTCATGTAACATGCGAATTAAAACATTTATATATAAATGAATGTATATGAATGAGAATGAGATCGTTCTCCAACTCTTTTTCTCAAATTTTGTTTTTACCCTAATAAATTTCAATGCTTGAACATTTAAATATTACAATGGAAACAATTATGTAATGATTTGTAACAATAATTAAAATAATTCACATCAGCAAAAATAAATAGACGTTTAAATTATTATTACGAAAAAAAAAAATAAATAATATTTTTTATCATTGTAAATCTTTTGAAGGATTTATTACCTACCAGAATAAATAATTTTCAAACTAATCAGTCATTGATAAAATCTTATATGTAGAAAAATTTTTTATATATATTTTATATTTTATATTTATATCACAAAAATAAATCTATTGAGATATATTTCCTTGTTTATTACTCGTTATAATGTGTATGTACAGAACAATTAACGTTACCGTAGTAACTATCCATATGCTCGAGAAATGTAATTTGAAAATAAACGCAGCTAATATATCTGTGTGTGTGTGTGTGTGTGTGTATGTGTGTACAGTTGGAAAATTAATTTTACCTAACTTTCCCCACGAGTGTAATGAGAAATCACGATGAGAAAGAGACATGGAGAATGAAATAAGAGTGAGAAAGAAATATATGAACGAATATAAAACGTGGGTCACGGTAAAAATCGGCGAGTCGTCAATTCTTGGGCGCGAGTAAGAAGGAAGGAATTCTAATAATGTTCCAGGCACGTAGGCAAATGTCGATAAAGGAGGCGCGCACGAGAGAAGTTGGTGGAATATATTTACAAAGAGAGAAGCGGGTGTAATGTTTTTGCGACACATTTGTATGTATATATACAAACATCCGTTATTCACCAATAGCAATATCTAGTGAATACAATGCATACAAGTAAAGTACATGAACGTGTACAATATATCATTTCTATACATCATATTTCTGACAAGATAATTGAAATGTATATATTCGAAAAGAAAAAAAAAAAGAAAAACCAAAACAAAAAAAACTATCGACATAATTAAATTTCATTGAAAGTTATGCTAATAAATATATGATGAAATCTCTTCCATTATGACTCGTCATTGTATTAAAATTCTATGCCCGCTGATTTTCTTTACAATTTCATATAACCATATAAATTCAAAAGAAGTAGTAAACCCACTGTTACAGTCAGACACACATAACCCACGTTCAATTTTCCACTTTACTCTCGTCATCTTATACGTCGCATTTTGATTGTAGATTGAATTCGAGAATTTTTACATATCGCAATATCCATACAAAACTACCATAATTGTCATTTTTCATGTGAATTTTTGCACATTTCATTATACTTAATGAAAAAAAAAATATATATATATATGCATAGATATATTTACGGCATCCACTTATACGTATAGTTTTCATTCAATCATATTTCTTATCTTGTCAATGCACACAGTTGAATGTGTACAAATAAATTCGTACAATCGTACATGAATTTAAATGAGATTTCCGTTGCGCCAAAAAGCATTAAACGTTTGCTTGCCACTACACTAAACGTTTAACATTACAGTGAATATTGAACGTTAGTTCAGTAGTCGCATTTCCGGTTGTGTTGACATCGAGAATAAGAGCCACAGTGAAATAGAAACAACGAGAAAGAGCAAATGAGTGAAGAGGTAAATGTGTAAGTAAGAAAGTGATAGAGAAATAGTGAGGGACAAAGATAGAACAAACCTTTCAACTCCTTCACGATGAAAATGGCCTGTTATATTCGATTCTATCCTTTTTTTCCTTTCTCTCTTCGAAACGAACACGATGCCTCGTTGAACTACCCATCCACCCACCCATCCACCCTCCCACACATACACACACATACACACATGTGTACACATACATTTGCACATCCATGAATTCATACATATATAGATAGATAGAGATACAGGAAAGGGGTTGAATATACGCGCAGGTGTTCCACATAGATAGCGTTTGCACCATTGGCATAAAGCCAATAAAAGCACCTACGGTCTCGTCTCGAGTATCGATCTCGGGTCGCAACTTTTCATCGAATTTTCCTGCGCCACTCAAGACTGCAGCCGTTCACATAAATTCATATACCAATGTTTTCTCCTTGCCCACCCTCTACCATCATTTTTTTCTTCGTTTGCTTTAACGCCATAACACGATCTCAATATTTTTTTTTTTTTTACATCCCTCATTCTTGCATTCATTTTTCGTCCTCGTACCGTTGCGCACCATCTCCACTTTTTGGATAGTGTGCTCTAACTAACGACATTATGGAAGGGATGGTAAGCCTCACAGCTGCTTCCCATAATATTCCACATGCCAAACTTTCATTGAAGTGTATAATATATATGTATATACTTGTAAGTGAGAAGAGGGTAGGTATCGGTTACCGTAGCTAATCTCAATAAGGAAGAGGAGAGAAGAGAAAAAAAAAAAAGTTTTTTTCTTTTCTTCACATCTAAAACGACCGTATGAACGATAAAGTCAGCGAAAATATTTATATAAAGATGTATATATATTTTTTTTTTTACCACAAACGATGCAAGAGGGATGAAGATGGTGATAAGTGATAAGCATCAAGAGTTTCAGGACTCGTTAGGTATTTTTTTTTTTTTTTTTTTTTTTTTTTTTTTTCATTCTAGCAATCGATTGAATCGATTTTTGTATGTGAGGATGTGAGTGTGGATTTGTGTGTTAGAGTGTATGTGTGTATTGGAATATCTTTTTTGGTGCAGACACGCGACCTAGATAAGACGTGTTCTCGCGCGATCCCTCTCTTTCACTCGGGAACTTGGCTATCCAGCGGGTAGAAGAATGGCGCCGTTACTTCACCTTCGGTCTCTTTTACGGTGGTAACTGAGTGTAGAATGGATAAAGGAGGAAAAGAGATGGAATCCGAGTGAGAGCAGAAGTTGTACTTATATCTCCTTTACCTTCTCGCTCTTCTCGATTTTCTCACTCACTCACACACTCTTTCTTCTCTTTCTATCTCACTTTTTTTTTCTTTTTTTTTTTTTTTCTCAAGCACCCCATAGAAGCTTACACACAGTGCAGCGAGAGAGCTTCGTTCAAAATAATTTATGACTGCTTATCTATATCGTTTTCGTTCTTGCCTTTAGTTTTATACTGTACGTCCAGAAACAGTAGTAGTAGTGCCCAAGAGCGTCCTTTTGAAGATTTAAAATGACTTGAGTAATGAAGAAGAGAAATTTCTAAGGGATTTAATATTTATTCATTTTTTTCTAAATATATTTTTCCCATGGAATTATATTATTTATGTTGAATATGAAAAATTTTATTCATTAGCAATAATTGGTTCTGAATATATTTATTTATCATTATTATTATTTTTCTTTTTCTTTTATTCATTTAATTTTTAATCGGATTTATATGCGTTTATATATCAGTGATATTTATTGTATAAATGTGTGCGAGTGGGTTATCAGTGAGGTGACACAAGTCACGAGAATTCTCGTGGCAAACGACGTGGCCTCAATTTTTTCTTTTTGTATTTTTTTATTATGATTATTTATTTCTTTTTCATGATAAAAATGTTTGTTAGTAAAAAAATAAAGAAATATTAGGGATATTATGTCACATTAAGAATTATTAAATTGTAATTTGGGATAATATATATATTTTTTCTTTTATTAATATATTCGCCGTCTTTTCCAAATGAGTGGTGAAAAAATAATAATAATAATAATTAATAAATAAATAAATAAAGTGTGAGTGAGATGTAGAAAGAAGACCCAGTAGGAAAGAAAGTTAGTGAGAGAGAAAGAGAAAAAGAAAAAAAAAAAAATAGCAAACAAGTTTCTAGTAAAAGTTCGATTTCAACGAGACTCGAGGTCATAGAATCACAGAAATACTAATCTCAGCTCCTGAAAACCCAATCTTTTTTTTTTTCTCTTCAGTATTTATTCTTTTCTTCTTTTTTCCTTACATTCGCCTTTTGATCATCTTCCTTTGGCATATCAACCGAAAAAATATCCTCTAACTTGATTCACTAAAGAAACATTTTTACCCTTTATATAATTTTTTTTTGTTTTTCTTCAATATATATTTATATATTATTTAACTTACTTACCTCTACATTTATTTCGCGTCCATTTATTTATTTATTATTATTTTTTTTTTTTTTCCTTTCTCAACATGACAAATGAAACTATTCATTTATATATCTTTTATACACATTTTTTTTCTTTGAGGTTATAAATTTTTTATTTTTATTTGTACTTAATGTACTCAATGCAAAAACTTCGTTTCCAATTATTTCCAATTCACCAGTTAGAGCATTGATCGTTCATACTACATGTAGTTTTTTGTTCTCATTGGAATTTTCTCACATGACAAATTAAATTGATTAAATAATTTTTTCGTTTATATTTACAACTGATTAATATAAAAAAGTGAATTGATACAAGTCACGTTTGAAGCATAAATATAAATAGTTATTTATTATCTACAGAATTTATAAACATTGAGTACTGAGAGAAAAGCTAATCTCCCATACAGACACATATATATATTTGTATTAAAGCTGGTGAACAAAAAATCGATTTGAACTTTCGAGAAAGTCGAAGAGTAATTTCGTGATTCAAAGAAGCCACCAGCGACGGGATTAGGTCTGGTTTCCGTTTGGGAAACAGTAGGGCATGGGAAAGTGGAGGAGGGAATGTATAGAATGGAGAAAACAAGTTCTGAGCTTTTGGAAAGCTTGTAGGGGTGTATAGTATAATATACCCGGATGAGTAAAGTCTTGTGAGCGTTAATACGTATGTGAGTGTATGGGTATAAAAGTAGAGTAAAAGTTGTGAAGAAATTAATGGAATGAGTTTTGGCTTTTCTAATTACAAATTAAATTTTTGCAATATATGTTTCTTTATATTACATTGAAAATTTAGAATTTTGATAAAATTAATTTTCTTTCATAAATATATAAATATCAATTATAATTATGAGTAATCGATTAATATAATTTTTTTTATAATTATTATAATAATTTATCTTTATTTATATTTACTTATTCAACAATATTGAAATAATGTAAAATAATTTTATGGTTTGAATTTGAAAAACGGACATTGATATATGTGTGTGCGCGTGTGTGTGTGTAGAAGAGGGGGGGGGGGGGATATATGTTTCTATGTAGAGACGGGTATTGCATTGAATTCGATGTTTTTATAATAGGACTATTGTCAATTCGTAATTCTGTGAGTTTAATCCATAGAATTTCAATGACTGGTTCTGAATTTTCGTAAAATATACAGGATAAAATGGTCAAATAGAGAGAGAGAGAGAGAGAAAAAGATAGAAAATACCTGTGATACGTATAACTCTGGCCGACCGCTCTTTCCACAAAACCGCATGAAACGATTTGATTATTCATATTTTGTGGGTTTCGTCATATACCCCGCACATCCCCTTTATTCCCACAAACTCCCTTATCGTTGAAAAGTCGTAGTTTCTCTACGTTAATTTCCATAAACAAATAATTTTATACCAATCGTTATTGTTCCACGGTTCAAATTTACAGCTGAATACTTTATATAAAATATAAAAGATAAAAAAAATAAATAAATGTATAAATAAATGAATAAATAAAATGAATAATATTTTTTTTTTTTTTTATATTGATAATATTAAAATTCAATAAATATTAAGTGTATGAAATAATTCGGAATTTTTCGATCATAATAACATAAAAAAATAATCATAATAAAAAAATATAAAAATTTATAAAACAAAGAAGAAAATAAATAAAATTAGCATAATGTTAACAATTCAAGATAAATAAAATTACATACGCTCAAAACTTACTTTGACTCGCAGCAGGTGTTGTAAACTTTGCGTTTGGCTGTTGTTGGACGTTGGATTATCACCGCCAAGTCGAGCTACCGCAATAACATTTTCCCTTGTGACATTGTACAAGAAGAGAGTGCACACCGTCTGTATGTAAATATTACAAATGCATTTGGTGAATATTATGAGTTTAAAAAAAAAAAAAAAAAAAAAAACTAACTAATTCCACCCAATAATTTTTCGCAAGGAATTAGAATAATAATAATTGATACAAAATAAAAAAAATTATAGTATTAATAATTTATTAATATAAATAAATATAATTTCACCTGATTATTCACTTCCTCGCGCATAAAATGATCGAGAGAATTGACTGCGTCCAGCACAGTTAAATTATTATGTGTTTTGAGTAAATTTTCATCTGTTTCGCTGTATCCAAGAAACATGAATACACCATGGGGAATGTTGTAAGTTTCTGTTGATAAACAGCGAATACAAAATATATGAAATAATACATATATATATATATATATATTCAAAATATTTATGTAATATAACAACGTCAGAGTTTGTGTAAATATTGTCACTGGTTGTATGTAATTGCATACGCACAATTGCTCAAACTATTTCAAAATTCATGACACGCGTCTATTCATCTCATTTATTACGACGGTGTTTGAATAAAATTATGAGAGTAAATGTACGAACGTCTGTGTGCAAGATTGAAGAATATGAAATAGAATAATAATAAGTTTACGAAAGCGAAAGAGAATAGTAAAATAAAGTTATGTAATTTGAAATAAATGGAAGCGAATGGTTTTACTTACCGGGTGATGGTCGCATGCATATGAAGCGACCACTGTAACACAAACAACGACCACGATAAGCTTGATAAGCTGGTGCTGCATGGTTGTAAAAGGCAAAGTCCGTTTTGCACGGCGATGACTTAACACAAATCGTATTACAAACGAGCATCACTCCAACGCCACATTGACACAAGTCTGAACACTCCGGTTCATTCTCACGATAAAGCTGTAAAATAAACAAAAAAATAATAATTACATTAGATGAATTATATATATATATAAAAAATAATACTTGTGTTTTTTTTTATTGATAAACGTATCTTACCTACATGAATTGGTAGAATAAGAAATAGAAAGAAAAAAAAAATCATATGAGTAAATATAAATAATAAAAATGAATGAAGTGAGAATGTGTTTGGAGTGCGAATGACATTTGATTTTATTGGAAAAAAAAAAGAAATGGGTGGATGAGTGTACGAATGAAAATGTAGAATTGGGAGAGAAAAATGGATTCTGAGTATAAACGAAATTGCTCTTGAGGTGACTCACCCTTTTGCCTTTACCCTCACGTATGTATTGGTGGCTTTGCCTTGGCCTTTGAAATACACAAAAACCTGTAAATAAAAAAAAATAATAATAAATAAATAAATAAAGAAATAAAAAAACGTTAAAATAAATAAATAAAAATATTTAATATGTATAAAGGTATATATAAATGTAGTTTGTCAAATGTCTACACTTCAAATTTTGTCTCTCTCCAATAAACATTGGCTTCTGCCATATTTTCAATATTTCCACCTGCATTTGATATATATTTTCGAATTTTTCACTCTTTACATATGTATATGTATATATATATTTTTTTGTTTATTTTCTTTTGATTTCTCTTACTGTGTTTTGTTTACACGGTACAGCTACGATTGCGTAAAAATGTCATTGGTAGAAGAAAAAAATTTCGTGTTTATGTCGCAAAATGTCGCACGAACGATCAAAGTATTTGTTGAAATTGAAGGCTGGTAGTGAAAGAAAAAACTCCCACGTCTCCTACCTCCCTCGCTTCCTTCCTCTCACCACCACACTCTTCCAAGGGGTTAAACAAATTTCTCTAATATTTTCTTTGACAGTCAACAGTTCATCTAACGTTCTGTTGAAATTTTGCACAATGTGTCGACATCTTTGATCTATCATACAGCAGTGTTAACAAAATATTAGCTTTCTATTCGTGACATTTGAAATTTACCGAATGTCAGGTGAACGAAGGATCATTGATGATGAGAAAAAGATCCGTGAATTAAAATGGAAATTAGAACAATATGGCGAGTGAAATGTCACTGAATTAACTCACGTGGTGGTTGTGTACTTGTGGTAGTTGTGGTAGGGGTTGTTACTCTCACAGTTGTACTTGCGATAGTGACACTGGCGATAGTTGAGCTAGTTGTTGTTGTGGTGGTGGTGGTGATGTTGGTGATGATACTATTGCTGCTGCTGACGCTGATACTGGACCCTGATGGTATCGCCGGCTGAGTCGTTGGTTTTCTTGTCATTTCAGGTATCACGTTGTCCTCACCCATACTATCTGTAATGGTTGGTGTTGTTGCGAGAAATGTTGCGGACGTGCTCCATGTATCCGTCGATGACATTGTCTTCGTATGAAAATAATGATGGTGTTTCTTACGTGCATGAAAGTCTTTTTGTGATTCAACTGTTAGAGAAAAATAAATAAACGAATAAATTGATAAATAATTGAGAAAGAAAATAATAATAATAATAATAATAATAATAATAATCAAAGATTCATAGAAAAAACGAACAAATAATTTTTTTCATTTTATGAATTTTTTTCAAGTACTTACCCATCGCTATGCGCGAACCATTTAAATACAGTATCTAAATGACTTATCTAATCGTTTAAACGCAAACTATATTCTAACATGGAACTGCAGAGTTTGTGTTCGCAACTTTGTAATCAATAATATCGTCACGCGCGTTCTGGTTCATCTCACTTATCATCTTTCTCCCATCATAATTGCGATTTATTCCCATTACTTTGCGAAATATATTTTATCGAAAAGTCCAAGAGAATAATAATTAAGTGATTCGTGCATAAGACTTGAACAAAAGTTATTAAAAAAATGAAAAATTTTCTTTTAATTATACTGTATATTGTACGAATGAATTAAATAAAAATTATGAATGAAAAAAAAAAAAAACAAACAAAAAAATTAATTAAAAGCTGATGAATACTCATTTCATCGTAAACTTAGACAGTATTCAAGACAAGATGTCGTTTAGTGTGAGATATAGACAGAGAGTGAAAGATGAAATAAAAAAACATACTATGATTACTTACAAAGTGAATTTCACGAGCGCATGGATTTTGCAGGCTCAACTTGAGCTCTCATTCATATATAGTCCTTTACTCATGCTCGTAATACCTTAAAGCCACACAGAAAGCGTGCAAGACGGTGCAAGAAGATACAATTTCGACAAAATAAAATTCAAATATTCTATGAAAAATAAATAGAAAATCATTTTATCCATATGTCAAATAGAAAAAAATAAAATTTTAATAACTTCTTTGCAATTTTAAATAATTTAATAAAACAATAAACAAAATTCTGTTTTTAATTCTTACCAACACATGGATTAACCCATAATAGACGTTGCCATCCAAGACAATCGTAAAGTTGCGTGAGGTCTGTGCCTTTACAGGCACAGTTGGACCTCAATTCCGTGCCTAGAATACCTAGCATTGCTCTTCTGCAGTCTATTGGCGGACCAGCGCACTTCTTCGTCACGCTATCCACTGCACAACTCTGCTCGTAATGCTCCAATTTGTTTCTTCAAGTATCAAAAATATATCTATTTTAACGATATACCTCGTAAATAATGAATGTATATTTCCGATTATTCAATAAGTATGATAAAAATATTTCATGATTATCACAAAAAATAGAAGAGAGAAATAAAAACGAGAGAAATATATATTTATTTATTATAAACTTGATATAATTTTATACTTGCATAATATATATGTATTCTTATTAATAATAAAATATA
The DNA here is from genome assembly GCA_963920625.1 of Dinocampus coccinellae. NCBI lineage: Eukaryota > Metazoa > Arthropoda > Insecta > Hymenoptera > Braconidae > Dinocampus > Dinocampus coccinellae. The sequence continues at coordinate 3,187,584 of OY987188.1, read as the reverse complement.
AATTTTATCAAGCAAAACAAATTTGCATCTGTTTCTATCCATCTCAATTGATTGTAAATTGGAAAAAAAAAAAAAAAAAAAAAAAATGAAATAAAATAAAAGAAATTGAAGATAAAACAAATATTTCACGTTTATATACAAAATTGAGGCCAAGTATCTCAACGAATAATAATCGATTTTTCCTTACAAACTCAGTCAGCGAAAGATAAAACGAGACACTTGACTCCATATATATATATATATTTTACTTATTCCTCATTTAATTATTTTTTTTGTTATTTATTTACTTTTTTTTTTATTTTTATTCATTTTCGCGACCCTAGTGGCAGTTTTAATTGTATAATTTATAATATATTTTCGTAAAACGAGGCCAAAGTGTTGCAATATTCACCTCCCGACATTTTCTACCACAGTTAAACTTTTCATCTTGTCATTCACGTACATATTTACAATATTATCTTACATGAAAAGCATATGTATGTATCTATGTATGAATATATACCTGCATGTCTTGTCTTCTCGACAGCTTTCAGCCAGGCTGTGACACGTTGGTAGTTCAGCAAGATCGTGACCCTGTGCACACACTGGATGCATTTTCTCTTGCGCGATAATACACTCATCATGTCTATCTGGAGTTTTTCTTTACAAGAAATATAAATATAAAGTATTTAGAAATAGTTATTTATAATTGAAAATATATATTGATAAATTAATAATTGAGTGAAAAAATAAAATTAGCGCTGCGAATAATAGAGTATAATTAAATTTCACGAAAGTAAAATATTTTTCACAGTCAGACATTATTTTATTCGATGAAGTATAAAGAGAATGATGAAAAAAAAAATAATAATAATAATAATAATAAAGTAAGAAAAAGGAATAGAAAAAAAGAAGAAAAAAAATTATTTGATACGATCTCACGAGATAGAGTCTGTATTCAAGACTTTGGATAAACGAGAATGAAAACTGGCGTACGACGGGAGGAATTTCAAACAATACGAGAAATCCGTTGAGGACACGAGATGCAATAACTAACGGGAATGGAAGAAAATTGGGAGAAGGTGGGTGAGAGTGATGAAATGATAGTGGGAGAGACGGGCAAGAGAAGGAGTAGGTGAAGAGAAGAAGATGGAAGTAAGGGGACAGTCAACGATGAAGTTTGTCGCTATTGTATAGCTTGAAGTCTCTTAAAAGTTGAAGGAGGTTCATTAAGAAGCGAATTCTATTTTCGCAGATACGTAATAAAAAAACATTAAAAAAAAAAACATAGAATTCAAGTTAAACTTTACGTTGTTGAAAAAAAGCAAAAAAAAAAAATTGAGGAAATTAACATAAAGTACAGAAAATAAAAATAAATAAATGAATAAATATTGAAAATAAAAGATTTTAATGACATAACTAAACAATAATTTTTTTTTCCCAAATCAATAGTGTGCATATAATTATGAGACGATTAAATACAAGTATTGTTAGTGACTAATTGAATAATCGTTTTCTAATCTACGAAGAATATAAAAGAGGAAGAGAATAGATTGGTTAATTGGGTACATGTAAAGTACACCACCATACGAATGCTCCCCCTTCGTGTTTGTTTCCAACATCGTTCCGTAAATGAATCCCAGTTTGAAATTCACCCTCAATGTCGAGCACCCACAGCCACTCACACATACACACTTTTATGTATATATACATTCACATAATACACGTATTTTCCAGATAACATTAATTCTTTTTCATCTCATTGCTAGTGTGAATTTTATTACTGTTTCTGCTATTAAAACCTCAATAAATTAAGGCAATTACTCACTTGCACAAACAAAATGCTATTTCCATAGAATGTTTGTCGTTTGCTTTGTTGTAAAAATTTTGTAGTGCATTCATACACTCATTTCGTGCACAACTACCCTTGTTACAGTGATTTAAAATTGGTTGCAATAATCCATGACACTCTGTATCATTTCTGAAAATAAAATATCAACGATTATACATTACTTTTTTTTTTTTATATATATTTCATTATGAACTTTTGGTTGGGTAATTTATGTAAAATTATTCATAAAAATTACCTACCGACATTGAGTATATGCTTCATGACATGTACTTGACAATAATAATTTAACTGGTTGATGTATTATTCGTTCAGTTTCCATTGCTGATTCTGATGTGAAATTCAAAATAAAATACAAAAATCATTATTTTTATTCTAATTAATTTTTCTTGTTATATCAAATGAAAAAAATCAATTTTATACGTATATTAAAAGTTTTACTTCAGAAAAAATGAATTTTCATAATGTTTTTTTGTTTATTACACTTGATGTGAGTTTTATTATTAGTCATAAAACTTTGAAATTATAACATAAGTGATTTTATCGAAGGAAAAGAAAAAAAAAACATATGTTATACACTACAATTTTATGTAATTACTATACACGTATGTGGCAATATTATTTTACTCTCCTGATTTTATCTGGAGAAAAATTGTTTTTAAAATTCTTAAAGCCGACGATATATTTTTTACATTTTCAAAATCATGACTGGTCATAACTCTGATGATATTAGTAGTCCAAAACTCGTCCTTGTTTTATTGAGACGAATGATAGAGGCTCAACTCGTCTCTACATAACTACTCGAATGAATCTCGATGCTCACATTAGGATACACGACGTAAGGAAAGATTTAATTGACATATTACATTAATGTCACACAACTGATGCGGTGTATACAAGTGTAATTACGATGTTACGTACAATACTGAATTTCTTCATAAATGTTACATGTCAATTTTCTCAGATAAATTAACAATAAGTGAAACATTGTAAATATACTGTAATATCCCCGGGTGTATTTTAAACTTTATTTAATTACTTGCACACAAATTTTCCAAGTTATGTTGCGATAGTATAATTTCATTATCACAGACATTTGTTTTTTTTTTTTTTTTTTTTTTTTTTTTCGTATAAATAGCTGAAGGGCTCAAGATTGACGTAGAATTTTCCATATACATTTCCATCCTCATCATCATCGTCATCTCATTCGCAAGTTTCAAGTTTCTATCAGGGACAAAGATACGAGAAACTCGAAGTACAGTGAAATTATTATCAACGGAAGGATGTCCACCATAGAACGATAATTCCCACAATTTGTTATCATTCTTATTATTTATAAAAAATTTACGACATGTAATTCTGAGGAAACAACAAAAATGAAAAACTTTGTTTTGTCATGGATTTGATACAGTCAAGATGAATTTCGATCAATTCTCACACATTTATTGTTATACCCTTTTTTTTTTCTCTATTGTATATACATGGACAATCCAAGTTGATGGGAAGTAAAATTCTTGGGAAAATGAACATAAAGAGTAGAAAAAAAAAAAAAGATGAGCACAAAATAATCGAAACATAAAAAATGAAGAAAAAGAAAAAAAGAGAGAAATTTCTTTTCCTCTTCTCTTCCATCACGTGGGATTTGGGCAAAACTATTTATCGAATACGAGTTTTTACAAAAAAGCTAGTAATACTAAATTGACTCCTGTATATACCCCCTTCGTTCCACTCTCAACCCAGAAAACCTTTTCTTTCACAATAAATATCATTATACCCATACAATTTATACTTGGAATTTTTTTACATAACAATTGAGCTTACACACTGAAATATTCATTAATTTATAAATATCCATGAGAACAAAGTAATTAGTCGAGCAAAAAGAAAATAGACTGAGATGAAAAAAAAAAAAATAAAAAAATAAAAAAACGGGACAAACGTATATTTTACGTTTCCAAATTAATATTTATTCGCTCACACATTCATTATTTCTTTATTTCACTCACTTTTTCTATTTCTTCTTCTTTCGTCAGATATAAATAAACCTAACCCTAATGATTATATAATATTAATGTTCGATGAGTGAATAATGTTGTAGTTTTATCAGATAATATTCCTCTCAAGAGTTGAATTACGCCCATGATTATATCAAGTCTCATCGCCATATCCTCGTGAGCTTTTCATATCGCATTTCTCATTCAAAGTATAAAGGAAGAGAGACTAAAGAGAAGACTGAGAGAGCGAATGAAATGAAGAAAAAGAGAGTGAGAGTGTGAGAGAGAGAGAGAGAGAGATATCACTCTCTCGTTCTCCTCTCCGATGCATACTCTGCGGTATTCATTAGTGAACAATTAACTCAACTAAAGCCGAGGGTGTATGCATAGCTTAATAAGCGCACAACGGTGATAAGCGCGAGTTGAATTTACAAGACAATATAAAAAAATAGAATGAAAATTTATTACTATTATTATTATGGATGAAAAAATAAATGAAGGGAGGACGAAAAGGGTGCGTCTGGCTACCGATTCAAATCGAATAATGCAGATTTTTTTATTTTCTACAGTGTCCAAAGGGGATGAGACAATTGAAGAGTCAGACGCTACGTGCTATACTTCGTTGATATAGCTATCGCTGCAATGAGTAATCAATGACATCAAATATTTATTCTCAAAGCGTTGTGAAAAAGGATTATGAAAGAAAAAAAAAATAGTGGGAAAAAATTGTCCTTTCTGTATGATATAAATTAATTTTATTTCCACTATTGTGAATGAAGAAGTTGGGAAAATAGGTTGTGTATTCGATTGAACACTAATTGGAAAACGTGTTCAGGTAAGTTTTTTTATTGTTCTATTCTTCTTCTTTTTTTTTTTCATCTTCTTTGCAATAAAGGATATCTATTATGGAATCGATGAGTGTGCACAACTCACTGAGAGGAATTTAAGTGTTGGAGATACGTGATCTGCAGATTGTGTCGAACCAATCTCATAATATTTATTTTACGTATTTTATTTTTCTTGTTGTTTCATTTTTGTTTTATGTTTATTCAAAATATACAGATAAACAGTTTGAAAAAAAAAAAAAAACAAAAACAAAAAACTTTTTTTTTTTTCACGAAAGAGAAGGTGGCGGGAGTTGAGGTGGATTCAACGTGGAGTTAAAGTTCAAGCTTTAGCGGATAATTCACCAAAAAGAATGTGATTTTAGATAAATTGAAAGGTGCGATGATACGGGAAGTTGTTGAGGAAGAGGGAGATATGTAAGGAAAGTAGGGGGGAGGGGTTCAGTGTTAGCTATAGTGGTATGAGGAAGTTTACATTGCCGTTAGCGTTATCATGATTTGCCGTAAAATTTTCGTGAAACTTTCGTGAGTTTTCGAGATTCATGTAACATTTCCGGCAGTGGCGCGTCATCATGCTGCAGTTAAAGTCGCAATCGGATGAAAACATTTATAGATACACACGTGTATATATAAATAGATGTGGTATAAGTGTAAATCTTGAGGATGGGTAGGGAAATGAGAGTGGTAGTTTAGTCAAGGAGAAGTAGGACTAGGCGTTAAAATTAAATTAAACCTATACCCAACAGTTGTGATAAATCATCTGGTGAGTGAGTTAGCGACACGACTCGTAGTCGAGACGATGAATATCGGGTGTTCACCAACCGCGCAACTGTATATAGTTATACTAGTTTATAGCACGCATGGACTTTGTCCCAGGGTGTAGTATCGACTTCCGCCTTCTTTATATGCCTCACTCGTCGTTTTAAATCGCATGTTACGACGATAATAGGAAACGTTGCCATTTTCTTTTCGGTTGTAAAACAAGTCGTAAAGTTCACTTGCAAGATTTGAGACAGGGAATAATCGGAGAACATTAAATTCTCGAAAGATTTCACGATTTCGCATGAAGTAGAGAAAAAAAAAAGTTCGAACGCTATATTATATATATATATATATATGAGTTTGGAAAATAAAAATGGCAACTTATCGTAATCGTTAGTGTTTGTCTCAATCTTTGTTCGGTCTTTTTTCAAGTGAAAAATCGAGGAAAAAAAAAGAAAAAAAAACAACAACAACAAATTCACTTCCAACCTCCTCATGTAATTTTGTAAACGACGAAAGCGCAGGCCGTAACGAGTTGTCCTATATACATTAGAGGGAACGTCATTACTGTCGGCTCGAAAGTGCATTTCAAGCGAGAATAAATCGACCCCATCGTGTACACAACCCGTCCTTCTTGTATTACACTTAGGTTTATGTGTGAGTACATGTCTGTAATTTTTCATTGTTCAATATATATAGGAACCGTAAAACCGAAGGGATTATCGACGATTCGAATCAATTTATTTGTTTAAATATTTTACAATAAGTAATAAAATCACTCGGGTAAATTTGTAATTTTAATTTTTAGAAAGATGCACAATTTTTTCTAATAAAAATAATTAGCATTTTTTTTTTTTTCTTTTATTTTACAATGAATATATTGGTTTTGTATAAATACCCACCGTCACTTTCATCGAACGAATGATTACGTCGATGATGAGGTCGATGTCGAAAACCTGGTAATGCAAGTTGTTTCAATGCATGAAGATCCTGATGATCTGCGTCAATCAATGGATTCTCCAATTGCGATTCAATTACTTCAAATCGCGTTGAATTATCTGGATGTGAGATGATTTTCACTGTAAATATAATTGAAAATATTTACTTGTTCATACATGAGATGAATATAAAAAAATGTAAAATGTCAAAACACTTTTAGAAAAATATAAATCAGATGATTTTCTTCAAGAAAAATCGTCGGCAATTCTCAGCGTACATCAAAAAAATTTGTTTTCTTGTTTTTCACATCCCGACAAAGAGAGAGGATTACTTCACCGAGAAAAGACAAGGAAAAAATATATATATATACATATAATATTCGTCTGAGTTTTCAAGAAAAAAATTCACTTGACTCGGTTCAAATTTCTCAAATAGTAATAAAAAAAAATCATTAAAAAACATTCGAGCTATATATTTCTCTATTCATTCATAGATATATATATATATATATATATATGATACATAGCAGAGATAGCAGAAGAAACGTATACGTTTAACATGGCAGAAGTAATCTATCCTTTGATGTCTCTGCTCGATTATATGACCGGAACAAAGAAGAAATTTTTCGTGAGAGTTATCGTCTGTCGCTTATTGTCGTATACACTCGTCCCTTCATTTGTCGCGCCATCAACAAAACTAAAAAATGTTTTTGTCATAAACACATATATATATATATATATATATTTTTTTTTCTTTGTTTTATATAATATTGGAAAATACTTTCAATTTTTTGGAATGCGCAAAAAAAATAGAAAAAATAAAGATTTTCACGTGTATCCTTATGAAGACCGTGAATCCAGCGAGTGTGCAAAAACGTCGGAGCAATTTAGATAAATCGACACGGATGTCAATATATAAGTATAAATACGACTAAAGTTCATATGAATATATATATATATATCAATCAATCTAAATTGCCCTTGGACGTGAAAATACCAAGAGCGTTACCAATTGTTACAATATATATGAATACACAGTAAAACGCGAAGACTTTTTTTTTTTTTGGCCAAATGCCCAAATATAAAGTACGAACCTTGGGCTACGAAGCCTTCAAAAGCTTCGCGTAAGTCGTACAGTCGATCTATCGGTAGCCCAAAATCATCATCAATCCGATCAACAACGACTGCCCCGTGCTCATAGGTAGGCCGTGGTGCAAATACGTTGGTGCCAGGTTGCAGCATTGGTGGTGATTGTGCGGGATCATACTCGTTCGCTACGGTGTCAGGTGGTGATGGTGGTAGTGCAGGTGCAGGTGCAGGTACATCAGGATATTTATCATGACGATGTCGTTCGCGTTGACGATGGTGCAAATTGTAGTTATTATAGTGCTGGTTATTGAGGTTTATTTCGTGCCTGTTATGATCATGCTCACGTGGCTGTTGACGTTCGGGTTCATGGTCATGCTTGGGCCAATGAGAGAAAGAAATTGAAGAAGAAGAAGAAGACGAAGAAGAAGAAGCAGGAAAGGAAGAAGAGGAAGAGGATATTTCTCGGTTATTAAATCCCATATTTCTATGTTCCTCAATGGAGGAATCATAATTATTTTTTAATCTGTTTTTACCGGCACCGTGATTGCCTGGTAATTCTGGTACACCATAGTGCCCATGACGATGATGATCGTGATCATTAAGATCGTAATTGAAGGTGCGCGCGGTCGCGGGAAAAAGAAAATAGGGGTACATACTGGTTGGGGGCAACCAGATCTCTTGGAAGTTCTCCTGCTGGGGGTCGAATGGATATAATGCCGAGTCCGTTCCCGATAGATCTAAGGACGCGGAGGAGGGCAGAAAGTCTGAAACACAGAAGCAGATTCGCGAGGAAAAAAAAATAGGGTGATTGTATGTAGACGATGATAGTTAGGTCAGCAGATTTTTTTTTTTTTTTTTTTTTTTCTTACATATTTTTGCTCTTTATATTTTTTATATATATGTATAAATAAATACGTGTAGAGTTGTGTATGTATGTGGTGGGGTGCAGCTATTGGGATAATGATCATATGAATTGTCTTTGGAGGTTGAAATTTTAAATGCGAGGATGAAAAGAGAGGAGTTCAGGTGCGGTGTAGTGAAAAAAAATATATATATGTATATATAATAATAATAATAATAATAATAATAATAATAAAATAAAAGTAAGGGCCCCGGCGGGGGATGAAAGCCTGCGTTAAATTGGATTTTCATAAAGAACGACTCACTCGGTTCTCCCGGGGGTCTTGACCTCGTTTACTTCCTGGTGAATACACGATATGAGTCGTCCAGGTTTTTCGATTTTTCTGTTTTATTATATTACATTATTTTTTTTTTTTTGTTTTTGAGGTGAAAATTCTTTTATTTTCAATCGAAAAAAAAGGGATGAGAAAAAAAAACGTCGGTAGAAAAAATGCATATATAAAAATACACAATTGATATGAATTCAAAGTTTGATTTTACATGAGGGTGAATAGATATTTTTGGCGTCAATATACCACGTGCATTGTCGAAAAGTTGTAAATACAATTTCGATATTTTGATATCGGATTCTGTACAAATGCAAAAGACGATGAAAATATTTTACTATCATTCTTGCAATTTTTTTTCTTAGTTTAATATTTTCTATTTTTTATTTTTTTTTTTCTTCACTCGAAAAAATCGGAGAAAAAGTTTCATATAAATATTATACCCGTTGAGATCCACAGAAACATCTCAATGATTTTAATATTCGAAATTCAATGTAACTTCAATCGTGAAACGATGTATTGAGTGAATATAGAATTTCGATGTTGTCGGCATATAAAGTTTGACAATGGATGAAATATTCGTGGGGAAAAATAAATTCTCCAATGGGTAGGTGTGGAGATGAATGTATTAAAATTTTTTTGATCGATGAGAAGATATGAGGAGTATGATGTTTCACAAAAAAATGGGACAAAAAAAAAAAAAGAAAACAATACAAAACAAAACAAAACTAAAATAGAAACAAAAAAAGACATAAATAAATAAAAATGGATAAGTTTTACCCTGTTTGGATTTGAAGGAAAATAAAAAAGTTCGGGTGGAGTAGATCTCGTCGTTAAAAAAAAAAATATAAAATAATAATTGATGGATGGTCAATTTACACTGGTATAAAACAGACGTGAGAAGCTAAAGTATACAATATTTTGAATTTTTATGTTCTTTTATATCATCACATGTACAAATGAAATGTGTAGAGTATAGTGAAAATTATTTCATGTACCAGAGTAACAGATGAGAAGTAATGCTATTGAACATGCAAAAAATGTAGAGCATGCGATGCGTATTTCAACTGAAATCGCTTGGTTGAATAACAGGCAAATTATATGAACATAAAATTCATGTAAAATCCTCTGAACACAATACGAAACGCAAATGCTCAAAAGCTTATCGTGTTATTATTATTTTAAAAACAAACAAATAATGAAAAACTGACAATTACTTTTTCATCTTTGCTGTGTTACAAAAATGTTGAGACAAAAAAAAAAAAAAAATAGAATGTAAGAATACCGTAAATGTCGAGTTATTTTGAAAAATTCTAATAATTCAGCAATAAATAATCCTCACAGTATAATTTCCCACTTTAATGAATAGGAAATCCATAATGTTTCGTATTAGTTTATATTTTCATGTCGATGATTATTGATAGGATTGTCACATCAATAATATATAATTAATTGAAGAGTCCCTTATATTCGTCAAATAAAACCAATATGTCATTCACATTCATGAGATTTACGAGTATATCTATTTTTTAATTTCATCCACAAACATTAATGATGATTGATTGAAATTTCAAATCACATAAAAGATCAATACAGGAAAAATTCCACAACCAACTAATATCGATAAAAATAAAGCGAACAAATCCGATATATTCATTGAATACTTAATCATAAATTCAGCATCAAGGATCAATTTTGAAGTAATAGAAAAAAATAATGATGATAATTAACGAGGTAAAATATTATTTGGTAATACTACAATGCAAGCAAACAATTAGTTACCATTTATATTATAAATGATTAATCAGAATATGCATAGTTTCATAAATTTAATAATATTATATGAAATTTAGAGGATAGTTATTAATATGAGAATTCATTAGAATTGCGACACGAATGATTATTTCATTTAAAATAAAAATACAATTGTAATTTGACATTAACAGCGTGAACGATATTTTGTATGGGTGAGGAAAAAAAAAATGAAATAAATAAACTTTGAAATCATACAAAATTGAGAGATTATCAATATTATGGGTATAGATGAAAGAGATAACGTTCAACTGGATGAAAAATAAATTGTATACCACTAGAAAGTATTTCTGCCATTCGTCATCGCATTTTCTATTAAGCTCTCACCAGGATTTACCAAGATCGATGGAAAAATATCATCTACAGATTAAATGCGTCCTCGATCATCATTAAATAGATTCAGAATCAACAATGCATGTAACATTAATTTCCTTTTTCCTCTCTCATTTGAAATTAAAAAAGTAAATGACGATCATAATTATTTTATGCATGTACAAAAAAAATGTAGGAAAAAAAAAAAAATTAACAAATATATTGTACAGAAAATAATTTTGCTTCAATAGTACAAAAAAAAAAATTTTTTTTTAAATTAAATAAGGTATTAACAACGTGGACAGTCCCAACAAAGTGCGATAGAAGAAATAATTCAAGTTATTAACAAATAAATAATCATACACAAATGTATAAATGAAGATGATCGTTGAATTTTTTTGTTGTTCGAATACGGATTCGTGTAATAATTAAAAAAAAAAAAAAAAAAAAAAAAAAAAACAATATGTGATTGCAAATTTATTTTATAAATTAAAATATATATTAAATGAATAAAAAATTTATGAATAATTGGCTTACCCACACACGGATTGTGATTAACAGTTGAAAATATTTTGTCACATCTTTTTTTCGCTTGATTTCCAGGACAAATACAACCAAACATTGGTGATAATCTGAGTTGGGTCCATGCATCATGACAAGCATCACTGAAAGCAGAAAGTTTATACATAAATCATTATACATAAGATGAAAGAATAAATGAACAATTGAAACCATCGAATTTCAACATATGAGAATTCTTCATTATAATAATTTTATTCAGACGAATTAATCATTGCTATATTGAATAACAAAAAATCTCATTGTTCAATACATCCTAGAAGGAAAATCTTCCAGTCATGATGGTAATAATGATAATGATAATTGTGGTTACTTTTATTATTATAATTGTACCACATGGTTGGTATCAACTATTCTGGGAACTTGGCAAAAAGAGGAAGAGAATGAGAAAAAGACACTAACATATATTGCATCGCCTCACGGAATTCGATCCATTTCAAAATGTCGGTTCTCACTTTCGTGTATGAATGTGATTGGATATAATTTCATGATGGGGATTTTATTTTCATTCTATATATACATATATATATCTCAGTGGAAAATTCTAGAGCCAAATATGAGATCACGATTACATCCTGTGAATATATTAACAATAAATGAATTATTGAAATAATATTCACATGATGAAAAAAAAAAAAAAAAAAAAACAAAAGAAATGTATATCACGTTTAAACATATGATTGTTAATATTCTTCATCATGTTGCTTTCATCCATAAATATAGATGGCATTAATGTTGATCAGCTTAATTATATTTGATGGTATGTGGGGAATGCTGTGTGGATGATGAATAAGTGGGATGAGAGATTCACATGTGAAAAAAATGAAGAAGCATAGTGAAAAGAGTGAGATAGGGGGACATGACGATGACATGCCCGAAGGATTTTTAAATGAGAGGAAAAAAAAATTTTTATTTTATTTTTTTCTCAGACAGAAAAAAATTATGAGAGGATATTCATTGCAGTCACGGCATAAATTAAAAGATAAAAAAAAAATCCTCATCGTATTTGTTTGATTTATTCGTGAAATCTGCTGGTGAAATTATTGAATTTTGTGGATGATGATAATTAATAATGGCATGAATAATAAATATAAAGAATATTATTGATTACTTTTTATTGATATTTATAATTATAATGATGAAAATTCATTTTTTCAAATATATTTTTTATATATGATTAGTATTTCAACTTTATTTTTACTTATTTTATATGAATAGAAATTGATGATTTACCGTCAAGTTGATAGAAATGTGGGCTTTTTTCACATTCGACGCATATAAGAAACGAGCATAAAATGAAATTAAACTTATATATATATATATATATATATATATATATATATGAGTATCTTCTCTTTTATGTATAGCACTGAGAACAATATTGCCGAGTGTGTTGCAAAAGGAAGATTTATGAAACGCTTGAAACTTCAACTTGGCCAACATTGGTGCGCACAAATCATCGTAATATTTATGCATATACATATTATATAACGTATATATAAATACATACAAATACACATCCATACTCATATATACAATATATTTATTTTTTTCAATCTTATCTCTACAATTGATTGTTAAAGTATTTCGTGAAAAGATATAAAACAAAAATAATAAATGAAAATTTAATGTCACAAAATTAAATGGCAAAAAAATAATTTCTTCTATCAACATAACTTCATAATAAGTTAAGAAATTCTCCAATGACATTTCTGCAAATGGAATGGAAATGAGAACTTTGGAGTATCGCCCTTTGAACATTGCTATTTCATCTCACACACTCCAAGCCATCAACTTTTTTGATTAAAATCAACTCAATATATACATGTATATTTTGTAATTTCAACATAAAATTTTTCCTTATAAAGGAAATAAAAGAAACATTTCAAGTATAAATATGCATCTAATTGAAATTTATAGAATGAAAAGAAAAAAAAAAATCACTGAACGATGTAACCTGATCAACATTCAGATAAATATGTCATGATATATATAATATATGAGTATATACCTTGAGTACATATAAAAGTGGTAAAGATATTTGAATGGTGTCTGGCTGAACGTGGTGGTGAACTCCTTTACGTCCGCAGCCCCTTGATTAAAATTCAAACTGTCGTAACAGGCGCGTCATGAAAATTCTTAGCGGTCTCATGGCGTGACCCATTCGAGGGAAAACCTCTCTCACTCTTCAACTCTCTTGTACCCTATCGCGCAATACGGCGCGCGCCATACTCACCACTAGACTACCATAATTTGCCTGAGCTTCCGCATGGTATCACGTGCAAAATGCTATGACGCCATCTAAAACAACTTGCACCCATCTCTTAACTCGGCGCGTCAACCCACACACACACACACACACACACACACACACCTAATGACATTAACACTAGACACTTCTCATCTCGCGTATACATATAATATAACAGTAACTGTATAACCAACACTGTAATCCTGATTGTAAGAGAAATGAAAAGCTGAGACAAAGTGCTGAAGAGAGTGGAGTGGAAGAGAAGAGAGTCGAGAGCTTATACGTATAATATAATGACCTGTTTACTTGAATAGTATTAGCCCTTAAGATGATGATGATAATGATGATGATAATGATGTGACAAGAGAGTGAAGATGTTAGTTATGTTGGTAATAGAACATTTATCTGACCCATATTTGGATGGTATCTATAAATACATAATACGTTAATCTTTATGAACATTGTGTGAGAGTGGTGAAATGGAAATATAGTTATATACATCCCAGTCTTATGAATTTTAATACAAATATGTGCTTGGTAGTGTATATCGTCAAATATTTATGATTATGTGTGTACGTGTGTGTGGAAATTGCTCAAATATAAGTATCGTGAAAAGAGTGACGATGGAAAATATGTAAATAATTTCACGTTAGATTTTATTATATTTTATTTATTAATTATTATTGAAAGTTGGAATATAAATTAGGAAATTTTTCATCATGTTTTCTTTCATTATTATTACTATTATGTAAATGAAAATATTATTGATGGAATAAAAAGTGTAAGGTGATAAATTTTCAGGATAATCAAACTAATGATTTGATCGAAATATATGTCAATTATTTTGAACATAGGGAAGTAATAAAATATTTGTGGCTTTTCGTTTTATATTTCATATTTGTTTATATATTGTATTACGTATTTACAAATATTGTGATATTTCAATAGATGATAATTATGCTGGGACTGATGAATATTCCATTTTTAAATTGCATTTGAAAATGATAAGCGGGATATTTTACTATCAATAGTAACGAATATGGTGAAATGACACCCTTTAAGTGAGAAAAGGGTTTGAGCGAAATGTTTTAAGGAACAATTAATTCAAATGCCTATGTCAGCACGCTGTTCGTCATATCGCGCGACACCGGTTCAAAGAATTTACGGAATTCCGGCTCGTAATCCGCGTCAAGATGAATAATCATCGTACTAAGAACGAACACTATGTTAAGCAGCGGTTCTATCCTTTATGACATTCACCACTCTTTTGTTATTTTCTATCTAAGAAATATCACCCTAATCATTGATTCCATGATTTTTCTTTGTTTTTTTTTTAATTTGCAGATAATCCATTCAGATTTATGAGTTGATTAAATATTCAATTGAATAAATAAAACCATGAACTTCGATGTTTTATTGACCAAAACACAATGCCAGAATTTTGAAATGAGAGATCGGTTACAGTTAAAAAAATAAAAATAAAGAAAAAACGAAAAAAAAAAAAAAAAAATGTATAATAAAATTGATTATTCTGTTGTATATACATATTTTGTGATGTACACCAATAATCACAGTAAACAATAAAAAATCGGGAATTTTATTCATTTATGCATTTTTATCGACATAATCAAGAAGGAAAAAATGAATATTCTGTAAGTGATCGTACCAATTTTTATTTTTTATGTAGAATAAATTCATGATACGACATGAAGTGGTGAACGTGTGACCGACCTGTTACGAGATAACTCTCCAAAAAAATACGTGATAAAGTAAATGGGATAGTGGATGCAACAACGCCATACCTTTCTCGAGGCTCGCATTAAATCGCTAAGTAAACATGATAAATTTCTGGTAATTTTAATATTTAAAATTTTTCAAGAGTAATGTGCGATGCAATTGTAAATGTTTCACTATAATCAAAGTCGTAATAAACATTTAATGCAATCCCGTCTAGATGTTATACTAAATCCACAAGCGAAGACACGGCTATATAAAATAATAAAAACATACCAATGTATAATCTACTAATCTGTTTGAACTGAAAATCCTTAAATTCATTTTTCAACAATTTCAACTCTCAACGGATGAGTATTATCGTCAGTAAAAATAAATAATAAACAGAGCGAAAGGGAAATAACAAAAAAAAGCTGTCAAGTATCTCACTCATTATCAGCGTTGACTCTTTATCCACATCCACATACTGTATATTACCGTCTGCTAGCATTTACTACGATGAATTACATACGATCTGTTAATCTATATACTTGTCTGACTGTGAAAATACCAAAAGTGTTTATTGCCTGTTCATCGTGTGTGCGTACATATACACTAAAACTAGACTTTTTAACATCATTTGATCCACGACTCCATACACTTGTCTTTGTTCCGGTATATTATATACATGAGTACATATAGAAATATAAATATATGGAATGTAGGTAGTGGATGTGGGTGTCGTTTAGGTATACGAGTAGCACTGATGATGGTAGTGGTATGTCGGTGCAGCGCCACACGCAGCTATACAAACGGGGTGGAGACTGGTGGCATCGGGTGGTAGGATAGCAAAGCCGTACGTGGCAGACGAATAGTATATAGGTGCCTTCAACCGCATTGCAGAATTACCCGGCCAGGTTCCTGCCGGGAGAGCATAAAACAACTCGGTGCCGAGGATGGTCATGAAGAAGGGGGTTGACATCACTGATGTGTACGGTGAGGAAAAGCGGGAGGGGACGGTATAACTGGAAGAGTATAGAGAAATGGTTTGGAAATGGGTGCCTGGTTGAGTCAAATTTACGATGAGCTTTTATAGAGTGTAATAGAAAATACTTCAGTTCAAGTGTATATGGAAAAATTGTTGAAAGTTAATGGGAGCAATGTCGACTTTTGGAAGTCATGTAAATTGGAATGGTGAAATATCTCACGAATCTCATGGATTATTGAGCAAACGAAAGCGGACTCGATGCATTACTGAAGTGATAGTTTGTTTGATGAAATATCAAATCAATGTACGTCAACTTATGTGTAACCTGCTCTATGTGGACTCAATGAAACGTATATCAAACGAGACCTCGTTAAAATTTCGATGACCGTTAGCAAAGGTAGTTTCGACTTCACAGAAATCTCGACCGCATCATGGCATTTACGGGAAAATAAAGTTTCTCGACAGTTAAAGAGGCAATTCACAGGAGAAGAGAAATCAACAATATAAGCGAAGACCCAAAATCCACTAGAATTTGAAACAAAAAACTTTTTTTTTTACGCTGAACTTATTGATCAAGTTTACTTGAATATAAATCAAACACTTTCCCTGAATCATCAAGTGAACATTAAATGGATGACCATCAAAAAATTAACAATAGAATTTTCACCAATGTCAAACTCTTTTTTCGACACTTTTCGCTCGTGGCTTGACGGTCTGACAAATGTGATTACGAGAAGTGAAAACGGCTGCGAGAAACCATTCCCTTACCAGGTGGTATTGTCCCTCAAAGTGGACTAGTCTCCTTCACGATCCCCACGATAACCTTTCAACCCCATCACAGACCTCAAGGCTATTTCTGTGGCGCATAATGGGATTACCAAAAACGCTTTAGTGACCCTTATACAGCATCCTAACTTATATATATATATATATATATGGTATACATATCCTTAAGCTTGGAATATATACATAATGATAACGCAAAATATTTTGCATAAAAAAACTGACAGGAGATGGTAGAAAAAAAGTTATAAAATAATAGGAATTAGTTTCTTTCGCTTTACTTTCTATTATATTTTATTTTATTATTCTACTGACTGTTACTGAGGAAAAAACTCCATATAGTAGAACCAACCGTTTCACCAAGCGGAAACAAGAGCCACCCGCGGATTTTATATTCCCGCTTGGGGTTATTGTCTCGTTTTATTTTACTTGATCTCTTTTGCCGCTGCCACAACCACAAGAGGTAGAAAGAGAATAAAGGATAAAGAAAACAAGGAATGAAAACTGCTTCAACCACTGGATGCGTGCATACAAAATCGGGTAACGTTGCTATACAACTCCCTCTCACATACATATAATATATATATACACCCACTTCCACACTCTTCTCACACTTCTCTCATGGGACGTAGAAAAGGCGAAGCGCTTTTTGTACCTGGATTGAATGAAATGGAACTTCTAGACGAAAATGAAAGAAAAACCGAGTTGTGTGAGAGGTTTACGTCACAACCAGTTCAACTGCCATTTTCCGATGCATTTCTTGATGAAGGTAAACTTCACTACCTTCACGAGACTGAAAATAATAATAATAATAATAGTAATAATAATTTAAATAATAATAAATAATTTTACATATATTAATATCAGATTAGTATTTTTATTTTGGTATTTCTATGGGAAAACGAGTGAAAAAATTTTTTTCTTTGTATTCAATCCAATTCAATTCAATAATTTAATATTTCTATTATTATATATATATGTTTATTTAATGTCGATTGGATGCCACGAGTACTTGCCAAACACCTCACTACACCCAGCATTATTGTCTACTCACTACCTAAATTCCTGGACGACACAAAGCATTCCCCGAGGATGTTGCCAATTAGTTGAATACATACATTCAGTATATAAACATACCCTAAGGTAAAAGCTTCTATTTCATTTCGACAACCACTATATTTATCATCTCTAATCGACCGCATCTTCATTATCCTTCTTCATTACATCATTACATCATCATTGTCATAGTTACATACTGTCTATTTGCCATCGGCAAATACACAATCTTCAAACAAGTTTCTCTGATTGCTTAAGACATCATCATGTATCAAACACATTTTGAATCGGTATAATAGTCTAACAGCAAGACATTGGAGAATGAGAAAAGATGGTGGATCACATTCATCGATTGGTGAATCGTGAGACGTCAAGACAGAGAATGGGAGCGAGTTGTGAGAAGGATGAGGGTCTTGGATTCGGCATTCGGGGGAAAGAGGAAGAGGCAAACGTAAATGATGATTCCACGTACGTGCTATCAGAATTGTGCAGTGCAGCTGGCGCACGTAAGACAGAATTAGATGGTGAAGGGTATGACAGAGAAAAGGATTGGGAAGGAGATGTGATGTAGGGAAGGGTGGCGTGGACTAAATGGAGGTCGTGCAAAGTGAGGAAGCCAAGTCGGTGGAGTGTAACATGGGAAACGCAGATAACTCGAAGCGACTGGTAAATGCTAAAGCTATATATCCAAACATTATATTGATGTACACGATTGGAGGGATGTATATAGTCATGAACGCCCAATAGCCGCTGACGTTTGCCGAGAGGTAACACCATCATCATTTCACTTCCACCATTACTTGCCCAACGATTACCGACTTCCCGTCAATATGTTCCATCTCTACTAATGGCATTTCGAAATTTTGTAGTATATGAGGATCAATTAACCTATTAACACTCAGTTCAACCGGTTGCATACACGATCGTTGGAATTTCGGATTATTGTTTGACTGTTTCATCAAATTGAAATATCAATATCTTAGAGTAGACATTCAATACAAGTAGATATGTCAATAATTGATGTGAAATTACTTTTTTTTTTTTCAATTTTTATTTATACATTATTTTTATTAATTATTCATTTTTTTTTTTTTTTTTTTTTTCATTTATGAAGAAGAATATTGCATATGGGATTGATTATAAATGTATGTATGGAAATATTAATTGTTATTTGATATGAATTGATAGTAAATTTATAATAAATTGAGTATATAAATTGGTATAGATTTTCATTGTTAGTATTTTTTATTTTTTTCCTCCTACATAAAATGTCTATCACAATTTGAACATCTGTGCAATAGTAGAATTTCGAACCCGAGGTAATTGTACTAATTTTAGTGGCATTCAGTGAATCCTGCGGGCGATTTTCGTTACACAAGCTCGTCATTCTCCGTCGTCACTTCCGCCTAAATGAGTCAAGTGAATTTCCGCATAAATACACATACATATATATTGCATTATGAAGTGCGTCAGCTGTTATTGCACCATTGTGCAACAAAATTTCAGCACTGGATATATTAATTAAATGTTACCTCCACCTTTTCCTCCTCCCCCTTTTCCCCATACATCCTATGAATACACACGAATCAAAATGATTGTTGGAAAAAAAAATAATAATAATAACAAAAACAAAATTAAAAAAAAAAAAAAAAGCGGAGACATAAAATCAGTATACTCATTTAATGTGAAATATGAAATTAGTATCATCTGTAAATTATTATTTTATAGAAAAAAAAAATATATATTTAAAAAAAAATGATAAAAATTAATTTTCCATCAAGTAAATTTTGTTAAGGAATAAAAATAATCGGGTATAAAGCTCTGAGGGGAGAACGATGGAATGCAGTGAACCGTTTATCTGTGATTTCCGATTTAAGGAAGAATCCAAGGCCAGCGCTCCCACGCTTGGCTTCTTCCTATTTTCACGATGAAACGAACATCGCAATACAAGTATAGACCACTGTACGTCGAAGAAATGTCGACTCGGCTCTCCTCCAATACACAGATATAGATATATATGCCCATACACATATCGCCAATACTTCGTATATCCTGTCAACAATCGCTGGGCACTGTCGCGTCGAATTACCTGACAACGACGACACACAAGAGTTGACTTCGTATAAAATATCACGTTGGATACGTCTGTTGATTCGTTTTCCAAAAAAAAAAAAAAAAGTAAGGAATCAAAAATGTATATAGTGTGATGCGATTTTCACGGAAATAGCAAATCGATATGTTCATTTGTCGCGTCACATAATCATTACAGTAGCTGTCACGTACTGTATCTTTTTTCCTTATTGCGTGTAAAATGAAAGATTGACAGAAAAGACGTCTAATTTGTTATTTTCATTCTTATTTTCATTATTATTTTCTGATTTGAATAGTCTGTACGAGTCGATATGATATAACAAATATTTATTCGCCATCTAGATGATTTAAAGTATTAAAATAACTAAAAATTTAGTTCACATCATTTTCTTGTGGTCCATTGTTATACCTTGGTCACGAACAAATGGTTTTCTAGTGAATGCCAATATATAAGAAATGTTCTTTCAATTTTTCTCAAGTATAATATACTAACAAACACTTCGTACACGCCAAGATACATTTCTTCTCTTTACAAATTCTTTCTAAGAAAACAAAAATAAAATTTCATTCTCATCACTTTTTTTCAATATTTTATTTTTCCTCCATCTATATATATATATATATTTTTTTTTCAATAAAATATATTATATCATATCATCACATATTCGTATTAATTTATTTCACATATGTTTTTTTCTGAATATTCGAGTGTATATATATAGGAAGAGATTAAATATGCCAATTTGAATTATCAAATTGAACAATGGCAAGGCAAGTTAATTAGTTGGAAATCTGTATACGCATTGCACAACTAATCGAATATATATTCGAGTCATTAATTCCACTTGTGAGTATAGAATAAAAAATATATACAAATATATATATATTTTGTACATGTATTCATCTGTAAATACACGTCGACTCGGTTACAAATAGTAGAATAGGTTCATATGTAGTCAGCCAAGCGTGCATCTACTAAATATACATTCTGCAAACGGGAATATTTTGTTAAACACGAGTCGAAATTTCACATTTACACAATTTCAAAACAAATATAACCTCAAAATATTGTAATAATAATTTATAGCTTGATAATAAAATTAATAATAATTATAATTTGATCAATTGCATGTACATCATGTAAATAATGATCAAGCTCTTATTTATTCCTCCTTTTCTCTTATAGAATTTGTTGAATAACTGCATGTGATGCTCACAATGACATCTACAAGAGCTTGAGAATAGAGTCCTGGTCATGATAGAAGCTTGCAAGCCCAGTCTCTCACACGCCCACACACACACATATATATATATATATACGTAGAATGACCGTCGTTCGTGGAAGCGAAACGTTGCGGCCGGCCAGCCCGGGAATCCGATGAGTTTTCCGCACGAAGTAACACATTTTACTCGCACGAATTCCATGAGGTCCACGTTATCGTTTGTACCGCGAAGTAAAACGCACGTACACGGTACTACTGCAACGCCTATCCCATACGTATATATTTATATATATCCACATATAGATACAGTGTACATATGCGCTCATATATATTTATATAAAGAGACATATGGAAGATATAAGCGTGTACCACATATGATCATATATATGTTTGCATATACCTTCCTTGTGTGTTTGTACGGAACGTGTTTGCTCACCGTCGAGATGCATTCATAAGCGATTAAAGCAATCCTGGCCGCATGTGCCGCGCAAATTAGATCGCAAACCTGGCCGGATGCGTGCACGTGCAATATGTCCGGGTAGATGTATAGATATTATAGCAAGGACTTGAACATTCCTCAGTGTGAGAGAAACAGAGAGAATAAAGCGATTGAATTCGCGTGATGCCGCGGTTCTCATATTGCAACGGCTGCAACTGCTATCCTGTCATGAATTGCTTCTAAAGCATGACGAAACAGCACCGCATATTTATCTATATATATATATGTATAAGCTTAATCATGTAATGCACAAGTGATTTCGAATGTCGGAGAGAAGATATAGTGAGAGAAACGTAATGGCAATGAGTATATCCAATGTTAGAAATTGTTATATAGATTCATATATGCAAAGAAATATCATTTATGTGTCGAATCAAGATTTGAAAAAACATGTATTTTTGTATAAAATGTAATAGCAGTTGAACGTGAATGTATTGTGTATTATGAAAAATCCAGATTTATTTTGGTATTTATATTTATTATAAATATTGTGAATGAAATTTTTATATTTAATCTTGGATTTGATATTTATACAAAAAATTTATTTTATTAAATTATTTTATTATGAAAATAATAAATATCATTAAATGAAAAATTTTTTTATTGTTTTTTTTTTTTTTTGTTTAGAGAATATATTGTTTGAGGCGAATAAATGAATTTCGGGCAATTGAATTGAAATTGGGTCATAAGCTCGTAGAACGAGCTATATAAAAAATATATTGTTCGAGTAATTTTACACATGAACAAAATATTAGGAAAAAAATAAAAAATAAAGAAGGAAATTGAATGGTAATTATAAAAAAGGATCTACTGTACAGTGATAGTTCTTTTTATCATTTACTATTTATATATATATAGATAATTTAAAAAAATTTTAATCTTTTCTACCTAATTATTTTATCATCTTCATTGTAGTACTACAGATGGTACATCATGTACACTGAAATATTGTATTAAAAATTGTGTTTTCATTTGGAGTAATGAAACTATAAATATATAAAACTCTAAAAATAGTGAGGAAAAAATTAAATTGGCATATTGAATTTATGTAGGTCACTGAGTGAGAATTCAACGTGGTTTACAGCCTTAGTGAATCGTGTTAAAATGTATGTAAAGGTTAAACCTGTTGACCTTTATATAGATGAAGTAGATTGAGCGAGTACGTGCGAGAGTGATCAAAGACGATGCAATGATGAATTGTAAAACGATGAACTTCAACATATCCATAACATCAAACGAGAGATGGTTGAGATAAAAAAAGAAAAATTCCTTGAACTAAATAGAGTTGGAATAAACTAATTTCATCACATTGTTGTGAATTAAATATAATTAAATTTGTTTTTTTTTTTTTTTGTTTTTTTTTTTTGTACATGAAAATATACTCAGATATGATTAATAAATATTTTTCGATGTTATCCACTGCATTATTTATCTAGTGCATACAACGATAATAAATAATTCTACACATAGTTGAAATTGTAAATGCTAATGAAAAATTTTTCACATTGTAAATATAGTTGAAACTATCTACTGTATGGAATTTATAACGAAACCCGTAAACTATTTTACCTGAATGTATCTATTCTATACAGAATCGCCATTTCACGCTTACTTCACGTAGGTATCGCACGTAAAAAGCTTCTCTATATATATTATTTTATCTATAAATAATATACAACAGTATATATGACAAAAAAATTTTATTTAGGAAATTTGATCACGTGAAGTCTGAGAGTGTAACAAAAAAAAATTGAATAAATATATTTATACATAGATTTTTTTCTGATACCTATATGTAGTGCATTTGAAATGACATTTGAAAAAACGACCCTAATGTGCAATTTAAATTATAAAAATTTAAACGAAATGAATAAGAATAGAATTTTTTTTTTGTATTGTGGTATTTTATGTAAATTTTAAAACTGACGTATGACATCTGTCTGATTTTTTATTCCTTGATATGCGAAATAGTATTGATTGTGCTATATATAAGAAGTACACAATTTTTTTGTTTTTTTACAATTTAATTATTCATTTCTTTACAGAATATATATTAGATGAATATGGGTATATGGGTATATAAATTGTAAACTTCAAAGCTGTGAACGATGAATATTCACGAAGATGAAAAGAGGCAAATGAAAGTGGAAAAATTGTTCCTTTTGCACATTCAAAATATCCCTTGAGGCAAAAAAATATATATGAAACAGTGTAGATAGTGATAGTGATAAGAAGAAGCTGATTCACTGAAGCAAAACGTCAGCTGGATATCGAAGTGAGATTACTCGAATGCAACTGTACGTATAGTGCTTCTCATCGTTTCACATCTTCTTTATATATATATATGCCGTGTCGAGATTTCTCGAGAGAATCGCGCTATTTTGTCAATATGTACTGCCATCTCGATTGCCGATATATTCATATCTTCATACAAAACGCACTCGACCATTTCTTCCGTTCTTTTTTGTCCTTTTTAAACGACAAAACTTCATCCAACCCCCTGGCAAAATCTAACAATTCACTATTTCTTTAATATTATTTTTATTTTTATTGTACGGTCACTGCACATACGGATGTTTTCTCTTTGCATCATCATTTCTCACACGCGACATCTAAATCGATGCCAACAGACAAAAGACAATTGTAAAAAGATTGAAGAGATGGGGACAATGCTGGTAACAAATCTGATTCCGCCTCGTTGCTCACCCTCCTCCAGTATTTCATCTCTCAAAGTATTGTCTATTTGTATATAGATATAATTTTTCTATTTTTTTTCAAATTTGCTTACTCAATGAATTTTCGAATATAAATTTTCAATAATTTTAAAAGCTCAAATAATTTTGAAATAATATATATATATAGAAAATTGGTATATAAAATAAATGATAGTGAATTTGAATTCCTTTTGCAATTGACTCACAAATTCGATTTATAAAAAAAATAATAAATAAATAGATATATCTGAAAATTCAACGTGAAATTATACGAATAAAACGTTAGATGAATATCAAATTCGTGAAAGTTGAAATGAATTCTCAACGGAGAAACTCTACGCGACATATACAATTGTCTCAAGATTTCTTCTCCATTTTTTCTTTTCTCCTTCATTTACCCGGCACGTTGCCATGGATTTCCGGCCGTTAAGCCATGAGATCGGCTTGACACAAAACCCCCAGTAGGCGGAAATAATCTTGGCAGTCGAAGTGGGGTTAAAATATTGCCAGTACTTTTGTCGTTTGTCCACTGATCCCGGAAGTGTTACAGACACTCTGTTGCATGTCACACAGTGAAGAACTGTATCTGATGTAATGATAAGTCAGAAAAGAAAAAAAAAAAATGAGAATACTTTTATATATAACATATTTTCATAATTTTCGTAGATTCTACAAAAAATTAAATTCTCATGAAATCATTTTTTTTTGTTTTTTTTTTTTCTTTCACTTTCCCTTTCAATTATCTTGGAAATAATAATAATTTATTTGAATAGAAAGTATGAAAAAGAAAATCAATCGACATGAATATAAACGAGAATACCAGCCGAGTTTTTATTAGTCCGACAAGAATTGTTCAACTATTTATTTGATATGCCAATGTAGCAATGAGAAAAATATAGTTAATATATATATATTCCCTATCATCACTATAATATTATTACATCGATTGTTCGTATGTTAACGTGACTGCAAGATATATTTTATATCTTTGGCGTTACAACTTGGCTGATATCCAGTGAATTAATGCTGTGTATGTGCGCCTTACCAAAGTACGAAGGCTGTGAATGAGTGCACATAGATGTTTACTTTACATCTCTACTCGGCCTATAATATGGATCAGTATGACATGAAAAAAAAAAAGAGAAGAAAGAGAAAAAATGAAGGAAAAAGAGAGAGAATGAGAGAGAACGAGAGAGAAGAGAAAGACGATGCGAGAATACAAAAATATGATTGTGAGCTGCGAGTTCACAGCTGTGTGAAAAGTTATCGCAGTTATATACGTACATTCATTGTAAAATTTCAATCCTTCTTTCTTTCTTTTATATTCATTTATTTATTTTTTATTATTTTTTTTTATTCTTATATCCCAGTTGGAAAAAAAAGCACGTAGAAATTGAGCTTTATTGCAATTTCTTCTTTCGAATACAATTTTTTTTTACATCTCATCTTGATAAAATAAAATGTAATAAAAAAAAAAAACAAAATAAAATTTATATGTGTATTTATTTTCATTATATATATATTTAAATTTCATCCGCATTACATAACATTATTTAATATTTAATTTTTTTTTTTTTTTCATCCCAAATGACTCCAATTTCATATGATTTCGTGTAATGCAATCATATCACAAAAAATACTCCAATAAATATTCCAAGTTATGATATTACATTGTTGAAATTGAATTTAGTTGAACGATTTTATAAAAATTATGAAAAGATCAAAGATAATGTTAAAATTTAACAGGAACATTTGATACAATAATTATAACACGAAGTATATTTAAATAGAGTGTACATTATGTATATTGACAGTAGCGATTGATGAAATGACCCTAATATGCAATTTAAATTATATAAATTCAAACGGAATGAATAAGAATAGCAGTTTGTTACTATTGTATATATATATATATATATTTGTAAGTAAATATATGATAGTCATACACAACTCCATCTATATATTTATCAATCGTCGTGATGGCATTTGATACCAAACTATTCCATCAAGTGAATTCAAATGTAATTAGTTCATTATCCAAATCTAAATTCAGTATTTGAATGGCCCATCAAAGGATAGAGAAATTACCTTAAGTAAAGTATATATATCTATATTGATATCGAATAGTTCACGTATACGAGTACAATACAAACTGATGGAAGTAAAACAATTGTTTGATGACATTTCCTCAATATTGAACGAATGGATCTTATACAATGCATGAGTAAACCAATAAATGTCGCCTTCATTGTCACTCAGATTCTATATATTCCAATTGTTACGTGATACAAACATTAACGTTCATCAGAAGTGCATTTTACGATAATATATATATATATATATATATCATAGTAAAAAAGAGATATAAATTTTCCCAGAATATTATCAATAACGGCAATTGATAGGAAATCAATACATTTGAAAATCAAAAATATATATGCCCTGTAAATATTTATGTTCATTTTTTAATATTACTGAATTGAAATCAACAATAATTGTATTCGTTCATGAATAAACAAATACAAATATGTATTTTAGAGAAATAAGAAAAAAAAAACGCGTGTTTTGCCTTAACAATTCTCAACCTTTTTCTTTTTTTTTTTTTCTCTATTTTTTCCTCTCCTTTTTTTATTTTCTCGTTTCTTATTCCCATGTGTATCACACGATCGTGTGAAATACACTGACATCTCAAGGGTCTTGGAAAATCATGGCCATACATATATACATACCGTGAAAGGGAAAAAAAAAAGTGTCAGGGATAAGAGGGAGTAAGAGAGAAAATGGAAGAAAAAGAAAAAAAAAATGAAAATGAGCCAAAAGAGTAGAGCAAATAAATACAGAGGTGAAGTGAACACATTGAAATGAGAGACAAGATGGTACATGTAGAAAGAAAAAAAAAACCCAAAAAAAGGGAAAAAAACTGAATATGGAACAAGTGAGAATGTATGTATATTCACATTGCAATAGTGTGGAGAAGTCATAAAAAATGTTAGTAAAAATAGTGAAACATTTGTGTAAGTGAAGGAGAGGTAGGAAAGTAGCGAAACTGCGCAAGGAAAAAAAAAACGGAAGCGGAAGAAAAGTATATATAAATGATTGTGTGTCAGCAAGGAGAAAAGACTACGTAGATTTGAGTTGTGTCTTATCACTTGTGAGCCGTTGCCGCGAGCGATACGAACTCGCGTCTTGACTCTTGCTTCACCCTCTCTCGAATGATTTTCAAAACGACCCAACGGCAAATACTTATATGTATATATATATATATATATCATACATATATAAATAATATATAAGTACTGAAACTATTTGTATACAAGTGAACGACAGCAATATAAAAGCATGCACGCTTTGGTAAAATTGAACTGACGTACATCAGAGCATTATTGTCTTTCGTTTCTCGTGTATTTCACCCCTCCCAGTCTTTTAAATCCTCTCAACCTCTCGCCCCAATTTCAACAAACCATCTATTCCTCTCACACCCCCCACCGCTTTCCGTTCATTCTGCCAGCTTGTTCCGCGGCTGAATGCCCCAACGGCCCGCGGCTAAACTGGCCAACGTGCACTGCAATGCAGTATACCTGCTTTCATCGTTCCCCAAGCGCTTCTATTACTATACACGTACACTCTATTACATATATAGATATATATAACATGTATATCTATAAATACGTATATAGAAGTATACATTTACAGAACATTGAAGAGTAGTTAAATAGACACATGAAAAGACGTGCGCGTAAATACAAATGAAATAAAACAAAAAAATAAATAATAAAAAAAAAAGTATGAATAAATGAATGAGAAAGAAAAATATACATGTGAATAAATTGCGTACGATTCTAAATAAAAAAAGTTTGTCTGATGTAAGCCAAGAAGAATAAATTTTACCCTTCTCCCCTCTCTCTTCTCCTATCACCCAAATTCTTTTTCATCAATTCTAAGGCTAAAAAATTGTGAAGATGTATATGTGACTTTGTAGTTTTTAGTCACGCGGAATATATCAAATTTTTGTATGTTATATGAATGTAGAGGGGTTTGGAGAGATAGAGGATTTATATTGAATGAGAAACGTGTTGTGCGAGTGAAACTGATGACGCGAAAAAAATATATGTAGACGTTTAAGTTGGATGGGACTACCATCAAATATATACGGATACATGGATAGATGTATTTTTTAAGTATATTTTTGAAAAATATGAGTAGACAAGTGATAATATATATATTCTTATTTATTTATATATTTATTTATTTATTCATTCATTTGTGAATATATATAAAAAATTAGAGAAGTAAAGGATGAAGTTGTGGGATAAAGTAATTGGGTTTATGTGAGTGTCTATTCCAATTACGTTGGGATTCAAGAGCCAATTGATGATACACATTCGAGTTTTTTTTACTTTCTTTAAACACACATATATATATATATATAAATCAATGATCTCCCTTTTTATTATTCGTCCACTTACGTAATTTTCCCACCGACGAATCCAAATATTATTACTCGACCGTATTTTTATTCGCATCAGTTTTTTTATTCTACATCGAGAGTCATTATATTTGAGGGGAAGCCTTTGGAAAGTTATTGCGAAAGGGATTCGATATAAAGCAAACCGGGAAAAAAAGAGAAAAAAAAATTGAAACTTCATTATAATTCTGTCGATATAAAAATACGTAAGAAAATCCTGAAATAAAAGCGACATCCAATCGAATGGAACATCTTAACTTCTTAATATCTTGAAGACTAATAAAAGAAAAGAAAATTTCTCAAATTTTCATATTCTACTCCAATTTTTCTTATTTCCTACGTACATACATACAAACATATATATTTAAAAAAATCCAAAAAAGATGGTATGTGTGTGTGTGAGAAAGAGAGAGAGAGAGAGAGAGAGAAAAAAAAGAGGGAGGGTATATATATATATAGATATAGGATGTTGAACCAGGAGCGATATATGAAGGTGAAAGGGGTGAAAGACAGTGACATATTTTCTAAAGTAATGTCGGCCCGTAGCAATTTTGCGACGCGTGTTTTTCCTAAGATTTATGTCGCGAACACGACGCTGAGCGTCGCGCTACCGCCACCCCCTCTATGCGATGGAGAACGTGTATACACACGTATATAGGTATACATATAATATTATGAGGCCCAGAGATAGGTATATGAAAGAGGTCGTTGTTCAACGTGTCGTCCGCTGTCTCTTCTTCCACTTATGACTCTCATCCCTACATTTTTTTTTTTTTGTTTTTTTTTCCAATTTTATTTTTACCCTTATACTTACTTTGTCTCGTTCTTTGTCCTTCCTCACGACTTCTTTATTATCACTTTTTATTATCAGACTTGTTGAAAAAAAAAAAAAAAAAAAAATATAAAATAATAAATAAATAGAAATTGTATATGAGTTAATAATTATTAAAATTTTCATCATTGATTAATGTCTGTATTTTTTCGTTGAATTTATGACTTAAGTATAATAACACCGTGAATCTCATCGATATAATTACTTTAACTCTGTCTCATTATCATAGCAAACGTTATGATGCGCACGCGCGAAAGCGTATAGCGCGACATGAAATTAACTCAGTTAGGAGTCGAATGAGGTCGGTGGTCACGCCCGACGTAACAAGCTCACCGCACACTACACACAGTGACTTTCAAACTCTCTAGCTCTTTCTCCTCTGCACCGCATTCGCGTCTTTCTACGATGATTTTACTCTAACACACCAACAACTCTCTATACTTTATATATAAGTGTGTGTGTGCGTGTGTGTGCGTGTGTGTGCGTGTGTGTGTGGGTGAATGTTAAGTTTATATCCTATCTCTCACTTGAAGCATTTCTCACGTATACAACGGTAAACTCTCCAGTTCTCTCTCATTCTATATCTTCTTCTCACTCTCTCGTTCACTCTGTGGCCACGTCGTCGCTTGGGTAATTGCGTGTTTATCTGCCCAGTTTAATTACGTGTCCGCTTGTCCAGGTGCAGGTGGTAAATTTCACCCTCGCCGGAAGGATGTCCCAACACACTATACTCATAGCGTCTATCAAACTTTTCCCGCTTTAACTCTCATCGTATATATAAACTTTAAATATAAATGAACAAATTTATTTATCTTTGTGTCGAAAATTTTGTTACATTTAATTCAATATAAGAATTAAGTGTTCATTCATTGAAAAAAAAATGAAAGATATGTATAATAAATTATTTTACTGTAAACGATGAATAGAAAAAAAATTGTAATTAATATTTCAAATAAATAATTATAATTAGTATACACAATTTTATTTTTTTAATCTGCGAGGTCAAGTCGTGAAGGGAAAAAATATATATAGAATAGTTAATTTGTCGGCTACAGAATTTTTTAGGTTATTTATTTATTTATTTTTTTTTTTTTTCAATTTTTTATTCGTGTATCATCGTTTATTATATATTTTTCTATTTTATTCTTGGCATTCACATTTCTTGTTTTTTTTATATATATATTTTTTTATATTTTACATTTTTTTTTTTTCTATGGTAGAGAGCGATTCCTCGTGTGAAGTCACAGTAGATGGGTTGGTCTTTCAATGAACTTTAAAATGCTTGGCCCAATTTCACTTGAATGAAAAAGTTGAAAGAGGAATAAAATTCGCGTGCATTTTTTTTTTCTTTTTTTCCATAACGAAGCTTTTGGACGACAAGAATGTCGAAATGATGATAGTGTTCAGAGTATACCGGGTGAGTCATTTAACTTGAGACAACGTAATAACTTTTGAGGATCACATTATTTTGAAAAAAGTTTCATACAAAAGTTGTAGGGTTGCAAGGGGGACATTTGGTGACGAGCTTGAAAAAAAGCTTGACCTCGACCTTCAAGGTCATTTGGAGGTCAACCTTAAAAACTCAAATGGGATCCCCTATTTTTGACACCAGAAATGGAAAGAGCGGGAAATTTTACTCAAAATTCAGGTCTAATTATCTAGTTATCTGAGGTAATGTCGGGTGGCACCCCCCTCGGATATTTCATTCAAAAAATGAATACCAATACTTCAAACGGTTTATTAACGTTTCAATTATGTCAATAATTACATTACAAAGCAGTAAAGTATGTCTCTATGCGTTTCTGTTTTTTTTTTATTTTCTACTACGTCCACGTCGTTGTTCCGTTTTCAGTTATCCGAGGAGGGTGCCCCCCGACATCATCTCGACGGATAACTAGATAATTAGACCTGAATTTTGAGTAAAATTTCCCGTTCTTTCCATTTCTGGTATCAAAAATAGGGGATCCTATTTGAGTTTTTAAGGTTGACCTCCAAATGACCTTGAAGGTCGAAGTCGAGCTTATTTTCAAGCTCGTCACCAAATGTCCCCCTTGCAACCCTACAACTTTTGTATGAAACTTTTTTCAAAATAATGTGATCCTCAAAAGTTATTACGTTGTCTCAAGTTAAATGACTCACCCAGTATATATATTATATTGATATGTTTATGTGTGTGTGTAAATGAAACGAATATGAAACAAAAATAAACAAAAAAAATTTGGTAAGTGAATTTACCCTATACTTTTCATCACGCATCGATGAAATGATAACGTAAACAACACTCCATTATTCATAATTTTATTGAGCAAGATAATATCATAAGAATAAGAAAAAGGCGATTGCGCGTTAATTACGGTGATTACTCAATTGGCACTTACATAACTGTACAAAATTACAAAACTATCGGTCAAGAATTTCTTGGATGATATTTAAATAAATGAGAAATAGTACAACATTCATTTTCTCTTATAATTTTAATTTTCATACGAAGAAAATTTCTCTGAGCCTAATGGAATATATCAATTTCTCAAGTCCAGTATTTTTGAGTGTACAATAAACAAAAAAAAAGTGCGGGTTGAAAAATGAATTTATTAAGATGCTGGATAATAAAAGCGACGAAATCAAATGTGGATATAAATTTAAAACAATTGAGAATCGATGGAAAAAAAAAATTCTTTTTTTTTTTACTTTCATCAAATCCGCATGTAAAATTATTATTATAGCTTCCGAATACATATATACACGTATTTTCATATCTAGATAGACTGTAATGCATTGAATGGAAAAAAAAAAAAGTAGGATTTGATAAAGCTCATGAGGACCATCGTTTCATAACACGATCAAGACTTTTAACGTTTAGTGGAATTCACTCTTGGGAGTTGGCAAGGAAGATGGCGGTTACATACATTGTTATATACCATTTCGATAAGGATTATCGAATTGAAAGCAACAAAGAATGAACGAACGGACGAGCGAATGAGCGAAAGAATCAAATGACTGTTTCACGTTCTTTGCTGCAACTTTTATAACTTTATTTTCTTCTTGCTTCGCTATCAATTTTTCTATTTCTTTATATTGTATCTTATCAAGCTGTCTGTCTTTATTCTTATATATATCAATACCAATATTGTCATTCACATTGAAATACAATTTATGTGTATGAATTTTGTATTTTTTGTTTTTGTTAAAATTGATGTTTATTGATGTGAAAAATGAAAAATATCATATATATATTTATTTTTTTATTACAGGATAGATTGAAATATTATTTAAAAATTTTCTTTTTCTCCTTCTTTTTTTCACTACGAGTTGATCAGTAGTAGTGGATAGATGATAAGAGAGCAGGATGAAATGTGGTATGGTATATGTAACAGAGAGTAGTGGGTGAAAAGCGGTTAAAGAGAAAAATAAAATGAAAATTGTGGTAACATAGAGTCCGTGCCGGAAAAGCCTACCGACTTCTCAGGATTTCCGGGTAAGCTCGGCGCCCACCACCGTTTACCGATTCCATCCAGACTCCCGGATATCCGGTTTCCCATCGCATTTTGCCTGGTTTCACTGCATGTAATCTCTAACGTGTGCGTGAAAATGGCATCAATGTCTCACTGGGACTCACTTTAATATACCTTTATATTTATGTTTATTCATAATATTTTTAAAGAAATCTAAAATACATATTTTCTACATAATTAATATTAGTGAAAAAAATAAAAAATAAAAAATACTGAGGAAATTGGACCAACGCTCGACTCTTGATTGTAACAGTTGAAATATTTTTTATTTATATCAATCATTAATTTGTTCTTTTTTTATTGAAATATAAGTATAGTTTACACACTTTACAATTGTTTCAGTAACATTATTTCATTTTATTTTTAGATTATTATTGCTTTCAGATCAGTTTTCAATTTCGAATTTAGCGTTGAAATTAGTATGTTGTCCAATGGTGAAGTTAAAAGTTAAGGAGCTTTTATTTTTTTATTTTTTTTTTTTTTCTACAGCCTCGTCTACTGTTTCATTCGATGGGAATTTTATTTTTTGATATATAGTGAATTGAAAATGGTTTGGGCAAAGGTGCAAGTAATGTTAATGGAATATAGACTTTTCCCACAAGGGGTCAGCGATATGTGAAGCGAAACCGCAACTCTGAAGTGCGGTTAGTGCTTCTGAAAATTTATTACACTAGATTATATATATATATGATTTCGTCTCTATTTTTTTTTCTCTCATTTTCCTCTTCACTTTCTCAAAGTGGATAATTTTTTCGATATAGATTGGAATGAGAAAAATTTCACATTGAAGAACAGTATTGAGTGTAATTTTTCACTTTTTCTATATATTTTTTCTTTTTTTCTTTTCTTGCTATATTCATTTTGATATATATAATTCTAATGTGGAGGAGCTTTTAATGATAAAAAATATATCGAGACTATGAAAACCATGAAAAATACGTTCAATCAAAAATAATTCGCCTCGAGTAATGTCAAGAATACTTTTGTGGACAAATTTACCGCATCTACTTCATGCATTAATAATGTCATTGTGAATACAAAAATAATAGTGATATTTTCAGGAAAGCGTCAGTGTCACTGTTTCCATTGTTGGATAAATTTTATATCAAGAAAATAATGTGTAACGTCACACTCGTCTCTCAACAATAATCAATATGAAAATGTCTAAATAAAAAGTTTAAGAAAAAATTGAATAGATAAAAAATTTATGATAAAAAATGAAAAATATAAATAGCAGAAAAAATAATTCAAAACATTTGAAAAAGTTGGAAAAACAAAATAATCACAAAGTCTACTGGGGAAATCAGTTCCGGCAATTTTCAGAATTAAACTCGTTGAAAATAGCAGTGAATGATCGACGGCAATTCAAAAATAATATATAATATCTTCCGTCAGTTAATCAAATCTACCGTATAAATAGAGCAGCGAATTCAATTTATTCTTATCCAATTCAATGTCATTTATGAATGTATCAATCAAATTGGTACCCGTATCATTCCAAATGATGAATTAATAAATCATAAACCACTAATCTATGAATAGCCGAAGAATTATGGTAAGTAAAAATAAATAATGAGAAGATGAAAATAGATGTTTGCAAGTGAAGTTAAAATCTTCAACTCGTGAGAAGGTCGATGAGACTTACTGAACTAATATAGAAGTGTCTTGTCCCATACAACTCTCACATCTCTGCACCCCATTCAATATATCATCTCTTCTTCTTATTTAATCCTGCTATGATACAAGGACGATATCCATTACAACCTTCGGGAACTCCTTATTTGTGATAGATATCTCTTTATTTAATAATGAACAAATACATCAACCTCAAAAAGGCATTGGTCCGTAATTGAGAATCAATAAATAATCTAACGATGAAAATAAAAAGCTAAAAGATATTACATTGGGATAGTTGTAGAAGTAGAAAGACAAGGAATAAATACCAGTATATTATAACGTGCTTTTTCTAAACGTACAAAAAATTTTTTTAATAGGAATCCAACGGTGCTCATAAAATCTCATTGAATGAGTACACAAATTTATCAATACATTGGGGGTTATCAACTCGTCTACAGTCATTTAGCTATAAGTAGCACACCTGACACTCGTGTCGTAATCTCACCATTCCCTCGATAATAAAATTATCACTGAATACTTTATCACTCTTATTATTATTATTTTTATTATTATTTTATTATTTATTTTTTTTTTTTTTCGAATATTTTTATTCAAAATCAATAATGGTGTACAATAGAAAATCCTTGAATTTATAGAAGATAACGAGAAAACTGGAGAATATAATGAAGATTATTGATATAAATTTCAAAGTGGAGAATGAAAGAAAAAACCTTTGTGAAATTTTTTTTGTTTTATTTCCTTAAATATCATTCGAATAATATATAATTGGTATTAAGGTAATATTTTTTTTTTTTTTCATCATTTATTCTCACAATGCGACAACTATGTGAATGAATATTTTCACCGAGGTTACCCGGATCTTAATCTTAATTAACGAATGCAATTACACGATTCGCAATGGGTAGTTTAAATATATATAAATGATCATGGTGAAAATAAATGGTGAAGTGAAGCAACGAGGCGAGAAGACCTTAATAAATGTAGCACATTGCATGTAATAAGAATTTTGGGTATAATTAGTTGAATGTATATATCGAATGAATGAAAATTTCGCGTATAGTTAGTGCCAGAAGCAATTCACAAAGTTTTGTAAACAGAGTTGGTGGCGAGAACAATTATCCATTGACGTGGGTTTGTGCTATCTAGATAGTCTTTGACAAATATCACTAATACTGAAATTCCATGTGTTTTATTAACCACAATTGTCATTATCTTTATTCAATATCAAAGTTCACTATTCTATATCAGTTGAAATTTTTAATTTAAAAATAAATACCCATCAATTTGTCATGATTAATTTATTCATCAATCACGATTATTTACTTGGGAATAGCAATTATTTATATATGATATGTAAATATAGAATTTTACAAGAATAAATGATGATGCAATTATTCAACACCTATGAAATATCGAAAATTATCTATCTGAATATGAAAATTACATCAATTAACAAGTGAATAATTAAATATCAAATATTAAGTTATAATAATATTGAATAAGTATGAAATTTAAATTGAATACAGATACAATTTTAATTGAGAGATGAAAATGAAAATATTATTTTTTGTGATCATTAATATCTGTTACTTTTATGCTAACGAAGTAAATGATGAAGGTGCAAAAAAACTAGATGGATTTCCATCTAAAGGGAAACTAAAAAAGGCTGAACTTTTTTATATTTACATCAGACAATGTGAAATCGTTTTAGGTAGGGGAAGGCAAAGCGAAGATGTAAAAATGCTGCATTATGCATATAGAGGAAAATAAATGGGAATAACTGGTGGCGAACGCTAGTGGTAGAGGATTGGTGGAATTTTACTCGCCGCATTAGATAGTGTGAGAGAAACGGATCCCACACGTTGCTGGTACGCTTGCGTTCAGCGACCAACACGAATGAATATTTCTTCCACAGAATAAAAATACACTCAACAATTTTATAGTATTCATTTCTTCTTCTATTTATTTATTCTCTTCTTTATTTTTCTTCCCACCCCCTGAGTATTATTTTATATTTTAAAAGTGAAAGGGGGGGAAAAAAAAAAGGATAATTATCAAGTGTATGTCTATACTGAAATATATGTATACTTATGCATAAATATTTAATAAGTTTGAGAGGAATAATGAAAGTAATAGATAATAAAAATAAAATAATAATACGGATAATATTCTTGTTAAAGGCGCATTAAAAAATAAAAAAATAAATAACTTATGGGCAAAGTATAATAGTCTTCATATACTGACATTCGTGGGTCGTAAATGTTTCTGAATACTAAGAAATGCAAATGGTGTCAGTATCGATACGGTGTGTGTGTGTGTGCGTGTGTATGTATACAAGTGTGAAACGAGATAGAGAGAATAAAAATACGGTAGTTGAGAACTTGGTAGAACGCAAAAAGACCGCAAAAGTGGTGTAATAGTACGTAGAAAATACCAATGAGTTTTCTCGGAAAACTTGGAATTATTACATTTTTTTTTCCCCCCGTATTTTTACATCTTCTCCATTTATTGTCATGACTTTTTTTACTATTTCATTTATTATCGATATTGGAATAATAATAATAATAATGAAAATTGATTCTATTGTGATTCGGGTGAATGAAACCCTACACATCCATTTAAAATTGATAATTTTAGTGCTTTCATCCGACCATCTTTCTCTCATTCAAACTAAACCTCGAAAACCACAAATGGGGGATCTCGTTACGTGGGTAAACACATCGAGGGAGTCTTTCACTTGCTCGTTAACTCAATACCACCAACCTGATGGCATTGTCAATTCATTGTTACAAATTAAAGACCCTCGATATATATCATATTTGTATTTACTATATATTAATACAACTCAAATTATTTATCACTTGTTCAATCATCACATTAACAAAGATTTTCATTTACAATAACCCATATACATATTTTATAATTATTATAATCCAACAATATATGTATATATATATATATTTTTCTCTCAATAATAATATCAATGATCTAAAAAATAAAATATATAATGACGAAGAAAAATTATTCACTCATACATTAATTTGAAGGCCGATATATATAAAAATAAAATTGATATTAATTGACATAATTAATATGACGTTGAGAGCTTTCACTCTTTTGATCTTTGTCTTTTTCTTTTTTTACTCTGTCTACGCATATTTTCTAACGTGAGTTTAAACTCGTGGGGTTAAGTTAACCTCTTAACGCACCCTTCATAAACTTTGTTTATCAACGATTTATAATCTCATGGGTGTTGACGGATTTTATCGGGGTTATAAACAACGAAGCGCGCAAATTACCACAAAGAAACAAAAAAAAACAATATTATAATGAGATGTGTATAATTCTTATATATAGTTCAACGTAAATATGTCTATTTCAATATATATGTATTAAAATAAATCTCCATTTCATGATTAAATTAAAAAATAGCTCGTATACCATAAGATTCATTAATTATAACAAGTGTAATTAGTATATAGTTCAGAAAATTAATTCAATTTAATCCAAATGAAAGTAAATAATATAAATATAAAAAATTCATTTTCTCTTCATATTTTTCTGATTATTCTTGCTTTCTACATTTTATGCTTAAACTTTTGATGAAAGCCAATGGTGTAGTAGAATTTTATGTAGTCCTGCAGTTGAATAGAGTATATATCACCACTCATTGCATTACAATTTCAGGAGACACAATGTAGATTTGAAGTTTGTCCGAGAATAGAATAGAAGGTGGAATACTTCCAAAAAATTTGATTGTGTGCTGTGTTGATATAACGAGACTAGGACAATGTCGAAAGTGACGAGGAGTTATCCTAACATCGTTACCTCTCATCTGTATATTCAACTGTGTCCAACCAAATTCTACATACACATCAAATATACATACAATTGTGTTTCCATTTTATTATATTTACAATTCTATCATTGATATTGATATCCAACTGATCCTCGTGAAGCGAAATTCCAGATGAATATTCCACTTGAAAAATGATAATAAAATAAATTCAATACACAACGTAGAATGGACGAAACGAGATTTTTTTTTTTTTGTAAAATATATTACACGATATTATTCCAAGAAATACAATAACCCGAATAAAATGTAATCAATAATGATAATATTAAACAAATAAATATGTCCATCACATCTGTCAAATTTCTTTTGTTTATTACTTCAAAACAGTTATATCTCAACGTCAAATGAAAAGGGACTTTTATCTGAAGTTGAAGGCCCCAAGTCTAAGACATGAGCTCAGCTGTATCTCGGTTCACCAGAGTATAGGGGAGGCCAACCCTCAAAGATCATTGTATGCCATTGGATAGACAATAGGACAGCACTGGCAATGTTATATTGAGAGGCAAAGAGAACAAGCGAAATATATATAGAGAGAAAGAGAGAGAGATAGAGAGAGAGAGAAAGCTTGGGAGGTTTGACTATTCGACCGTTAGAGCTTGCAGAGGTGAATTGTAACAACTGCCGATCGGTGTTTGCCGATTCTATACCGGCAAGCCACACTGCGTTAGATATCGATCCCAGTGGAATCACTACACCACTAATTCTCTCCGAAACAATCTCTCGGATTGGCTTACTAGTAAAACCAAACCTTCACCTCCTCCTCCCCCCCCCCCCTTTATTCACCCTGTGTCTATCATTCTCTCACACTACCACCACCACTACTACTACTACTACTACTATTACTACCTTCTTCCACTCTGTCATTCGCTCAGTTCTCTGGTTGATAATTGCATTATATACAGACAGCTTTACGTTTGCCAGTTCACTAGCTTTAGCATTCATGAGTAAATTGAATTAGATCAACTTAAACTTCAACTATCATCATTGTGATACAGATGAATCTTCGATGTTTTACATTCAA
Source organism: Dinocampus coccinellae (assembly GCA_963920625.1). Lineage (NCBI taxonomy): Eukaryota > Metazoa > Arthropoda > Insecta > Hymenoptera > Braconidae > Dinocampus > Dinocampus coccinellae. Next base: position 3,147,593 of record OY987188.1, on the reverse strand, counting down.
CTTGATTTCATCACTCTAAAATAAAATAAAATGATTCATGTAAAAAATTAAAGTGAAGTTGATTGAATAAGGAGGAAAAATGACAAGTACTATTGATTATTTTTTTGAATGTCTATCTCAACAACGACAACGTTGTACTTTACTATTTTGAATCACACGTCTAGCGGCAGTAATCATTGATGTATTGTGCAGTTGTGAACTGACGATAGGCAGTATTTGTTGATGGGCCACGAGTGACAATATGAGGTACGTGCAACGGATGTTGTCTGTTGCCAGAGCAGTTGAGCTAGGGTAAAAGAGGAAAAAGCAATTGAGTGAGTGGTGCAGAGTATGCAACGCTATATAACACCTAACTGAATGGTGATGTTCTATTGATAGGATGGGATAATGGCATAGCGGAAAGCAACGTGAAGAGTGCGAAAAGTGGATATGGACGTACAGCAAAACAATGTCCAAGTATGGTATGGTTTGGGGGTATTGGAGAGGGTGGAATAGCAATTAACGTGAGTTTGCAATGGAGTTGATGCAGTTTTCGAGTTTCTCTACGATTATTTTATTCATTCATTGAATTATATATTCTATTCATATATGAATATATATATATGTACATAGATGTAGTTGTTAAATAGGTATTAATGTGAAAAAAATAAATAAATAAATAAATAAATGAAAAATAGTGGGACAAATTTAATCGTACTATTAAAATTAAAGTATAAGATTAATGATAAAGTAATATTATAGTATGTGAATAATGACTAGTTTTGAATAGAAATATAACAAATAGAAATGTCTACTGATGGGTGAATAGAATGATTATAATCTGTATTGAGATATATGTATGTGAATTTGTGTGTGTTTGTGTTAATAGAAGTATGAATTGTGTACATCGTGTTTATTCAATGAGTGACTGATAATTGACTAAAATCATGAAGCATATAGTATAATCGATTGATAAAATAATTGAATAGATAATCAATAAAAGAAAATTTCAACCCTTGGAATATATCAAAATTGAAATGGAATTGTGTAATAAGGGCATTATATTTGATTTCTCAAATTTTTTCGTATTATAAAACACAATGTGATTGAAAATAAATATATGATATGGTATTATTGCAGTCATGTTCGACTCGAATGAAAAGCTAAAGTGGAATATTTACTCAAAATCATATAGATTGAAAATTTTTCGTTTCACATCAATGATTAGAGAAAAAATTATTGTATCGAAAAAAAATTATAAATAAGATGAAAAAAAAAAAGTTATATATTAATATTCAAAAAATAATTCATGTTATCAATAATAATACATAAATTTAACAATTTCAGATGAAATAAATGAATAAATACGGATGTATTTCCGTAATATATTTCCAAGCTTATAATCATACATTTATAGAATGTACATAATGTAACACAAAAGAAAATCCGTTTCATTTTTATCTCCCCCTCTCACTCCCCCTCTTCCCCCTTTTTCCCCAATTTCATTCTTTCTACCACGTTGAGACTTCCTGAAAGATTTTGAATGGAGTTTTATATTACACTATATCGAAATAACACCGGGGGAACAATTCATCCTCTTGCATATTTAATGTATATTTACTCGGCTGCTTCAAAATCCCCTCTACCACTTTTTTATCCATCTTAACTCTCCACTACTTTATGATCTCTCTCATTTATATATATAATGTGGATTTATATACGTATACATAGTGTTCGTTGACTTTTGCTCTTTTCGAAACACTGAAAAACTTTTTCTCTTTTCAAAATCTATTGCCGAAACGCAAGAAAAAAAGAAAAGTCTAAAATATATATCAACTTTTTTGATATATTCATTCATACTACAATAAATTTTCTGAATCTATTTTATCATAAATGTAGAAAAAAGATAATAATAATAATAATAATAATAATAATAATAATAATAATAATAATAATAATAATAGAAGGGAAAGAAGATTGTGGAAAACGAAAATTTTTTTCATGTGTATAATATACAAATTGAATTTTTATCCACATCGTAAATTTATAAATCCCATAGATTCAGTGGAGAATAAAGTATTTATGTACATAATATGGAATAAAAATTAAAAACTCACCGACTTTCCATCCTACATTTGCCGTCACGAGTTTTGCAACTTGTTTTGAAGTCCTCGTAAAGTTTAAAACAAGCTTTACCACGATTACAAACACTCAATGCATGATTACACGTAAGTAGTGCATCGATTGGATAAGGATCCTTGTCTGTAATGAATACACAATCAATATAAACATGTGAAATAAAATAAAATGAAACAAAATGAACTATGAAAAAAAAAAAAAAAATTTTTTTTCATCATTTCCTTTTCACAACTCAGTTCATTTTATACATATATTTTTTTCTTTTTTTTTCTATTTGGTAATAAAGTCTAACGAGCGCACTGAATACGAACATCGACTACGATGGATAAGAGGAAGAAAAAAAAAAACGAGGGCAGGCAAATCCAAGCAATGATGAGGCTAAGGGGAATGCAATGAGCCGACATCGAGGGTGGGTTTATTTTATTCCTTCTGAATGAAATGACGACAGCGATGAAGATGAGAGAGATTGAGGGGTTGCAGAGAGAAAGACAGTACCGAGTGGATGAAAACTAGGCATGTAAGAAGAATACTGGAAGGGGAATGCAAGTGAATAGATCGACGAGTATTCCAAGAAATCGTTCGAATGTTCAAAAGACTCGACAGCCCGGACGAAACGGGCTGCTCTGAAAATGAACAAAGCTGCTGACGTATAGTGAAGTCTAAGGAGGGGGAATCGTATATATACTTAATAAAAGAAAAAAAAAATTGTAATAATAATACTAAAAAAAAAAGGGGTGAACTGTATATAAGTATATGGAAAAGTATTGGCAAAAAGACGCAGTCAAAGGTCCTTTGTTCCATTTTTTTTTTTTTTTTTTTTTTTTTACTGTACCTTTTTTGTTCTTTGCGTCCCTTCATTTCAATTCTTTCTTGCCAAGGGCTATATATAACGTCACTGTCTTACCGATTTACTTTCACCGAGCAAATAGAAAAATCACATTGTGGATATTTTTTTTTTCCCCTTTCTTTTCATGTATGAATATTTAATTTTTAATATTTATGTTTGGACATTTACGTATATCCAGTGATATAACGTTTGTACAATTATTTTCATTATTTATAGCTATTATTGTCAACAGGAAAAATAATAAATATCTGGTTAATATGAAAATGATGAAAATATTCATAAGTCAGAAAAAAAAAAAAAAAAAAAAAAAAAATATGGGAATCATGAAAAAATAGTAAGATTGAGAAGTTTCACGTTGTCATCAACAATTGTATTTACTTACTCACTTTGAATCGCAACGGACTACGCGTGAAGTGAATGACAAAGTATATCAGTCACATTTTTATCTTTTTCCTTCCTCTTTTCTCTTCCATTCCCCACCGTTTGTCTTTTTTCCTCTCTCATCTTCTAGTTATCTTTCTCACTTTTCAGCCCCAAGACGTTATAACTTCATGCGAGAGATAGAATGCTTTTTATCAGGATAAAAAACAAAGAAGAAGAAAAAAAAAGGAATAGAAGAAAAAATAAAACTTGTGACTTGGAGATTCGTGCTTGGACAATCAACGATATTAAATGTTTCCAAGTATCCAGAAGAAAAAAAAATATGATGGAGTTTGAGACTACATATATGGATATGAAAATGATGATAATAATAATAACAAATATGTCACATTTTTTTTTTTTTTTTTTTTTTTTTTCAATAGAAAGACTGCGATTTTATCAGAATTTAATTTGCCAAAATGAAAATATGAGAAATAGGTCATTCAATAAAAGAGAACTTGAATGAAAATAAATATTGATATACAGCAAGGAGTTCAAATAATTTTGACCTAATTACATTGTAAATTACGTAACAGCGAGACGAGTTTACCACTTGAAATTTAACGGGTAAATTTCGAAGAGCCCAAACAAGATTTGCAACGGATAAAATATATTAAAAATACATCATGAAATATAATTAATTGATAAATAAGAGGTGAAAAATTGTGAATAAAATATAAAATGATGAGAGTGATACACAAATAAACTTTATACAGATAAAAATAATTAGAAATTAATTTATCCATTTTGAACTGAATAAAAATAATTAATGACAAGTGAATATTTTGTACGGTAAAATTATTTTCCCTCCAGTTCTTTCATACATATATATATATGAAAAAACTGGAACTATATACAATTTATGTATATATATACATAAATTAAAATGAAAGTTATATACTGATTATAATAGAAAAATATTTAAAAGTATGTTTTTTATAAAATTCATTTTGAAGATGGAAAATTCTATATTTTCTATAATTTTTCTCCTCTTCATTTCATTAAATGAAATAATGGAAGGTTAAATGGAAAAGAAATGGAGCCAAAGAAAATTCATTGCCACAAATAAAACGCCAGCCAAAGTAAGAATATCATTTTATCTCTTGGGATTAAAAAAAAATGCTAAATAAAAAAAGTATATAAGAGTTTCACGGGATTTCACAATGAAAATTCAACTGATACAATTCACGTTATATCATACATAAAAAAAAATATATATCAATCTAAATATTATTATTTTATTATTGTTTTTTAATAAAACCAAAAAAAAAAAATAGAGATGGAGAAAATTTACCTTTTTTCAGCACATAAATGCACGGATGATCGAAGAGAAAATTTTGGAAACTGTTGCATTCAGGATCAACGTGTGGCTCCTTACACAAACACGTTGGCCGAAAGAATGAAAATGCTTGCAATGTTTTCAACGCTGCCTGACACTTTGTCACTGTTACCGTTGAGCACGCCACTGAAAATAAAAATAAACTAATAAATAATTTTTAATTGAGATAGAAATAAAAAAAATGAAACAAAATAAAACGAAACAAAAAAAAAGGAAATGAAATGAAAGACAATAAGAAAAAAGACAAAAATACAAAAGAAATACAATAAGAAAAAAAAAAACATAAAAATATATATTATCAACTCCCCAATCGTCCTTTTTCTAGCCCCCATTTTCTCTCATTCTAAAACTCAATCTCACGTCCAATGTGAGGCGGTAACTTTTCGCTGCAGAGCCCTCAAGCGAGAGGTTGGAATCTATCTTAAATTAAACATTAACTTCCACTTGGTGAAATTTTATTTTTCACTTTACTAAACCGTCTATAGTTTTCATGAGCTTTTTGCTTTCACTATACCCCTTTTCAACATCGTCAATTCTACTCTTATCTTTTCTTCGTATATACCGCTCATGCTTCATTCAACTTATTTGATTTCCCTCCAACTTGTTCTTCATTATATCTTGAAATAAGATAATACCTGTTACTATGTATAATATAAAATATTATATTCCACTAATTTGTCAATACTTTTTTTTTGTTTTGTTTTTTTTTTTGTTTCATTCATTTCTCGCAGAAATATCACTATTCATACATCTGAAAATGAATGTAATAATATATTTGGAAATTTGTTCTCATAGTTTCATCTTTAAACATAAATATACATGCAGGAAGTTATAAATTTTTTCACATTACGTAATGAAATAACCAATAGATTTGAAAAATTAATTCAACTATATTCTGCTCCAATTCTATGATGAAAAATTAAATTTTCATTCATTGTTTACCATTCAAATTAAATATTGATCTTTCATTAATAATATACATTCTCATTTGTTTTTTTTTTTTTTTTTTTCATTCTCAATGATTCAATTATTTATTCATTATTACCATTATATTAATACAATAAAATGGAAGTGATTTCAATTAAAATATTAACTAAATAAAGCAGCTCAATATTATATAGACCCTTTCAGTACGTACCGAATGAATATTGAAAGATTTTAAGATAAATTCCGAATATAATAGACCTACATTTCATTTAATATATATATATGAATATCATTATTGTATTCAAAGATTTTCGAATATCACAATTATTCCAAATTTAAATGAAATTATATCATTCATTGTCAATTTCAATATATATACGCGTACGTGTAATAAAATAATATATTTCCATTCAATGAAAATTCACTACTTTATATTTTTTCTTTTTATTCATTTTCTTTTTCATATATATAAACAAACGGCTGTATATATACGTACATTATATATTGAAAGCTACGGTAAGATATAAATACACTACATGTATATATACATACTGTATGGAGAAATAGTGTGAGAGTATTTTTATGCGAAAACGACATGATATATATGTATGTAAAATTTATATATGTATATAAAGTAATAGTACGCTGAGCGAGACAAATATGAGATACGAGCAAGTCAATATAAAACAACGAGAGTGGAGAGTACACAGTCGTTGGTGCATCGTCGCACAGACCAAATATTTTATAACATTAGAAAAGGGGAGAAAATAATGAAATAGTTAATATTATATGAATATATATATATATAGTATATCATGGATGAGAAGAGGTTGAGAAGAAAAATTGGAATGTGGCTCGATTTCACGCCTCGAACGCGAGCATGATCCATACAAAATTGGATTCAACATGATGGCTGTTATAATACACAGGAATATTTGAAATTAAAATGTTGCTTGGAATTCTCCATGCGCGTGCACTACTGCGTACATAATTTGACAAGAATACTATACATAAGTTTTATCATTTTTCCATCTAGTTTCAAGTCCGATACCGCCTATTTCAACGACATCTTGTTTCGTTATATTTATATTTTATCACGGCTATCGTAAAACTCGTCATTGCTCGCCAGAGATTACTTGTAAAACATGAAAATAAGGAAAGAGATTGATTGATTGATTAATTTATTATGTCATGGCAAAAGTTATGTGGCAACAAAATTACAATAGTTATTATAAAGGTAACGATAATGAATAAAATTTTCAAAATCTGAAATTCGACTAACAATAAGTGAATTGAAATAAAATACTAATATATTATAAGTAAATAATAAAACATGATTGAGTAATATTACATATATGCAAACTGATAAATTATACATGAGTAAAATCATTATAAGTTAAAACGATAACAAAAATAAAAACAGTGCAGAATGACATATAAATATAATACAATGATCGAATGATGGGTTAAAGTATCTTTTATGTGAGACATGAAGATTGAGAACAAGAGAAAGATGAAATAAAAGTTGGAAGGAAGAAAGGAAGTAATATTAGTGAGAGAGAGAGAGAGAGAGAGACAGAAAGGGAAAGAGGCAATAAGTGAATGGATTACACACGTTTATTGTATAAAAATTAATTATTTATTAACGATTTTATAATTTTAATCAGTAAAAGAGGTTATGGTATCTTTTTATTAATTTATTAATTTATTATTTTATTTTTTTTCTAGTCTTTCCTCCTTTTTTTAATATTTTTTTTTTGGCTTTGAATACACGATATTTAACGTAATTATAATGGAATTGTAATATTAAAAATTGAAATAGAAATTGTTGACAGCCCACATTTTACAAAAAAGTAAAAAATAATAAGCTCACTGAAATAATCTCATATTCGTAGTATTTACACCACTTGTTCTTTTTATTTATTTATTTATATTATTTTCATTTTATTTTGTTACGTTCATTTTTTAATTATCTACATTACAATTTTCTTTTTTTCAACTCATATATAAATTGTAACAAAATCCATCTACTCGTACGAAACTTTTTCTGCATAAATCCTCCTAAAGTATAAACTTTTTGTGTAACTTTTTCTTTTTCTAATATCTTTTTTTTTCTTTGAATATACAAAAGACACGTGTAAAATCGTTGGTGCATTCATTGAATTCAAATCGTATACATTTCGTATTTTCCTCCGACAAATCTATTTCTTTATCTCAATCTCGACATTATTAACTCACATTATATGGAAAAATTTCAATTTCCACGTAGAGTAATTCAACAAATAAAAGTTTGATAAGTATTTATTCAATTAATTGAATTCATAAAATTAAAATTGGAAAATACAATGAAATAAAATCTATTTATAATAAAAAAATCCTTCCGCGATATTAAAAATTTTTTTCTCGAATAAAATCACAATAAAACAAAAGTAAACAAATAATAAATATTGATGTAAAACACGTATAATATAATATAACTGAAAAGATAAGGAAATAATTTAACGACTGTAGCATTAATTAATTTTGCATGGTTTCTCTGGGCGCGCTGAAGCAAATATATCTACATTCTCAAAAAGAGAAAGACAAAAGAAAGGAAGAGAAAATAATAATTACTATAATCTCCTCATTCATATTAGCATAAGTCCTTTGTCCTTATGCGGGATACTCGACGATGGCGATGATATCATAACAGTAAAAAAAAAAAAAATTATAATAATAATGAGTAATAAAAATAAATAAAAACCTAAAAGAAAAAATGAATAACCAACACGCCACCAACTGTACGGAGACGCTTATCACATTTATTAATGCGACGAAAAAATAATCTCAAGAAAAATACGAAAAAATATAATGAAAAAATGAATAAATAGGAATAAAAAGGATGGAAAAATAATTTTTCTTCTAATCTTCGAAGGAATGCAGATGATAGAATAATAATAAAAATAAATAATTTTTTATAAAAATCGTGTGAACAGATAAAGTTAACGGGTGATACAGTGGTTAGACCACCTGTACAGTTCACCGGAAACTGTGCGGTTGCATAGGTACAACGCGATACGATGGATGGCGGTACACCATTTTCATGTGGTGTGTACACACAATGGCACGTTGACCATCCACACATTACTCTCGTGGGTGAGTGAGTGGAGTACATTTGTTTAGAAAACAATATTGTTGTCCAAGCAAGTGTGGCTTGAGTTTAAGTTAAGCGCGAGGGTAGAAACAAGAAGGGGGTAGAAGAAACGAAATTCAAGAGTCGGAGAAAATACTCAACCCGTCACTATCACGCTACGGTCCTTTCATTTTCAGACAATTTCCCCAGACAAGAAAGCTTACCAACACCTCTTTGTGATACAAAAGCTCACTCACTTTGTTATATAATAACAATAACAACAACAACAAACAATGAACTATAATAGTGAAAATAATAATAATCCCGTGTTACTATAATTGAATACAAATTGTACATGTACACGAAATTTTATGTACAATTCAAATGATTTATTCACAATTTCCTTGATTTTATTCGATTGGTATTCATCACGATATTTCTATTATTGAAATAAAAATTTAAAAAAAAAAATTAAAAAATTGATATATTCATATAAATAAATAATGAAATTAATCTCCCAGAAGTATTCACGATTCACAGCATTAAATTTTCATTCAAAAAAAATATCAAAAATCCATGGGACAAAAAAAATATATATATATGAAATATTGATCTACAGTGTGATTTTAAAGTAAAGTGAAATTGGTTGGATTGAATACAACGAAATTGCTGTAACGATAATGGAGAAATTCAATAATCGAAAAAAGTAAATGACAATACTCATATATATATATATATATTATTGTTGTTGTCCAATATACAATTTTCCAAAGTACAAAGTGCATTGGCCAGGAAAATTGTTGAAACTCGTCATCATATATCTATACAACTCTTGCCTCTCATTCCCAGGATATTATTCCCACAATAGCCGCAAAATGTAATCTCAAACCAAACCCTTCACTACTTCATCCCTACTAAACTATATTCCGATTATATATAGGTGAGTATTTATGTGTACATATATATATATATATGTGTGTGTAGATAAACTAACACTCGCTAAACATATACATAACGAAAGACAGTATTGCACGCGTCTGTGGGTGATAGCTTTGGAATGATTCCCAACCGAGAAATTTGAGGTTAGACTATACCATAGATTGAACATTAAACTTCAAGGACTATATATATGTAATATATACATATAATGTATGTATTTGTGAAGAGCAAAGTTGTCGGTTTGGTTAGGACATTTTCATGTTTACTTCAATTATATACAGTGATACGAATCATTGTTGAGTCAGCCATACACATGAATATTTTCACGCACATATTTACCCTAAATTCACTCAATTCACATAAACATGTTACAAATATACACACACCATCCAATTTATCATCTAATTTACTAGATAAATGATTAATTTTCCAAATTTTTGGATAAATTTCTTGACTACCTTGTTTTTTGTTTTTTTTTTTTTTTTGTTTTTCTTTCTTCATTTTATTATTTATTATTATTATTATTTTTGTTTCTTTTTCTTCAGACTCAATGTCTCCATAAAACTATTGGATAATAGGATCTATATATATCTTTACTGGCGCACCATATGTGAACACATTTTTCAGGACATCTACTTTCGTGAAAAAGCCCCTCTTTATATACCTATTGTTGTTGTTATATGCGTGTAAAACAACACAATATCATTGGCGATTTTTCGTAATAGTATGAAGTAACTACCTAGCACATATTGTTCTGCTTGCGTTACTCTCATTCGCATTTTTTTTTTCTACTCTCTATTTATTTCCCGTTGTCTTACACTTTACCCTATATCTTCTATCATTATCATGAAATTCCTGACCGATAAGATAGTCATTTTGGACAATATGACAAACAAACATTTTTATAATATCACGGTATTTTATATTTTCCTTTTTTATTTATTTTCGTATCGAGTGAAATTCATTGTGATTGTTAAATTCAACTTTGTCATTTTTAAATTAAATATACAAAATCTTCATGTCTAGTTATATTCATTCGTGATGCATTATATATATATATATATGAAGAAAAAAAAAAATATAAATGTATACAAATGAAAAGAATCTTAAAGACGCAGATGCAGAATATTGCACATACAGCCGTCACACACACACGTGACAATACTTTATTTTTTTCTACTAACAGTCCACTCCCTCGCCACCCTTTGCCTTTTTATTTCTACGTTTTTGTATATACATGAATATTTTATTTTTCCTTCAATTTAAATCGCTCATGATGTAACAGTATATACATATTTTGTGTCCATGTGACTACGTCCAGAAAAAATTTGAAAATTCCCCTGGGATAAATTTACTTAGTCGTTACCGTCATGTGCTGAATATAAACCGTCCAAGATGCAATAGAAAACAAAAACTATATATACATTTTCTATAGGGAAAGAAAAGAATGTAGAAAACACGCGAAAAGAAGAGGATAAAATATGAATAAATCGTAAGAATAATGATAATAAAGATGAAAACTATTTTTTTCTCCTTTTTTTTTGTTTTGGTTCTGTTTATATATTATATACTTGTATATAAAGTTGAACGACCGCGCTCGATTCATTTTAGCCACACGACAACAATGACAAATGACCACTAGTAATAAATAAAACTCCACCGACATAAACCAAATTAAAAGCCTCACTGGTCATATATATATGTATATAATAGAAAGAATGATTTGCCACTTTATTTTTATTCTGTTAATATTTTTCTGTTGTTACTTATATCGTACTTTCACGAGTTATTCATTCACTTTTATTCTTAACATTAATCAACAAAAAAAAAAAAAAAAAAATAAATAAATAAATAAATAAAAGTGAATAAAAATAAAATAGAAAAAAGTATATATATACCTATATATAATATAAAAATAAAAATCAAGAATGATTCTACAAGCTACATGATATGTAGTCATACAAACAAATAAAACGACACGGAAGCACAAGAAAAAAAAATATTTATATATATAAAGAAGAAGAAAAAACGAAAAAACAAGAAAAAAATTAAATAAATGAAGAAAAATACTCATTGTTCTCTGTGCAATATATAACATGAGTACATCTTTCAAATACTCTGCTCACCTGACATTGTAAACTATTGTAAAGCAAGAGAGGCTTTACTGCAATGGAACAAAAATCTATATATATATTTGAACAATAGAGACGCGCATCATCCTTATCGTTTTTATTTCCGTCGGCCCCAACTTATTTTCTCCCTTAGATTCACATTATTTCATCTCCCATTTCAACATCTGTTAATGATGAATACCATCATTGTCTCCTCTACATCCGCATTTGTTAATGAAGAATCAACTGAGCAACTTGAGCTACGTTACTCTTACCTCTCTCTCTTACCTATATTCACTTTCCTCCCTTCACCCCTTCATCATATCTTACATAGATACACATAGGAATTCTATATATAATTCGGTTCTTCTCCTGCAATCACATTCTACTTTGTTAAAATTCCAATCGTAGCAGAACAAATATAATGTCTATATATTATTTATTGTGTATGTATATACAGCCATATACAGATGTACAATTATATAGGGCATTTAACATGTGTCATATCATTAAAACTGACAATGGATTTGTTTATGTAGCATTGAATTAAAAACTGTACTCTAATAAATATAGTAACAGCGTATCAAAGTATAAGTAAAAAAATTTACATTCAAATCCTCAATATGTGTACATTTATGCAAACATAAATTTTTGTTTTTCTCTCTCTCTCTTTCTCTCTCCTTTACTCCATTTTATTTACTGATATTCATACAAGTACATCAATATTTCAAAATATAATTTAATTAATTTATTCAATTGTATTTAATTATTACTTTATCATGTATTTATTTATTACTCTATTATTATTTTGTTTTTTTTTTTTTTCCATCTATTATTTTCAATTCAAGTTAATTTTTACTAGCATAACGGAGAAAAATATTATATGTGTCGAAGAATTAATATACTCGTATTATAAATATAAATACAAATCAATATTCATGTATGCAGGTCTTAATTTGTGTGTATATGTATGCGAGTGTGAATGGATATGAGTGATATGAAAGGGAGTTTGGAAAATTATATATACATACATATATACCTTGTGTATGTGAAATGGATTTTGCTTACGCATTCGCGATGCTAATCGAGAAGCGGGGCCAGCTGTCGGTCAGCGTGTCACAAGGTACATATACAAACTTCTAGTCTCATCTTTCTTATTTCCTTTCCACGCATAAGATATTCAACTATACGTTTACTTCCTCCTTCACTCCTACTCCTCATCTCTTACCTCAATTCCTTTCTCCCTCTCTCTCTCTCTCTCTCTCTCTCTTGCCTTATTCTCTGTCCCATGATATGACTTGTACTACTCTGCAACAATTTTACAACTTTTGTTACGGTAAAAGTTCCAAGAGATTTACTCAAAAAATTGTCTCAAGTACAAAAATTAAATTGCAAATAGCGTAAATATTCATGTTACGTATAAAAAATTAATAAATAAATGAATACATAATATTATAATAGTAATAATATTGATTTGGAATGAAGTAAAATTTTATATTCGTAAATATGCGTGTTCATTTATTTTTTTTTTTTTCTTTCTTGATGTGTATGCAAAGCACTGGAAAATTCAATGTACTTTTTATTCGCAGTGAGAGTAATTTTGCAGTGGAATTTTTCAGGTAAAACAATCAGAGACGTTTCTCAGTGAGCGAACATACTATATATACGTGTGTGTGTGTGTGTGTGTGTGTGTAAATAAATGTGTATTTGTATATAGACTTATATATATGAACAGTTGAACCAATTTCTGGTGGATTCTTATTTCTTTTTTATTTTTACTTCTTCTTTTCTCGATTTCTTTATTCGCGCGAGTGTACGTGTATATATTGTATACTTGTACGTACCCTTGTACTACAGTAAGGCAAAGAAATAGTAAAAGAATGAAAAAAAAAAAAAAAAAAAAAAAAAATACGTCAGTACGTACTGAGGACGCCGTGGGCAAACCCAAACGTTTAATAGAATTCATGCAAAAAAAAAAAAACAAAAAAAAAAAAGCTGAACAGAAAGCGTACAAAAATACTACAATTTTTTTTTTTAAATTGAAAAATTTTGCCCAAACGCACAACCTCCAGGCGATAGTTATTTTCACGTATTTCATTTGTGAATATGTATAAATATATGTATTTTTTCTGTTATCATCGTTTTTATTTGAATAAAAAAATTTGGTTTTTTTTTTGCCGATATCAATTAATGAATGTGTCTGTGAACTAAATTCAAGTTTCCATCATGTTCAATATAGGCATATTTTTTTAATTTATCCTTTTTTTTTTTTCATTTCTCAACTTTATTGAATGTCAAATACCAATTGTTATTTGTTTTATCAACGAATAATTAATGAAGCATTAAAAAAAATATTACAAAAATAAAATTATATTAATTTTACAAAAAAAAAAAAAAAAAAAAAATATGATTAATTTAATACAAATTTTTTATTTTCTATAATTGTTTTGTGCATTTTTTTATCTATACGTTTCATATAAATAATGAATAAAAAAAAATTAATTACATTAATGACAAATGAAAATTGATTAATCATCCGCAAGCACAACGAAGCATATTTCAAACATTTTGAAATATTCAACAATTATTTCAACAATGAGAACTAAATTGAATTTATTTGTACATAGATCTCACATTTATATGAATAAATATAGTTATATGTGGGAAAAAACAATAATAAAAAAAAGGTGAATAAATAATAATGGTCCATAGCAATGGATAAAATGAACTGCAGTGAATGGAAAAAGCGTAAAACATGGATGTGTACATGCGGCCTCTCCACAGAAGAATGCGGTAAAAGACGTTGCCGAATTAGGCGTACGATCATCCGGAAATAAATCAGAATTAATTTAAACGCTACGCGTGAAAATTCTCTATAGACCACCGCCACTTTATATATATGTATAATAGTACTGATGTATATATTTGAGTTTGTGTGTTGGAATTTTACTCAACCGCAACAGAGCTCGGCGAAAGTTTATTGGTAAAACGGACGCTGGGAGATTCATAAATCCAAATAAACGGCCTGCACATACTATATATATCTTTCCTGCTCTCTCCCCATTCCAATCTTATATATACATGCACTCCACTCGTGAGCTTTACCTGCGCAATGTCTTGTATTCGATGAGACTTTTTCTTTTTGTCTCACCCTTTCTATTTTACTCTCGCTTTCTCTAAAAGCTCTTCTGTTCTCGACACACCACCTTATTGTGATGAATTGTAGTATTCCCAAAATTTTTATTTATTTTATCTTACAGATTAATTGTTTTTCATTACACAAAAAAAAATTATTAATAAAACAAAAAAATTTTTAAATACATTTTCTCCGGAGTTTTTTAGTTTCTATTACTGATAAAATTTATAAAATATCATACACTCACATGTAATGTATTTTTTTTTTCTTCTATTTACTTATGTCGGTTTGAGATCTAATATGTTGAATAATTTGAAAAATATCATGTAGGAATATATCAAATAAAAGTTCAATACAACATAATATTACTTAGATTTACAATATTGAAATTGAAATTGTAAGACTATATTTTATTTATTGAACAAAACTTGGTGTGAGATAGAATTGCGATTTCCACTGAATATCAAAAACCGTATATGTATACACATGGTTGTACAAAAGAAAAGATGATGAGAGTTAGAGTCACATTGCACATGGAGTCATATTACTATGTGCACTTTGGCTTATACAGATATATTAAAATCCGTGAAAAAGACCAATCGATAAATACAACTGCAATCCACCACGTATATATAAACTATGGAATATAAAATTTTCATAAACCCACTGAAATCCCCGAGTGTAATTTTATTTTACCAAAAAAAAAAAAAAAAGACTGAAGAAAAAAAAAAAGAATTATATATATATTTTCATACATGTATTGCCAATATTGCTACCACAAGATTTTTTTATTCATTAATTTTATTTAATACCCATCAATGTTATTGGTTTTTACTTATCGTCACGTCACACATGGAAAAAAAAAAGAAACAAAATTCTGAATACACAAAGTCAAAGAATTAATTGGAATTTATTTTTATAACATTGATTAAATGAAATAATATTTATATTATTAATTCGAAAGCCCTCAAGAATGATAATAATAATCGTAAAACGGTAAAAAATTTTATGTGTAACCAAAATGCCAGAAAAAAAAAAAAACATGTGCACTCAATGAAATGCATTTTTCTACTTGAATAAAACTCTATGGAACTAACTTCAATCAATACCAAAAAAAAAAAAAAAAAATTGGTGCTGTACATAATATACCAACAACAATGTAATACTTCATCTTTCTCCTGCTCTTTCTCTCTCTCTCTCTCTCTCTCTCTCTTCATCTCCTTTCCACACTCTTTAACTCGAAATAACTTCGACAATGAAGAATACACGCGAATAAAAAGATGAATGAAAAAAAAAAAAAAAAATAGAATAGAATAGAATAGACAGAACGTAGAGAAAGAAAATGAGAGGGAAGTATAGGTCACAACACGAAATACGAGTCGTACGCGGATCGATCGCACATCGACGATAAGTTCAACGAGCCGCGTGAACTATCTCGTTCCCTTTTACCTACTGATCCACCCCTCTCACACAAGAATATATATACAACAACGAAAATAGAGAGAAGCGATGCCTCTAAAATGAAGAATACATCATGGCAAATGAGAAAAAAGAAAGAAAAAAAAAATAATAATAATGGAATAAATAAAAAAAAGAAGAATGTTAATATATAAACACTAGCCCACATGACTGCTTCCAGTTGACTTATTTCACGAAAAAAATTAGGCCATTCTCTGTACAGAGAGAGAGAGAAGAGAAGCGAGGAAGTGAAAAAAAAAAGCGAATAAACGAGTCATTGGAGATTCGTATATGAGTGAGAGGAATAAATGTGAGAGTGAAAGAGAATTGTGCTAGGATGGAAGGGTTGAGAATATTGTTCGGAAACGAACCGGAAACTCAACGATCGATATTTGGACTCGTTGGTTTAGGTAAATGTAGGTGGTGTGCATCGTGATACGTGAAAGAGAAAAAATATATGTAGGTGAAGAGCGATAGATATTAAACTATTCATATATATATGAATTTACATAAGGTTTAGTATCCATAAAAATCAATATATAAATAATGATAATATGAAACCGGTATAACTAAGAGATATATGATGGTTTATTAAAGAGATAAAAAGAAATTGTATACACATGACAAATCTAAATTTAGATATTGGATATTGTATAAAATGAATTAATGAAAAAATGAATATTAATGTCATTTAATACGACAATGATGATGAGAAGTAGATACATAATTTTAGAAATAAATTGACAAATTCATAGGATATTTTAAGATAACGGTAATTAAACATGAACAGTGATAGAATGGATGTTTTGCACATGTATATGTGTGTGACTGTGTATGGGTAACTTGGTGCAGTGTATTATTGCTGAAAGTGACTATACACAGTGAATGTGTATGAGTGTGTGAAATAAGTGAGTGAGGGATTTGATGGTGCAGTCACGAACAAAATAACACAGTGTGGAAGAGGAAGACTTTGAGTGTGAATGAAAAAGAGAGAGGCGAAGAGAGAGAGAGAGAGAGAGAGATATCTACCTGGCTTTGTCATATAGCCAATGAATTTCCCAGTGGAATATGTGAAATTCTTTAGATTCCTATGGCGACTCAGTTATCTATTCTTGAATGATAAAAACTTCATGGCTACTATGTATTTGAACACACGTGTGTGCATGTGCGTGTATATATATATATCATTCAGTGACCTCAGAGGACTATTTTGTTCATGTGTGACTTGAGTATGATGAATGAAATGTGTTGGTAAGTCAATAAACAACTGCCAGTGATGAGAGAAATTTTATTTATTTTCTTTTCGTTTACCTATTTCTTTTTTTCTATATTTTTTAAATGAAGAAAAAAAAAAAGAAAAAATGAAATTATTGTTTGATATTGTTACAATTAGTTGGTAAAAAATTCAACTGTTATATTAGACATAGTTCAGTTAATCTCTCTCTTAATTGATGTTTCAGAATATATATATTTTTTTATTTTCGATTTTATAACATTGATGATAATTCAAGTAGAAAAAGAAAATTAAACAAAAAAAAAGGAAAAATAAATAGAATACGTAATGCTGTATACGATCTGCGTTAATAAAACTTTTCTCCAACTCCTTTTATTAATTTACTCCAATGAGTTTCCTTTTGGTTTTTATTTTTCGTTTTTTTTTTTTCTCATTTATATTTTCGAGCGATACGATATCTCTATATATACATTCCAACCCTCTTCATCTATTGAACTACTTGAAAATATAAATGATAAACTTTTCCAACTTTTTCATCACTGTTTTATCAAAAAAAAAAAAAAAAAATAATATTTCGCAATTATTTTTGATTTTTCATTAAATTTGTTTTCTTTCGTTTCATTTTTTCTGTTATTTTATTTATTATTATTATTTTTTTTTTTTCATTTAATTTCCCCATTTCAATTTCAAATTATAATCATGCAATTTCAACATAATACAAATGTGAACATCAAGCTTTATAATAAATTAAAAACAATTTACAATTTATAAAATTATTAAACAGCATTAAATCCGACTAAATTTGTGAAAATAGTAAATGATATAAAAAGGATATACAGTAACTTCTCAGAGCGAACAAAACTCAACCTGAAATTTACCAGTGTGAAAATGAATAGATATAACATTTAGCTCACACAATAATATAAATATTAATTCTCGAACGTAATTCAATAATTTACTTACTCCCTAAAGGTAGAGAGATTACAAATTGATAACTCAAATTGTTTGTGGCCACGTGCCGTTCTCTCACACTTAATTTATAAGTATTTTACAATAATAATATTTCTTATAGTTAGGTACAATTGTTTCTCGTCGTTCTTGTGGATGGACACTCAGTGAAGGTTCAAACCAAAATGTTTTGTTGTCGATTTACACTCAACAGTAACCCAAACCGAAGTGTACGCACGTGTTAAACACATTTTCATTAATTGTGCGTACACAACGCAAAATACACCTGCTACGTATACACCAAATTCAGATAAATTTCATTTACGCGCAGATTGATATATATATATATATATATATATATATATCACAGAAAAAAATAATAAGAAAAAAAAAACACAAAAATTAGATAAATTCACATGTTTACTCACCGAGTTCTGGGCCGCAAACTCGTGGAATAATTTCTAATATGGCACTGCACGATGGATCATCAAAGCATTGTTGACGTGCAAATAAACAATTGAGAATGGCAATCGCTGATTTTATATTTGGTCCTGCAACAATAAAATTACAAATAAAATACAAAATTGTAAATAAAAACAAAAAAATACAAAACATTTAATTATTTTCAAAGAATAGAATTTTCAACATTCGCATGTATATACATTTTTTTTTTCCGCATAAAACATTAATTACAAAAATAAAAACAATGCACATACGATTAGAATAAATGAAACGCAAATAACTACCGGTAATATAAAGTCTTGAGAAAGAAAAAGGGTTCGGGCATAATTGACTGACGTGATTTAAAACTCTTGTGATGAAGTACAGTCCTTTTATTATATAACATTACAAACTTTGTTTGAGAAGGAGAAATGAGGGTCGAATATATATATATATATATATATTCTTAAACGTCTCTCTCTTTATAATATATATGTAGAAAAGAAAAAGACTGAGATACCGCAAGGAAGCACGAAATTATACAATATCACAAAAAAAAAGCCTTCTATTACTCGAATGAACTCATTTATTCCTCTAAATTATTCAACTTGATGCCAAAACAGAAATAATTCTTAAATAATAGTAATAATAATATTTTTGGAAAACGAGTGTTCGTAACCCTTTCACGTGATTGAAGTAAAACTTTTTTACTATTAGAACGAATATTAATTAAGAAATAATTGCCAATTATATTACTCATGCTCGTAATGTTGTCGACACCGTACTCAAAACAGAATTGGGAGTAATTTATTCACAGTAGAAGTGTTAATGTTGAGCCGAATGAGCGAGTTAGGCCCTACAATCTTACTATTCTTCCTTCTCTTATTTCGATTACATTAAATCATACAATAATTAAAATCATAACAGACAATAGGGCGAGGCGGGGAAAAGGTGAAAGGAGGGAAAGGAGGAAATCTTACGTTCACATTCAAATAATTTTGGTCTACAATGAAAACTATTCACTCTCAATAAAATAAATAATTTATAATGATAATAATAAAATTACTGTATATTTATGATAAAATTATTTTATCGTTATATAAAGTACAGTAAATAATGATTAACATATCAATATTCTTACATGAAAATATACATATAATATTTTATCAATAGAAATTTATTGAATGGTGATAAAAAAAAAAAAAAAAAAAAAAAAAAGAAGATAAATATATAGATGTGTATATAAATTTTTGGATAAGAGTGCAAGAGAGACTAAGAGAAAGAAAGAAAGAAAAAGAGCACGCACGCTGTCATCCAGATTTTTATGAGGTACTCGCGTAACGGAAGTCGATAAAAGAAGCTCTCGGTGCAGCAATTAATTACGGAACCTTCGGTACCGGCGTACTAGAACTATAAACTACAACGCCACGTGGTACTTTGTGCGACCGTTAGTTGTTCGAGGTCACATTCTTCATATTATATTTATGTATGTGAATTCACTTTGTCTTTATATCGATATATAAAATTTAAGTATTAAATAATGATTTTTAAATCATGAGTGATTAAATATCAAATATTTTCCCTTCATCTCTATCATATAATTTATTATGATTCATTATTATTATTATTATTACTAATTTTTTTTGTATATCGCAATCGATTATTTCTAATGGATATAATATAGTGATGTATGTATTAGATTGATACGAAATAAGATTGTCAAACGGGCGTTGACAGAATTCCAACTATACTAATACGATAAATTGTATGTGCGTGGTGGGATTTTTATCACATAAGAGAGAAAAAAAAAAAGTGGCATAAGGAGGCAGAGGTAAAAAAAAATTATGGAAAAAAATTATGGAGACCCCACCCAACAAATCTTTTTCACGATTGCATCTGACTGATCACACCATTAGCTACAAGACACTTGACTCGTTGCTTCTCCCTTCATACAATAAAACACTTCAAGTTGAGAGACACGAACATTTATCGTGTTGGAGATTCGTTGTACCAACGTCGGAGAAGGAAACAAAAAAATTCGTCGTGTAGATTTGTCGGGTAGAAAGGTGTCATAGCAGAATCGAAAAAAAAAAAAAAATATATATATATATATATATGATGAAAAAACAAAAAAATGAATGAATGAAGTGGGGGAAAAAAAGGTAGAGGAGGAAAAAACGGAGAAAAACGAAATAAATGAAAGGAATATAAGGAAACATGTTTGGGAGAGACCGGACAAGAAAACCAATACAGATTTAACATCAGTTTTTTTTTCCTCACAGTTTTAGGCCTCTCTTTTCTTATCCTCCCTTGTGCGAATTCGTTCTCCTTTCACATATCGTGCAAGCAATTTTCCCCAGCTCAGAGGACACTTTTACATTGCTTC
Source organism: Dinocampus coccinellae (assembly GCA_963920625.1). Classification (NCBI taxonomy): domain Eukaryota; kingdom Metazoa; phylum Arthropoda; class Insecta; order Hymenoptera; family Braconidae; genus Dinocampus; species Dinocampus coccinellae. Next base: position 3,126,177 of record OY987188.1, on the reverse strand, counting down.
GTATATTTATTACTCGGATGTGGTGGTTGCCAATAACCAGAATACAACTATACCATACTCACACAAAATAGATCCTTGTATTCTTCAATACACACTTTTCTTGTTTTATATATATTTTTTTTCTTTTTCCTTTTATTATCTTTTAATATATCTCTCCTTTTATTCGATTCGCTTTATTTCAAGACTAACACTTTCTCATTCGAATACAATAAAAAAGAATCATAAACAATACTCATCTTTTTTATATATATATTTTTTACTTTTTTTTTGTTTAGATAAAATAAATTTTACGAAAAAAAAAATATATATAATAGTAATGATGATAACCGATCATTTTTCTTCTGTGATAAAAATGTTAATAAATTATTATCACGCTCCTAGAATAATTATTTTATGACGTTGCTGCGATTTAAATACCATCAGCAGAATTGATATTCACAAGCGGGATAAAGCAGATGGGGGAGTGAAAAATATGCAAAGTACCGTCAAATTAAAAATGCAAAAAGTATGCTATCACGATACTCATAAAAAAAAAAACAAAAAAAAACAAAAAAAAAACAAAGGGATAATAATAAAAAATAAAAAATGTTAACATTTCCAATAATCTGTTCTATTGGCCGTTAGCATCGTTCGATCGATGTTGATATTATAATGTTCACACCTTCCAATCGTCATCTCCCACTCGTCCATCTCGTTTCTTCACCATTTTTCTTGTCCACTATATCACTTTCTTACCCGGGTAAACAAGTAAAACGAAAGGAAACTCTCGTTCAAGTAAATAAACAAAAAAAATCAATAATACTAAAAATAAAAAGTCATTCCTGATTTTTTTTCTGTTTGTAGTTCGCTCATTTATATAGCCCGTGTACCATTGGCTTACAGATAGAGGAGTTATAGTCTACAACTGTTCATCCGGCCGGTCGTGAACACGATAACTCAAAAACGATCCAAGAAATTTACATAATTCTTGTTTTTCTTTTGTTTCGTTAAGTATATGGAGGAGATGATCTCTATTGTTATTGAAATGTATGCAGCATCCGGTTTCACCGGACGTATCCAATTACTGAAAATCATTTTTTCCCTGATATTTTGAAAACAAATTAATATTTTTTCAAACTTTTTTTTTTCATTCATGCGCAATTTTATAACGAAAAAAAGTGGCTATACTTCCCTTATACTTTGATATTTTTCTCTACTTTCTTTTTTAATTCATGTAAAATTTTATTTTCATTCCAACGATATTATTACCATGAAAAAATTCTTGCCTTCAATCTTTTCCACTCTCGACGTTTTATAAATAAAAATTCAGTTCCCGCATTTTCATCCATAAAAGAAAAAAAATTTAATATTATAAACAAAGTGTATTTTCATACGTTATATATTTATTATTTAAATATAATCAAAGATATAATTTTTTTCTTTCACACTCAAAATTTTTGAGACAACACAAAGTAATGCAGAGATAACACAAACACACGAATATTTGACAGAACAAAAAAAAAGCAAACATACAAACAAACAAGAAAACAAAAATAACCATAATAAAATACTTGATCCCTAGAATTTGTTTTTTTTTTTTTGTTTTTTTTTTTTCACATAATCCAATGATGCTATATAAAAATCAAATAAAAATTTCATTCCAAATCCTTTTCAGCCCACTACATACAGCTCTATATATATCCCATTGTACTGTGTCGGTCAGTGTTATATTCTCATTCATGTTTATTATTTTATTTTTGTTTTTTATTTTGCTTTGCTTTGTTTTGTTTTGTTTTGTTTTTATACTTTCTGCATTTCTCCTAGCCCATCCAAAAACCTATTCCCACCTACAATGTACGAATTGATGCATTCACAAAACGAATTTTCCACATTTCCAACATTTTCATTGTACCTTTCACTCTGCGATATCTCACAGATTAATTCCCACTTTTTTTTTATCAATCTCTGTTTCCAACGACAATATCTAAATCACATACATATATATATATATATATAGCGAGAGAGAGAGAGAGAGAGAAAGAAATGTTGATAGATACAACAACAGTAGTATAGTGTGATTGTTACTCCTGACGATGACAACAACTGCATGTCCAAAACGTGGGAGCACTCAATCAATGGTAAGCGGTTTTATCCCTTCCACGTGTGTACAACGTCTATTTCCATAATATCCAGGGCTTCGAAGGTGGGACATGGAGGGTAAATTCGATAAATTCATGGAAAGGGGAAAAACGAGATAGTTAGAGATTTAGCAATATATATATACATAAAAGCTATACAAATTTCGCGGGTCGTTCGCATGCCCATCTCGAATCTATCGACCATTCACGATCCGTTAATAACATATTTATACTAAAAGGTATATGGTGAGCGTGTTCATACCATATATACTAACTCACTAACTCACTCACTCAACCCTCAAACACAATCACTCTGTATCATATATATACACCGTGTCCCAGAATCACTAGTCCAATTTCAATGTATTTCTTATGCATTTTGGACTATCGATTCTGGGACAGTGTATATATATATATATACATAGGTACATGCGTGAGATGACAATAGCGAGGAGATATGGTGTGTCCATGTCTGTATGTTTGTGTTATGGGTATATACGCGCAAATTGTAGGCGGCTTGTAACCGGTTGGATGGTCTCGCGTCATATATACAAAATGTTGAGTAAGATAGATAGATAGATGGATAGATAGAGGGAGGAAGGGAGAAATAAAAATTTCATGAGCAAGAATAGTGGGGTTGAGGGAGGAGTGATGAGTGTAATCGAATCGTCGACATATCGTGCCACGAATCGATATACGGAACACTGATTTTCAATTATCGGTTCATCGGAAAATTTTCGTCAACGAGCTGTAGATAGAACGTGGACATTGAAAGAGCGAACGAATCATGTAGATTGCGTTTACTTTGGCTATGGGTTTTTGTTTGGTTAAATTCGTGTTGCACTCATAAATATATATATATTTATATGAGTGTTATTTGTACATATAAGTGTGATTTAGATATTGATGAGAACAAATTGATTAAATTCATTGATAAAAAAATAAAATTTTCATTTCAAAGTTTATAAATATACAATAATAATAATAATATGATGCAAAAAAAAAAAATGTTTGTTTTTCATTTGTGAGTTTGCTAAAAATTAATGATGATGATTTATTCGGTGTAGTTTTAAATGGAAAATGATGATGAATTCATGTTAACATATTGCAATATAAAGATATTGCAGTAAACACAACCAAGAATTTATCCGGATACATATATATATATATATATATAATATAATATTTAAGTCATTTGAATGTAAACCGACGCCCCGTGCCTTGGGAAATCAAAAATAAATAAATAAATAAATAAATAAATAAATAAATAAATAAATGAATATATAAATAAATGATAATGAATAGATTCCTAAATAAACATGTTACCAACAAGTTGGTAATAAAAATTGAAAATAAAAAAAAAAATAAATTTATAAAAACCAAATGTCCTCATCCACTTTTTTTTTGTATTTGACTTCAGCACTTTACTCTGCATTTTTATTCTCATCTAGTTTTTTTTTTTTTTCCCCATTCTCTTTTCCCCTTACCGATTCTAAATAAAAACCCCGAGAGGTCGGTGTGTTGAGTGTCACCATGCGGTTAGTGAGCCTGCGGGCGTGTCGGGGTTGAAGGGTTCGTGAGCCGAACAAAAAACATCAAGAAGAAAAGAATAAAAAAAAATAAAAAAAATAGTGAGAAAGAGAAGTAGACGAAAGAGAGAAAAATCTTGTAAGGGTAACGTGAACGCCCAATCACGGCATATGGATAAAAATCTCACTGTATACATCAAACATATACACATACACACGCATATATATACATGAATATACACGCGGTACACGACGCGCCGAGTGACTTTAATTGCGAAGTAGGCATCGATTTGTCGCCAACGCGCGTTACAATCCCCTTCTAACATGACTTTATACCTTCTCACATTCACTCTTATACTATTTATATATATGTAGATATAGATATGTGTGTATAGTAGCTGTACTTACAAACGTGCTCATACACGCACCCTTGCCCACTCGCCACCTTCTGCTTCTACTTTCTCTTTTTTTTTTTCTTTTTTTTCTTTTTTTTCTTGCTCTTTATACACGTGTACACTACACACATAGTCTGTTGCCCTTCTCATATTTTTATTCTCCCTTTTTAAGACTGGGCTGAGTCACGGCATAAGCTGAAAGAGTGTATATATGAGAGAGTTTCTTGTTTGCGTGAAACGAAAGCAATTTTTTTTTATTCATTTCATTATTTTATTTAACTTTAATATTATTATTATTTTTTTTTTTCTCTTTTTTTCTCTCATTTTGACAACGATATCGTAGTTGGATTCTATCGTATTGCGGCATACAACGAGCGCGAGCGATTGACTGGAATGATATAAATGTGTCGCTATACAGTTCTCATTTTAATTATGCAAAAAAAAAATAATAATAATAAATAAATGGAATAAAATAAAATAAAGAAATAATGATAAAAACCACTTGAAATTATAATCGACGGTTATTCGTTCACGTCAACGTAAGAGTAATATATAATATATTATCGATATAATATCACCAAATTAATTATATGCAAATAACTCGAGTATTAATAAATTATTTTATACAATTTTTTTTTCCCCTATTTTTTATTTCGATATATATATTCTTAATTTATTCGAATTTGCGAATTATAAATTTAAATATTGGCGATTCTGTGGATTTCAATTTGACGATGTCATGATTATTTAGTGAATAAAAAAAAACACTTGGAAAGATAGAATGAGGAAAATAAAAACAAAACCAAGTACGAGAATGAGGAATTTACAGAAAAAGGAACACGATGCACTTTTCAAAGTTACTGTCGACCGTTGCGATGGACATTTTTTTTTTTTTTTTTTTTTTTTCTAAAAGTTGCAATCCTCACAAGTCGCCAGTTTCACCGCCACCGAGACTTCGTAACATCGTGTTACGACAAAACTTTCTTCTGGTTACTTCTTTCCCATCTATGTAACTTTCATTTCATCTTTCATCGCTTCGTTTTCTATCCCTTCTGATCTGTATATACACAGTTGACAGGTGTCTCTCTTCGTTTCTTCAGTCTTCGTTTTTAATAATTTTTTCTTTGCTACATTTTTTATTTATTTATTTATTTAATTTTTTTTTTTTCAATTTTTTTTTTTTATGACACACCTTTATGTATAAATTTTATTTTCTTGCTCGCCGAGATATTTGAAAGTGAAGCACAGAATGTAATTAAATGATTACATTCTATATAACAGGTGGGACTTGATTAAATTATAAAGTTGAATAGCTCTTGTAAGACAAGCACAAAAAAAAATTCATATACTTTTTTAATAAACATCATTAACTTTTTCGTCTTCTTTTTCTTCTTCTTATCCTTTTTATTCTTTAATATTTCATATAAATAATTCATTTATTATTTTTACATATATAAAATTTTCTTTTATGCTTACAAAAGTCTAATAGAGAATTGTTTCAAATAACTTTGTTTTTTTTTTTTTTTTTATAAAAAATATAGAAATCGCGTGTCATATTAACATCCCTATGCCGGAAATCGAGATCTAATTTTTCTCACTCTCACTCTTACCCTAATGAAACGAGAGAGAATAAAAAAAAACAAGTAAAAAAAAAAAACATCCCCCCTCCACCTAAAAAAGAGAACAAAGAAAAAAAATAAAATGTCCAATGAAACGCACTAGCGCGTGAGAATGAATCGATGAATTACGGTCTATGGAAGTATTTTCGTAGAGTGCGAGTTAGTGCGGAGTCAACCAAATGGAGTTTTATATCGTGCGACAACGTTGGAACTTTATCGACAGCTTGGAGAGTCCCTAATCGAATTTTGTCCGCCCGAACTTTTGTGGCCATTTTATTCGCGGACGGTGTACATATATATATCTGTCATTCCACACTACCTCATCGCTATTTCCAACTATCTAAATATATATATGTATACAATGAATAAGCGAATATTTGACTCCCTGAAAATCGCAATTACGTATTGGATGATTCAGTCGCGCTGGAAAGTTACGCGATAAAACATGAGAATGAACGAGAATCTCGTTAAAATTTTCTTGTGGAAAAATCCAACGTTAATAATTGTAATTTAATTGTTCGATAATATATCAATATTTTATTCAATGAAAAATAATGTAGATGAATAATTTAATTAATTTTTTTTTTTAATTCATGTATATATATATTTAGAAAGTTGAGATGAAAAAAAATTTTAAAAACATTTTATCTACAATCATTCAGAGCAATTCTATACTGTATATTATAATATTACATAACTTCATCGTGTTTCAGTAGTGTGTATTGGACTACGGTAACATGAGAGTTAAGGTATGGCAAAGATATGCGAGTACATCTGATGCCATACCGTTGTCACCCAACCTCATCGTTGACATAAACTTGCACATTTTATTCGCAATATAATTTTATCCAATTGTCCAAAACAAACATACACAAAATTTATTCTCATTTCTCTTTGATGTCATCGTAAAAAATAAAACATATATAACAATCTTAATTACAATTTTGATATAATATTCAAATCAAACAATAAAAAAAAGTGAATTATACAATTGAAATAGAAATAAAATGAAAATGAGAAAGTGAAATTGGAGAACACAAAACATTTCGATTTAAATTGTGAATGTAAATTTGATTTGATTTTTATCTGAATAAAAGTTCAATTGCATTATATATTTCTTCTTTTCCGATTAATATTTTTTTGGATAATTTTGATCAACAATTTAGAGATAAGGATGTGAATAGAAATGGAGATGACGAGGAAAGCAAGAGGATACAAATGTGAGTAAAATAAAAAAAGAAGAAAGATCAGAGTAGACTGTCGATCTGACGTTGGATCTCTGCCAATTGATGAAATGTCCAATCTCTAACATCATCAGCAAGAGTAATTTTTTCCAAGGCTTAAAAGCTCTGAGAATGATGAAAAAAATAAGAAAAATGCAACAAATAAAAGAAAATGTGAGAAGAGCAAAAAATGCAATGACAGGACATTTTATATCGATCGATACACTTAAACATATATACATAAGTAGTAAGTGCACTGTTACACATCAACTTCACAAATACTTTCGACAACATCGACAATCAATCTTGTCTTGTGTATACTTGAAATTATCGATAATTTACCACCGTGATAATGTCACGACGTGGGGTGAATTTTTTGTTCACTGTTGCAAATTCATCGATAATTTTTCTTCTTTTCCAACGTAACAAATGAAGTGACAAGATAAGTAAGTACATATAAAAATTCACGGATAATTTCACTCTATAAAACAATCTTCATTACTCAAAATACGAGAAAAAAAAAAAAAGAATAAATAAATAAATGAATGAACAAAATGGTATAATTGAAAAATAAATTTACATGGAAATATTGTCAAAGTCGATTTATAAACGGTAGCCTTGAACGCACCCTCACCGAACAAATTATCTTTAGTCACTGCTATCATCATCTAACCCTCACTTATTATTATTATTTTATTTTTTTTTTCTATTTATATAACATAATTTGTTTCTTTATTTCCATCTACATTTTTTTATCCACCGTCCAAAATCTATGGGACACTCATCATCATTTTTATTTAATTTTTTTTTCTAATCTTGATTTTGCCTGCACTCAATCCACTTTCGCCAAGCGCAAAAACGCCTTATTTTATCATTATTATTATTATCATTATTATAATATATTTTTTTTTACGTAAATGAAGAATGAAATCCACTGGCGTGACTCATCATCACAACGAGGGTTTGACTTCCTTGAAGATAAAGTTACACGTGCTCGTGTCTTTTATAAGTCACTCACGCTATCGAGATTTAAATTGGCTTCAGTTCACTTTTTATGAAGGTAAAAAAAATAAATAATAATAATAATAAGAAGAAGAAGAATAAGAATAAAATAAAATGAGAAACAAATCGAATCGTTCAAAACGTTTCACTACTTTTCCTCACTTGTATACACAACGTATCGTACAATTGTCCTCAATCTCTCATACAGAAATACGATTATGTTAATATAAATAGACATTCAATATTTATTCACACTCGTTGAAAAACTTCACGAAATTAAATTATATCTGTTATTCACATCATTTTTCTATCAAAAATACATTTTACAACATATATAAATCCACTGTTATAATAAAAATACTTAAATATCTATACAATTTTTTTTCTTCATTCTCAGTGATAATTAAAATAAAAAATATAAAAACAATGTTGAATAAATGTCTAAGCTGTATATATCTAAATCAAAAAAAAAATAAAATGAATGTCACGTAGAATAATTCAATGCCACAAAGAGCAACTACGTCGAGATGATTTGTCGCACTCGTATTTCCTTTTCTTTCTCTATATCAACCGCAAAAAATACATCCACCCTTCGATGTATAAAAATTTTATTGCTATTCTATTTCTCTTTTTCCCATTTGCCTCCTCACTGTCTTTCTCACTCGCTCCCTCGCTCTCTTATTCTCCACCTGCTTGGTTCACTTTACCCTCTTCTCTCGTCTACTATCACTATCACTCTCATTCACATTTCTTTCATTAATGATTTTCTCAACGAGTAATAAAATTTCCGTGTAATCGTTTGTCAGACGACATCTTAATTACTCATTGGGGGAAAAGCGCAGATTAAACATTTGTATATGTGTAAAATAATAAATAAATAAAATAATAATGATAATAAAAATCAATTTTCCCAAGATGTAATCCGAATAGAAAAAAATAATAATAATAAAAGTTTTTTATTCATTTCAATATTAAAATGAACATCAGCACACTTTTATTACATAATATTCCGTGCATACAAATTTTAATGCAGCATTTTCTTATAAGTGATAATACACCAAGCGACAAAGGAGTCGTTTACACGTTTCATTCATGATATTATGTTGAATACTGTCTATATATATGTAGACTGCGCACACATGTATACTTTTGCAACTTCATTGAATCCCAAGTGTCTCACAATTGACTTTTTTTCTTTTATTTATTTATTTTTTTTACGTATGTTCTACTAGTTCAAATAACAGAAAAAAAAAATTCTGCTGCGGCAGACGACGCGTTACAAGACGACGACAACGACGACGACAAGGGAAAAAAAAAATGAATATAAATAAAGAAAAAACGAAGGGAGAAAAAAAATGATAAAAATGAAAGAAAAAATAAATGATAGAGAGTGTGAGAGAGGTGTATAAAAAAAAGGCGCGAAGGCGTGCACATCGTTGAGCAAGCTATTTCAATTGTGTGCGCCTGTACAAAAGTTGAAGCGATGCAGAAGAGCCAACTGGAGAACGAGGCACTCGACATAGTCTGTGGCGTGTGAAAGAATGAGTCAGAGAAAGCGAACAAGGCAAATAAAGAAAGTAGAGTATGAGAAAAAAAAAAAAAGGAAGAAGAAAAAAGGAAAAAGAAAAAAGAAAAAAAAATGAGAAAAGATGAAATACAAAGTCTGAAAAAAAAAAAAAAAAAAAAAAACGAAGATGAAGGAAAAAATAACTGAAAAAAAGAATGAAAAAGAATGCACGATCTGAACGTGCTTAGTGGCATGCCCGAAAGACAGTCAACATCAAACATATACATAAAGACAGTGAGAAATAAGAAAAGAAAGCTACAATATTTGTAGCAACACCAGTAGCAGAAGCTGCAAAAATAGCAGTACAGTAATAAAAAAAAATATGTATATATATATAGTACAATTGAGAGCGAGAGAACGAAGCCAAAATCTAGGGGAAAATTTTTATCGTATATTCAAGACGTGTTTCGACTAGCAATTGATGGAAGCGAAGAGCGAATACTGACATCAAACGTTACCGATGCATAAAATACTATATAATATATATATATATAAAACAAACAAAAAAACAACAAGAACAATAGGAAAGAAACAAAAAGAATTAAACGCATGAAAAATGAGGGAGATCAGGAATAAAAGTAAATAAATGAATAAATAAATAAATAAATTATTCATATGAATATGAGTTTTCTCTTCAATTTAAAATGCAAAATCAATTAAATTATGTATAGCTAAAAATAAAAAAATTGGAATTGAAATTGAATTATCAATAAAAAAATATATTTATCTGTGTATTTTATTTATATGATTGATATATTATTTGAAGGGGGAGAATAGAAATTGATGCACGATCTGTTGGATCAACACACACCCACACACATACACACACACACACCAACACAAAAAATTGTAAGAGAAAAAGAGGATGAAGAAGACTGGGTGAATTGAGGAGAGATACCAATGGAACGAGAATGACTTTTTTGCCAATATCTATACGCCAGACTTTCGCCGGATTTCCCCCAATTTTCCGTGAGCTCAAACACGCCAAAACTTGCTTAAGTTGGACGGACACCGGGGAAAACAGAGAAAAAGATAGAGTGGGTGCAGGTGAATAGAAAGAAATGGATGCTGAAACGGATGAGTGAGAGAGTGGAGGCACAGGGTGAAGAGTATAGAATTGGTGTATAACGACGTAATCGATATGTGATTCCAATTTTCTGTCTGCTTTGCCACAATATAGATATACAAACACACACACTCATACACAATCATCCGCATGGTATCTCATACAATCTTTTTCGTGAAAATTCTCCAATAATTATTCAAGAGTATCTCAAGAGTATAATAGAGAAATAGTAAAATAATCATTTATAAAAAAATGAAATAAAATAAAGAATAATAAGAATTTATATTTTTACAATTATGAATAAAAATGAAAAATAAAAAATATTCATGTGCAATATTAAAAAATGGGAAAAAAAAAATCATTCACTGGAATATTTTGAGTCAGTTATATTTATCTATTCATTGGTCATTATTATTTCCAATATTTGAAAAAATATAAAACGTGAAATAAAAGAAAAAATTGTTTTCTATTTCTTTATTATTTATTAATTTATTTTTTTGTTTTTTTGTTCCGTCACATATTTATATATTTTATACTTCTTGACAGTGATTTATTTTTTATTTCATCTAGTTTTGTTTCCTCTTTTTTCCCGCAGCTTTTCAGAGATTTATACGAGTCGGCGAGAGTTCATGACGCGCCACTATACCACCACCACTATATAAATATATAGATGTGAATGCTGTGAAACGTGCGAGAACGACCGGAAAATTCATGCATAACTTTCACGGTGATTCGCCTCGCAAATTAATCTCAAGCGGAGCGGTGAGAATACGATGTCATAAAGGCTATATAATAGAGAAAAGAGAAGTAATAAAGAAAGAAAAGTATAGGCCTCATTGATTCTCACACTAGACATGCTACAGTAATGTTTAATCATTCGTAAATTAGATATATATCGATATAATATTGAATAAAATTTTTATCAAATCATATCAAAATCAAATTTTACCTTTAAAATTTAGAATGCACTTGAATCATTTATCGAATACAATTAAATATGTGTTTGGCTTGAAACGGAAGAAATTGACATAATTTTTTACCTAGTAGAGAAAAAATAAAATGAAAATATTAAAAAAAAAAAAATAAAAAAAAAAAATGAAACTAAATCTAATGGCGAAACTCCAATGATAACTCTAGTTTCAATAACCGGTCCGTTAATCAAATTCACACTTTCCGGCGCGGCAGGCCAATGTTCCGCAAGTGCATCGTGGCTGAATGTGACGTCCGGCGCGATTCAACAATTTTTATTTTTTATTTATTCATTTATTTGTTTTTTTTTTTCTCTCTTATTTTGTTCATTTCCGATTCAAAAAATCCACACGATGAATTTACCCCCAATTGCCATATACATATACATATATTATAATACTCATTCATTTTATTATATTTTCATTCGCTTCCTCGTCCCAGAATTTATTTCTCACCATATCGAAGTGCATATCTTTATTTTCACTAGCAGTCCCTCATTTTTTTTTTTTCCAATGCGAATTTTAGTAATTGAAACTTTTTTTTTATTCATTTTCTTCCTTTCATATTATTTTTATTCTTATTTTTTATTAATTTTTTTTTTCTCGTCCAAATTTCTCTCATCCAAGTCTGCATATTATTCATTAATTCCATTTTTAATACATATTTATTTTATTTCTCCATTATTTATAATTCATTATTTATATATAAAGTTGGCCTTTCTATGTATTCCCATCTATCTCACCTTGGAATCGATTTATTCCATTAAATTATATATTATTACTTAAATTTTTATAAATTGATGAAACATTTTATTTTTGAATTTTCCTTCCTCATAATATCCATTTCATAAATCGATATGAAAATCAATGATAAATTTATATAATCTTCATTATGTGAAATACAAGTTTATTCTTAAATACTAAATCAAAATAGAAATACTGCCATCACAATATAATATATTTATAAAAATGAATATAAAAAAAGGGTCATTTTAATCAATATAAAATTTATAGAATAAGATAATTGTTGAAATTACTAATTATACATTACAATTGAAAATGTGCGTCAGGGGAAATTTCACCAACAATAAGCAATTAACTCAAAATATCATTATAATTTTGTGTCACCCATGAATGAGAATACATGACGATTTAAAATAACAAAATAATTATGATACAATATCGCGAATGAATGTGTGAAAAATAAAAAAAAAAATAAAATGTAGAAAAAATTGAAAATAAAATTTTATCAAATATTCAAAATACAAATTAATTATAATAATAATAAATCAGAGTAGAATAAACGAAATCGAATATATCATTCCTTTATTTTATACAAGAAAAAAAAAAAATTAATGATACATAGTTTAATGAATAATATGTTGACACACTTGACAGTAGACCGTAATATTGTTCGTCTTCTCCCCAGTGAATTATTCTGACAGTAGATAGACACATCCATACCTGCACACACACACGCTCAGAGAGATATATATCCACACAAAAACTTGAGAATAATGACTCAAGATATTCTACGCATCAGGAGGATGATATGTAAACTTCATCCCCACATTTTGTAACAAGTGATGTAGAATAGAGAAGAGCAGGTTGAGAAGTGAAATGGTTTTTAGTACTATGGAGGATAAAGCAGTCGATTGTAGTAAAACTTTTCAAGGACACACACCGACCTCATCGAAAATTCAAAGTCGCCTTGATTATTATGAGTATTCCATATACACCCCAAGAGTTTTCTCATACAAAAAACTATTGAAAAATCATATCCATATACATTTATATATACCCAAATGAATATACAATAATGAAAAAATACATAAATATTCATAAAAAATTTTGCGTGTATATAATGAAATTGATTATGTATACGATATTAGTGACTGTTCGTAAATGAAATATAATATATATATTAAGAACTATATAAATTAATCAAAAGTTTTGATGTTACGTTGCTTAAAATTGAAATTAAATTCTTCTCGTCACAATTCTAAAAGAATCTTCATTAAATTCTGTAAAAAATTAAAAAAAAATTTTGATAATGATAATAAGTAAATGAAAAACAAAACTAATTATAAAAAACAATTAATTCATTTCATGACATTATATTAATTATAAAAATTTTATGGATCTTTTAAAGTCATGAGTATTTAAACTATACTCTTACGTTGTAGATGAATAAATAAAAGCTAGTGTGTCACATGGTACGAATCATAAGTATTCGATTTATAAATATACATCTGCGGAGAAAAATATATATATGAATGGATGTACAAACACGAAATATTTTTTTTCACAGTTACCACGCAATTCACGTATCTATCAGTGAGTGACTACTTCAAGTATTTCAATGTTACACGATAGCCCTCGCAATATTATGGCTTGTATATATTTATATACATGTAAATGTGATATATTCAAAGTAGAATAGAATGGATGAGGCTTAAAAAAAATAAATGAAGAAGAAAATAGGATGAGAAACAAGAAGAGAAATATATGCGAAGAAAAAAACAAAAACAAAAAAATTCCTAAATTATCCTGTTTGAGCGTGACACAACCGATCATTATGTGATGCTTGTGATATTTTAAAGTCTATAATTTTCTACAATACATCCCTACATTATATTACAAAACAAAGGAAAAAAAAAAAAATAGAAAATTATAAAAATAGAATAGAAAAAGAAAAAAAAAAAGTAAAATGAATAATTTGAGAAAAAAAAAAACGAATAAAACAACAATTTTACGTCTTATCTACCATACAGATAAAATTAATCAATTCATTTCAGAGATAGTAATTTTTTTTCCAACTTTCTATTTATATCTATGTATAAATAATCGTATGATATATTTAATATTTAGGTATAAGTATAGATGGAAATAAAATAAACTGGTGCAATTATGCGACATTATTCTTAGAAATATTTTTGCGCTATCAAATTCATCACGCTTACATTGAGTTTATTACGTATTTTATCCATATCCCTCCTTCCCTTCCTCCCACGCTACTCTCGTGTTCTGTATTTATTTTTTCTCAACTTTTCGTTATTCGACAGCACTACCACGCGTTGTTCTTTGTCGATTTATCAGTGTATTGCGTGCCAGTGAATGTGATTTTTATCAAGCCCACGTAAAGGTAATTTTCGCGTCTTAATGATGCGCCTAAGCAACTCGCTCGCAAAACGTCTGGTTCAACATATAAAGAATATATAGAAATGGATGAGAAACAGAAAGAGAATGTCTGAGACAGAAAAGGTAAAAGAGAATGAAAGAGTGATCGTTAACAATTCCAGTTGCGAATAATAATAGCGTAAAACTGGCTGACTTCCACAGTAAAGGACAAATTGTTCTACGAATCGTAGGTATATATATATATATATATATATATATGGTATATACTCATAACTATAAGGCATACGGTTGCCATTTTATTCATGTTCTTGTAACACGTCTGTACTTCTACAATCTTCTGACACTATCATTTAACTGAAATCGTTATAATTATCCTTCACTCAATCCATGTAAAAATAATCCAGTCACGAGAAAAATAAGAAAAGAAAAATTTTTTTATCATTGAATACATGAAAAAATACATGAAATATAAAATTCATATCATTAAATAATAAAGAAGAAAAATCGAATGAAAATATTGCATACAAATCAAAATATTACATTTCAATATAATGGGTGATTTAGTAAAATTAAATTCGAAATTAAATACCAATCAATAAATATTGCAATGATATAATTTCACAAAACTCAATAAAAAAAAAAAAAAAAAAAAAAAAAAAAAAAAAAAAAAAAATCATAGATTGAAATAGGTGAGATTGAGTAAGAGATAAAGAAGTGGAGTAGAAAATAATGCAAAAGGTAATGGCGTATAATACTACTGGTAAAGTAGTCGAAGCGTAAAGCCGCGACTTTTGAGCAAGTCCCATTGGTCTCGTCTGCACTGAGCTCGTCCTTCCATTGTCCCTCCATTGAAATGTAGAATGAGCGCACTGATGTTCAAGTATATATATACATAAAGATGAGAGAAGAGAGGGTGGAAAAGGGAAAATAAGAGAGATATAAATGTAAGTATCTTTTATCCATAGTTGCACAATTTGTTGAAAATTGGTCTGGCGAAACGGATTTTACTCTAGGGTAAACTTTCACTGATAGACATATGCCTATGCCGATGTCACATCAATATATATATATATATAATGGAAAAGTTGTGTGGAAAAATCGTGTTGAATGGAGTAAAATGGCTGTAAAAGATATTTAATGTGCAGCATGTAAATTGCTGGATTAAATATACTTGTACTCTATTATTATATTTATGTAACAAAAGAAAAAGTATATAAAAAATGATGAAATTTCAAGTGGAAAAACTTTTTGCAAATATTCTCCTTGTGAATAATTAAACATCAATTTTCTCCAAGTATATCCACTCGAAAACTGCCAATTGTGATATTTATCACATATATTTATATACAGTTCACAATTTTGTGAGAAAAAAAAAAAAAAAAAAAAAAAAAAACTGTTGTAAATAAGAAAAAAATTTAATTAATCTCAATTGTTTATATTCTAATCATTCTCGTGTATAAATTTTTACAAATTTATCAATGAAATATCAAAATCAATGATCAAATGCAAAGTGCATAATATTTATTGATAATATATACATAAATCAAAGTGAAATATTGAATATTAAATTAAAATCTAAGTCTGTATATATTCAATCAATTCCTCAGAGTTAATGTGAAATTCAAGTTGTACGTAAAAGACAGAGCGATCGACTCTTGTTTAACTGTTGCATAATATATATATACAGTTAGTAACAACTCTCAAGTCGGCTTTGATAGACAGAGGAAGATGAATTGAAGATAAAATGAGCAGAAACAGATGGAAATTGCAAGTTTATGTTATTACATAGCATTATATACATTCATATATTTATATATATATATATACACACATACATATGTGAAGACGAAGTAGGATACTAATTAATTAAAACCACGTCAACGCTTCATTATGATGGTACCACTTGGTGAATTCTAGTTGTGCAGTCATGGCCTCAATCCATTTTCTCTCCCTCCTTCTAATTTACTCTATTGGTCTTTCGGTGCTTTTGATGCCACAACTCCCGCCTCCGGCCACTTATTGTTGGAGCAACATGATTTGAAGTCGACTTAAGCACTTTCTTCTTAAATGACAGTAACATTTTATTTTGTAACGGATAAAAATACTTCAACTGTCACTTGTGAAATGTGTCATTTCGTGTATATTTAATTTTCACATCATACACGATTTTTATTTTTTATTTTTAATATTTATATATAAATGTAATTTTGAGATAAAGCAGCACGAAAATTTGGAATTATTCAAATCAATTTGTAAATTGCTGTGACCTTCTACACATCTATACTATATAACAAACATCTTGGTATTTTTTACTCTGTATGTAATTATTTACGTTTGAAGATTAAATTGAATTGCTGTTGTTCCACACGATACATACATTTATATACATCATAAATTAATTTAACTTCAAAAAAAATAATAATTTTTATATAAAGTAATGAAGGAAATTAAGTAGTGCAATTTATTTTATTAACATTCACTACATCCAAAGTGAGTTTAAATGTATAAAATATTATCTTGTATACTTCACAAAACAAAAATATCCAATATCTTGTGTATGCAATCACTATGAAAAATATTTATGATATACAGTACATTACCAAATTCAACTGACACATATATAAAATCATGAAAATCAATATGTATATATATGTATGAAAGGAAAAAATAAGAAGGGAGAAAAGATATTAGCAAGAACAAATTGAGGTCAACAAAAAATATTTGACTTTCTAATGAGGCGAAGTATCACGTGTACGCACACAAACTCCCACAAAATCCATTAATCATACCATCTTCAACGTATCTTAGTAAGAAAAAAATATTAAATTAATGATAAAAAAATATATATATTCATGTATATATTATATTGATATTTTGTGAATCACGATCAAAAGCATAAAAATATAATAGCAGTGATCAATGAAAATTGATTTGACTGTCGGAATGTGGCAAGAAAACATACACGATCCATTCAAACCTTAAGCGCCCCCATGCTCACGTTGAACTCTGGTAAAGTACCATTCGTCTCTCTGTATACCTCTCTCATAAAGTCTTAAAGATTCTCTTTTGCCTGTTCCCGAGAGACATTCAAAGTAGAAGGCAAAATGAAACAAGATAGATAGAAAAGAGATGGAAGGTAAAGAAGCAACGAGAAGTTTCCACCATCAAAACTCCGCATCTTACAGATATATATAAGATGAGCATTTCTCTTACTTTGTCTCTAAACATATATATTATATCTCAGTTAAGGATAAATGTCGAAGTTTACTGCAAAAAAACAACGTACTATACTTACACAATGTTTTGTAGGATTCGTATATTAATTTAAAAAAAAAAAAAAAAAAAAAAAAAAAATCAAAATATTCTTTGACCACAGAATATTTTTTTACTTATTATTTTTAATATTTAAAAGGAAATTGAAAGAACAAAAAAAAATGTTCATAATATTCATTTTTTATTATATATGAATAAATAAATAAATAAAAAAAATTTACAAAAAAAAAATTTATTACTAGAGAAAAAAATTCTTGCAATTTAAAAAAAAAAAAACTGTATTCATATATAATATTGATGAGAAAAAATCCATATATATTTACAAACAAGAGGAGTCGAATATGAATGAAGAAAGGAAAAAATAATAATAAATCTGTGGCAACGCAAGAAAAGGGAGTAACGGGAGAGGCAAATTGAAAGTGGGAGTTTGTATAGGAAATCAGAGTACATGACCGTTGAAAATCACTTGGCCGTGCGGGAAGTTTAAGTGGGGTTGTGACCCTCTCGATGACTAAAGAGTTTTCCTACACAACACACTCCATCCTTCTATACCTATACACACACACACACACACGTACTCACGCGATCAAACACAAACCCACATATCTATATATTACATAGCGTGACAAAATCAAAGTAATTCAAAGACAATAGCTAGTGTGTACTTCACTAATAGCAATCGCAACTAGGGCTTTGGCATGACGCTGAAGATAATAGAGAAGGAAAAAAAAAATAATAATATTAATAATAATGAAACATAAAAAAATAGTTTTTTTTTTTTTCATTTAAGTGGTGAAGAAAAATAACGACAATGACAAAGAGAATATAGTCTCGATTAAATTGCGCGAGAGGTCAGGGCACGAATGAGAGTGCATGAACATGTCAATGAGATAACAATACCCCAATACTATCTTGAGTAAACAAAAATAATAATAATGAAGAAAAAAAAAATTGATTTCTATACTAAACAAAATATACGTAAATAAAAAGAAAATTTAATTTCCTTTTTTTTCCCCATGCGCTATAATTTTATTCACACGATTTACATGAAATAATTAATAGCATTAAAATTTATTAGTGTATAAAAATCACAATGGATTATGAGTACTTTGAACACATAAATATAATTCATGTATACATATACGTGTATACCAAGTGCAAAGTGCAAGATTATAATTGTACGTGCGTGTGTGAATGCACACGCTTCAGGTGCAGCGTGCGATAATCCAAACTAGTCAACCATCGCCTCCCAAGTTTCTACGTCTAACATTATATATATTATATTCTTCTCTTTATCTTCTTAACCACAACTTTCACAAAGTGGCGTCGACCCCATTCCTCTTCTCTCACACCTATATACATCTGTCTTTGACTAACACAGCAAGACTATCATCCGTGCAATACCAATGTGTTTTCCATCATCCCCCTTCTGTACATTTAACTATATAAATTCTGTCTTAGTATTGTTAGCCAACTTTTATTCACACACAATTTAATACGTTCGTATATAAATTAATCATATTGAAATGTGGATAAATAAAGGATATAATAATAAATAGGAAAAAATAGAGTAGCATCGAGTGATGGGATTCAATGTAAATTGAATTATCTATTACCATGTATAGGTATATGAAATATAGATTGATTTTCTGGTTTATTCATTAGTGAAATCCACATTTTTCTTATTGAACATCGTAATTGAATACTCAATTGATGGTAAAAAAAAAAAAAAAAAAACATACACGTAGGCTTTTTTTTTAAATGTGTACATGTTTAAAGTAAATATATATGGCGAAAAATTTTATACGTAAGTGTTTGTGGGTGGGTGGAGTGAATTATCATATGAGGATACTGTAAATAATTTTTAAGCAAATATGAGCGAAAAAAAAAAAATTTTGTTCAACGAACTCAACTGTTATATAATAAGATAAATCCAATTGAAAAAGAAAAGAATCAACTTAATATCATTGTACGTGTACTTATATATAATTTCAAGTAGCTATGAACAATATTATAATGGAATTATCAGAAAATAAAATGTAAGCAATATTTACGTCAGTAGATAAATGAATACTAACCCCAAACTCTTCTTTTTAACATTTGCGATTATGCATTCAAAGTGATTGCTCTACTTTGCTTCTTAAACTTTTTGCCATCTTCATTCTCTCTGCTTTCTCCATTATTATTTTCTACTTTTTTCGTGTGACGCAACTGTTCATCTTCTACATCGTTTCACAATCGCTTTGAGCAAATGCTCTAAACTGGCACGTGAGCAAAAGATAAAATGAAATTCAAACTAGAACACGAAAGAAAAAAAAAAAAGAAAAAAAAATAATAATACGGTGTTACTATAAAAACGTAGTCAATCAATTCTCTACTTCCCAATTGTCACTTTGATAATTATCTCAAAATGAAAAAAAATGTTCAGTTAATTGATTATAACTTAAACTTTTTTTTTTCATTATTATTATTATTATTAATTCCTGCTCTTTGCCTTATCGTCAATACAATGACAATATATATTAACAAGAAATTCTCCGATAATTATTTTATCAATTTACACTAATCGATAAATACTATTGAGAATATACATAGAATAAATACATAAATCAATAAACAAGAATAATTGTGCACAGTTGTATAGTGGGAGAAAGTTTCGTAGCTAGAGACGATAGTAAAATTTACGATTTTCCCAAAGGGTTTTACGCTATCTACATATACAAATACAAACTCATTTCCAATGTTCTTCTCTATTTTGCTTCTTTCTTACTATATCACTCGCTCACACTCCCACATTCACTTGTTACATTTTTCTTTCTCATACTTTGAACAAAGATTTTCCTTAATTCCAAATACACACACATACACTCGCGCACACTCGATTGAATTGACTTTATAATCCCTTTCAAATAAGAATAGATACTGAAACGAAATTCCTGTATTACTATTACGTATTTCTTTTTAATATTACTTTATTTCTATATATATATATAAAGTCAGCATTACGATTGTCTGAGTTTTATTGCAACTGTATGCGCATTTGCTATTTTATATCTTTTATAGTATAAACGAGAAGGAGGTTGAGAAAAAAATAGAATAAGAAAAATATAGGAGAAGAAAAAATGTCACGTGCATTCTTATTGTGCTTTACGGAGCAATTTTCCAGTCGATGAACGTATACGCGCACGCATTCGATTCCCACCTCCACTCCCAATCATCATTGCATAGATATAAATTACATAGATATATGCACTTTTTTATATTAAGTAGCATTACATGTTCAAAATGAAGCTCCCTGTCGCTACATTTTCCAGTTGTTAATTCTCCAAACGGAAGGAAATGTTAACGAACGAGCTTGCAACACGAGTCTTACTTTCATTTAAGTAATAGCCACTGACGTCGATAAAAATTACATTGAAAGAAAAAAGAAATGTGAAAAAAAAAAAAAAAAAAAAAATAGATGAGAGGAAGAGTAATGAATTAGGAGATGATGTAAAAAATATATAAATGAAAAATATAATTGAACGCGCGTATATATTAATTCTGTTTCATTTTTCATTTTTGTATCACAATATTTTATTGGATTTCTTTTCTGATATTTATTTCAATCAACGCCAATAATCTCATTATCTCGAGATTTTTTTTTTTTCTGACGATATTTTTATTCAACAATAAAAAAATATAAATTCATGAATATTCATAAATAAATGGTGTATATAATCTTTCTATGTAACGGTAAGACGAGATTGCACATGAAATGTTCAATGACGTTATCCACTGCGTTTGTCCATGTGAAAATGCCACTGACAAATGACATCAGTGACCAAGACAAATAGCACACATGAACATTCTAGCTCTATATTATATATAATATATAAATACGCATGCTATATATATAGCGATTTATAAATAGATAGATAGATGAATGAGAAGATACGAGTATATAACACTTTGAATGTTCATGTTTAGTTTCTATTCGCTTATGTGTACAATCTCTATCTCACAAAGTTGTCGATATTCCCGCAGGGGATTAATCGATATCGCGACCGCGATAATTATCTCATCACTATATAGACAATGGACAACTATATATATAATTGTCTTCGTCGTATCAACAACGTTTTCGATATTTAACAAACGCCCATTAGCGGTTTTATCTAGTTATACCCGTGGTCATGTTAAAATCGGTATCGAATAAAAAAAACACTTGATATTGGCAGCGTTAGTCGATTGCCCACAATTCAATATATTTTCTCGGTTACCATCAAATACAATTTGAATAATATATATTATAAATAACAGTCTACTTTTTTCATCGAAAGTAAAAGAAAATCGAGAAATAAAAAATTAATTGAAATGATTTTTATAAATTTTAAATGCAAAATGTAAATATAAATTGTCAAGTGTTAAATGTAATTATTATCATTTTTTTTTCCTCATCTTTTTATTTAAACTCAAAGTGAGAAAAGAGTTTTTCCAATTGTTGCAATTCTCTAGATTAAAAGCGACAAATTAAGCGACAGTGTGTGAGGAAATAAAAAAGTGGAATGTGGGTGGAAGGGAGAAAAGGTTGAAGAGAGAAGAAAAGAAAGATTACGGGGTGTGTATATATATAAGAGACTGAGAGAGTGAACGGAGAGCAAGACGAAGAGAGAGAGAGAGACGGATAAAGAGAAAGTATGAGAGGGGACAATCGCGAATTACCGAACCGTCGGAGCGGATAAAAACCCACCTATATCTCGAATCCAGTGGAGTTTCGAGCCATTAAAGCTCTCCATTGCCCTTCTCAATCCCTTTCCATTCTACTCGCTTCTTTTTCTTTCATTTTACTTCCTCTCACTGTCTTTTTTTCTCTCATTCTCGGTTATATCCTCGACGAGACCCCTATTGTACAACCCCTTTCGGGACGTCGACCCTCTTGCGATCATTCGCCATTGTGAAAAATACAGTCGACCACCCGAGATTCCACTTTTGAGTCGGAAAAAAAAAAAAAAAAAAAAAAAAAAATCCAAACGTCTCACTTGCGCTTACACAATTCTTCACGTTTCTCCTCCCCTTCGTTGGATATATATGATCTGTATTCCCACCCACAAGTAGCTCCATTTTTACTCATCATTCTTCATTTGTTGCTGTAAATACATCACTGTGCTACTGTTTGAACTTTGGAAATTCACGTGTACATAATGTAACCTTGAGTATATATATATAGATAAAAATTCTTTGCAAATCAATGAAATCCATTTGCTATTTTCATTGGGTTAAAAAGAGAAATAAATGTGAGTTTTTTGTGCTACTTTTTTTTTTTATATTTATATAAATTTTTTTATTATTTCTCTTGCTTTTACGATATAAGAGGGATCCAAAGTGAGTTTCTGATTTTGTTAGAATTCAAGATAAAATATATTTTTTCAATACTTTAGTGAAAAAAAATTTGAAAAAAAGAGAAGAGAAGAAACACCAAAAAAAAATTTATTCGAGAATTTAGAAATGAAATTAATTTTTTTTTTTTTCACACTTGAATAAGAGCAAATTATGCGAGACAATAATTATCTTCTATATATTTATTTATTGCGATATAAAATAATTGATAATCGTCTGATTATCCAGTTGGTGCCTGTCAGAATATTTATTCTCTCACGCTTTCTCATGGTTTTGGGCTTTTTTGAGAAACTTACAATCTCGTCTCACTTTTTACTATTCAACTCGTCCTTTCATTAGGCCTCTGATCCACTATGATGCGGCTCACACATGAGAATGCGCAAATTCATGCGATCGTTACAAAATTACATTCACCTATTCTCTCATGTTATTGCAATTTCAAATACGAACAAAACTTTTGTGTACGTATATATATATATATAAGATCTAATGAGGCTAGACTAGATCTCTCTCGTTTGTGGGAAAGACGAATTCAATTGTATTTGTACAATTATACAATTTCTATTTATATATTGAAGATGAGTTGAGTGAAAATTCATGAAATATATTTCAATAATTGTATTTTTAATTGTTAATTTACCAAACTTATTTATTTATTTTTTTATTTTTTAAATTCCATTTAATAAATTATCAAAAATAATTATTTTCAAATTATACCGAAAATCGTGATTATTTTTAGGATTCAATTTCACCTGACGTTTAACCAGAAAAAAAAAAAAAGAAAAAATCTAAATATAAGGAATTTAAACGTGTGAATTATATCTAAACCATCACTATACCATCGGTTCCGATGACTTTGTCGAGGCAAATTGTTAATTAATACAGTAATTAATTTTGCAACGTAACGTATGCTCACGTAGAGAACGCCACAGCTGATTCTACATGAGTGAGGCTTGCAATGTTCACCTTCTCTATAAAATACACGTGTATATACATGTATATACATGTGTGTATAAGCAGGTTACGTACACGTACGACTACCGCAACTATTGAGGCCTCTTCCGATCACACTCAAAAATCCCACCGCATAATCTGCGCATATGTGTACCAAAACACTCACATCAACACATACACGTGCGCGTGCGAATGCATCGTATTCACAGTTTTCCACTTTATGGCATGAAATATTACAACTTTGTCAGTGTTTACATGTACCTCTAACGCCACCAAGCAAAAGCCGACATGTCAATATTATGAATTAATTAAAAAATTACCAGATTAAATAACGGAATAATAATAATAATGATAATAATGAATTAATGAAAAATATTTTGATCAAAGTAACTAAATTAAGATCGTGAAAAAGTGAAAAAAAAAAACAAAAAAAAAATCGAGGCATGGAGAAAATTATTTTTAAATTACAAAAGAGTTGAAGGTAACTTTGATTAAAAAAATTATTTTTAATATAACTAATGTGCAATTCACAAACGTAGTAACATTTCTAGTTGTTTAATTTCGATTTTGATTTCGATTTTTTTATGTCAGTTTTTAATTTTTTTTTTTTTTTTATCACTATTTTTTCGTTATTTTTTATTCATTTATTCATTCATTCATTCATTAATTAATTTATTATTTATATTACATTATTATTATTATCATTATTATTATTATTATTATTATTATGTTATTTTTTTGCGTACATCCTCAAAAACTCTATCCTCCATCATGCAATGCATGCGCGGACTAATTACAAATCCGGTTTCGTTGCTCATAGCTGGATATATATTTATAATATAAGTTAGTAACGAAAAACCGTGGTGTAGCTTTATTTGGTTACGCGAGGTGGAAATAGTAGCAGCAGGAACAGCAGTAGTAGCAACACCGAGAGAGTTTATAGTTTCCTCCAACGTAAATTATTCCAATTGGTGAGCGCGTTCACCATGAATAGTATATATATAAAGAAGAATATATGGAGGAGGAAAAGTAGCAACAACATCACTAGTCTAGCAAAAGAAAAAAAAATCCCAAACGAAATACCTAAACGAATAATAAATAAATAAATAAATAAATAAATAAATGAATAAATAAATGAATAAACAATTTATTTATGTATGTGATGTATGTATATCCACATAAAACATTTCCGGAATCTACTCAATTCACAATGTCTGACCTGTATTGTTTATATCTACTGCTCAGCCAACTGACATCAGTTGTAATCATCAAACAAATTATTTTTTTTTTTCACTCTTCTCTTTCCCAAATACTCAAATAACTCTCGCAACAATAAATGATGAAACAATACACACTGAAAACAAATCAAACAAACGAAAAAATAAACAAAAACTGAGAACAAAAAATAATAGTGATAAATGTGTTTGTGGTTGATTTTAATATTAATATACACTCTATTTTTGTTTTTTTTGTTGTTGTTTTTTTTTTTTCTTTTTATCATTCCCACAAATATACAGTAGTGAATCTGTCGATTTGTCAATACATAACGCGATTGCCCCTTTTTGTTTTTCCACGAATGCAAATGCTTAATGTACACATACAATTTCCACTTGTGTTTGGTCGTATCACCTTTTTTTTTTTTTTTTTTTTTTTCCGCTCCTATCTCAATCCATTTATTGTGGTTGTTTGTATACACTTATATATATGTATATGCGTATTTGCTTGTATGTTTGAATGTCCGTATAGATATATATGAATTTGACTTTTGGCAGATCGCCGGTAACCGATAAAATAATCGATAACAGAAATACACACGAGTTGTGATGTTGAGTCCAATGGTCTCTTAGGAGTTTGGCCTAATCTATTGTATCAAAGTGAAATGAAAGAATAAAAGAAAATAATCCATATACCCTATTTAATTACAAAAAAATAAAAAATAAATTATGTATAAAATATTGCAATTGTTTTTTTTTTTTTTTTTTTTTCAATACAATTTTTCTATGACTTTTAATAATTCAAAATAATATAATCACTCCCCTTGTGAAATAGATGAATTGTGTGACATAAAATTGCATACACGCCCACACCCACACACTTTTTTTTTCTCTCTTTTACTCTAAAAACACGTGCTTGAGATGGACAAATCTTGGAAGATGAAAGATTGATGGCGGTGCACGTGCTGTGGTTACCAAAATGGAACACATACACGTTATACGTTATCAAACGAGAAGAAAAGAGGAAGAAAACGAGTAAGAAAAAAAGGAAAAAAAAAAGAAAGAAGAAAGATTACTTGAGTATATATACTTTAATATACCGTTCGAATAATTTATTGACGCATTAAATAAAAGGGGAAGGATATGAAACATTAAACGAGAACTAACGAATAAAAATGTGATGAATTTTATTTACTTATATATCTAAACACTTTTTGTTTGTGTATTTCATGTTTTTTTCGAGAAGGCTATTTATTTCTATATCTGATAAATTGTGAATTTAAAAGTGGAATAAAGAATGATAAATAAATAAAAAATGACAGGTATAAAACGTTGTCGCAACAGGTTCAAGGTTGAACACGTTTGTTCCAATTCAATTCAACAAAAACCCAAGATTATTTTCAGTTGCATGCCGTATTGAATATAAATATACATGAGGGGATTGTACCGCATCTAACATATATATATTTGGAACTTGAGTCTTTATTGACATTGGTTAGAAATGGGAATGTTGAGGGTCAAAGTAAAAGTACACGATACAGTAAAAAATGAAAACGAGAAAGCGAGAAAGCATATCAAGTATCAAGATCACCTTGCAAAATTGCGCAATGTGACGCAGTGATGTCATCATGCTACTGTGGATTTTAATCCAGGTCGGATTTGATATATGACCATCTAGTATATTCTACTACGTCCTTGTCATTGATAAAAGCTCAAAGTTCAAATATAAAATCCTCGACAAATGTTTGTATACAAATTTGTACATATACAAACAATATCTACACCCAATATAAAAATTTCAATAACTAATGACTACTTAAATTTAATTATATTTGATGTAATTAGAATTTTCTCTGATTCAATAAAAAAAAATATATATATATATATATCTATCAAATAATAGATGAATGGATACAACTATTTTTTTTAATTTCCATTTTTTTTTGTTTTTTTTTTGTTTCTTAACAAATATATTCCCCCGTAATTTACTGATTTTTTTTTCCGCTCTCCTCTTCGATTCATGCGAGATTGAATTAACGACGAATGAGGCGTGATGAAATAAAGTCAGGGGATTAAATGTATCTATATATATAAAGGGTCGTAGAGATAGATAAAGAGAATGAGAAAGAAAAAAATAACAGCACTAATAGTCGAGGATGAGAGTGAAGAAGAATAAAAAATTGAAAAAAAAATCGAAGAAGAAGGAAGAGACCAAAGTCGAGCCAATTGATTCCTGAAGCAAACGACGCTCACCTCTACTTCAGGCTATTGTCGATGTCTCGGGCAATTAGTGGCTCCGTTTCCGGAGCTCGATTAATGAGCCACTCTTTCCCTCTCTCATCCACTTACCCCGCTCCTCATCTCAACTTCCTTTTCCCCTTGTCTTTGTCATTCCACTTTCAATCGTCCTCCTCTATTTACACTTCTTCTCCCTGTGCACCTGTCTCACTTCCTCCACTTCCAATCCCTAAAGCAGTTTCCTCTACAAGTTAGTTACACCACTCGTGCCAAATGCGATCCCACTTGACATTTATAAAGTGGCCGATGTCTTTGGTATCGCAGTGATGGGTAATGGTAAATCGTGTACGTTCCCTATACACACACTCTTATATAAACGAATTTTCTCCTAAATGTTCTTCATCGTTACTCATTTATCTATTTTTTTTTTTTTTTTTTGATTCCAAGTAAGTTTTTTTATTTATTTTATTTTATTAATCTCAAAAAAAAAAAAAAAAAAATATCGATCTCGTATTGGCGCCGATCGCTGCGTAATAAAATCAATATAATCTGAAAGAAATTTTATCAAATTTGGTCCAGCCGTTTTTTTTGTTTAAACATAAAAAAAAACTAAGAAGAAAAAGGGGATTTTGGGAATTTGTTCCAAATGCAATTGATACTGGATGACATCAGTTATTTCTGTAAATTTCTCATCAAATAATAATAAGTAATTCATGAAATTAACCCAGAAAGTTGTAAGAAAACAATAAATAATAAAAAATAATAATGAGAAATAATAATTGTGATGAATGCTACTTTCGTGGAATCCCACCTGGATCACGGCAAGTTTTATTTATTCATTAATTTTGTTTTATTTTATTATTATTATTTTTTTTTTTTTTCATCGTCTATTTTACCGTTTACTTGCCTAATCATATGCGTGGAGATGAGAGTACGTGACAATTACAACGCATAACAATAGTCAAATTTAATTCGGATCAAATCAATTGACGCTTGAGTATTCATTATTGAGAATGTGTTATCACACGTCGAATGTACATTTGAGGCAAACACGCACGTACACGCATTCCTCTATTGTCTCCTCCACGCGTATAGCGTCAGGAATCCATCAATTTCCAATGCTGCTAGATCAATTATGCATCTATTAAGTACATATATATACATTGAATTTCTATAATTACATTTACATATACAAAATATATAAACGATGAAAATTTTCATAATATCAATAATTCATACTCCAAAATTGTAATGAAATAATTACTTCAACTCAGTTACATTATTTTTTACGCTAAAAATTCTCATAATTGTTTGAATTTCTTTATTTATCCGAGGGAAAATAATCTACTAAAAAAATTAAATAAAAATAACGAGTTACCTCAGTTTTTTTTTTTTTTTTTTTTTCGTTGATATCCGATTTGTATACAAAATAGATAAATTTATATACACGTTGTGCCTCAAACTGTGCACAGTAACAACTGAATTTCGATTAGTCCATCACAATAAAAGAAAATAAATGAAATAAAGAATAAAAAGAATATATATATATATGAGGAGAAAAATCACGCTGGAATAATTGAACAAAAATAAAATCGATTAAATTTATGCGCACAACTGTCAATGAGATATAATTTGTGTATATCCCATCACTACCATTCAATCATTCACAACGTTATACCACACAAATTATTCGTTGCCGCGCACACTTTATCCACCTGTTGAATTCACGTAATCCAACTTTTATTTCATTTATATAAAATAGAATGTATATAAACAATAATTATAATATAATAATTACATAATAATACATCTATTTAACACATTTAATTTATTATTTTTTGTTTATATTTTGTGTGTATATTTTTTTTTCCTCTTCTCTCCCTCATGAATTATACATGTGCACACATTTGTGGTTTTCTACTTCCACCTTTTCTGCTCCCTCTTCTTCTTCTATCCATCTACGACACAAATGCACATTATTCATTTTTTCTTTTTCATCGCTGCGTAAATTTCAATGCGAAAATTACCTAAAAAAAGAAATAGGGGAATTAATAAAAATAAAATAAGGAGAAAAATAAAAACAGAGGAAGAAATTCACGATTGAAATAATGAAATGGGAATTTACAAAAATAAATAACAATGAAATTCACGTCGTAAATAATTCTATATAAATGAACAAAAAATATACATATATATGTGAATACAATAGGGTATAACAAGATAGTATGTCAGCTAAATGCAATACTAAACTACTCACATGTAAAATATATATATATATTTATCATTCTCACAGTCTATAAACGCATTTAGCTTCAGAGCATCGACGTAACGGCGAGCCGCAGAAACTTTAGAGTCACTCTGGGACTTCTCTTGTGTACGTAGATCGTTTATTACCCCAGGCATCTACCCTACGTCTATCCCCACTGCCTTACGCTCTCTTACTCTTTTCCCTTTACTCTCTACTAACTCTCTCTTGCTCATTTCCGTTCCATTTCCACTGTATACATACATATATAAATACGTATATAGATGTATTTACTTAGACTACTTGTGTATTCTCAAGCTTGCGGGATTGAAGTGCATCCTTGAGAAAACTTGACTACAATCTGTACGCCTGTTTCATTATTGTCCGTGTGATATGAATACTAGGGAGAAATATAATAGTCACCAATGATGTGAGAGAGGGTTAAACAAAAAGGAGAAAGGTCAGAGGAATTTTTAAAGGAGGGAAAGAGAGAGACAGAGATAGAATGACGTGTATGGTGACGTGCACGAGGGAAAGTTTCAGGGAAAAAAAAAAATACTAAAGAATAAAATGAATGGAACGAGCCCGAGCGGTAAACCTGCGATGAAATGAGATAGTATATCCACCGTGACAATGTTTATTTTATAACCACTGTGAATATTATACTATAAAAAAACGTGCATGACAAATAAAATAAAAGTTTGTATGAAGAGAAAAAAGAAAAAAAAAAAAAAGAAAAAAATAGATAGAAAAAAAATTTAGCAATGATAAAGGTGGCGTAGTCGGATACACACAGTTTATTATGAATGATTATCTTTTTTTTGTTCTTCACTACCACTATTTTTTTTTGTTCCTACAGATAAACTTATGACAATGATGTATACCGCCTGTGTATGGACTAATTTGGCGTTTGACTATGAGACTTTCAATGACACGAATTGAATTTTTATTCATTTTCAATATTCAAGAATCAAATTGTTATTATGATCATGATTTTTTGTTCTTTATAAATTCCGCTATGGAGATGACATTGCTGTGTATGCGACGATACACAATCCCTTGGAATGTGTACAGAGTTACATAATTGATATGAATTATCGATTATTGCATTCCATGAAATCCATGTACATAGGTATGGTCTGTACATGTGTGATATGTATATGTGTGGTACGTACATATGATTTGTGTAAATGGGTATGTATAGATAAGTATATGGAGTTTTGTTTGAGTCATATTGAAGTCAGTCGTGTTAATGAAGTAGAAATGAGAAAACTCTCGACAATATATTCACCATGGTAACCGTGAATTTTGTGAAATATTTATACAGAAACTAACTCGTATATTCATTTGCATTTTGATGCAACACACCCCGTTGCTGATTCATATTTAATCTACTATTCATATATATATATATATATATATATACAGATTCGAAATATTAAATATTACACACTTACACGGACAATTTTTAGTCTGCTCTATCACAAAAAAAAAAAAAAAAAAAAAAAATGATAATACAATATGAAAATATTAATGAAAAGAATTTATTAAATTTCCATCGATCGATTCAATTTTTTTTTTTTTTTTCCATCATAAATGATAAAAAGGTCAATGTTAGCAGAGAGAGTTGAAGAATAAAAGAGGGGAAGAAAAAAAAAAAGGAGGCATTTACCTGGGAATCCACAAAATGGAAGGTGTGAAAGGAATACGAAATTATATATAAATAAACTCGAATATTTTTTTTTTTTCCTTTTCCTCTTCTGTTTATTCTTTCCCTATTTATATCATCATTCTCTCCTTTTATTTATTTATTTATTTATTTTCTTTTTTTTTTTTTTTTCGTTTTTTTCTCCTCACTGTCATTTACAGTGACCAAAAACTCGAAAGGTAAAAGCACCAAACGAGCATTTTGGCCGAGTCCCGTATATTTTTTATCTCATCTAAAAGTCGAAAGGAATGAGACAAGTTGTGTCACTCTGTTTGTCACACCCTTCTTCACTCGTCGTCCACAATATATATATATATGTATGTGTGTCTTCAGTACTTAAATACGTGCGTCTGCATCTGTGTCTGTATTTGGTCGGGGATACAGGACATTTCCCGTCAGTTATCGTGGACGGAAAGTAAACGTCCGCTTCAATAAAACCAACGACAAACCACATAAGTCGGACGTCAACGATTATCCCCATGTCACCCAGTGAACTCACAACTCCCTTTTTTCTCTATCCTTTTCCATCGTATATTCTCAAAAATATATCCATATAATATATATATTTACATGCCGAAATATCCTGATAAAATCGACCATCAATATGTCATATTCACTTTTCAAACTTCTCGTAAAACTTTTGTTTTTCCCTCAAGTGCCACGAATTGAATTTGGTTGAATTTTCCAGTGATATCGATTTACTTCGTACCGCATCACTCACAGAGACCCATCCGCCACTCGTCTTTCCATTTCTCGTCTGCCTCTGTGTATCTATCTACTCTCATTTCGACGATACTCGAACCATTCGTCCTCTTCATCCCTTCCTACAACTACAATCCATCTTCACTTATATATGTATATATGTATATAAATACGTATATCTCATCAACGTGAACGAACCATTTGACGAAACTGCGGCTTTCCACTTTAACTGCCAGTCCCTCATATTAATTCAATTTATCCAATATAAAATAAGATGAGAAAAAAAAAATAAAGGAAAAAAAAATTAAAACCCACAATTAATCGAAATTTTCATCATTAATTAAAATAAATTATAATACAATCAAAATTATCATTTATCTTATTATTCGTATATTTAAATAATTTTAACTTATATTGTAGAACAATATTTTTCAATAAATAATATATATCATTTTACTCATTGATATTTCAGATTTATTTTATGAAAAATTTATCACAACGAATATTTTATTTTATTGAAAAGAGAGGAATAAAAAATTTCTTTCTCTATTTGATGCCAACAAAATACAATTGGGAATTTAAATGACATATATCATCACTGTTGCAAAATATTTTTATCTCAACATTTCTGTTAACATATCAAATGGTATAGAAAAGAAACAAAAAAGAAACAAAAATATAATAATTTTATTTGACACGTTATATTGATTGATGTGACAATAAAATATGAAATAAGATAAGAAATTTATATTTTATACTTCTTCTAAACTCAACTGGCTTGAAAATAAATATTCTTACTTTACTCTCACACATGTGGACAACTGTTATAAAAAGAGCCATGACAATGTTTTCACACACAGGAATACATGCGTACACGAATATATCCGCACACACGGAAAAATTCACGAATGATTCGAAGCTATAAAGATAAGTAGAGATGTATACTACTAGATATGTGTAGAAATTGCACTTGCAATTTTATCTAGCATCCACCTAAAGTGTAGCCGAACAACATTCGTTGGAATGGAGTAATAAAGTCGATAGAAGAAACTTGCGAGTTTAGATGGCCACTCGGGAAAAGAGAGAACGTGAAAAAAAAAGCGCGGAAGAAAAAATAAGAAAAATAAGGAAAACAAAAAAAAAGGTAGAAAAGTAAAGAAGAGGATAAAACAAAATAAGATGATCAAAGAGTGAGATAAGACGCATTGAAAAAAGTGAATAAAGATTTCAAATTTGTATATATGCGTTTATATATACATGCGACGTCAAATAAAGAGAATGGCACAAATGTGCGTCATGAGACGAATAAAAAAATAAAAAAATAAAAAAAGACAAAGAAAAGTGTGAATATATCGAGTACAAAGAGTTAATGATAGAAAGTGGAATTTTGTGACATAACACAAGTGATTGTGCTCGATTTGTAAATACCGCAGGGGATGAGGAGAGAAAGGGAGGGGGGGAGGGGGTTATAATAATAATAATGGATAAAGAAAGAAGTGAGGAAAAAAATAGAGAAAATTGTAAGCGACAATCGAAATTCTGCCAAGTCGCTTTTTTCTTTTACACAGCTAATGAAAATGCCAATCGTCAAAAATTCGTATATATATCAATATATATATATTTTTTCTTTTTTATTTTCGTATTCATTTTTTTATTTTGATACTCAAGATATTTTCTACCATTTATATTGATCTCATTTGTCCTCTTACACAATTTATAATTTTTTTTTTTTATTTCATTTATGATCATTGTTATTTTTCATCTTTTTTTTTCTCATTTTTACGAAGGAGTAGAAGAGAATTTATAATACGAGCAAAATCTGAAAAGTTCGAAAAAAATTCACGACTATACTACATAGACGTGAGTTGATTTACTGATGTGAACTGTGAAATTCTTTGGTAAATATCTCATTCTTGAAAGTGGTGTTTCACAATATGAAATAGTTTTGAATAGGAAATAAATATATAAATAAAAAAATAATAAGTATGTCAAGAAATAAAAAAAAAATATATATATATATTTATCACGTAAATCAAAATATTTATCTAGATTATATATAAATCTCTATTGTTATTATTTCTATTATTGAGATTATTATTTTTTGCCATCTTCTACACGTAGAAAATAAATGTGAAAATGAAAAAATACAAGGTCACGTCAAGAATAAGGATGAAAATTTATCAAAATTTTCATGTGACAAAAAAAAAAAAGAAAAAAAAATTTATTTATCTTCACTCACTGAGAATCCCCTCGAAATAAACAAAAAAAGTGAAACAAAAAAAATAAAAATAAATCAACTGTATATCTTCTAATTTCATCTACCGACGGAAAAAAATAAAAAATGAAAAATTATAGCGTTGAAATAAAACAACAATATAATATAATAAATATAAATAAATGAATAATTTGTTTTTTAATCTTTCATTTACACTTATACACTGTCAATTTTTTTTATGATATTATTCTGAAATAAAATTTTTCGCGTGTAATACCATTATCACACTCCTTACTACAGAGATTACATTGCAAAACACAATGTGTACAGTCAAATGTTGAAACAAGATTCAACGTATTATGTAAAGTTAAATCAGATGAGGAAGTGAGAGAAGGTGGAAGAGCATTTTACTACGATGCTTCCGGACGTGTCGCGTAAGACACGGAGCTCGAACAATTCTATACTCTTCACTACTACTCATACACATAAGCATAGCACATCCTGAATAATGACAACACACTACTACGAAACACCGTCGAATCTGTAAGATAACTCTATGTAACACTAATCCAACCGTTATTTCGACAGTAGAATATAGAAGACAAGAGAATGCAATATCAACAAGGAGCGAGAGAATTGTAATTCATAAGTAAAGCGACATAGTGTACGAAAGACATACGAAAGGGAGGCAGAGGAGAGGGTCATAAAAAAAACAGAAAACCACATCAAAAATCCTCCTGATAAAATCACCAGCTGTAATGTTTAACGAAAATCATGTTTATACGTAATTATATCAATATAATGTATTGAGATCTGAAAAAAAAAGAAAAAAAAAGAAAAAAAAAAAATCCCGCAGAATATCAAATTCTGATCATTCGCGTGACGTAGGGATACTCGTTTTTTTGAATTTATTATATATATTTTTTTCTCTCTATTGTGATGACTACTATAACCTCCAAGAATGTTATATGAATTTTTATCACTATTAAATTATATAACTTGTACTTTGTACATATATGGAGTGGGTATATATGTAAAGATTTAGTAAAATTATGGGATGTAGACGACGGTATACTAGGTGCTAATTAGTGCGGAAAACTGCCGGCGAAGTAAACCGCGGGTGAAGGTAAAGGGAGAAAGAGAAATTATGTAATTGCAAGTTTTCAAAAAAGAGAAAAAAAGTAACAACGAGCGGAAGAGTAGAAAGAAAATAAGAATGAGAGAGAATGGAACAAAATTTTTTTATTTATTTAATTTTTGAATCTCTCCCCCCCCCCCCCCCCCCCTCTCTCTCTCTTTCTTTTGGTAATTAGTCAACTTTAATTTTTTTGTTTTTTTTTTCATCTCCAAGTTAGTTTTCCTTTACCTAAATTACACTAATACTACTGATATGATAGATATAAATAGAGCGACGTGAAATCGATATGACCCATCATGAAGAAACGAAAATGTTTCAAGAATTTCATGATGATAAAAAATATTTGTAGACTAAAAATTATCAAGCTAGTTTTCTAATTTCAATTTATCTATTATTTGCTCAAACATTCATTTAAAGTTCTATCACAGTTAGTTTTTTTTTTTTTTTTTCTTTTTTTTTTTCTCTTGATACATTTATGCTATTGTGGAACTTGCAAAAAAGGAAAAAAATTTCCATTTAAATGAATATATAATAAATTATGAAAAAACAAAAGAATATATATATTATATAAATATTATGAAGTCACGTAAATATATGAATAAATAAAGGATTCTGTGATCAAGGATTCTGCTGAAATTACACACGTTACATATACGTGTTGTACAATCTTTACCTATTATACATTGTCACATGCATGACGATAATGCTCCACTAGCTAGGCCATGTACGTGATAATATAACGCATTCGTAATTCGAACAACTCCGAAAAAAGTAAATATACACATATATATACATATATAGCTAATGGTACAGTAGAAAAAAAATGACAGGAAAAAAAAAAAAATAAATAAATAAAGATTGAAGAAAGGGAAAAACATTGGAAAAATACAAAGAGTTATTATCTGTTTTTCTCTGTATACTCTTATATATATTTTTTTCTCTTTCTTCTCTTAACGATATTGTTTTTTGTCATTCTTCTTCTTCTTCTTCTTCTACTCTTCTTTCTCTCTCTCTCTCTCTCGATTTTCCTTTACCTTTTGCCTTTGGCTATTTTTTCACTGATACATCAGTCCATTTTCTCATTCACTCTTTCACTCGCTCACTCATTTTCTATATATATATTTGTGTATATGGTCTCCCTGTGAACGTGCTTAGAAAAGAAAGAGCGATGAGCCTTCAAAATAAACAGTGAGACCTCGTAAATCGCCTGAAAACGAAGATTGCACTCAATTTTATTTTCTTTTCTTCACTATATACATTTATATCTATTTATATTTATGTTTTTGTCTCCAGTCTTTATCTATATCCGCAGTGTATCTTTAATTTTTTTCGTTTTCTTTACATTATTTTATTTTATTATTATTATTTTTTTTTTTTTCACTTTATTTTCTTTTTTCTCTTCTCCTCGCCTTTTTCATTTATATTTTTATAACGAATCCGTTGGCGAGTTAGTTAACAGACCGCGACGAGAAGAGGATAAATCCCTTTGTTACTGTGCCAATCATATAAATGTATGTGTGTGTATATATACATATGTGTATACCAGAACTTCATACATATATATATATATATAAATGCACATGGAAGTAGTAAATATACTCAAAATTCAAGTCTCGCGTGCGCTGAGTGAGCTAAATAAAATTATGTAATAAAGATAAAATGAAAAAGAGGAAAAAAATAATAAAAACAAAAAATTTTTTATATTGTTTTTTTTTTCACGTACAATTTAATACCTTTCACGATTATACATATGTATATGTATATGGACGTCCATTGGTTTTTGGATGGTGTATGTTTCGTGACCCTATACTATCCATTATCAATAGTGATTTTGTTGGAGTGATATAGCACGAGAGACGATAATAAATTAAATTGACTCCCACATATATATGTATAGATATATATAACTCCGAATTTTCACAGCAAAACAAATTGAACTAATAACGTATGAATTTTATAACATATAGGTATAAACATTAATGTATATATACATTTTTTTTTTGTGTAAAGAGAAAGAAGTGGAAAAAAGGAAGGAAAAATAATTAAAGTCCTTTGGTGTCTTCTTTCCTTCTTTCTGGATAAAGTATCGAGAAAGTAGATTTTTCTCATACCAATGTAGTTTGTCTCGCCGCAAAGTTAATTCGATCAGGTACACAGGGAAACTTTACTGCTCTCAATATTAACGTGTTCGTTCTTCGACAAAAGCACAAGAGAAAGACATAGTTGATAGGAGATGAGAAGGAAATGAAATGATAGTATTGTGAGAGGTAAAAGAACTAAAGAGTTAACTCTATTTAGGTGAAAAGTAAATAGACAAGAGTATATCAAATATATATTTATATACTCATATAAGTAATTCAACGAGTGATGATATTGAAGTTTTCCAAAATGAAACATATTGCAACCACGAGAAAAATATTAACAGATGAAAAAAAAAAAAAAAAAAAAAAAAAAAAAAAACAAAACAAAAGGTCCGAGTACTTTGTTAGGATTAATCAATCACGTAATATTATTTATATCTATATGAGTATATTTATATAATCATTAACATACAACATGCGGATTTATACCGATCACCCCTCAATAATTTATCTCTCATTCTCATTTTTATTTTTTACCAATTTCCTATCATTATTATTACTCTGGAGAAAAACAATAAGATAAAATCAAAGGGATAACAAAAAATAATTTCTGTACGATTATAATTGAATTTTTTTTTAATAATCTTTTGATTATTCTGTTACGCATTTTTTCTCTTTTTTTTTTTTTTTTTTTTTTTTTGTTTCTTATTCGGAACTTCAAGTCGTTTACTTGTCAGTGAGTATTCATTAGACATGTCTAAAATGGATATTCACTAACACGATTATTGATTTTTACCATTGAGTTAAATTTAACTTTATGTGATATATATATCATATTATTTATTCAAAGGGTCTCGATAACCATTTACATCGCGTTTATGATATAATTACATATAATTTTATAATTTTATGATAAAAAAAAAAAAGATCTAATTTGTGAATCATACAAAAATAATTTAATTATTTCGCGAACTTCGAAATGAAATTAATAATTTTTTTTTGTTTTTTTTTTTTTTTGTTTTTTCCTCTTTATCAAAATAACATTTATCCATCAACGAGCACACAAAGTAATCAAATAATTATGAATAATTTATTTTCATAAATTGGAAATAATAATCGTATAATTACATTCTATAATAAATACATACTTTGAAAATTATTAAGGTGATTTATGTCTGTTAATGAATGACGTGGTGGTCTAGATGTATATATTACTGTTCGTGAAATCGTACGTGAACGCAATATGCCAAACGCGAAATAATATACGGAAGAAAGGGCGTTAGTCATTGCACAGAAGTTACATGATCGATCGCGTGTCCCGTTTGCCGCACGGGTATGCATTAAGGGGTGAATAATAAGGGAACGAAAGAGAACAGTAGATATAGAAAACGAACAAGAATTATATATTATAAGAGATGGAAAGAGTAGCATGCATTTGCCTGTTTGCTGGGCGAATACGTCTTTACTTAACCAAACCGACATGTCTTTATCCTTTCCTCCTTTTATTTCTCCTCTTTTTGCCCTCATCGATCAGAATTTTAGACTTTTCAATTCTTCAACATACTCTTTCTGTCTCATCGATCGTAATGCAGTAACGAAAAAAGAGAGAGCGAAAAGAGATGGAAGAAAGAGAAATGAGGGAAATAAAATCGAAATGCCAAATAAAATTTTTATTTGATAGAAAAAAAAAAAAAAAAAAAAAAAAAGAAGAGAAAAAAGTGGATGCAATGAATATAAAATTGAATATATTTGTCTTTTTTTCTTTATTTTGTTTAATAATGTCAGTGAAGAGTTTCGAAGATGTAGAAATTGTTTGTTACAATTGTACTTTACCAGTCAAGTTTGAGTTGTAAAGTGATGAAAATACATACATCAGTTCATGTATATATATAAATATATAGTATTGTTCCTATGTGTTTGACTAAAAAAGTTCTGTTACCCGCATTCAATTTTGGTTTTCTGTGTTTTATTTACACAGTGGAAAAATCCTCAACCAACTTTTATCACACTCATATCCACTATATATTTCAAATAGTGGACAATGTATGTCTATGTATATAAATATATAGCTATTGACAATTTTTCGAAATAAAACTTCTGCTGTGTTGTCTGACAACATGCGGAATTTTTCACTGTAAATTTCAATGTCTCACGATTTTATTCGTTGAAAAAAATTCATTCAAATATATATATATATATATAATTTTTTATTCACATTCACAATTGTGATCATTAAAATATTCTTGATATCATCAATTTATTATTTAGTTGAATACCCAAGAATAATTCTGGTTTCGATGGATGTGAAAAAAAACGTGGAAGAAAATATTAAATAAAATGTAGAGAAATAAATACACGCGGTACATACGTGCTTGACAAATATTTATGTATAAATGAAAGCAACCCAAATCATCCAAGCATTTTTATACGTCAGATGAGGGAAAAAACATCAAGAAGAGAATCTTGAGTACTGAGTCAAACTGTCCTAAAGCGATCTCGTTACGACGATATACACCTGAACAAGAACTAGGTCATATAGAAATATACATGTGTTCTAATGTTGTTTGAAGTTTACGAGTCTTTTGTGTACAATTTAACGTCAATGCAAGTGAAGAAGAAGAAAAGAGACGGAACGGAAGAGTGAAAAATAAATAAATGATATCAACTGACGATACTTGCGGTGAATTTTATATGCTCCGCAATAATAATCCCTCGTATTCAAATATTTTCTTTTACATTTCTTACATTTATTTTTCCGATAACTTCATGTATTCTTCACATACACAACTCATCGTTACTATATTTAATTATTAATTCTCATCAATTTATTTTTCTTCATATCAACATTTTTCTGTTTTTTTTTATGATCTTTTTTTTTTCTTCTGTCATCTTATTTTCCTATACGAATAAAAGAAAATATTCAACAAACACTTACCACTTCTGCCAGTGGGTGTTGGTGCAGACGGTGCTCTGCTTGTTGGCTCCGGTATTGGATAAATAGGATCACAGCACTCGCGCTCGGGAAATTCACTTGCACTCACGGTATACGTTGCCATAAGCATGAACAATATTAAATAATATAACATGAAATTGCGCAAAAGTTGAGCGCATTGTGCCGTAATTACAATGACACGTGACATGGTTTACAGTCTAATTTATTATGGCTCACTCATTATACACACAAATTTTATTCAACAAATTAGTATTTCATATTTATATTTATCTCGTC
The DNA here is from genome assembly GCA_963920625.1 of Dinocampus coccinellae. Lineage (NCBI taxonomy): Eukaryota > Metazoa > Arthropoda > Insecta > Hymenoptera > Braconidae > Dinocampus > Dinocampus coccinellae. The sequence goes on along the minus strand of OY987188.1, from coordinate 3,085,174 downwards.
ACTATTTGATAGTTATTTTTATCAACACTATTATTTATTTTCATCACTATTATTCTCAGCGTATGCATTATATGTCAATTATAATTTAATTATTTATGAATATTTGTCGATTTTTAAATAAAAATTGAAATTGAGAAAAAAAAAAAAACCGACGAATTACTTTTCATATTATATTTATTATTTTTTTTTTTTCCTTTTCTCTACTGTTGTTATTTTATTTATTTATTTATTATAATCATTTTTTTTCCCTATATTTTCCAGCAGATGAAACACATGCGAAATAAAGCGAAGGTGAAAACACTTTTGTAAAACAACACGAGGATATTTGTAGTAGTATATACATTACGCGCACGTGGAGATAAATAAAGAGAAAAAAAGAATGTAATTGAGAGTGAAAATTAACCACACCCGGGGTGGCATAAGAAATTGTGATGATATGAAAGGGGGAAAAAAGAAAACAATGAAAAAAAAGATATGTGAAACAGTACAATAAACTCCTTTGCCAATCACTAACACGATTGTGAGAGAGATTATAAACACTTGGGTCGTTCAATGTTATTTGTGTTTATGTATATAAGTGCGAGAAAAACCAAGGGGAGGGATTTCAAAAAAATACAGAATTAAATTACGTACGTATGGATATGAATTTATTTTGGAAGACGTTGTGTGGATAAATAATCACGGCTAAGAACACGTGGAGATATAAAATATAAATAGTAAGGCTGTGAAATTATCAGGAGTGAGAAAGAATGAGAAAGGATAAGAAATATAAGGGAGGGAAAAGAAAAAAGAGAGGAATGAAAGGAGAGAGTGGTGCTTGTCCGTGCCAGTCGACGAATTGTCCACAAATGCGGCTATTGTACTTATATCTGTCGAGTTTACTGAAGCACTTTCGAATTTTATTATTACACACCGTTAGACACGTATACAAATTATATAATTGAATTCCATCAATTGTATATAAATGTGTACATCCAACAATATCCTTTTATACACATATTTAACAATAAAAAAAAATTAATTATATAAAAAAAAAATATTTATTTCAACGAACACAAATGTAATATAATTTTTTCCTTCATTATCATCTTTGTTATTTTACATAATTATATATATAGAAATATATATATAAATAATATATTTTTTGTAAATCACAATTAATAGTGGTGATTGAAATAAATGAAAAATTTCATTAATTTTTTTTTTTTTTTCTTTTTCCTCGTTTTCATATACTCTATGTATAAATATTATATCACTCGTTGATCACAATGCGCAATATACGAAATAAAACTGTTGCTAGAAAAAAAAAAAAATTTTTTTTTGCTCTACTCTGACATAACACAAACAATAACTTTTCTCACGCTAAAATAAACATACGAACATGCATACACGTACATATCTAAAATTATATTGAAATATATACACATAAATTAATATATGCACACACCCACATATATATATATATTATAAATGCGTACAGAATCACGCGCGAAATATTTGAATGAAATCCCAGAGTGAAACGCCAGAGTATAAATTGTCTCTGGCGCGCGCGTTACGGCGTCCGGACGCCCAATGACGGTTGTCGAATCAGACCAGTTTACCGTCATGCAGAGAATAGAGCGTGGTCCCACACACTCATCGTTCAACTTTTCTCCCTTACCTATATATATATATATATATATATACCCTTACATTAACCTACCCCTCCCACATTCCCTTATCAGCGTTGTACCCTCTCTGGTGCCACGCACATGCTCATGACCGTTTGTATGACGACTCGTCTCACTCGCTCTTACACTCAGTAGAACGGAGACTCATCGGCCGTCGGCCGCAAAGCCCATTCTCCGCGCGCATAACCAACGAAAGCTCACGAGTGTGGCCGAGTTATACCGATGATTCGCGCTTCCCAAACTCTCTCCCTCTACTATTTCCTCAACCTCTTCAGTACCACCACCATCACCCGTCTCTTCCTCTCACTCTTTCTCCCCCATTTCCTTGCCGTATTCGCAATAGACGCGCGCGCACAGGAGTTTGTGTTCCTGACCTCGTTCTACAGTTTGTTAGGGTCGGCGACAGGACTGCCCGGAAAGGCCTTGTCGTCTCATCCCCCTCGTGCTCTCTTCATTTACCCTCCTTTCCCTTCTCTCTACAGTCACCTCCTGACCGTCTATCCCTCCTCTACTATATAGTATACTATAGAGTAACTGTACTCACCCCTTTCACATCTAGATTCACTCTACCAGGTGATTCCCATGGGACAAGTCCACCTCTGCTTTATGCCTGTTATATCCTTTCATTCCATAAATAAATAAGTATGATTCAACTGAATTATTTAAATTATTATCGATATATTGTGATAATAATTGTATGAATAATTTATAAGTATTGAAGACGGTTACAAAGGATATTTACAAAAGATATTTACAACTATAAATTAAATGATTAAATTTAAAGATAAATAATGTGTTTGGGGAGTTGAAATATAATAAAATTGAATTATATATTTCTATCTTAATCATTATTTATTTGTATTTAAATTTAAAAAATAATTAATAATGTTATAAGAAATTTTTTATTTCATGTCAATTTTTTATTGATATAAACCATTAGATACGTATTGTTCGTTTTTAACTATGAATAAATTTATTCAAATTATTTTAGCAATCGTATAAAATTGAATATTTATACTGTGCAATGTATATATGTGAATATATATATATTTTTTCATACTATAGATTATCCAGACATCTATGAATGGTTCATGTATGTACAAGTAGACGGGTGGGACAATTGTAGAGAACTTGATAAACAAAAAAATAAAGACTGCACACGTTTATCCTGTCTCGGTTTTGCTCCATCTGTATATACATACGTATATACATGAAGAACACGAAGAAGAAGGATTACTTGAGTGTGTGAGATATAAAGAGGAAAAAAAAAAGAAGTTTATACAGTGACACCTGCGGTATCACAACCCCCAACGGATGGAACATTGGACACATTCGTCCTCAACTTTTTCTCTACAAATAAAAATGTGTATATATCTCTTATTCACGTTATATATCTATATACTTTAACATGACTGTCGTATGAAATAGAGACTGGTCAATGTGTATACATTAAGTGTCAAGGCAAAAAAGAAAGCCAGAACACTTGATCCTTATTTTATTTTATTTTTTTTTTCCTTTTTCTACTTTTTCTTGATTACAAAAATAGATATATCGCTCATGTACTTTTTTATTCTGATTATTATTTTTTTTCATTATTTCTTTCCTTTTTATTTAATTATTTTATGAATTTTTCTATTCATTATTTTATGGTAAATTGATAAATATAAAAAAATTTTATGTTTAAAACGGATTCTTGTGTCTCTGTATCGATTCACATTGAAATTCCAAAAGTGTCTTGAATTCTAGTGTATATATTGTATGTATTATATATTCACATAGGTGTTTATATATATATATATATATATAGTGTGTGTGTGTGTGTGTGTGTGTAGATGTAGGGAAATGAGTTGTGTATAGGTATACACGTATACATCTAACGTGAAGCTCAAACGATGTTGTACAGAGCCTTTCCATATACCTCCCATTCTACACGTCTTCTACCTAAAAGTCACGATCCTCACGTTGCCACTGAGGTCATGGAATACAGTGACGGACTGAATACACACGTATAATGCATACCTGCATAATGACTTCGGTTCAAGCACTCCTTATATAAATACGTATTCATCATCAACTATGAACAAAAAAGAAAAACAAAAAAAAAAAAAAACAAAAAATTTCCTTCATTACTTTTATTTGTCAAAACTCTACGTTACAAATCGCATTTATTAATCATGTAAAACTACGACTGAAATAAAAAGAATTGAAAAAAATCAGTAGTAAAGAAGAAAAAAAAAAAAACAATATTTACTTTATATAGGTTTGAATAAGAAAATGTTTTCAAATTTTTCATTGCTCATTGTACTTGCTACATTTTTTTTTTTTTCTACTTTCTTTTTTCTTCTTCATTTTTACACCGCAACCGTGATCTGCACCCCAAACGCAAAACTTTTTTATTGCATATATTATTATTATTATTAAGATTATTATTATTATTATTATTAATATTGTTATGGTTATGATAACAATAAAGTTTCATGCAGAATGTCATATCTCAACCCGTCGCATCATCATAACAATGTCATGAGAACTTAACCTATACGCGCAAATCCCCCTTACCAAGGACTTTACTTTTCCCTCATGTAATAATGACTTTATATTTTACCTCCACCTCCTCCCTATTCCCGGACCCATCATAACCATTTATGATATGCAAGTAAACTCAATGAATTTTTTAGCGAGTTAAATTTTCACGCATGTGCATTGAAAAGAAAAAAAAAAAACAACAACAATTTATATATTTAATAACATAAGAAAATAATTTATACGTACGGTTTGTTTGTTAATTGTATGTGACCTCTGACAATGAATTTTACACACAATTTACAATTGTTCCACGTAATTTATATCTCGTGTATTAGTATTGTTATTAATAATTTATTTCTCTCTTTTTTTTTTTCTGGTTTATATTCGGTGTTGTGTTTATTTTAGTTATACACAACGACATAATTTATATTGTGGTGCTGAAAACTTTTATATATTGACAAGGTCAGATGAAATATAATCTATGTCGCAATTGAATTTTCTGCCTGAATGTCTAAGTGAAATTGATTATAACTTCCTATTTCTTATTTTTTTTTTTTTTCTTCATTTTAAATATCTAAAAAAAAATGTATAGTTGTAATATTTAATTATATACATAGAGGTGACATAATTGAATAATAATAATTGAATATGTAAATTTTTTTTGCATCATAATTTTTGCGATACTTCGTATGAATGATAATGTGCGTGTGAAAAAAAAAAAAAGGAAATGAGTTTGTGGAAAATAAATAAAAAATATATATATACATAATGAGTTGGAAATTGTGACTACGTGTAGAACATTCGTGACGATAATTGGTAGTATAAAACGATAAGAATTGTAACCACTTTTGTGTCGGTAGATGAGTATAAAGAGTCACAAATGACTCGATTTCCAGATCGTTTAGGCGCCTGATCACCCACGACACCGTAATAAGTATATACTTGTACTGAAACTTACTACGAATAACCAGAAGCACTCGAGCGTACACGGGTAGTCGTCAAGTAGTAGTCGTAACCCTTTTGGGTCAGACGTTGCCGTATTGCTAATGTTGTACTGATAATATTAAATGCGAGAAATATAATCGTTATATTTTTATAATGTAAAATTGAAAATATGTATTTAAATGAAAATATTTACGTGATGTGAATAATATCCTGGAATATTATGGAATGGTAAGAAATAAAATGACACAATATTTTTATAATTAAAACATATTAATAATATGCAAATATAAATGGTTTTACAGATTGATTTCTACGAAATAAATGTTATAATACGAGAATGGCCATGTTTTTTTGTTTTATTTGTTTTTCTTTACGATCTCTCTGTGTAAACAAGTGGGCAAACATGCATTCCAAGTCACTTCTACATTCATTCACTGAACGAGACATTTATCATATTTTTTTTTTTTTTTATGTTTCACGAAATATTCTGTCCCTGATTTTTATTATAAATCTCTTTTCATTCACTTTTTTTTATTCATTGTAAAAATTTGTATTTTTAAATTTTTTAGATTGTTTAATGAATGGGCGTGCATTAAAATTCATTACAAAGCACCGTTCGACAGTTCAATAATTCAATTAATTTTTGTTCCAAAAAAAAATATATATATATATATATGTATAGATATATATTATAAAAAAAAATAATGAGCTCTCATACACTCTGTAATAAGTGTTTCAGAGCGAATGTGGATGGCAAAGCGGAAATCACGAGTGTTGCATTTTTTTACTTAATGATTTTTTTTTTCTGTTATAATTTTTTTTCGTTTGTTTTTTATAATTAGATAGTAAAGAAATTTTATTCGAATTATACAGGCAATGATTATCAAATATGGGGCCTAAAGCTCAGGACCATACGTGTTAATACTGTACTTTCGATCGGAAAATCTATTTATATATTTAGTTTTTTTTTTTTTTGTATTATTTTATTTTATTTATTATTATTATTATTTTTTTCCTGTATCATGTTATTTATTTACTTAATTATATTTATTTATTCATGTATTTATTTACGATGTTTATTTTCATTATGTATTTGCTTATTCACTTGTAATCATTTTTTTTTGTTTTTATTCAATTCAATTGTTCATATTGGTTTTTTATTATTTTTATTAATAATTTTTTTTTTCCATTTTTTCTCTGCCCTGTCTCATTCACGATAATCGTGTAAATGCACATTTTCATCTCGTCGAACGGTGTTAATATGCCACCATTTTATTATTCATTATTTTTTCTTCTTCCTCTAATTTTCTGTTATTATTTTCTTTCGCTCATCACATTCACCCCTCTCATCTACCGTATTAAACCCCGTCCTTTTCTTCCATTTTACTTCATCGTCGGAAAACAATTCATCAAGACGCCCACTCAAAGCGTCCCAAAAAATTCTTTTTTATTCAATTTTACGTACTACAAAGATCGCACGTATCGATAAATAAATGTACGTGGTTATATGTGCAAAGATACTGGCACCTAACACGTTAGCACTTATGTATCCATACGTACATCACATTATATAATTTTTTTTCTTTTTCAATACTTATGACCATAATATAGTAATATATATTTTACATGCATAAACAAAAGTTTTATCACAGTGGGACAGCGTACATTGTTCTTTATTTTTTTATTATTATTATAATTTTTTTTTTGTGTATTAATATTACCACAATAATTTTGTCAATATTTTCACACTTTTCTTACTATCGCATTTTTTTTTTTTTTTTTTTTTTTTTTTGTTATATATTTATGTATTCTTTACTTTCCATGCAATATTTTTTATTTGCCATTCTATTACAATCTCTCGCACTTGTTTTTACGCACTTTTCTCACTCCCGCCATTGTCTTTTTGACTTGATTATCATTTCTTTATTATTTTTTTCTCGTGATTAGCCCTGCAGCATTAAAAGTAATTTTTATTACATTTGCCAACTTCAGCATTCAAATATCGACAGTCTTCCATGGCCAGTATATATTTTCTTTTTATCTCTTTTATTTCTTAATTCATTTCTATTTATTTGTTTTTATTTTTCAATTATTATTTTAATCATCTTTATATATCTGTTAATCGAGATCAGTTTGTTCTTCCGGTAAATGAATCTTAAAAAAAAGGAAAAATAACAAATCGAAACGCACATTCAATACATACATATACTCATTTACACACACACACACACACACACCCATAATATATTTGCAAAATATTGAGTGTTGCTTTTGCTTATTTAATAATTTTATTTCTATTTGATGCACACATTCACTCAGAACAAACACGCATGTATACATAATTGTTCAATAGTCTACATGCTGGAAGGTTTACAGATTATCGGCATGCATGCATAATAAACTCAGATTGGACAGTAATTATCACGTGCATGTGAACACAATTGATTGCGCATCAATCATTAATTTCCATAATATTAACTGTCATCAGCAAATTATATTGAACAATGGAAATTAAATTGGTGTTCGATTTTTTTATTTTATGTTAAAAAATTATTTTTAATTATTTTCTTTCTTTTTTTTTAAGTTAATTATTTCAAAGTCATCTTTTATAAATATTGCGCAATCAATTGGCATTCAATTAATTAATTCAATATTTCACAATTGATACGTACGAATGAAGTGGTATGTGACTCTACTAAGATTATTTTTTTCTTGTTATTATCTAACGTCATTTAATTACAATATTGATAAATATAACGTACTATTTTTTTTTTCTTAAAAAAAAACGACCCATTTGATTATTAGTGTTCATATGCAATATTTTATTTTTTTGCGCATGTATTTTTTTTTGCTGCAAGGCTCACACAACCCCTTGATTTTTCTTCTCTTTCTTTCATTCGTACAATCCTATCAGCTGTTTTGTTTTATTCATTAGTTTATCTCTAGTTTTTTTTTTTTTTTGTTTTCTTTATTGTTCACAAAAATTATCTTCACTTATCGCGATACGTACACTCATATTCATCATTTATAATCATTTATTTTTTCGATTTGACAATACACTGTCTTTCATTCCATCGCACAAAAACTCGATTCAATTTATTTTTATCATTTTTTTGTTCTTAATTCTTTGATCACTCGATAAATTTTTTTCGCTTGTTCTCCTATTCATTTTCACCGCTATTTTTCATATCAATCGTAAAATTTTCATTATTTATTATTTATTGAATTATATTGTTAATTTATTTGAAAAAAAAAAAAAAAAAAAAAAATTGTCACGGTTTTTTTTTTGCATTATTCCATTATTTTTTGCTCTTTCATCACGCGATTTCAGTTCTCTCAACCGGTATTATTACACAAACCGGTAATTTTTATTTATTCAAACGCTATCCCTCCACCTTTTCCTCCTTTGACTTGTAAAAAAGCTAAGGCAACATTATTCTTTCTCCCATCGAAAGACATTAAAGTATGTTCACATGATGACAAGATCCGAATTCACGCTTATCGATAGAATCGCGATTCTTTAAATCCGATGTCTTTTATACATATATTTATGACTCTGTGTGTATGTGTGGTGTGTATGTCAATGTGTGTCAGTGTATAGTTATATTTGAGTATGTGTGTATATATACATATGATTGAGAACATTATACATTCAATTAAATGAAAAGAAAAAATGTATTTTTTCCTTCAACTATTTGCGAGTCATTAAGAACAATTATTCAAAATTTTATTATTTTTTATCATGCTTCGACTTATAAACATACGACAAATGACTGGCAGAAAAAAGTCATTAGGCCAATCAGCACAATGATTCTCTGAAATATATTTTTTTTTTCTCTCCTTTTTTTTTATTTTGTGTCTTTTTTTGTTTATAATTTCGTTCTCATTGATTCTTCAATTGGATTTTCCAAATTTAATATATGAAATTAAAACACAGACAGTATGAAGAATTTACATCGCATAGTAGGCACAACTTCAAAAAAATTCCTCAACAATTGCGTCAGAGGCAATTAAATCGATCGAACAATGCGTTATACATCGTTGCTATGTGAAAAAAAATGGTTGAGTAAAAAAAAAAGTGTGTGTGTGTGTGTGTGTGTGTGTGTGTGTGTGTGTGTGTGTGTAAAAAAAAATGGATAGAACACTCATCGTGAATGTGAAGTATTCGCGTTACTCATTGATATTTACATATTTAGCCTCAGGCATCACAATTTACGTCAGCCAGTCATTATAATTTTCACGTTTACTTTGTTTATTTTTTGTTCCATTGCGCTTTTAATATTTTTCATTTATTTATTTTGTTTTTTTTTTTTTTCTCTTCAGTCGATTACTCCTAAAAGTGATTTTAAAATTTTCATAGTAAATCATGACGAGTTGGTCAAATAATTATATTCGTGCGTTAAACGAAATCAGTCAGTGTGTGTGAAATTGATTAATTTTTTTTTATCGTGAGTGACACGGATACTATTGTATTGAATGAAACTACAAATGGCAAGAGAAAAAAATTTAAAAAAATATATAACATCGAACGATCCACTGTCGAATTGACAATGCATAAAAATTTTGTATTTATTTACGCATTGTGTAACATTATCAACGCACTCTATATCTCTATTTTTTTTTTTGTTTTTCTCGTCTTCTCTCCATCACTCGAGATTTAATCTTTCATTTTTCTCTTTGTACGTATGTGACAATGATTTACTCGAATACATCATTTTCCCAACGTCAGTGAAAAAGTAAAAAAAAAAATTATTATTTCCATATCCACCATAATAAAATTATTATTATTATTTTTTTTTTTTGCTTCCAATATTTTCTCTCCACCCTTCCATATACACTCATCAATTACAATATGATGTTCTTCTATTCGTCTCTTACTACATATGCGATGAACGTCCATGATATAATGCGCATGCGGACAAACGAACATGAATGATTATCTTTCTCACGATATAATGAAATGATAAAAAAAAAATTTTTTTTGAAAAGAATCATTTCTCTTCGTTGAAATGAACAAAAAAAAATATACGATAGTAATAATAATAAAAAACAAGAATGAAATAGAAACGTTTTCGCGTGCCTGCACGGAGCACAGCGATTTCACATACAATATTATGATTTAACGCGCGTTATCAATATACATGTGTTTATGCGTTATAAATAATTAGTTAAGGTTCATTTGAAAGTAAGTAAAAATATAGAATATGTAAATATATATGTATATATACATATATATATATATATATATATAATTTTTTTTTGTTTCTTTTTTTTGTTTCATATCTCTCTTTTTACAATTATTGAGTGGGTACATTACATATTATATGCACCTAACATTTCTCCGTTACTCTCACATTGGGACGACGAGGTGGTAATTAATCTTTTTTTTTATTATTTTTTATCAATCTAATCATCGTTTTTTCATTTGTTTGTTTAATTATGTTTTTTTTTTCTCATTTTTTTTTTTATAGATGACGATCAAAACAAAATATCTGATGATTCGATGACGATGAAACGTTTGTTTTAAGGCCGCCTCCTATATATCCTTGACGTTGAAGAGATCATTGCAATATCAGAACTCGATATATAAACGGAGGGACTTTTTTTTTTCTGTAATTCGAAAAATATCGCAAAGCACATCCAGCAATACACAACTATTTTTTTTTTTTTTTTTTTTTTTTGATATCTAGTTTCGTTATTACAGTTGTGAGAAAAAAAATTACAATAAAAAAATCACTGGATTCAACATATTTTTTTTTTTCATCAATCACAATGGAATACGTTCTTTTCCATGATTATTTGACATACAAATTCATGAATATAATAAGTATAATATACTTATATTAATATTAGAGAGCCCCTACCTTTGTCACGAGTCCTAAACATTTAGAATTCAACTCTTCACAAGCTCTCATCATCACGAAATTTATCATTATTCAAATTACAAAATATTGCAGAGTCATATCGTTGCTTGCAAAATTTATATTAAAATGTTATCTTTTTTTTTTTTTTTTTTTTTTTTTTTTTTTTCCATCAAGCATAAACTTCAACAAATGTGCCATCATTTCAGGGTTTATTTTTGAAATTCATCATGAAATTATTTTACGGTTGTACCATCTACACTTTTGCATTTTTTTTTTTTTAATCTTTTGTTCTCACTCTTGCTCTCTTTTTTGTTTTTTTTTTTTTTGTTTACAACACCATGACGATCCGTAGAAAAGAGATTAAACTATTTTTGAATTTCTACGTAACTGTAAAGATTACTATCGTCGATTTAATTTTACATATATTACAATTTTTTTGCTCTTGGGTTTTTTGACATTGGCTATGTGTGCTCACGTCATTTTCCCATTTATTTATTTACTATTATTATTATTTTTTTTTTTTCATCACATTGTTTAACGCTATGTGTGTATATATATATATATGTTTTTTTTCCTCGCCATCCCGTTATCTGAATAGGCCCGTGTTCCATTCTATATTGATCTTCAATTGCTCTTACAGATTGTCATCATTCTTTTATACAATTAGGAAAATAAAAAAAAAAAAAAAAAAAATTATAAATATATATAATGCCATTCATTCCACGTTTCCATTTTTCGTGTGACTTTGGTAGAGCGAACGACAGCGTACATGCAAGACAATTGCGTTTCATTGTTCATATATTTATATACATTATTATATATGTCGAAATTTTTGCATTATTTCACCATAGTAGACGTAAATTTAAAAAAATGTACTTATGTAAAAAAAAAAAAATAATAATAATAATAATAATAAAGTAAAATAAATGTAAGAAATAAAAATATCACGTTGATGAATGTCACAAGTCACCGATACACTTTTGCGTTTACTGACCGCTCTGTAAACGCAAAATTTCTCTAGACTTGGCATTTGATCGAAAAAAAATAATATAAAATAATAATAATAATAATAATAATAATAATATTGGTAGTGGTAGTGGTAGTAGTAGTAGTAGTAGTAGCAGTAGCAGTAGCAGTAGTAGTAGTAGTAGTAGTAGAAGTAGTAGTAGTAGTAAACGTCATGAATTAATATTATTCATGCGTAATAGTGGGATGTTTATAAATTTTGTTCATTTTCTTATTTTTTGAAACGCAAAAATCATTATGCACACAGTGAAATCGCTATTATTTGAGATCTCGTGTCAAAAATCCAACGTTTTATAATGAAAATGACAATTGTGAGGTATAATAATTATTGGAATACACACGGGCCCTATATCATTATCATCATCACATTTGTCATAATTATAATGATAATCATAAGTGTCGCTGATCTGATAATAGATACAGAATTAAACGATTTGTTTGCTTGTTACTTTCCATCACGTTGTAATAAGAAAAAAATATAATAATATAAGAATAATAATAAGGAAAAAAAGAAAATGAATTGAATACATTAAAAATTGTTGTAATATCTGTCGTTTCGTCGATCTGTCTGTCTACGATTGATATAGTTCACTAACGTGATGAAAAGTAGGAGACAAGACTATTACTTATCATAATTATTATTATTATAATTTTTTTTTTTTATAGAATGCTACGGTATACTAATAGCACAAGAGACTTCTGCGACATTGGTCGCTTGCCCAAATTGATTTACGCTGATTAAAATATACATACATATATGTATATATATTATGGGCATTATAGTGCGTGAATATTTGCACATACTTAAATTAATTACAACGTCATTATTATTCAATTTTATATCACTTTCTTAATCGATTTCACTATCACTCGAGCTCATTTTATCTCGTTTTTTTTTTCTTCCTATCATCTCTTTTTATCTCCGATCGGCAGCAATTGCATATTATAAATGTTCTTCATTAAAAATGCTGCTCACAATTATTAATAGTTCAAATAAATGGATACAAAGTTTTATCCCTAGTCAACTATAAGAAAAAATCTTGAAAAAAAAATCAATGAGACAATTGTTTGCTATTAACATTAACTTCTTTCCTCCCTCAACATTTGCGCGGCATCGAACAATATATTTATATTCATACATTAATATGTGTATGGAGCCACTGATACACTTCGTGCTCAACACGAAGGCGATTGTGGATTTAAAAAAAAAAATACAGTGAAAAAAAGCTGAAAAAATAAGCAATAACAAATTCGAAAATGGGGAAAAATATATATATATATATATATATAGTTTGTCCTACGATCCAAAATCACAGACAGTTATTCTACAAAACCCATTTTTTTTTTCTTTGCGTACTCAATTGAGTGCGCACCTTCAGGGAGCTGGCACAGCACTTAAAATTATACGTACAAATATTAAATCTTCCCACGAAATATGTTCGACAAAATTCGTTGTACCGATGGTAAATATAAATCGATGGGATGGCGACGTATTAACTCGATATTTGTTTTTGTTTTTTTTTGTTTTTTTTTTTGTTTTACATCCTTAATAATGAAATAAATTTATGAGAATCTGACCTTTTTTTTTTTTGTCATTTCTCTTCACTTGGTTTCTATGCTTGCGTCTTTTTTATTTTTTTATAATAATTATTATTATTTATTATTTTTTCTTGTGTAACACACACTAATAAAGTGCTTAATAAGTAATTACGAATTTTTTGTTTCACTCATTTGTTTTTTTATAATCAAAAGGACAGTACATAACTGGCTAATAGCGGCAAGTCAGATTACGCATATTTAATTCGTGTATTCGAGTCATGAGTGCGTTATCAATAAGTTCGGTATTTTAACAATCATTTCATTCATTAATGGGTTTTTCTTTATTTTCTTGTTCAATGATCAAAAATCGCAAACACTTACCGTCACACATTGCGATTTTTTCTGTCATTCGTATATATACGCAAGCAATACCAAAAATGTTACCGAACTCTCAACGTTTTTTAATTTTCATTTCTTTCTTTCTTTTACTTCCATAATATGGAATATCTTATGTATCGATTTCTAAATGGTATTTAAACACTTGAAATTTCTTCTGTTCAACCACCCATTCGTAAATTGTTGGAAACTAATGTCGATTGATTTTGATTTTGCCCAAGTATGTGCATCTGTTGTGCTTGTAATTGAGCTAATGCCGATGACGTCGCGAATGCTGGATATGTCAAAGTTGTATTCAAACATTCGTTGTGTTCTTCGAGGGAATTTTGAGCGTAATGCAATACCAAGTGCTTCAACGTCTCGTGAATGTTGTAAGGCTCGGAAAAACCAAAACCACGTTCAGTCGCGTATATAATGCAATGGTTAGCCGTACCATTGCACCTGAAGCAAAACATAAAAAATAAGGAAAAAAAATGGATACCAATTTATAATCGCTAATTATTGCTTATTCTATTTTGAAATAAATAAATTTGTTTTTTGATGAGAATACTTACATTATCGATAGAGCATATTGGCCTGTTCTCGATCTTCGTACAAGGAAAGTACCATCAGGTCGACCCAATAGTATTCGATCAGCATCCGATCGTGATCCTTCGAGGAACAACCATGTTTTTTCATCGGCATGAACTTCTAAATCGAACTCTTGAAAACCACCCAAAACACGATCACCACTGACAGGATTTGTGTATGCATGATTGGTTACTAATTGATTGATAGTTGATTGTTTCATACCGTGATTCCGCAGCCAACTATATATAGAAAATAATAATAATAATAATAATAATAACAATAATAATTTCCATAAAAATACACCCAAAAAAAAATAATAATAAATTGACATTTACTGTGATGAATGAGAAAAAAAAATAAATTAATAAATTAATACATAAATGAATAAAAAACAATGATTTTTTTCAATGCATACATGAAATGTTTGTCTCTCTGGCGGATGAGTTGCATCACTTCTGGCTTCAATTTGTGCATTTCACGCTCGAGAGTTCGATTATAAGCGATTTGTTGTCGTAAACTGTCATCGAGTTGTTCGCGACTGTCCTCCAATGATTTTAAACGGTTTCGCAATAATTCAGCATTATCAGTCAATCTAAAGCAAATGAATTTAAAAAAAAAAAAAAAAAAAAAAGATAAGAGATTAACTTAAAACTTATCAAATCATTTTAAAATGAAATTTCAAGTATTAATAATCTTCCGTCTATCAATGATAAGTTGTAATTAAAAATAACTTACGTTGTTATCTCATGCGGCTGTGCTTCTTTTTGAAACTTTTCTTGAAGTTTCATCTGATCTTCAAACATTTTAATAGCCTCACAAAATGCTTCTAATGCTTGACGTTTTAACTGCACTTCATAGGCCGTTCTATTGTATAGATCGGAACAATCTTGAAATTGCTTTATCTGATTTTGCATTTCCTTATCAAGTTCAATGAACTTTTGCACGACATCCGGCATATCTTTCGTGGTACTCGCAATCTCATCATCCTAAAGAGAGAGAAAGAAAGAGAAAAAAATAAAAATTATTATTTGCAAACGGCTTTAATAGTTATAATCCCTTTGGATAATGATAAACTGTAAAAATTTATTTTTATCTCTACTTCATATTTCATTACCTGCTGAAATCTCGAAATAGGATATAACAATTTGATATCCAGTGTTGCATTATATTGTGCGAGAGAACACGTTCGATAATGATCGACTAATTCAATGACTGAATGGAAGTTATAAGGCTCCGAGAAACCATATTTACCATTGCGATGACATATTTTGATTAGCTTATTCGTGCTACCTTTGCGTAAAGTCAATGTGTATTCGCCACCTTTCGATGATGCATTTCGTACCAAAAATGTCCCGTCTTGTTCATCAACCATAAGTTCATTCACTTCGTCTCTTGTAATATCACCCCAATACCACTCGGCTTCTTGGAGTGTTCGTGGCCTACAAACAGAAAAATAATTACATCAACATTTTCGTAATTACTATTTTGACAACAGAAAAATTTCAACTATCAATATAAATTATTATTTTAATTTTTAATCACATTACCTGTGTGGCTGATGATCTTTATTATCAACGTTCAATTGTCGATCACTACTTGCAAGTGAATCCTCATCTAAAGTTGTGAATGATTCAAGAACAGGAAATTGCGGCCTCGAAACTTTACGCGGCGGTAATTGTGGAGCACTCGCAAATTCTGGTAATCTTTCACCCCAATTACCGTGCAACAACAGTAGCTCCATTATGCGAATATGAGCCTCGGTATTATGTACGACTTGACTGTAAATATTGAAATAAAAATAATAATAATTATTATTATTATAGACATCTAAATTGAATAAATAACAAAAAATAAATAAATCGTTTTAATTAATTGAAATATAATTGTATATTGGATTTACATTATACGCTCCCAAGGCGGCCTAAGAAATATGTGACAAAGTACTTGAACGAGTATTGTTGGGGGTTCTGTATAACCGCGCGCATGTTGCAATTGACATATTCGACAAAAATGTGCCATTAAATAGCATAAAGTGCTTCTATGATGTTCCGGCAATTCAGCTGCCAATTGATTCAGTTTTATTGCACATTGTTCATCGTTTCTCATCCCTAAACATATTGACAAATAAATAGATAAATAAAAATACCGGGATTGAATAGGCAAATCGATTTTTAAGAAAAATATTAATCAATGATGCATACCTGACGCTTCCAAAAATCTATCATACCATTGCACTGGTATTACTGGGTCTGGTAATTCACGTAAAAATTTTTTTAATACACTAGTAATGCATTGTGGACTGTACGGACTCAAATCTGTATTGTATACATCTATAAAAAATAATTTCAAATATGAAGAAAATTAATTTTTTTTCATGAATTAATTGTTTATAATCATTATTATTTTTTTTTTTTTTAACATAATTATTTTACCTTGATTGAGTTTTTGACGCAGTTCAATTGTTTGTTCTGTTGGCGGACTATTGTGATAAGCTTTATAAAGATCTAACGATGCGTCAACGTATGCTCGCTCTTCAAGAGATCTTGTGCATCTCTCAACGAGTACTGGCGCTTTTCGTGACGCTGTATCAAATTGCGAGCACAAAGCAAGGCCGAAAACTGTAAAAAAAAAAAAAAAAAAACAAACAAATTAACAATTACCGTGACTATTAAGACCGCATCATGCATTTAAATAGTCGGCAATTAGGAAGAATTATTAAATGAGAATGAAAAGAGACGTAGAATGGAAGGAAAAAAAAAAAAAAAAAAAAAAAAAATAGATAAATAAAATTGAAAAATGAAATGAACACTTAACATAATACATTAATTCTCTCGTGAGGAAAAAAAAAAAAAGAATTGTATACACTCTATAAAATAAATTAATCACCTCGTTTACACCATAAAGTATATAAAGGTACAATAGAAAAAAAATAGAAAAATAAAGAAAAAAAGTAAATAGATAAATGTATATAAGTACAATGTCATTGCCTCGAACAAATTTTGTGTTGTGCAAAAAAAAAAAAAAAAAAAAAAAAAAAAAAATTATATAGAGAGTAGTATAATATTAATTCACAACGATGATGTGTCATTCTTTTTTATATATACTCTTTCACTCATTTACTCACTCACTCACTCTTTCTTTCTTTCGTCTTTTTTTTTCTCATTCCAATACACGTCTGTCAAAATAAAATATGATAAACCAATGATAGCAATGGGTTGATCGTGTGACCCCAATCTACGCTTCGCAAACGTGCTGCACATGTTTTATTTAAAAACACATTTTTGCTGCTACAAGCGACCTTTTCATACATATATATATTTATGAGGATTTTACTTCTCAACGAATATATGAACAAGTTGTATGTGGCGCCCGCGTGGGACACAACGACGCCAATTGTTGGTGGCATGAATTACGCGACTCATAAAGACTTTGCGCTTATATATATATATATATATACATTTGCTCGTAGAAAAAAGAGAAAAAATAAAAAATAAAATTTAATTTCTATAGTTTGCGGCAACCCACGGATATTTATAATGTCACACACACATTTACAGTTGCATGCGTTTGAGTGTATAATTCTATCTATTCGTTAAAACAAAAACAACTTGAAACAAAAAAATATATGCATTTACAGTGGAGAAGTAAAAAAAAAAAAAAAATTGAACCACAAACAATTCTGGCAGAATGATCACAGTAATTTAAATTTCAATCGAAAATAAAAGAGAGACTATTTACTACTTGATTAACAATATGTCGCTGAATAACTCGTTCCAAGTTGCCCATTATTTCAAAGTACTTCTTAACGACGTCAGTGATAAATTTGCAGACAAGACAACACACCTCTGTAAAATGACTCATGACCACCACATTCTTGTGAATGAAAATAATAGAATAATATTATGCTTTCTTCATATATATATATTTATTTACTACCACAAATAAAAGAAAATATTAAAACAAATAATAATATTAATAAACAAAAAATTAAAAAAAAAAAATAGTAAATTACCCATGAAGAAAATTATCTCGTCTTTCATGAACGAATGTGCACTTTTACCATTAACTTCTTTTGAGTTTAACCGATAAGTTGATAAATAGCGAGCGTGCGTGCGTGTATGTGTATAACTTCGCTTGAACAATCATTCGTAAATTAAATTACAAGCGAGAATAAAAATGAAGAGAAAAAAAAAATTGACAGTAGAAAAAGTGAAGGCGAGGGTGAGAGAATGAAAGAGTGACGAGTGGTAAAGTGGGAAAGAGGGAAATAGAAAAAGAGAAAGAATGAAATAAATAGCACTGGCCCGAGATCTGGCGCCGCTCTGTCAAAATTAATGCGCAAATACGCAGACTCTACGACATTATACGTATACCATGTGTAATGTTTAGCAAAACTATTATGGCATGCATTCACGAATCTAAGAAATATATTATATATGTGCATATATGTACGTAAAGATCTAGTCTTTAATGTATTAGCATCAATATCACGTGACTTTTTACAACAATGACGTAAATGAAACAAAACAACTTCCGAGTTACTGAGAAAATATTATATATATATATACATATGTTTATTGATTATTTTACGGCTTTATTTATGTGTATGAGACATGTCTTTCAGTAAATGCACGTACAGCCGACTCGTGACGAATATGCGAGGTGACCTCGAAAAATTTGCGTGTGGTATACGAAAAGATATTTGGGTGTTACAATCAGTGTCTGCGGTTAACAATAGGAGATGGATGGAGATAAACCGAGATAGAGAGACAAAGACAAAATGTGAAATAGAGAAAATAAATATTTCGTTTAACTTTGTGTCAATTATTTAGCTGGTGGTGAATTTAAAATTACATTTAATATCAGTCGTGGTTAAGTTATAAAAATGATAACGAATGTTAGTACACTTAACTAATTACATTTGCCTACATAATAATAAACCGCAAATTGGTGAAATTATCGTTGGGATCTTTATGTTTCATTTTATGTGTATTTATATATTTTTTTTTTTTTTTTTCCCTTCCAACCGTCCCTTTTTATTTTACAATTTGAATGATAAAAAAAAATGAAATAATTTTATGTTAATATTATGATAATATCTGGACGATCAGTCAACAGGAAATAAAACACCATAAATAATCCAATTCAATATTTTTACGTGATATGGTGGGGAGGGGGCCATATATATGAAGGAAAAAGAAGAAAAAAAAGTATTCATGAGTAAAAAGAAATAGCAATCCAACGCACCTGAAGCCAATCGGTTAACGCGACTCTCTTGGTCGGATGGTATGCAGGTCGTGGGCAAACCCGTCGCCGAGCACGTTCTGTGGGCGACCAAACCACAATCTGAAAAGATAAAAATAACAATAATAATAATAATAATAATAATAATAATAATAAAATAATAAGTAACAGAATTAAAATCAATGCCGATGTCGAAGTCTATGTATATCACGTAGACCAAACAAAAAAAAAAAAAAAAAAAAAAAAAACACCGGCATCGAAATAACGATAAATTAATTATTTCATTATTATTCACTATATATTATTTTATATATATTTTATATATTATATAATTATACAATTAATCTATTCGTTTTATTATTCATTTATTCATTTATTTATTCGCTTCAATATATAAAAAATAATGGTAAATTTTACCTTGACAAAGAAATCCTTGGTGCAAAAGACCCCTAAGATATTTGTGACACTTGTCACATCTCTCCAATACACTGAAGCTGTGTGGCACGAGATTGTGCTGATTAGCCACGGTGTTTTGTGCAAGGACAACTGCGGTATCGCCAGTACCAACCTGCACCTCGTTATTCGTCAGCTGTGGCAATTTTGCTGTAACTTCTGTGCCAACCAATGATGGAGATGAAGCCGGTGGGCGACATAATTCTTCAATGCACACCAATATATTCTTCTGATGAAATTCATCTTTTATTCCCATATTCTGTAACACCGATAAAAGAAAAAATATATATATATATATTATTAGTAAATAAATAAGATGATAAATTATTTTCAGTCAAACATCTTGCGACGTACAGGCATTCATAGTATATATCAACAGTGTGTATATATTCCGCGGTCAACGGAACGTGACATTCGCTCGGTTGGCTCATGATCGTGAACAAAACGAAGTCACGGTGAAGCTGGGGAAAGAGAATCGCAACGTGGCGAGACATAGCCAAAGACAAAGATGAAAACAAGTAAGACAGAACCGTAAAAAAATATAAAAAAAAAAATAATAGATAAAAAATAAGGAATAGAAAATGAAGAAAAAAAAAAAAAAAAAAAAAAAAAAAAAAAAAAAAAAACGATGATAAACGAATAAAGAAAAAGTAACGAAAAAAATTAATGATAATAATAATAGTAATGAAGAAGAAGAGATGGCATAGGATCCCACCAGAAGAGATCTCTTACAGTCGTGAATATATATAGACAAAGAAAGTGGGGGGGAGGCCCGTGTATCTACTCACAAGAAGGACACGAGTCGAGCACAATTTACGAGTCGATTAGTATGTTAATAGGGATTAGTGCTCATGAAAAAGCCTTGGCGCCTTGCATTTTTGTCGCGACAATTTCTTTCCCTCCTCTTTCCACATTCGTCTCCTTTCACGTTTCTCTTTATCTCATGTCCTCTTTCACGCTCTTTTTGGTCATGATGAGCACGAACGTTTAGATATTGACTACAATCATATACATACATCCATGTATATACAAATATATACATATATACTGAGAGATACAACCACAACTGAGAGTATATTGATGTTGGCCAACAACCGTTTGCCGATGGAGAGTATATTCCCTCTATCTCAATCGTCTCTTTTCCTCGCTCCATCTCATTCTCTATACTATATGTATACTATATAGCCAAGGACTAACGGTGCGGGTAGACAAGACGACGAACTAAGACGAGAAAGACCTACCTCTGTAGGTGAAGTCGAGGGAAAGGAGAGAGGGATTGAAGCGATCGTAAAACTGAGCTAATAACGATCCACAGAACCGCTTGGCGCTTTTATATCGGTCGACCTCTCGCTTCTCGCGAATTTGATGCTCAAGAATATATAGAGGGTGGCTGTGTGTGTATATCTATATACCCCATATACCACCCTTGAGAATTGAACATTATATTGCAACCAAGGATGGATTGAGTGAGCGAGCGATAGATAGATAGATAGATAGATAGATAGATAGATAAATAGATAGAGGGATATATATTGAGCCAAAGAAGAGAATGTAATAGATGTTTGGGTTTGGATAATATATCTCAAGCATAAAATGACTTTGTGTCTCGATTGCTCTCTTGCCCGTTCTCTTTCTCGCATTCTCGTGCTGTTATTTCTACTCCCTTACCATCAGCTTCTCCCGATCTAAGTGAAGTAGATCAGCGCCCTTGATGTCCTTCGACTTGAAGACGTCTGCATAACGATAGAGATTTAGGGCTGACATCCATTCAACTACGTTCAAGGATGTCCACTCATTGACGGGCTGCAATAGAATAAAAATTGAATTAAAAATTGTATTCATTGAATAGGAAAAAAATAATAATAATAACAATAGTAAAAAATTTATTATACACAAATAATGTGGATACAATTGTTATTTTTTTTTTTTTCTCAAGTAGAAATGTTCATAAATTTAGATTGATTTGCTGTACAATTTGTGTTGATTAATATGATAAAGCAGAGGAAAATTCTTTAACTTATGAATGTTTGAATAAAAATTTCTTGGAAATTTTCATTGTGATCATTAAAAAGTCATTAGTGTACAGTAAAGGGGAAATGGCGCAATATATTATTTCTAATTGAATTGCAAGAAAAAAAAAATCAAAAGGACTGAATAAATAAATATATAAAGTAAAATGAAATTTTAATGATAGTAGGAAAAAATGTCTACACAGTACATTACTGTTTGATAGGCACATGAACATGTTTTAAATTCAACTGAATTACAGTATAAATTTTGTCGATGTATATTTATGTGCACATGATAATGATCCACCCCTCATATCCAAACACCATCAATTACAAGAATTAAGATATATAAAATAGAAGTAAGAAGAGATTTAGGGGAGGCAACAAACGAGAGTAGATGAAGGAAGAGTTGAGTTATTTTTGGCAATAAACTCTATTTTCGGCATTGGAATACAAATTCCTTTGAGCCAACATCTCTTGATCGTTTCTTATTTATTATTATTATTATTATTTTCTTCTTTCTCTCCTATTCTACTATTTATTTAAACTATACATCACATTATTAGGAACGACTAAAAGTATTAATTCATCATTACTATAATGAAATCATATTTATAAACATCCTGCGACATTGAATTTTATAACAATAAATAAATATATCTAAATATATCGCGAGAATATATATATGTATATTTAGTCAAACAAAATATAACAGAGCAATACTCTGTAATCTAAAGCCTTATTTGAATTTGGTAAATGGCCAAAGAGCCACGGATGATAGATTTACGGATGGTGAGACGCGGGATGCACTGCCAACTGGCAATGGCGATGAAGAGTTAACGAGCGAGCATCAGAGAGGAAGAATAAGTTGATACAGAATTACATATATATTTTCCCGCGAATATACAACATCTGCGCTCAATCACCCTGTATATATACCACCTAACCCCTTCCTGTTACGTCTTGCTCTCAAACGAACTCTTTTTCATCTTCTTCTTCCTCTTTATCATTATCTTTTTCATCATCGTCGTCGTCGTCGTCGTCGTCGTCATCATCATCATCATCTTCTTCTCCTCTACTTTGCTCTGTCTTTCAATATTTTTTTTTGTCCTCAACGGTTTTATTTATATATATATATATATATATATATGTATTCTTCGTCGCGATCATTCACCAACGAACCGGACGGGTTATCAGTTGACTGATTCAGACTCAAACTATGTCTCGCGCGGTATGATGAAATTTAAGAAAACAGGAAAAAGAAAAAGGCAAAAACCGAAGCAGAGAATGATGAAGGGAAAAATAATGCCAGTTTAAAAAAAAAAAAAAAACAATAAATAAATAAATGATTAAATAAAAATTGAAGAACATAAAGATAAAAAAAATGGATATATGTTGCAGTAGCTCTTGGCTCTTTACAACATCACAAATATTTCTTTTCTCTCGCCTACATCTTCTCTCGTTACATTCTAACTCTTTTCAATATATATACAAACGCCTTCTCTTTATACTGTCCCTGATGTGTAGCCTCAGAGGCATCGACCGTGACGACACTCACTGTCCGAAGTACAGATAATACAAATGCGAGAAAAGCATTCTGGATGTATAGCAAACTTTCATGGAAATGCCACAACTGCATAAACATTACAATTGTTTTATTCATTATTTCGTTTTTTTTTTTTTTTTTTTTTTACTTCATTATATTATTTTTCATTATTATTATGATAATATACATTATCATTTTTTCTTTCTTTTTATTATCCACTTTTTATATAATTTTTTGAGATACGTGCCAATGAATTTCGTGTAAAAAAAAATTTAATTATCGTCACAGTAACTTTTTTTTAGAGATATCAAGTATCAAGTAAAAAAAAAAGAAAAAAAATTAATTAACTGAAAAAAATATAATAATAATAAATATTATATCGAATCTTCACAAGTACCAATAATAAATAAATAAATAAATAAATAAATAAATAAATAAATAAATAAATAAATAAATGAATGAATAAAATATGTAAGCGACGTGGTTATGGACCGATATTATAGAGACACGGATGGCCAAACTAATAACTCGTAAATTTATGGAACTCTCTCGGGAGAATACGAGAAATGTTAATTGGCAAATCGTAAAAATTATCCCAGGCAAGTGTATGTATACCGTATATATATATATATATCATTCTCTTTCTCACACACACACACACACACACATACACTTTTTCTCTCGTATTTTATAAAACGCGACAAAATGTGTCTTGGCTCCTACGCTCATTTGAATTTCATAAGTATCCAGTGTTTTCCTGCGCAATAATTTCGATATATCGCAAACGAGAAGCCATTCGCTGATATTCGCAATATATCCTCGAATATATAAACATATAAATACGTATAGATGTGAATAAAAAAAAAAAAAAAAAATGAAAAAATAAAAAAAAAAAAGAATGAAAAAATTAAAAAAAAAAAAAGTTAATACATGCTGACACGTGGCACATAAACAAGTATATACCTGTCTGTCCTTCTTTCTCATGTATATATATCTGTATATAAAGGCTTCTGATATACATTTCGAATTATATATATGTGTGTATACATATAAAGTCTCGATGTCAATTGGACCTAAATCATCGACTTTAACGAGAACGCCACCAGTTTTACGGCTTTCTAGGGCGGTCCATAAACTCCAGAATAATATAATAAAAAAATAAAAAAATAAAAAAAAAAAATCTACACGCACCGTGCACGTATACATATATACAAATGTAACTCAAACGATGACGACTGCGTCCGAGATGAAGAGAAAAATTGAGAGGGGAAGTGAGCAATCGAGAAAAAAAGGCCCATGTCTACGAGCGAAAGGTACTCGCTCGGCTTCTCCGCCTTTATATATGTATCTACGCATGTATGTGTAAACACGGAGATAGATAGCAAAAAAATCCTCAACCCGTCTATAGACCATCGCAATTTCGTTTCGTAACGATCGCTTGCTATTTTCTGGTTCAACGCACCAAGCCGTAAAAATGAAACGTTAACGCACTTCTCCCCTAAGTTCTATACCAAAAACTAAGGTATTTGTCGCACATAGATACGATGTTAAAGGATGAAAATATATGATATATGTGTACGTGTAAATTTCGTATGGTTTCTGTTGAAGGGTCAGATAATTTTTATTTTTTTCTCTTCTTTTTCTTCTTCTTCTTCGTTTTGTATATATATTTTTTTCTTTCCGCGTCTTTAAAATCATTTCATATACGACTGAAAAATAATCTGTAGTAATATATTATCTCTTTAGATACGTATGTGTGCATTAAAGTGTTAATATGACTGCAGTTGTGACAGATGTACTGTAAACATTTGGTATTTCTGATAGCATTAAAGAAGAAAAAGAAAAAAAAAATGTGAGTAAATAAATAAAATTAAAAAAAAAATATCACAGTTTCTGTATTATTTTAAATGACATTGCATCAAAATAATTATGAAATATTATAGTAAATAAATATAAATATAAATAAATTCTCATGTCATTACGTGATTGGTATAAAATAAAAAATGACTTTGATAATATTTTTGATTGAGTGAAAATAATATAAATAATATATATCCAAGTAAATAATACTTCCCTAGATGTATTACGAAAGTATTAGATACACATATATTTTAATATATGTTTATACACATTTGTAATAAAAATGAGAATATAAAGTCACGTGGGCCTTGGAATAATGTGAATGGCATCGTGTGATTACATTGAAAATATTTGTCACCGTCTCGTGACGTAGACAATTCCATGACAGAAAGAAAAAAGAAAAAAAAAGTGTGTGTGTGTGTGTGTGTGTGCGTGCGTGTAAGAGAGAGAGAGAGAGAGAAAGAAAGAGAAAGAGTGAGGAATAAACGTATGGCCTCGGTCTGGCTAAACTCACTGCTTATAACTGTTTTTGTATAGCGTAAATTTTAAAATACATGACCAAATAAATTTGTTAAATAATTGAAAATATAAAAATAAGATACTGATACAGGGTTTTGGATAATTCTCTAAAAAATTTGCAATATCAAGTATTTGAGAAAAAAAAAAAAAAAAAAAAAAAAAAAATAGTTGAAATTGGTAATGTGTAGGAAGAGATGGATAATAATGAGTAATAAAGAGGGATATTGCTGTGGAATAATTTCAAACAAGAAGGGTGACGAAGGGAATTAATTTATATATATAGATGTGTATATACGTATAAAATTGTATAAATAATTTTCACACACTGACCTTGTCCTTGTCGAAGACCTGTCCAGGAAACGCGTGACCCTTAGCGCCCCATTGGCACAGGTGTTGACTGCTAAACTCCTTGCATATAATGTGGAAGCAGGCGTGACACTCTACAGGACACAAAGACCCACACATACAACAACAATGATTTGAATATGGATCAATGCGCGATGAATTTATTGCTATATGTTCTTTCGTAGCATTATGAGTAATATCATGGCCATTTCGCGCAGAAATAATACCATTTTGACTCTTGCAATTGACATCGCGTATTGTAATATTATTCCTATTCCCTTTGACCTTGAGAACCTGACCGGAATCAAAGGTAGATATTGGTTCAACGACGTGCTGATGCTGGTGCCTGTCGACCTTGTCGACGCACGCTGTCGCTGTTGGATCATTGTTGCCAACGCGCAACCCAACTGCGCCGGTACACCAGCACATGTACCGGTGAAATGACAGTGGCCTAGCGCACGTTACATTGTGATGATAATTTTCGCCATTATTTAATTCAATATTATTAATATCTTCATCAGAATTTGATGATGAACACTCGGAATTTGTTCGCGTTTTATTATCACTTGCAATTCGCAATTGGATACCAGCCAATTGCGATTTAGATTGTAAAATATTCTGACTCGCCAGCGCGTTCAATATTACAGTATCCAGTAGCTTGCCCGTCTGTCGATGGTGCTTGCCGTTACTCTGGCCATACGAGGAAGTAGATGAGCTGTTGCTGATGTTGGTGGATAAGATGGGAGAAATGCAGCCCCCGCTGCTGTTGCCAACACCACCTCCAATGCTTCCATCGCCACCGCCGCCTGTCGTGCTGTTCATTTGCGTTTGATTCGCCAGACGACGTTGAACGCCTGTGGCGCCGCCCCGCGACCTCACGTTACGATCCGTGTCGTTTCCATGCGGCAACTGGTCCTGATGTTCCACGATGGAGGACGGAAATGATTGGCCGGTCTCGTTGCCGGGTGACGAGGCGCATGGCAAATTTTCGCACGTGCTCAATGAATTTTGTGAATTATTATCCGATGTCGTTATTGTAATATTTTCACCACTTGTGTACGTTGATGCGTTCGAATTATTTCCATGTTGCCAACTCGAATTATTATTGTTACTACTGGTATCATTATTTATATTTGTATTACTGCTATTATTATTATTATTATTATTATTATTATTATTATTAAAATTATTATTGTTATTTAAATTATTATTATTATTTACTGTAGCTGTTGTTATTCTTGTTCCTACTACTGCTGTTGTTGTTGTTATTGTTGTTGATGCTATTGCTGTTGTTGCTGTCGTTAATGAGGGATTGTTGTGATGATTAAAGCTACGTGATTGATTATTACGTTCAGTTATACTGAGAATATTGTTTGGCGTGGTTGTGACAGTTGTCACGAGTATTGGCAACGCGGGCATTGGCCCACTGACGCTATCATTTGTCGTTGTGGATGCTGATGATGTTACGCTGTGGTTCGATCCGCCACCGCCACCGCCACCGACACCGCCATCGCCACCGCTGCCACTACTAGTGCTAACTTTGCGCAGCATATAATTGTCAGCATCGACCGCTAACATTCTTGACATCCCCGGTGATTTTGTCTTCGACTCATTCTCCTCTTTTTTCGGTAAATTATTGTGATGCAAATGGTGAATGTTATGATGATAATTGTGATGATTATGATTCGGCTGTTGTTGTGGCTGTTGTTGTTGTTGATTATAATGATATAGATGATGATGATGATGATGTAATTTTTGCTCTTTTAATTCCGATTTTATAGATTTATTTATGTCCTCCTTGGACGTCTCCGAATCACCTGGACACCGATATTCTTGGCGTAATCGTCCGGTTAACACTATTGACTGCACTTGGGCAGCAGTAGGCGAATTCGCCACCTGCTTCATCACTACCAAAGTCAATCACTTTTGTCATTAGATAAACTTCGTACGATTTTATTGTTTATTTTATCTTACTTGACTTATTTCTTCTTTCTTTCTTTTTTTTTTTTTTTTTTTTGTCCTATCATGGATTATTTATTTTTGTTGTTTTATATTTAAATTTAATTGCCTTTACTTGATTTATTTTTTTTTTTCTCCAACATTAATTTTTAAGTCTTGCAACGATCTACGCTACGTTGACTACCCCCAAATAA
This sequence comes from Dinocampus coccinellae, assembly GCA_963920625.1. NCBI lineage: Eukaryota > Metazoa > Arthropoda > Insecta > Hymenoptera > Braconidae > Dinocampus > Dinocampus coccinellae. The sequence goes on along the minus strand of OY987188.1, from coordinate 3,056,509 downwards.
ATCTTGCGCTTCACTCAAACAATTCAACTCCATTGTCATCACTGCACATATTAATTGCCGCATTCAAATATCCATCACGAAATCAGGTGTTCACCAGGAAAAAAAAAAAAAAAAACAATATAAATAAATGAAATGAAATGAAACAGAAAAAATTAACATACACACATTTCAACATATGTAAATATATATATATATGTATATATATATATCTACATATATATAAATATGTGCACGAGTATATATTTATGTCTTCAATTAAAATCACTTTTGACGTGTGAAGAAAAAACAAATTTTTTTTTATCAAAGATGTTTGATAATCTTCATGTTATGAAAGAGTATGAAATAAAAGATGACGTTGTCTTATCACTATTCAACATAAAATGTGTTAAATCCCACAAATACATACATATACATATATATATATATAATACATAAATAAATGTGTACATATTCGCTCGTCCTCGATTGCTATTTAACATTAACCAGAGAGCCTCTTTAGCGTGTGTCCTTGCGTAAATTCGGTTTTTTTTTTTTTTTTTTCTATCCTCATGCTTCCCACAACGCAACCAATGTAAACGCGAGTTTCACGAAGCTGAACGAAACCGGTTTTGAAAAGGCGGAGTACACATACAATTCCTCGGCGCAGTGTTCCATAGAGGCTGGTAAAGGAACGGTCTCGATCAAGACGATATGCGAGAAGAATCTTTTGAAAAATCGTTCAAGGCACGAGCAGCAAGGGAAGAGAGAAAAAGAGAATGGTGTGTGTATGGCTCCATACATATATAATATATTTATGCGTATATGTGAATGTTTAGTTTGTATGGCTTTTTACTGAAATACAGAGGAGGCGGCAGTTGTTATTGTTGCTGCTATTTTCGGTGATTGTGGTTGTGGTGATGATGGTGATGGTGATGGTGATGACGATAATGATGATAATAATGATGATGCTACTAGTGATGATAGTGGCGGTGGTTTCAATCCGTCACTTTTTTTACCCAAATGTTGCACGTGCGTAATCACATCATTAACGTAATAATATCACTAAATAAATCGCACTGTGTCACCCCATTCTTTCGTACTTTATCAAATATATTTTTTGCTTTATTATATTTTCTTTTCTCCAGTTAAGCAACATAATCACTTCAACGATTATTTTTGGTCTCTCACCCTTGCGCACACTAAAACTATGATTTGTTTGCTTTTAAATTTAACGTTGTCGTAGACGTGCGCTCCACATGGAAACACGACAACTTTAACGGCCTCGTGCTCTTGAAGGTCATTGATGTGAGCGTCCACCACTGCGGTCGCTTCCCACTTTAAATTTATTTCTTATATTATTTTCTTGCCTTCTTCTGCTTTTTTTTTTTTTTTTAAACTCTTAATCGCTCTTTGCAGACGAAAATTCACGAACGACCGTGTCGTAACCACTGCTGAAATCACACGCTTCTTCCTTATCTTCCATTCTCTCTCGCTCTTTTTTTTTTTTCTTTTTTCTTTATTACCACTATAGTCACAAGAGACACGGATATATAATGAGAGAGCAAAAATCTAGAATGAGTAAAGAATAATTCAGTCTTAATAATGTTTCAGAGAAAACGTGTATTGAACATTCATTTGGTTTTGATGATTAGGCATTTTATCATCTTGTTATTTTCATCGTTTTTTTTTTTTTTTTTTTTTTTTTAAGCAGAATTATCTTTCAATTCTGATTTTTTTTTTTTTTTTCCATTGAAATATTCAAAAGAATCATCGTACTCTCGATAAAATACTACTACACTGTAAATTTGACTTTTATACAATAAATTTCACAATCTCATGTGAATTATTTTCAAATTTCAATTTTTCCCTACTTTCGCATTATATTATCATTGCATATATAAAATTTCATGAAAAAAAAAAAAAAAAAAAAAAAAAAAAAAAAATATTTCTTTTTTTCTTTTTGTTTCGTTGCCACCCCAACAACATACGTGACACGGGTTTTGTGGAAGGATTGCACGAGTTATCGAGCGATCGCGATGAGCGCCGGCCGGTCGGTAAGACAGCAACAGCAGCAGCAGCGGCGACAACGGTATAGGACCTGACAGAACCAGGCAACACTGCCAAACTACAACCCGAATGAATCTACTTCGAGTGACGTTCGCGAATTTTCACTTGGATCCATTTCTACTGCTGCCATACACTATCATTATACATGTAGATAATATTGAATTTCAGCCATTTCACGTGAAATAAAATTGATGAAAGCATTATGAAAGAAAGAAAAAATCTAACACTCTTATATATATAATCAACAATCAACTGTATTAATAAAACTACAGACACTTTTCAATTTTTCCATAATCAGCTGTGATAGACCTTTCAACAATTTCTCCATTCCATCAAGCACGAAGAAAAAAAAAATATGTATATATATATATATATCTATTAACAAAGAAATTCGATAATCCATCCGTATACTGCATTTTCTTTGTCACTATCAAACTCGTACTTCTCTCCCCTCACTCCCTTATTATTTCTTCCCCTCTTCATGTCAAATGAAAAAAAAAAAAAAAAAAAAAATGTATAGCAGAGCGAAATAAAAATCAATTACTTCTCTTTTTTTTCTATCTGCCCATTTTTTTTTGTTTTTTTTTGTTTAAATCCGTATTTTTCTGTTATTTCAAATTTATTAATTTTCACAATGATGCAAAAATTTAAATGACAGACAATGAAAAATTATTTTCGTGTTTGCACTGAAGACCAGTGGAACAAAAAAAAAATATATATTTATAAAACTCGTCTCGCGCACCGTACACGTTTTATGCCTGCCGATTACTCCTCTCTTTTATTCACGGCCGTTTCATTCGCCGGTTCTTCTCCACTAGCCGTAACGTTTCAATTCTATCTCGTTGCCGTGCCACCACCTCCACCTCCTTCGTCTTTCTCTCTCTCTCTCTCTCTCGCTCCTCTTGCTCTCCACCATCACCATCACCATCACCATCACCGCCACCACCTCCTCCTCCTCCTCCTTCTTTTAATCTTCTTCTCGTTCTTCTCCAATTTGCAGGCACGTCCTCACGTACGTGAATTCGTGTCTCGTCCGAGTACTCTCCGGTACTTTACAATCAGCCTGCCGGTGCTGATGTCCTCCACCTTCCACACTATTCTCTCTTATCTCACGTTATTTCTTTTTTTTTTTCTTTTTTTTTTTTCTCTTGATCTCTGGTCTTTCTCACCAATTTAACCCCTGAAACATTTTTAAACTCACATTCATGTTCTCTCTTCCTCGTCCTGGCTTTTTCTATTCGCGTCTCTTCGTTACTTTACGAGAACCCCCAAATGAAAAATGGCACACTCACACACAGATACACGCATATGCACACACACACACACACACACACACACTCCGCTCTTAATCACATATATAACACACTCACCAACCCAACACGCAACGTTGATTTTAACACTGAACTAAAACATCTCCAACTTCTCTTTACATATATATGTATATATTTTTTTTATATTTCTTCGTCAGTGTCTTTGTCTACGTCGTCGTCCACGTCCACGTCCACGTCGTCGTCGTCGTCGTTGTCACCGTCATCACCGTCGTGCTCGTTGTCGTCACCGTCGTCGCTGTCGTTTCTTTTTTTCTTTTCTCTTTCTTTCTTTGAAGCGCACAGTGGCGCCGATCCGTGTCGCGATGTCGACCGACGAGGACTGGCAGCCTCGCGCGAAACGCTGCCGCTTTCCGCTGCTGCCGTCGTCTTCACTCCTCCTGTCGCTCCGTGTCGCCCTCGCTTACGCCGGATCTTGTTTTCTCACTCTTACACTCACACACTCGCGGTTGCTGTCGAGTCTTTCTAGCTCATTCCCTATTCCGCATACTGCCTCTCTTTTCTCTCTTCCTCTCCCTCTCTTGCCTTTACTCCTTCTCTGTGTTCCTCGTGTTTGCCCCCGCCAACTTGTTCTACTCTTTCTTCCTCGCACTCACATGTTTACACTCTTCGTTCTATATTTCTTTATAGCTGCCTCACTCCATCTTTCTTGTCTTTTTCTCCTTCACCGCGTTTACTCATTTATCCTCTCGTTTCAATCCGTTCTCTTTCTTTCGTTTGCGCTTGCTCCCTTCCCTGTTTCTCTCTCTTTCTATCTCACCCCACCCCTCTCTTTCTCGTTATATGTGTATTCCTTCTCACTTGATATACTATTAGTTGGAACGACAAGTCCACTTTTATCCGGTGAAATTTCTTCACCCCGGCGTTTGTTCATTAGAACGTGAGAACAGGAATAAGAGAAAAGTAGCAATAGCAGTAGTAGTAATAGTAGTAGTAGTAGTAGTAGTAGTAGTAGTAGTGATAGTAGTTGTGGCAATAAGAGCACACTCTGAAGTCATACAATCGGCGACTCTTGGCTTACAGCTGACCGGCCGGTCCGTGTGGTGTTCGGTTAATAGCCCATAGTTTGTGCCGCGACTCCACGAGTCCGTCGTTTGGTTCAGTTCCGAGACACCGACACCCTCTTCGACTTACTTCGCTATCATTCGTTGATGCTCGTGGCCTTTTGGTGTGTATATATATATATATATATATATATCCCCAGGACCGTAAACGTTGAATTATTTGCGAGTATACAAAGTCGCCCTCACTGTACGGAACCGGTGTTGTATGTATTATAGTAGCGCAAAAATTCAATGTGATTTTATACATGTACGAACCTTGGGGGGATTCTTTCTGGCTCGTTGGAAATTTCCACCTCTCTTTAATATATATATATATATAGTATTTCAGTCATGCTCCTGCGGGAGTTTTTTTATTTCTTTTTCATTTTATTTTATTTTATTTCATTTTTTTTTTTTTTTTTTACGTCTTTGGATTCTGTAGAAACCGCTTCTGACCTCGTTCAAGGAAGGAAAGTTTTTTTTTCTTTTCATTTTATTTATTTATTTATTTATTTATTATCATTATTTTTTTTTTTTTTTGTTACTTTTCATTCTTTTTTGGAGCGAGGGAGGGAGAGGGGGGGCGGCGGGGGGGGCTTTACGACGGGATGTCAAACGCGGCAAGTCAGAATTCGCGATTCGTACGTATATGAGAGATCTATGAATCGTGGTATTCGAAGAATAATATTATCAACCTTATGACAAAAAAAAAAAAAAAAAAAAAAAAAAAAAAATTTCTTTCAGTTTTATTGGAAATATTCAAATCGTAATGTTAAATTTTTATTCGTCTTAATTTTCATTTTTATAAAATTGATAATGATAATAATAAGGAATGAAATATCGTTATAGATCATATTATATTTGATAATAAATCTTTTTAAATGAAATTATCTTAGTTACACATATGGAACACTATCATCGTATTGTTTCCGCTTCGATTATAAATGTCAAACCTCTTTGACTTTATACATATATAAGTATCTTTGTTCAATGCATACAGTACGACGATTCACACATATTGCGATGTAATACCCAAAAGAATATATGAAATAGTGTATGTAAGAATGAGTGAGAAACAGAGAGAAAGGAAGAGATACGGGTGCGGGAGCATGAAAGTGAAAAGCGACTTTTCACGAGAACACACACACACACACACATATATATATATATATACACGTATATTATATAAATCTATGCATCACACGCGTGAGTAACACATATATATGTATTGAATTTGAGAGGACGAAAAGAGAAGATAAGGCTCGTGGACGAGGGCTCATGACTGGAGATGCGAAACGGGAGTCTGTTTTTCAAGACGATCGAACAATATTCACGTCAGCTCATTTATGTATGTAAAAAAAAAAATAGAAAAAAAAAAATACGAATTTCATACCAAGGTCACAGTAATATTAGAATCTTTGTTTGATATTTTCCGAATTTAGTAGATAAGATAGTGAAATTAATTCACTCAACAAAAAAACAAAAAAAAAAGTGGGAAAAAAAAAACGTGTGCTCGGAGACTCGCAAATTCCCTCTGCCACGATCAATACATCAAAAGACAATGGAGGAATATATGAGTGTATTTTAATATAATTCTTTCTTTTTTTTTTTTTTTTTTTCATTATTATAATTTCGAGCAAAATGAATGCAAATAGAAAAAAATTAATTTCGAATATTGGTTTGTGAGAAAATACAGAAAAAATAGATGTATATAATAGATAAGTAAAAGTGACAATTGGTAACGTGGAATTGAATCAATTTAGAGCATTGTACATGTATGTGTATTTATAGTAATATATAAATGTGTGTGTGTGTGTGTGTGTGTGTGTGTGTAGCAATATATATGCGCACACATATATATTTTTTACAAGCACACAAAATTTGCCCATCGTCAGTAGCTGGATGAATACGCGCCTGGCGCGGTCGAACGGAGCTCGGACGTTTCCGGCCGTACGTGGCCAGCACACCCGACCTCCTTCTCAAGCTGCGAACATTTACGAATGCCAACACCGAACACTACCGAATGACGACCCGAGTCGTCGCTGTGTTGTATACATTGAGTAAAGTTAGAGTGTAAACTAAGGTGATTTGCGCATGTGCGACATCATCACACAGCCAAGCGTGAGCAGAGAGTCCGCAGTTCGTGGACTTTTCGCTCAATTGCCGACCCGGTCGCTCGGTCGATCTGCACCAACGTCAAGTTCCGTCCAACTTATATATATATATATATATCTATATATACATATATAAAAGTAACGAATGAAAGACACAAAGAAACAAGAAAAAAATAAAAAAAGTAAATAAAGAGAACGTGCGAATAATGAGTAATAGAAAGAAGAAATAATATAATATAAAAGTATTAAAATTCAGATCAAGTGTAGACCATGGATTTTCCAAATTGGCAAAATATGATGAGAAGTGGAAATAAAGGCAGTAATAATAAATAGGAATTGAAATTTATTTAATAGAAATAGTCTGATTTTATTGCAATTGAATACAGAATCAAAATTTTTATACATCTCAAAAATAAATAAGTAATTAAATAAATGAAAATAAAAAAAAAAGCAAAAAAAGAAAGAAAAAAAGAAAATAATAATTCTCTTTTTACTCTTAGTACTTGACAGATAAGTTTAAACATCTTTCGTTAATCGACGACAATTTACATTGAACCGTGAGCCTTTGTTAGAGCGATCGTAAATTACATATTTCTACGCATATTATCATTACACCGTTGACTGACACTTATACGTACATATAAAATGGCTAGTGTCATTAAAATCTTTCTCTCTCTCTCTCTCTCTCTCTCACACACACACACACACACACGCACACACACACACAAATTAAAACATTAATATATGTAGTACTGAAGTTGCCGAGTGAGATGCACCCTAAAATATATCCAATGATATATATACAATATTTCCCATGACACCATGGCGATTCACACCATTGCCCATGACCTCTACACGCACATATGTACATTCACACTTGTTCCCGCGCATCTCATATCATCTATATATACACACTGTTTCAGAATCATTAGTCTAATTTAATTGTATTTCATATGCATTTTTCACTCGTGATTCTGGAACAGTGTGTATATATTTCATCAAGTGAATATTTATACATGGACACGCGACAATATTTCATTCGCGTTCGTTTCGCTTTTGAGTGCGCGCCCATCATGCATCCCCGGGAATAGGTGAGGCAAGTTTCGCGGAAACGCACCCGGGGGCTAATTTCTATGGAGACGAGCCCGGCGAGACATCAGAATGGAACTGGTATTTCTCCCTTTCCCTTTTCTCTCTCTCTCACACACACACACACACACACACACACACACACTCTGTCCATCTCTTTCTTTTCTTCTCTATCTTTTTCTCATGCTGTCTTGCTCTCTCACTCACGCATTGAGTCGCGATCGATACTTTACTTGGACAAGTATAAAGAGTAACGCCACGCTCTCAACTCCAACTCATTTGTGTGCGTGTGTAATAAATACATATATGTACGTGTATGCCCACCTTTAACTCAGGTGAGATATGTACTAGTGATGTCATTTCGATCCGTCGATCGTTCTCGCACGCGCGCGATCACACATTCACATCCCCCCCCCCCCCTCAATGATAATACCACGAGTGAAACTTTTATAAACGAGAAAAAAAAAAAAAAAAAATTATGTATACACTTTTTTTTTTTTCATATTCACGCGCTACTGTAAATATATATAATACAAATATTCATTATCTTTATGACAATAAAATAATATTACGCAATAAATAACACTGATATATAAATAAAACTGTACATGTTTAAATATATAATAAAATAGAATAAAATTTAAGATAAATGAAAAAAAAAAATCCATCATCGAGATATTTTCAACTTCTAGTTTTTTTTTTTTTTTTTTTTTTTTCATTTCCAAATGTTGGATATACTGTATTTTTTATATAAAAAACGATTAAAAAAAAAAAATAATAAAATAAAAGAAAAGAAAAAATAGACAATGGGTGTATTAAAAAAGGGAAGGGAGGTCACTATACTCAAGCGCAGTGGAGTATAATTCCCGTTGAACTGGCACGGGTGATAATCAAAGGCAAGATCAGGAGTAAATAAGATATAGAGTGTGAGGGAATGAGAGAGAATGGAGTAGGATAAAAGGGAAAAAATGAGACGAAAAAAAAAAAAGAAAAACAAAACAAAACAAAACAAACAAAAAGAGATGAAAAGAGGAAGAGTTATCACGCGCCGTTTACATTCAACTAATTTATATCTATCTATATTATATGTATATTTAAATATATATAAAGTATATATACATATATGTATATATGTATATGTGTATACATATGACAGCAGAGTCGGTCGTGTTACACGGTGTGGTACGATGCGGTTCGAACGCTACTGGAATAATACAACCTAACGCATGCGTCACCCAACACAGATACGGTACCTTGCAAAATGCATAATGTACAGTTGAATTCGTGTATATATATAATATACTTGTATATAGATGTAAATTGTATGTATAGATGTTTAGTGGACAATGCCACACAATTCCCTATATATCAATTATAATTTTCCCTGAGCTCACGCTCAGTGGCCCAGATGGGTATATGATAATACAGACATCAATTGTAATATATAAATGTATGTGGTGTAGTGTAGTGATATAGAGATTTGTACATTGCATACAAGAAAAATAATTATTATTATTGCAATCTAAATGTTTTTATGATTTTTTTATTTTTATTTTTTATTTTTCACATATATTTTCATTTTATTATATTATTATACAACGTGTGCGAGTATACATGTATGTGTATACAAATATAAATATATTGATAAAAGATAATCAAACAAATAAAATTAATATATAAATAAAAATAAGGATATTTTCTTTTCCCTTTTTTTTTTTCTTTTTTTTTTTTTTTCTCGTACTTACGAGTAGATTGGAATTTATTGTCGTTGTAAATGTCACGGATAAAGACAGATAGAATAAATCTTTGTGAGTTTGATAGTTTGTTAGAGAAAAAAACATAAAGAAAAATACAGAGAGAGAGAGAGAGAGAGAGAGAGAGTTTCGCAATTGTCGGATCAATAATTATATGTATACTCGTTATGATATTTGCTGTGCAATTGAGATACTTAAAGTTTTATCATCAATGTGAAATAATCGTGTGAATGAAAATGCAGTAAATGAATAAAATTAAAGAAAAAAATTTTTTTTAATTAATCTTGTTTCGTATTTATTTATTTATTTATTTATTATTATTTATTTATTTATTTTTTTTTTTTTTCACTAATGATATAAAGAATAATTTTTTCCTACACCGTTATTAATTGATAGTAATGATATAGAACAAGTTTATAAACATTTGACAGATTGACATGATGGAATGAATTTTTATTTATTATTTTTTTTTTTTTTTATCTGGTTAGAATAAACCAGAATAGAAGAAAAAAGAAAAATATGTGATGTTGGTTATATATTTCTACAATATATAAATGTATAAGTGCGTGGGTATTTATTATTTATATATATATCTAACTTGCACTTGTTTATAGAACTGTCAAATCATTTGTATTTTTTTTTTGTTTCTAATTTTTTTCTTCTTCTAGTTATATTTAATAGTTTATATATTGATTTTTCTTTCTTTTTCTCCCCCCCCCCCTTTTTTTTTTTTTTGGTAACATTTTATTTCAATCGATTTCAATGATAATTCTATGATAATCAGTAGGAAGCAGTTCAAGTTCATCCTTGAAAAATTAATTCATTGCCGTTCGTACTGTTGTACATAATAAATGGACAGTAATTATTTTAATGATTGGTTACACATTTACTCTATTCACTATTATGGGACGAAGGGGTAAAGAAAAAAGTGCGTTTTTTTTCACCTTCATTATATTAGCGTCGATAAAAATAGCACAGTAATATCAAGAACATTATTTATTAACTGAATATATTTAAAATATATTCATCATCAATCTTTATCATGAATTTTTTTTTTTCTCATTCTCGCTCTATGTTGCTTTTTTTTGTTACTATAAGAAAAAAAATCAATTCTTTTCAGTGTCCCCTTGAGTCCCTGTGTTACGTGATTGTACAACATAATTTTTTCTCTATATATATATATATGTACATGAGAGGAAAAATTGAAGATGGAAAATTTATCAAATAATAATAAAACGATAATGACAATGTATAAATAAATAAAATAAATAAAAATAAATTGTGGAATAATTTTCGAAATAAATTGTCTAATTTAATGTAAAAATTTATTCATCGCATATGTTCTAATCTTGCACCTACGCCAACTGTGTTGCCTCCCAGATGTTATATTCAAAATACATATGTATTATATAAATATATATATACAGCAGTGAGTCAAGTAAAATAGACCAACTGCACAGATTTGCGTATTTTCGGGCACCTCAATGTTTATAACGCTTTATCACAGCTGTGGATTGTGCCATTGCGCTATATATACATATGTAAATAAAATTGTAGCGCAGACTCTAGTGCAGAAAATAACACCATAGTGTTATAGATTTTATACATATTCCACAATGAATAATTCACAATCACATAAAATAGAAATATAAATTATTTTTCATCTTCAATTAATTTTTTTTATCATCTTTTTTTCTTCCATCTCTATTTATAATTCAAAAATTTTGCTAATTGAAATCAAATACACCTTCCATTATATAATACATCTGCTCATGTATCAATGCAATGTACACTATTAATTTACCAACAGACAGACACGTACGCACCCCGTCTATGTGTTTTCGATCGGTCTCGATTACTCCGACAATGAAATCAATGTTCTTTGTCAAACACACACACACTCACACACACAGATATATATATATATATATCACTACATTGAATATTTTATATAAACGATGGTACTTATGTACGTGACCTCGACCTTGAAAAATTATTCTAGAGTAACGATTAAGGATGCAAGTGATTATAAATTTCACCAGTAAATTCATATGAATATGTCTGCAACAACATCATCATCATCATCATCATCAACAACTTCTTCATTGTGATAATCACTCTCGCAAAACTACCCGATGAATTGAAAATTAATTCGTAGGTGAATAAATCTCACATTAACTATCTTCAAATTATTCATATCTATATACATATGAATGCATAATGTTAAATCAACTTATGCAAATAAAAATAATATAAGACAATTTTTTTCTTCGTTTATTTTCAAATACTTTTATATATATATATAAATATATGTGTAGTTTTGTGTGTGTGTGTGTGTGTGTGTGTGTGAATATATGTGCAAGTGGCTGATGTATCTCGCGAGCATACAGCCAAAACGTGATAATACTTTTGAAATTCATCCAACGTAGAAGTTGTACACGTGTGTATATACTTGACAGCGATACTTTGTATGCCACGCATATGTACAAACATATACTTATATATTTATGAATATATGTATATATGATGCATTTGAATATTAATAAACATATTCCTAAGTGATCTACAGGACTGAATGCAACATTGACAAATGATTGCACGCGAAATACATGAATCTATTATTTCATCATTCCATTGAATATATAATTGGAAATAGAATGAAAAAAAATAATTAATAAAATATAATGAAATGGATTTTCACATCGTATAGTTATATTTATACGCATCCATACACAATTATTGATTCACATAATTTATTATCATCATAAAAAAATTATTCTCAAATATAAAATAAGAAAAAAAAAATAAGTATAATGGAACAATTTGAATGCAAATATAAAACTAAAATCTATTGAGAAACAGTTATAAAAATTTAATAGTAAATTTTCCCACACACACACACACACTTATATATATATATATAATAAAATACTTTTTCTCTTTTTTTTTTTTTTTTTTTTTTTTTCACTATAGCTATAAAACTCGATATTTTTGTTCGAGTGTGTGTCGTGGCACGGAAGACGTAGGAAAAAACACAAAAACAAAAAATAAACCCAAAAGAATTTACTCAATGAGGAAGGGAGGAAGATGCAGATGAAGAGAGAAAGTTGGACGTGCCCGCGAAACGCGGTCCCTCACTCGCAAAATATATATTCATAAAATTCATATATACATGCATACATATATATAAATAGAATAAACGAATAAATGTACACTTGGGAGAGAGAGCGAGCCCGTGTGCGGGGGAGACAAGCGCAAGCTCCTCGAGGTCGATGGATTTAATTCGATCGATTAAGGCCAAAGGCTACGGGACCCGCTTCACATACATATATATACATGTATATAATACACGCGGTACACGCTCAATATACAAGAGAGTCCGGGACTGGAGTTTCGAGCCGATGCGAATTAAGAGAAAGAGAAAATGGAGGGAGAAAATATACCGTATACATATAAAAATAAAAATAAAAAAAAATAAAAAACGTCCATGTTTAATATTCCTCTATACCTAATACACAACGATAATTCCATCGTTACAAATTTTTATAATCCCACACAACTAATTTGTCGCCTCCCTCTCCTTCTTTTTCCCTCTCTCTCTCTCTCTCTCTCTCTCTATCATTTCTCCCTCTATCCACAATGCATATACTATCATCATCATTAATATTTAAAGCAAAATAAAGAAAAAGAAGAAAAATATATATTTCGATAAATAAATAAATAATTTTCGTACACGTGAATGAGTGGGTTGAGATAGCTGTATAGATCTAGGTATTTGATTCGCATATCACATATACACTAATGTGTAAATATATATATATATATATATATATATATATATATGTGTGTGTATGTATGTGTGCATAAATTGTATTTGTACCTGCTAGACCATGTAATTCCGGGCGTGCAGTATATACAACGTCATCGTGCAATCCTGAGAAGAAGGGAAAGAGCGCCAAACAGAGTGAGTGAGTGAGTGAGTGAGTAAATGAGTGAGATCGTTTTCGAATACTGACAGTGGAAAAGGAAGAGAGACAAAGCGAACGAATGGCACGGAAAAGGCAGTTAAAGTGGGGAAACAACGAAATAAGAGAAGAAAAATAAGAGGAGGTATATGATGCCATCGTGACACGGTAATTGTCACGAGCGCGGTAGACACAAAAGTCCATGGACAACAACGACAATATAAGTAAATATAAAAATATAAATTGACAGAGAGCAAGAGAGAAAAAAAAATGAGAGTGAATATATGATAATATATAATATAATATCAGACACAGGTATTTATGCATGTAATGATGAGCCAAAATTTCCAATCCAAATTCGTCTTCTCTTATATTTACATAGAATTTTTTTATTCGAAATTATCATGCGTCACTCTAATTTAATGTATCGTATTTATATACAAATAATTCAACACATATATATATTTATAATTTATATTTAATGTCATTTTGAATGTGAAACAGTCGAGACTACCTTAACATTGTGAATATACATTGTCACTGTCATTGATAAAAATTCAACGAAATATTTAACTTTGTATACCACAGACATAACTCAATTGTTAGTTGAAATATTTTATTTTTTTGTTTCAAATCAACTGTGTATTGTATATATTCGTAATATTGATTTTCGAAAAAATTTTAGCGACTAATGGTAGAAGCAAAATTGAATGAATAAGAATATGGTGTACACTAATATCAGTAGTCACGGATTATCGGAAATGAAATAGCCAATCGAAAGATCGCGTAAGATCTTTGATGTATTTATGAATATATGTATACATAGTGTGTGTGTGTGTGTGTGTGTAAATGTTAAAAAGGGAAATGTAGATGGATCTTTGTCGACGAGACCGAAGAGATTGGAAAAGCGGAAGTGGGTATAATTTCCTGAAGAAGAACTGGAGTATGAGGGAAGGGTGCGAATGAGAGAATAGAAAAGGAAAAGGAAATACATTTTAGACAGAGAAAGCTATATAATCATATTCTATATGTACCTGTATACTTGAATACTTACATATATATGAGTCGGGAGCGAGTCTTTTTTTGTTTCTTTTTTTTTCTTTCTCTCCCCTCATTTTTCTTCATACCATTCGTCGCTGAATGACGACGAATCTCACGTAGCAACAAGAAAAATTTTCGACCCCATTCAATTGTTCCTCACTCATGCCCTTCATTTCACTTTGTATATGTATATATATATATTTTTATTCGTACATTTAGTTTTTTCTATCTCATTGTCGTTGTCATTGTCAAATATTTCGTTTCCACATGTTGGTTGTCAAGTGCGCGTGCGCCAAATCGCCCACATAAAAATATCCAATAAATTATCGTGTCCTCACCTACACGCTTGATAATGTTTGTACAAAATATATATATATATATATATATATGTATTCGTATTTTTTTTTTTTTTTTTCACTCTCATTAATTATATTTATCAATTTTTTTTTCTTTTGTCTTCTTCATTTTCATTGATTCAAGTAAAATAAAATAAAAGCATATGTGTATAGATATATATATCTATATATTTATATTTATATATGTGTTTATATATTTAGTTATCTTGTTTCTTCTTGTCTAAGGTCAGGCAAGTCAGTACATTTTTTTTTTCTTCATGTTATTTTTATTTAATTTTATGATTATTATATATTTTTTTTATTTTCATTTTTGATATGAGTATATAGAATCAGACAGGTGATAAATTACCTGGTCAATGTAATCGCGTAAAATTAACAATATCTTTTCTATCGCGCACTTTCCTCAGTGCGTGCGTGTGTGTGTGTGTGTGTGTGTGTGTGTGTAAACGTGTATATATTTGCTCTCTGTTATCCCAAGTAAGTTGTCAGAGCTGTACATGAACTGATAAGAAAAATTTCGATCGCATTGAAGAGCTTATAAAATCTCGAATTACCTCAAAAACATTCGAGTATTTATAGAAAAAAAATTGAAATAAATATAAGAATGAAAATTAATTTATAAAGAAAAAACAAAATAATAAAGTGAGTAAAGTGACAGTGAAATAGGGAGATTGGGAAAAACGAGAGAGCAAGAATAAACAAGATTATTGGAGAAAAATAAAATAAAAATATTGAGACGTAAATTGATACGTATTCTGTTATTTTCTTCTAACTCTCTTTCTCTATTCTTTACTCTCCTTCAGAGAATTATGGAGAAAGATTAACGAGACACGGCGTCTAGATGCTTCTCGTTGCAATAAACATTACTTGCTTGGTGTGTGTCCCAAAATGTGAAGTTCAAGCGGACAAAAGCGCGTGTGAAGTGGGAAGAGAAAAGGATCAGAGTCGTGTGTCAAAGAGAATAATGAGAGCGAAAAAGAGAATAATGAGAGGGAAAAAGAGAAAGAGAGAAAGAAAGAGAAAGATTGTGATTTTTAAAGTAATGTGATGCGCGCCAATCCGGCGCCACAATTGGTTGATTCGATATGAAACTCTGTAGAATTTACATTCCACTGGAATATGTAAACATTTTTGGCTATCACGTAGCGATATAAAGAGATATATATAAATGGACGCGCGAAAATAAAATGATCGACAATATTTTTATCGCTATAAAAAAATCAACGCAATCCAACATTCTCTCAAATACTATAATGGTAACTATATATATATATATATTGTATAAACTTGGAAAATAATCTTGTGATTTGAAGTAAAAAGAAAAAAAGTACAAACAAACAAAAAATCCTATGACGAGAGTGTGAGAGAAAAAGAATAATTTATGGATACTTATATAAGAGAAAGGAGAACAGCAGCAGCAGCAGCAGCAGCAGCAGTAAAATTCATACACATCAAAATGCATATACATGTACGTGTGTATGTATATTCGTATGTTTATGTATTACATACAATGAATGAAACGAATCGATGTATTTGACTGAACCAAAAGATTGCCAGGTTGAAAATGAAAGAAAAAAGTGTGAGGAGATAAAATATGAAGACAAACTGAGAGTCTATAGGAATGAAAGGAAGAAATAAATGAATAAATGAATAAATAAAGATAGATATATAGATAGATTGAGCAGGAAAAAAAAAATATATACAGAGAAAAATGTATATGAAAAAAGAAGGGAAAAAGTGTCACTCCCGAGTGTTCTTTGCCACGAAATTGTGGGCGTACATAAATATACATATGTATAGATTTTAATATACATAACATATATATAACATTAGAATTATTATATTGTTATATATATCAGTCCATTTTCAACTCGACCTTGATTCACCTTCGATGACCTATTAATGAGCAACGAATTCTAAACAGAAATAAGCAATGAATTGATCCCGACCGTGCCAAGATCACGTCCATAATATATTCATAATACAAACACTTACAGAATTAGTGCACACACACATAAACACATACATATACGATATATATATTTATTAATATACATAATGAATGAAAATGTGTGTGTACTTAATACCAATAGAAGTTCAAATTACTTTGAGGTAGGTAATTGTATAGAATATATATAATATATAATAGCAAAACTTCTGTTAATATTCTACAATAAAATAATTTTTTATTGCACTATTACCCTCACTAATTTCACCTATTTTCCAATAAATTTATCACGATAAAAATACTCAAGTGCATCGAAATAACGATGAACATTCAAATTATTATGTAGTAAGAAGAAAAAAATTAATAAAATATATATATATATATACTGAGAAAATTTAAATATATGTATTGGTTGAAAGTTTTTACGGTCAAACGCGTGCGTACAGGCGGTGGGGACTTCTGAAAATTGCATTTGACCGCTGAGGTGACCTGAGGCGTTTCTGGATCGTACGATGACGATGAGGCCAAGGAAAGGCAAAAAATGTATAATATAGAAGGAGACAAAAGAAACAAAGAGAGTAAGGGATGAGTGAAATGTGAGGAAAAATATAACGGTGATGTCTGTA
The DNA here is from genome assembly GCA_963920625.1 of Dinocampus coccinellae. Taxonomy (NCBI): domain Eukaryota; kingdom Metazoa; phylum Arthropoda; class Insecta; order Hymenoptera; family Braconidae; genus Dinocampus; species Dinocampus coccinellae. Next base: position 3,039,199 of record OY987188.1, on the reverse strand, counting down.
GAAAAGTAACTCAATGCAATAAAAAGTAGATATTTGTATTGCAAGGAGACCAAGTTTTCAACCGAGGGTGGTAGGTAAATCATGATGATGATGATGATGATGATGATGATTACGATGACGACAGTGATGATAGCGGCAGTGGTAGTGGAGGCGAGAGGGATGAGGAAGTAGAAAATAAAATTGAAAAGAAAAAAAAAAACTGATGGTCTAGAAGCACACGGTAAAACGCCTGAGGAGAGACAACAAGAAAAAGCAGTGGGGTCGTAACACTCCTCTTTTCCTCTCTGTCTGGCTGTCTCGCTCACTCATTCACTCCCTCGCCCTCGCGTGCCCAGAGATCTCACAGAGTTCGACTGTAAAACGCGTGTTACTATGCTACTGTGTCGCCCTCTTCGGGATAAACTGATGAATCAATTGGCAAAATTCAGCAATAGGCGTCGGGGCGCCACGCACCGTCGCGACGTCTTCAATATTATTAATGCACGTCTATTGATATTATAATAATTATTAAGACTGTTATTTGATTGAAAAACTATTGGGACTGTATTAATGGCAGATTAGTATGAAAAATATATATATTAGTGATAATGACATTATCACTCGCATTTTTAATTGAGGAAAATTAAAATGTTAGTTTAATTTTAATAATTTCTTCTTTTTTTTTAATCTATACATTTTGTGATCTATGATTTTTTTTTTCTTTTTTTCACAATTATATCTGAAGAATTTTTTTTCATGATATACAGTTGACAATGCGTGACGACACGGATTTATATATTTGTTAAAATTGAAAATAAAGAATGGGAAAAATGTGCGGTGAGTGGGTTTTTTTTTTCATCTCATTGGGTTTATAAATATTAAAGTTAAAAATATAATACTCTGTTTCTACTTTCAAATTTTTAATTTTGTATTATTATTTTATTTGGTTTTTTTTCCGCAATTTAATTTATATTTTATATACTATACTATTTGATTCCTCTTTGGATGATGAAGGAATGTTAAGCCTGTAGAAAATTGGCACTGTGACAAACACCCGAGTCAGGATATATCAATTTAGATGCCCAAGAATATTTTGAACGCTACTGGCTTACGTGATAAACGTCAGTCGTATAATAACGATGAAAAATAAAATTGTCCGCACACGCGAAATGTAAAATTTAACGCACACTTACATATTTACATATCCATATAAATTATAAATTTACAAAAATAATTCAATTCATCATCACTAAACTGTCATATCTTTTTTAATTTTTTTTTTTTTTTTTTTTTTTTGTTACTGTTGAGTTGAATTGTTAAGAGAAATTATGTGGTATAGAAACGAATGATTCTTAATGTATTATGATGAGAAAGTTTCATATCATGTAGCATCATTCTCATATTTATTACTTAATTCTAGTTTAAAAAAAAAAAAATTAAAAAAAAAAAAGAACAAAAAACAGAAACACAAAAAGAAAAAAAAAGAATAACAAACTGAAAAAAAAGTGAGGGAGCATACCAAAATGCTTCAACATCTGGCACGGATGAGATACACGTGTCGAGATATATACAGACTTGTTCATGTTATGTCGCATTATAGTAATATCGTGTATTGTCACGCACAAAAGACGCCGCGCAAATGAAATAGATGTATTCAAGGGCGAAACGATGTAGTAATTATAGCAAAAATCAAATGAAAATTTGTTTGAGTACCTTCACGTATGTAGAATACAATCTCAGACACATCCTTGTATCATTAATTTTTTTTTTTTTTTTTTTCTTTTTTCAAACCTGAATGAACAGATTTTGATAGTGTGCACACATAATTAATAATATCTCATTACACCAATTATTAAATAAGAATATTTGTGTAAAGAAAAAAAAAAAGAAAAAAAAAATACACCGGCAATGTATGAATTCACATTACAGTCACAGTTTTAATTTGGAAACTGAACTTTCAATATTAAACACTAATGTAGCACAATATTGTGTAATGTAAAATTAAATGTATACGCCTATGTAAACGTGAGAAAACGGGTCGATACAATTGCAAGAGTCAATATTGGTATTAAATTATCATCATAAAACTTATTTTAAAAAAAACCATATACATCCATGCTGAACAGATGCTTCAATGAATAATTATTTGTATTCAGATTATCATTCGATATTAATAATGATAGGTACTCCTGCATTATGATCAGTGACCTTATATGAACATGCGATCTCGTTCACAGTCGTTTATACTACTGAGATTCTTTTATCGAACAACTTAAAATTGCAAATCGATATAAATTGTTCAATAGTGTAAAAAAAAAAAAAAATATCTTAAAAAGTATAAGGAAATGTTTCATGTATTTAAAACTCACCGCTGCATTTAACGCCAACTTTACCAGTACCCCAAATATAGTCTTCACCTGAAAATGAAATTATAATTTTATGATAATAAATTAATTGACTGTATTTCATTGTCATTAACAATTTTTTTTTTTTTTTTTTGTCTTATATATACAGATATTTTTCTTAATATGTTAAAAAGGTTATTGTGAATGACTCACATTGCACACACAAAATCGGCGTCACGAAGTAAACATCAATCAGGTTATGTGTATATTTATCGGTATCCGGAGTAGTGGGCTCGACTACATAAGCTGTTGACCAAAAAAATATCATATTCATTATATTAAGATAGATATAAAAGATTGAGAAAAAAAAAAAGAAAAAAAAAAAATAGAAAAGACTATCAATTTTTACTTATTAAACAATTTTTTTTTTATTTATTTACCGTAAGGCCCATTACTGAGTGTAACATATGACGACTCTTCTTCGTTATGGGTGTCTAAATGAGATGATATGTTTCCTTTCAGCATTAGGAATTCCTCTAATTTACTGCAAACTACTGAAAAATATTATTTATTATAAAACTTTGTTTAAATCTAAATATTAATTTGATAGATATTATGAATTCAAGTATATATATTCTTTTTGTAATAAAAAAAAACTCACCAGGCGTTACGACTGTCCTGTGTTAATTGCAGTGTTCGAATTTGATCCACGCTATTTTTATCTTAATGATAAGAAAAATATTTGATTATATTTTTTTCTTCTGCAGGCGAATGGATCAAGGTGGACCTTCGTCACTGGAAGATGATCCTGAATGGGTCATTTATCGATGTGGCTCATATTTATTAGCCTTTACAAAATATTACGAGATGAAGAGTTGAGATATAGTAATATTTAAAAGAACACACCCCATTTACCACATGCATCGTTTTCCGTCACAGAAATATCGCCATGATTATTTGAATTTTTTATACTATTTTGTTTTGTTTGTTTGTTTTTATTTTTGTTTTTTTCACTCTTTCAAATAATTTGTACTATTGAATTTATCAATTAACAATGGAAAATATTCAATATGCTCCAGAATTTTTTTTAATACTTCATATATTAAAGTTTATATATGTATAAATACATAAGCTCAGTCTCTTTTTTCGTAGGAATCACCGAGTTTATAATAAACTAAGCAACTGCTCTTTGTATTTTATGATTATGTACAGAACAGTAACTGAATTATTTAAATTCATTTATGATAAAAAAAAAACCATGGGTTATATACATATAACGTATTTATTTTATGAATTTGTATTCTCACAAATTTCCCATTTAGAATTGGAGTATAACAAATATTTGTCTTTCTCATGAAACTTCAATAAAATATTGTTTGATAATTTCTCACTCATTTCTTTTTTTTTTTTTTCAATGATTTTTTGTTCTTGTTTTTTTAGCAAAATCTACACCATTAATCGTGCTGAATATTTATTCATTTATATATAAAATTAATTCATCAGTCACATCACTCGTCGAACACTGGGTGAAGTTCTTCTGAAAACATAAAAGAAAAAAAAAATTGCATATCAATTCACAATATATACATGTGAATACTTGTCTAATCAACATTTAATATATATATATATGATAGATTAGTGACAATAATGCAGAAGAAAAAAAATACAAAAAAAATATTTGGTTATGTTCATGTTGACATGCAGGTGAAATATTATTTTTGAATTAATTTCAAATGATTATTATTATGAGTGGTATGAAAAGAAAAAAAGGAAAAAACATTCACACGTTGGTTGATGGAAATTAACCGGTCCAAAATGCAATTGTATCATAAATTTGCGCGGAAATACATTTCCGTCATATGGCGGCGGATGCTAAACATTAAAAACACACGCCTCTACAAAACTAAATGATTTATTACTGTGTACGTACTCTTGTATCAAGAATTTCATACCAATGAGTGTAGCAACTCATTCTTTAACCCATTTATTATTATATTATATTTATTTTATATATTTCTTCATAACTCTATAAATTATCAATCAACTTAATAATTATCATGCATCTTGAAAGTTTATTGGATTTTTTACTATTGCGTGAATGATAGTATATGACAAAAGAAAGACGAAGAATACAAATGCAGGTAAAATAAATGGAAAAGAAAGAAAAACATATTATGTGCTTACTTTTTTTGTTTCATGTGTTCGTGATACATTAATAACACATCCAAAGGCACAGTTCTCCCTGAATACATTGATGGTTTGAATGAGCAATATATACATATACATATATATATATATATATATGTATATTTATATATATATATATATATATATATATATATATGTATATATATGTATAAAAACTTAAAAACCCATTGACAATAATTATTGTTTTCGGTGATCACAAAACACGACCCAACACGGTTAACTCACAGAAGGCAGCAGGAGTCACTACGATTGACCATTGTGAGCCGAAAGTGACGATAGACAAGCAACATGGCGAGAAAAAATGCTTAGCTATTATACTAACACGCCATCTTTGATATCAGTATTATAAAATAGCGGCGTATTCAAACTTAGATATTTCAAGTCATATTAGATTTGAGTACAATGGAAACTGAAATATTGTTGATTAATTTTTTTACAATGAAAAAGAATGTTCATCGATTGGAATTAAATATGATGTTATACAACATGAATTTTCAATAGTAGGCGTAATCACTGAATTTACAGTAACATTTACGTAAATGTGAGGCTGGTCCAATTTCAAGCCCAATTCCAAACCACCACCAATCATACACATCCAAATATAATATTATTAATTCCGTACGTAGATGGCTAAAAATGAATTCCTATAATGTATTGGCATAAATCAATTGTGTAAGTTTAGTGTACTCATCATGATAAGCACGTGTTCAATTCTGTTTTGTTTCATCAATTGGGAATACCTTCTATTTACTTGAAAATTTATTTTATATTTATTAATTATATTCAATATAAATCGGAAGAGTATACATAACTACTATAGCTAACTATTATGAATAATGATTAATTTAAAATTCGAGTGTTCAATATCAAATTGGTATTCAGAATTCGCAAAAGATGCACTTGATACTATAATTCTTCCAGTCCCCGACGATGTTTTGAAATATTTGGAATACGACGCTTTTCTTTTACCAGTAGAAGCTACTGATAATAGAGTATATGAGTCAGAATGGGCAGATGGATCACCAGTGGATCATGATTCACTTAGAGTAAGCATCCAACAATTGCATTGATTCATGTTATGTATACACGGTGTATATTATTTAATTATTGTTGTAGAGTGAAGAATCTACAACACAGCCAACTTTTCCAGAATTCAGTAAAAAAATTCAAGATGTGATTGATGATTTTGGTGCAGTTTTTATCAAATTCAATTGGCGAACGCCTTGGGTAATCATTAAAATATTAATTTAACAGAATATTTGTTTACACTGGATTGGTACACGGTTAAATTCTATATGAATTTATTTTCTTAAGGATGCAACATGGGTAGTTCCAACAAAAACTTTGAAATGTACATGTTTAGAAGAAGTATATTTACTATTGAAGAGCTCTGATCGTATATCAGGCGATATTACTGGAGTACGACAACTTGCAACCAGTGATGAAACAATTTCACCGTGTTTAGTATTGAAAAAGTGGCGAGATATCAATCCATGCACAGAATTTCGTTGCTTTGTCGTACACAATGAATTAGTTGGTAACTATATTACTTCATAATTTTTCTTTTATTTTTGTAATTACTGTGACCACTTACCTTCAAATTATTTTTGTTACTTACCAGGAATTTGTCAAAGAGATGTCTCACAGTACCACCAATACATTGAATCTGAAAAATATAATATTCAAAAAGATATTTCGAGTTTATTTATGGAAAAAATAAAAAATCGCTTCAAATTAGATAGCTGTAAGTTATGAAAAATAATTATACAAATTATTTACAATTAATATTGTCACGATATGATGAATATCAATTTTTATATTCTTCAGATTCTTTCGATGTCATACGTTATAAAAAAGACAGAGTAAAAATTATAGATTTTGGTTCGCTAGATGAATCAGTGACAAAAGGCATGCTTTTTACTTATGAAGAATTACAAGATTCAATTATTGAACCACCAGAATTTAGATTTATAGCTGAGGATATGGGAATACAACCCAATAATACTAATCATTTTTGCATACCTCAGGAAATTAATGAATTTTTTCGAAATAGTAGTGATAATTCCATGATGGATATGATCCGAAGGGTACTTGAATCGTAGTAATAATAATATATTATAAAAAAGAAAAAAAATTACTGAATTGATTTTTTTCAGGAAGTAGAAAATCAAACGAATGAATAATACTACCAATACCGAAGTATTTAAATGAAAAAAATTATTTCGAAGAGAATTGAAAGGATATTAGGATAAGGCAATGATATATATTGTTTAGGAATACGTATGTATATAAATTTAGCAATATAAATACAGAATTTTCATTTATATTCTGCCAGACCGTCTTCTATATTTGATATACATTACATAAACTAATGAAACTAACCTACGATTTCAAAGAATTATCATATAATATTGCAATATTTTGTCGGAGCGTCGAGTCTTAAACAGAGAGCGACGTTGCCTTATATAGAAAATATGTCTCGTTTATTTACAATATGCAACCCTTAATACTTCCGATTTGCAAAAGGATTTATTCTTTAGTTTCTTTTTCTCGATATATGTTTAATTTCGGACAAATAAATTTTTTTTTTTCTTCTTTTTCAACACGCTGTACAGTATAATTATTATTCTCAGAGTATTATTTATTACTTTTTTTAACTTTTATTCCAACCAATTTACTTTTGAGCTATATTTAAAAAGCTTTAGATTAAATTTTTCGCTTTTATTATTATTATTATTATTATTTGTTTACATATGAATTATTTTTTCTCTTTTCATTTATTGATGATGTCGTCTCATTTATGCACCTAATATTTAATTCTACTCCTTTTAGACATTTTTATTATTAATACACTCTCCACTTTGTGCATTGATTTTTTGTTTATTACTCACTCTCCCTCATACACACATGTAATTTTAATTCTTTTTATTACTGTTCATAATAAATTTATTGTATGATTGCAGAATTGCAGAAGAAGGAAAGAAAAACGAATTTCAATCATCACAACAATCTCATTGCCTGCACATTTTAATTTATTTCTCTTTACTTTTCAAAAAAGTATGATAATCATGATTCTAGAATATGTATCACTTGTTTATTTATATGCCCCCAAGTTGATTCATTTCACTGCAGTTGACACATTCCCACATGGTACTTTTACAGGGTGATATTAATGCTATTGTTCCTATCTGCTAAATATTTACAGAACAGCATCAAGAATTTATGAATTATGTGTTAGGTACATCTATGTGCTATTTCGCCTCTTTATTTAATCGTAAATTGATTCTTTTTTATTACTATTTTATAATTCTTTAATTACTCATTCACGTTCTCGTTTTCCTTTTTCTCACATTCGTTTGTGCATTTTACATCCAGACATTATATACCAATAGGTACATAATTTCATTTTATTTTATTATTCATTGCGACTCATAACAGAATAGAACACACGGCATTCGTCCAACATATAGCTGCTGCAACATATACATTTTATTTATTTATATATGTTTGTTTGTTTGTTTGAATACTGCTTGAGTGCTAAGTGACAAATTTTTTTTTTTCTTTAGCTCTTATAAATGTACATTACAAAAAACTCTTAAGTTATCTTAACAGCCCTTTAAAGCAGCTTTAAGTATGTGGAGTTCAACTTTGGAAAACTGGATTTTATTCACTCATGTTTCCTTTTATTATTATTAATTTTTTTTTTTTCTTTAACTTTTTTAATAATAATTGTCATCATCTTGTGATAACGATGATTTTTTTTCTTTTCCTAATTTTTTTTAAATGCATTTGGTACGACTAAAAGGATAGTATCTTCATGTCAAGCTATCACCAATTAGTAAAGGAGAGAAAAAAAATTAAAAAAAAAAAAACAACAAAAATCAAATGAAATTTGTGCAATAAAACTTGAGAATTATAATTTTTTTCTTCCGCTTATAATTCTTGTCGATATTGAATGGAACGAATCAACATCATGCGGGAATTACTTTAAAAATTTACATACAATGAATGTCTTGCTAACTATATATAAATATACAAGAAGATAGAGATTATTCTTAATTCAACGATAAAGATAGAAAAATCGAGGTCATTCCAATTTTATATAATTTTTTTTTTTTTTTCTTTGGGTTTTTATACATGAAATTCAACGATAGAAATTGAAAGAAAATATATAATGCAGACAATAGCAAGAAGAAAAAAAAAAATTACGACAATACTGTTAGTATAAAATTGACATACCAAGGCTAACTACAAATTAATTCTCAAATTTAATTACTGAACGCACAATAAACACCGAATAAAGTTAAAATCTAAATTCTTTGTATAGGTAATTGCACGACAAGTGAAATAAGCTGCAAATAAGGTCGTATATAAATACGCAGTTTATTGAACTATTTCTTTTTCTTCATAAAATGAGATCAAATAAAATTAAAAAAAAAAACAATTAAAGTACACATATGATTCAATATATATTCTACTTCACAGTCGTTACAAACAAAACTTATTTAATTTCGTTTTTTTTTTGTTTCATAAACAAAAAAAAAGGACAAAAAATATTCAAACAATGCATAGGGCATGTATCTACAGTTGCACGACGTCTCATTACAGCATATTTTTTCTTTGTGGCTCTTTTTTTTTTATATCTTTGTATTGTTGTAATTTTTTTTCTCATCTTTATTAATTACTATTTATCATTTATTATTATCATTATTATTATTATTAATTTATCAATTAATTATTATTTATTAATTATTATTCATAGTAACTAAGTAACAAATTGTTTAGATAGAAATATTTTTTTTTGTTATGACTTTTGAAAATTTTGAACAGTTTTTTTTTGTTTTTTTCATCGCCCATTACAAAAAATTACTCCTCTTAAATACCCACACACAATCCTTTACAAATGCATTAACACGTTTAATAAATTGCAGGCGTTCACGCTTCACCGCTCAATTAATATGGAAAGAGATTTAAAAATACCTGCTCAGTATTCAGAAATAAGATGAAGCATTTTTGTACTAAAGTGCAGCGATATATAATATGATATTTTGTTTTATTTTAATTTATTACTTTTTTTTCAATTTTTCATTCAATGAAGTTACCTACACAAAAACTACTCAATGTACAAATTGGATTTACACATGCACAAGGGACAATCGTTTGAACAATTAGGACAAGTGTATATCAAATAAAAACAACTAGATAAATTTAGTTGTTTTGTTTGAACACTGATCAATTCTCATTTTCATATTGATTTAAAGAGAAAAAAAGAAAAAAAAAATACAAACAAATATTTTTTCAATTCGTCATCATCAAATAAAAATTAAGTATATATAAAATATACGTCACATCACGATTAATACCTGTAAAAAAGTTGGTAAAATTTTGTGAGAAGTCAAGAGAGGACAGTCATAATAAAGAGAAAAATGGAGGTAAACAAAAAATCTCTTTCGGGTATTTTTTTCCTTTTTTTTTTACTTTCTTTTTTTGCAATGAAAAGAAAAATAAAATATTTGTGGAAACGCTTGGGTTCACATGCGTCTGTACTAGTCAAAGGCGCGAGCGAGGGAGAATGGTAGAGCACAACTGTACAAGTAGTATATAAGAATAATTGTGTAGTTTGTGGTCGGCCCGAGAATTGCCATATTAGGGTCCGTGCCAATATAATAATATCCTAGTAATGATAGATAGAGGGAGAGAAAAGGAGAGAGATAGAGAAACCATTCCTATGTATAGGCAACGGATATTAATCATCTCTCCAACGATACTATTTCGGTATTATTTCATCACTTCTTAATCTTCTTATATTTCTTCATCTTCATCTTCTTCGTATTTATTTCTTCTTTCAATTTTTATTCCCTTGTATAATTGTATATTATATCTCGATCCCGAGCCTTACCAGCTGACTAGATTGCGTTTTTTTTTTCTAATGCTCATTAAAGATTTTTTATTTATTTTTTTTATTTTCATTGTTTTAAATCTAAATTTGCCATTTATTTAGTGATTCAGACTACGGCTAGAATCGTTTTTTTCGTTTTTTTTTTTTGTTTTTTTATTAACACCTAAAATTAAAACGATGATCTACTATTTTTAATGAAGAATGGGGATTAATAATAAATTCTTCTTCATCCTTCGAATTATTATTGAATAAATCTTATAATAATTTATATCAGTGAATGAAGAACATCATTGTCTATATTGTGTTTCATTATTTAGATAGTTGTTTAGTTTTTATTTATTTTTGTGGCGAGCACTGTCACTCGAAATTAGCCTGGACGCGTGAAGCCTGCTATACAGTGATGAAGCATAATATTATTTACAACATAATAATGAATTCCATTCAACATTGGATGACACAAAGAGCTCTTCATGTACCGGTATCTTTGAACCGTTCAGGCTACTACCGTTTCTCTCTAATATTTCTTTCTCTCATATTTATTATTTTTCTTTCCTCTTTTTTTCTCATTGATAATTGGCGCATTTTTGCCACTTTGGTCACGTGATCAATGGTCCTAAAACCATGAAATATTTATTTATATATTTATATGTATATTCGTCGCAATAGCCCGAAAGCAATCATTAATTTACAAGTAATGTACGATATAAAACATTTAAGCGAGAATATGATCGCTAAGACTACCTCTTCTTCCCTAATTGTTTTGTTACCAATTTTTTCTTCAATTTATGATCAACTTTAATCATCTTCTTTTTTGGCCTTTCTGGTGAGCCATTGCAGCATGCACAACCTTTTTTAACATGCCCACGTAAACTTGATCTTCTTGCGCGACAATCTGGTTCAATAAGTGTTGTATGGCACGTTTCATCGTCCGAAGGTTCAGAAGTTTTGTCACTCGACACAATACTCGTATCATTTAATGTTTCACTTCTAGCACGTTTGACAATAATACCCTTTGATTCAGCACGATTAAGCACAACGCGCGCATTAACATGTAATTTATCTTTTTTCTTTAAATAGGTACAGCGTTCCGTATTTATTTTAGAATTTGATATTTGCATACTGTTGTCATCCAGTCCATTAGTCATTATATTTTCTTCCGTTTGACTGCTAATTGATTCACTTATACTCGAATCTTCTTCATCACTGCTTGATCTTGTACGCTCTGACACCGGGCTTTCCCATGATAGATATTCGGCTCGTAGAGCTTTTGATGTTGTACGTTTTTTGTTTGCATACGTGTATTTGTGCGTGGCCAATAAAGGGCCGGCAATTGGTGAAAGTGGCGATGGGACTGTCACATCCACTGTGGTACCATCCATCAGTGGTAAACTCTCATCGTCACCTGAACTTGCAAGCGACGTATTATTAACATTTGATCCGAGTGGCAACGACTCGGAATCTAAATCAATGTCTAATTTCATATTAGATGGAATGCTTGATACACTGATAGGTGAACCCTCCTGCGAACCATTTCTTGATATCATTTTCGGATTACTTGTATCTTTTGACGAATCATTATCCATCAATGATAGATGTGGGGGTGATAATCGTGATAAATCTGAATTACTATTTGACACATCGTCTTGGCTTAAATTTTCTGGGCTTAATCTTATATGTTTCGCTGGATTCTCCAATGAATTCTCATCAGGTTTGTCACGTTTCGATCTTTTCATTGTTTCTTTTGTTGATCGCGATCTCTGCGTAACACTTTTTCTTCGTTCATTGATTTTAACATCAGCCACAGGACTTGTATCCCTACTGCCGCTCGATGAATCCAATGGGCGAAAATAGGAAGCATTATATAATTTCATACCCAGTGGTTGACTGCAAGACGCATCTTGTGATGAATGATCAAATGATGGCGAATGATTTGTGTCAAATAATAAATCGGCTTCGGGAAATAAATCACTTGTACTCGGCTCATCAACACCCAAATCTTCACATTCCTCTGATAAACTTTTTTGTAGCCTCAATTCTCGCTCCATTGCCGCACGATTTCTTTCAATACGTTGTTGTACCAATTCACGCTCCAATCTAGGATTATTCGTTTGATTTTTTATAACATGAGTCGTTTTGTTTGCTGAATACTGTTGAAACGGCTCAAGCGTATGATTTATAAAATACTTTTTTGTATTTGTTTGATATATCTGACCACTTGCCATTTCAATTCCTTGACCTTTGTTTATTATTTGCAATACAGTTTGAACATTTTCTGAATGTTCCCCATCGCGTGAATAAACTTTTAATGGCTCAATACCTAATTGATTAGTCGATGTTGGCACATATCTCCATGGTGTATCAGGTGATGAACGTTTTTCTGGTTCCCATGCTTCTTGTAATCGTGCATTGCCACATAAAACGCCATTACCAACTTTGCACGTTGAATCAGTATCAGTGGATTGTCGCATCGATGACTCTTGACTATCGGAACCACTTGGACCGCCAGTAACAAGAAATTGACTTGAATTATCCATGTTCGACATGTGTTTTGTACTCACAATTGTCGTCACTGGAGTTGACTCTACAACAGTAAAATCCATATAAAATCATACATTTAAATTTTCAATTAAATTTAAAATCATAAATAAAATTAATGAGAAAATAAAATTAACGTTACCTGTTTTCAAATCATTTGGGATTGGAGTAATGACACTCGTTGATACAATAGAATTAGCAGTGATTAGTGGTTTTAACGTTTTTTCCGATAAAGATTCATCAACTTTCCGTTTTACAGTTTTTGGTGAAAAAACTTTACCGTCTGTTATTATTTCTGTAGGAGCTTCACGTACATCTTTTTGTTGCTGTGAATGTGATTGGTGTTGAGGCGATTGTGATTGGTGTTGTTGATTGTTGTTAATCGATGACACATCAGTTGGCGTGGCGAATGCAAGGGCGATAGTTGCACCATGCATTGAAACTGATTTTTCAGTTTGTAATTGTTGAGATTGCGATGACTTTTTTTCTGGTGATGTCGACGTTGTCAATATCACTCCGTCGGCTTTCAAACCACCACTACCACTAGCACCACTGGTAACGGTCGTTGTTAATTTTCCTATTGTCGTATTGAATAATCGCGTACTTTGAATAGCCAAATTTGCATTACTAGTTATAACACCACATATCTGCTGATGATCAGAAATTTCACTGATATTCCGCTGAAGTAATCCAATTGTCGGTGATTTATTCACTAAAATTGTATTCGATGTAGATTCATTGGTCGATACTGTAGTTGTAACATCACTTTTTGCCATTGTATCATTTGTATTATCATTTTTATTGCTGTCAGTCGTAGTTTCGCTTGTAAATTGTATACTCGTGCTTGTTTGTGGTATTATAACGGATGCATTTTGAACATTTTGAGTTGTATTTAGTGTTTGCGTAGTGGATAATGTTTGCAAACTAGGTAATTTAACTTGTTTTACTTGAGCTGGTTGTGAAATTATTTTTCCCGCTTGATTTAAAAACGATTGTAGTACAAGAGCATTTGAAACACTAGTACTGCCTGCTCCCCTTACAGTTGCCGGTACAGTTGCTAAAAGTTTTGGACCACCCGATACAATTGTGAATTGCTGTGTACCCTTTACAAGATTCATCGGCAAAATATAATTTGTACCAGGTACAAATACGGCAGTACTGCCCATTTTGCCTGTTACAGATGCAAGTGCTTCGCTCACACTTACTGAAGCAGTTGGCATGGCTTCCTGTACAATAACGGCTCTTGTTTGTCCACTCCCCGGTTCAGTAAAAATTAAATTTCGTCTCTTCACATTGACTTCAACGCCATCGTTTGAATCATTTGTTAAATTACGTGTTTCATTAGTGGAATCGATTGCAGAAGTTGTCGTTGCATTTTCATCTTGTCCTGTAAAACCTGCTGGACTGTCTTGAATATGCACCACACCACTCGATGAATCCTCGCTGCCCATTGTTCTACCAAGATCGTCTGCACTTGGGCTCAATTCAGATGTTTGTTGTCCAGATGATTTTGATTTATTTGAACTTGATTTTTTACGCTTGGACGATTGACTAGGATTTGTCGGTGGATTTGAACGCCGTCTTGGCGCGGGTTTATTATTTAAATCCGGTGAATTTCTCAGTTGCTCTGCGTACTCAGCTAAAATTGTATATATTCTCTGTGCAGTTTGTTCATCCTCTTGTGGTTTTTGTTGTGGTTTGGGTATTGGTGATGCCTTTGATGTATTTGTTGCGCTGGTTTTAACTGCTTTTGGTACAGATTTTTTTGCACTTTTTGGTGATGGTGTTGGCGGCGTTTTGCCTGCTGATGGCACTGGTGTTGGTGCCGGTGTAACACATGGACTTGATGAACTTTGCGATGTAACACTGAGAGCAGGCGATGCAGCTGGTTGACAATAACTTGTCACTACCACCACTGGCGTTGCATTATTTACTTTTTGTGCTGTTGTTGGTGCACTTTGATTAACATACGTTAACGATACTTTTTGTGGAAATACTTCTTGCTGAAATGGCGCTGTGTTGCCATTACTTGGAAATTCCGTTCTTGTCGGTGACTGTGAAGAAATTAATAATTGCTGAGCAAGAGCTGAAACAGTCGTCTGTTGTTGTTGTTGTTGTTGTTGTTGCTTAACTTGAGTTTGCTGTGTTGTTTGAGTTTGTACAGTTGTAGTGGTCACATTTGATTGATGTTGCGGTTGAATTGTACTTCGTTCCTTTACTTGCTCCAAAACACTTTCAAATTCACGCAACTGTTCAAGAGTTGTTGAACTAACTTGATTTGGTACTTCAATCGGAGAATTTAATAATGTATCAGCTCTGACAGTTGCTGATGGCTGCTGACGTTGTGGTGGTTGGGCTTGCTGCTGCTGCTGATGTTGTTGTTGTTGTTGTTGTTGTTGTTGTTGTTGTTGTTGTTGTTGTTGTTGTTGTTGTTGTTGTTGTTGTTGTATTCGCGGAGCTGTAAGCGCTGCCTGTATTACTTCTGCAATATTCTGTTGTCGCAATGGTGTTCCAGCTCGTATAATATTTAATTTTACTACGGGTGTCCTCCCACCAGGTATTGAATTTGTGTGCGATATAGTCGGAATGATGTTTAGCTGGCTTGGATTTGTTGTCGAAATAGTAACAGGAATTTTGTGCGTATATATAACACCCGGGGTTGAAGCATTTTGAACAAGTTGAGTAAGAGTTTGACTAGCATTTTGATTACTTACATTTGCATTTGTGCTTGAACTCTGAACTATATTTAATATCTGTCTACCACTTGACAATTGCAGATTTGGAATGTTTGTTAGAGATTGTACATTAAGTCCAGTTGAGTTTTGTTGACTATTAGTTACTGATGTTTGTACTGCCTTTGATAAATTCGACGTTTTCTGGGTACTCATTGGTTGCGTAATAGTTTCAGTTGTCGATGACGTTGCAACAGTCGTTGTATCTGTTGATAATGTATAAATTGTCCGGCCAAATGCCTGTTGAAATTTTGGTAAACCCGTATTTTGTCCTTGTTGTTGTTGCTGTGACACTTTAGCTGATGTTGTTCTTTCGAATGTGTTTCGGTTGATAACAGTTGTCTCCGCTACTCGCTGAATATGTCCTGAAAATCCGACACTGCCATCCTCCAAATTCTGCAACGTCAATACATTACCTTGTGCTGTAATGACATTTGGACTTATTGATGCTAATTGATACGTCCCGTCGGGTTTGCGAACAATTTGTAATTGCTCAGTGGTAATAGGAATAGTATTTGTTGCTGCTACAGTTGATGTCGCTGTAGGAGATGGTGATTTATTTGGCGAATCATTTCGACTTAATTGCTGATTCGATATTGCGTGTGGACTATCAGGCTCTGTTGTTGAGGCATTTGTTGAACTTGTTGGCGACGTGTCAGGCGGTTGATTGGCTTCCTCACTCATATCATGCAACACTGATGAACGTGGCGGTGGTGTTTGTCCGGCTGGACTCATACCAACACCACTGTCATGACCACCAGATAATGGCGTTCCTGGTAATTGAATATTTCCAACAATACTCGACGTACGATTTCGTGGTGGGGTATTACCACTATTAATCGATCCGGAATTCGGACTCTGCGGAATGTTACGAGATATCTGAACAACATTAACAGTTGGCTGAACTCGCGGTGGTACCATCATATCCAATGTATTTAAACCCGGCACCTTTTTTGCTAATATATCAGAATCCCTCACTGCTTTTGCCAGAATATCGAATTTATTTTTTACCGAATTCGATTTAATCGGCTTACGATTTCGTTGATTTTTATTTTTATCAGTTGATGGATCGGTTTTGCGTTTATGATAAGAACCAATGGAATTTTTGTGTGGAGCGAATGGCATTGTCTTTTGAATATTCATTAATTCACTTGACAAATCACCGGCACTCAATGTTGGCTTTTTTGATTGCAATAATTTTCTATCAATTTCATCAGCTCGCGTTAATACAATTTTCGGATTTAAATTAAGTGTACTGAGCATCGGTGCAAATTTTGCAACATTTCCCGTATTATTATTCGTAGCATTATCTTTATTCTTATTGTGCAACATATTTTTTTGCATTATTTGTGACAGTGTCGATGGCTTTTTCGTATTTTGCGGTCGAAACATTCTTAACGATTTCAATACAGCGGGGTCACTTCGTTTCTCTGATATAATTAACGGCGCCGCAGCTGTATATGCTGAAGCTTTAATTGTTTCACGTTTATTTTCATCCATATCAGCAGAAAATAAAGTGATGATATCATTACTACTTACATCTGAACCACTAACATCATCATTAGGAGGACGTCGCATATTTTCATTAACAAGCATATGAAAATGTGAAACTGTTTCAACTGTTAATTTCGATTTACCACGTTTTTTGGAAATTTCTTTATTGCACGATGACTTATTCAGTTTACTCTCCTGTCTACATCCATCACTTCCCAAACTGTCTGTTTGACTATCTTGAGTATTTGTATCCTCTGTGTCTGACACTGAGCTCGAATTATTATTACGGAAATGCTTTGGTTTATGATCATCACTGTCATAATCACTTTCAGATGATTCTAACCTGTGAATTTTTCGTTGTCTCGCCGTTCGACGTATTCGCAAAACACTACCACTATCGGAGTCCGTACTGTCATCTAAACTACGTCTTGTCGATGATCGTTTATACGATCCGGCTGGTTGAAAACTACCATATTGATCAGAACTATCAGATGGAATATCAACCCATTGCTCATAACCCTTTTCAATACCAAAAAACACATCTTTTGTATCATCTTCCGACGGCCAATCTTTAAATTGTGAATAATCGATATTGAGATATTTCAATTCCTTATTTGTATTGCGCATCTCTTCAGCATTTTCTAAATATCTTTCGCACAATGCATTCAATTCTTTCCAATCAAGTACCCAACTTAGCATGTGATAACGTGGACTGCTGAGTACAACAGCCAAATCGTCACACAACTGTGGCGATAAACCAAATTCTTCAGCATCTAACACTTGATTTGGCACAGATTTTTCATCATAATTTGCTGAACGAGTTACTGCATCGCCTTTTATCAATATAAGAGCATCTAAAGTTCTTTCAACACTTGTTGGTGTTGTCGTTTCAAGTGCTTTTTTATCTATATTTACGAGTTCGGTACTAGTGAATTCACCACAGTGGAAACAAAGCTTACCGAGTGACTCTTCATTATTACTATTGAATTCTTTTTTCGGATGTAATAGACACGATTTTTCTGATTGAGAAGCCGTATCGCTTTTTTTTGGTTGTGTCAGTAAACTTTTCAACAGTTGATTTGTACATTCAAAGTTAGTTGTTATATCTTTTGAAACTGTTGCATTACTTTTTTCTAATGTTGGAACTAATGTTGTTGTTGTTGCTGATGCTGCAGATGATTCATTGATATTGTTATTATACAACGTTTCATCTGATTGCGCCACCGTTGGTGTGTGGCGATTATAGGATTGAATCTGATTAGTTTTATTCGTTGGTGTGGGTGTGGGTATGAGTGTGGGTATTGGTGTTGATGTTATTGTTGTTGATGTTGACGTTTTTGTTGTCGTTGTTGTAGTCACTGACGCTGCCAGTCTCTCATTTTTCGCCGTGGTGGCAACCTCAACATCACTACCATCTTGCTTAATTTTACCACATGCTATCGCCATTTCACGTATTCTATCATAACAAATACGCGTTGGATGTAATGAAAATGCAGTAAGAACGCATTCTCTTGCAATACCAATATTGCTGTCTACAACATCAGCCAATTTCAAAAATTGTGTACTCAAACGTGTCACTGTTTCGCGTACATTTTCTTTCTCCGACTTTGCTTTTTGCGTTTCTAATTCATTCATATCTGTCGTTAGTGCACGAATATATAGTTCAATTGCCAGCGGCTTTATACTTTCTCCAAACTAAAAATAATATATATATATATATATTAATTACATATTGCCTTGTATATATTTTTTTTTTCTTAATCATCTGTGATTGACTTACGTGTTTTAAGAGCACTGCACAGAATATATAAATATGTTGAGCACTCTCTGCAGGCTCAATTAATTTTCTAATCATTCCAGGCAATGTCGGGTCATCATACTTCAATTTAGCGTGCAAAGATGCCCATGAATTTAGAATTTGTTCTAATACATTAGCTCCAGTTTCGGTGACGGGTCGGACCATACCCGCTGTAACCAGATACTGAGCGACTAATTCAGCGGCTTTTATTGAATTTCGCCAAACACGCGCAGTACCGTACTTCGTGGGTTTCTCACCGCTTAGTCTTTGGACTAACTCTAGTCCATCATTCAGGTCCATTAATTTTAACTACACATAAACAAAAACATAAAAGCGTTAAATATTGTTAAATTATATAGTAAAATACTGAAATGACTGAAACATTGGTGAATATTTCTTACTTAATTTTGCATAGACAAAAATACATTCAATGCTAATAATAAAACTTACTTGAGCGAATATATCTTGCGTGCGTTTTAGTTTGTACAGGAGGACAATGTATACGTCAATCATAAAGTGAACATGTTGAGGATCCGATATAGAGCGCAACTGATCGCTTCGTCTCAATGAACGAATGCATGCCGCCGCGAGGTTTACTGCGATATCCTCGCAACGATCCTCACAGAGAATTTTCAATCGCATTGTCAACAGTTCACCTCGTTCCGAACAGCAAAATTCTAAAACCACAAATAAATTTTACTGTAATTAATTTTTATCATCACACACAATAGTCACAATGGTGAATTATAATATTTTATGAATAAACATGATGCATACCCTCCTCATGTTCAGAATCTGGTTGACCGTTAAGTATGCGATCGAGTGCAGGATGAGCCCATGGATTGTGTACGAGTGTTATCAGTGAGGTACATTTCGGTGTGGCCGGGTGATGTCCCAGGTGACTCGCACACCTCTGCAATGTTACGCTGAGGTGCGTCTTCGTCGCAGGTGACAGCTTCGGCCACTCGCCACGCAATACTAATTTCAATGTATGCCTGAAAAATAAATAAATTAAATAAAAACAATTGTTACATTTAGAATAATAATAATAATCACAAATTCTTGTACAACTAAATTTTTTTTATCCACACAGATACTAAAGAACACAAGAAAAAGTTATTGTAGGTGTGAAAAGGATAAGAATGTAAAAAATTGGATTTATATGCTCTCCATTTCAGGCACCAGCTCATTCGCGCGTACAGCGCGCTTGAATGGGACTGTGAATACGGTTTTTTGCATAATGTAATTGAATCCAAGAATTTTAGCATATCAAATGAAACGATTATTCGTTTCTTGGTCTTATCTATGTTGTTGTTGTTTTTTTTTTCCATCATTTTTTCATTGAATTCTATACTTTTCTTACTTTTCTTACTTTTCTATTTGAATGTTATAATTATTTTTATTATTTTTACTTTGAAAAATTATAATAGTCTTTGATGTTCACTCACCGGTGGACCCATTCTATAAGAGACTGGGTGGCCTCTGGGGTAGCCGCAGGAATGAAATTGGTGACATGCTCCCAGGCAGACAGAAGTGCATTCACCTTGTCGCCGTACTTCTTTTTGCAGTCACTCAATGTCGCATCAAGCCCCTGTAATAAATATTCAATTATTAAATGTTGAAATAAAAAAAATAAAGAAAAGAATTATTGTATAACGAAAAAAAAAAATTTTTTTATACTGTACGGTATACACATTATTATGAGCATACGTACACACACTCACACACACATACATATATATATATATATATAAATTATTTTTTTCTACACCTGGAGGAAATGAATTTTTAGTAATCATGTACATAATGCCGGCCGTGCGTATGGCAAACATCTGGAAACACACATACACACAATGTTGTATTTGTTGAGGAAAGGAAAACCACTTTGCTGATTAAACACTTGGAATTCTTGCAGTTTTAACCCACTCTACAGTGACGTGAAAAATTTACTCAGAATATTGGTGAAATTAAATAAATTATATTAGATCAAATAGCAAAGAGTGATTTTTTTTTTTTTATTATTTTCATCAAGTGGAGGAAAAAATAAAACAAACAAAAAAATACAGAGGATTGTAAGTGTATTTATCAAATTTTGTTAGTTTGTTTATTCCTCATTTCACCCGATCTACTACAAACTTTAATAAATCTTTGATTATCCCGTCTCTCCCTTTCTTTCACTTTTCAATTGGAAATTGAAAAGTAAATATTGTCAATGTAGTTGAAAAGTATTTTTATAAATTTTTTTTTTTTTCTTCATGAAAATACAAATACATTATATTCATGTTTGTATAATTACAGTAAATGCAACAAAATCATGACAATTTAAAATGATTTGTGAATACATACGTATGTATTAATTGAACTAGTGTTATTAATATCGAAATATGTCATATTTAACGTATACAACTATACAAATGGTATGCCGTTATGCTGATGACTACGTTTACAACGATGTTGCTGTTTGCCAGGATAATATTCCTTGCAACCGCACAATTTCCTGACCTAAAATATAATGATATATAAAAGCTGAGATATCACAAATAACGTTATGGATACTGTAGAACAATGCTAATTCAAACAGTGAACGGGAACGAGGAGAGTGAGGAGTGAGGAGAGTGTGAGAGAAAGAAAAAGATAGAGAATGAATAAAAAAAAAATAAACAATAAAAATAATAATCATAAAAGATTGAATAAAACGTTGAGTAGAAACAGTTTGTATTTTAAATGTAATTGTATACGATAATCGGATCAGCTTCTTTGAATTAATTTGATAACAAAATTCAGCGGAATATAACATTCAAGTTACTTTATTTATTTATTATGAATAATGTGAGAATAGTGATAGAATAATATAAGTTAGTCGGATTATATAGATGCACATTTGACGATAGATGTGAGCAGCGTTGAAATAAAAATAAAAATAAAAATAAAAATAAAAATAAAAATAAAAATAGAAATGAAAATGAAAATGAAAATGAAAATAGAAATAGGAGTAAAAATAAATAAATAAATAAATAAAATAGTATAGAAACTGACAATGACGGCACTATCGGTAGAATTCCCATAAATGTTTCGCACTTTTCCATAACCCTAACTCAACTAATGTCTCACAAATACACACACACAAATATATATATATAAACAGTGGAAGGTTATATTCCTTGCTTTGGGCTATTCCTGCATACTTGAATGATATTTAGTCCATGAATTCTCAACAAATTTGCAGATACGCGCGTGGGATTTGCGGGGAGGATACACCTCTCTATAAAACCACAAAACTCCACGAGATAGTCCACTTAACGACTTTTCATAAATAATCCATGTAAAATTATGAATAAACATTGAAATATAAATAAACACATATACCGAATATAAATAGGAGAAAAATGAATAATAATAAATAAAACCAAAAAAAATTGGAAATAAATACAATAATTTCTAAAAAAATTTGTTGTATTATTACGATCAGTGAAATTACACAGTAATGAAATGATATAATTTATTGAGGGTAATCTTGACCGTGAGATAGATATGAACAATTTATAGGTATTACACACATTGGAAAACATTGAGATAGCCATTACATGAAAATAACATGAATGTAATTGCGGGAATTTTCTTAATTGATTATCAATATAACAAACAAAAACTATTTCTATTATATTTAAAATTCGTTAGTTGAGTGAGAAAAGAATTGTCATTGCAAAATAATTCAAATAGCATAGAAGTTTCAACAACAGTGGTAACCAACAAGATGTAAATATGTATACCCAAGGAATTATGTGTACTACTGAAACTATTCACCGGAAGTGATGTTTACTGTCTTACTACTACTACTACTACTACTACTACTACTACTACTACTACTACTACTACTACTACTACTACTACTACTACTACTACTACTACTACTACTACTACTACTCCTCATATAGTACAAGTAACGAATAATGGCAACTTCAACGATCAAGTTTTCGACAATATCTATCTCATGCTTGACAAGTTTTGGAAATGTGGATTTGATGACTTAAATTGGTTCATTGCAGTTGCAATTGCAATTGTCACAATACAAAAATTCAACATCTGTGAATATCATATGTATTCATGTGTATATACAGATACATATACAATATTTGAGAAGAAATTAGATTACAGGTGCTCTTTTTTTTTTGTGTATGTATAAAGAGAAATTTAATTTCAAGGATCCATTAACAAATTGTGAAAAGGTTAAATAATAAAAATATATTTCGAATAAATATAAGAAGACAAAAACAAAACGATAAGAATAAGGAAAACAATTGAATAATCAAAAAAAGTAATAAATTAATGAATAATAAAAAAAAATAATAAAATGAAAATAAAAAAACAACCAAAAATAAACAAATGCCTACCGCGATAAATGGGACCATTATTACGATGATTGTTTTGTATTCGTCGCAGTACTTTTCTTGCGGTGTAAACGTTGTGTTGTTATTCTATCACGATAATCCATTGCACGTGCCCTCCTTTCCTTTAGAGTATTTACGCTAAAAAAAACATATATATAACAAAAGGAAAAAAAAAAGATAATTTTTACATTTTTTTTTTCTTAAAAAATAATTACAAAAAAAAAAATGCAAAATCATTTTCCAATGAGAAAGCAAGGATGAAAGGAGACGTTTGTGTTCAAGTTGAATTTGGCTACTTGCCCAGCCGTTTCTCCATTCCATAAACTGATTTTCACCCCCCCCCCCCTCCCCACATGATCACCCCCTCTACTGCTCCTATTTTTTGTCTTTCTCTTTCTTGTTCTTTCCTGCTTTTTTTATTCAATATAATGACTCAAATCCTTGAATTCAATTGATTGTGGAGTTGGAGAGTGAGGGATATTAGAGAAGAGTAAGAGAAAAAGAAAGTTTCAACGATTTTTAGATACTCATTAATGTCATGAAAAAAATAATCGTCCTGTAAAATATCATTTTATACACATTGGGGGAAAAAAAAAAGCGGTCGTTATAAACTGTTTGAAAATAAAGAAAAAAAAATCATGACAGGAAATGATAAATTGACAATGTCAGTTTTGTTATGCAAAGTGAATAAAATGTAATAATAATAAAGGAAGAAAAAAAAAAAAAAGATTAACTACATAATTTATATTCCACAGAATTTTTAAATGTGTCATAAAAATGAAGAATTCAGTGGAAGAAAAAAAAAAATTCTAAAAGGGAAAATAATTTTTTTTTTTTTTCTATTCGCAATTGAAATTAGACTTGATCGTCATCTTAAAACTAAAACTTAAAACTCTTTGTATAAAAAATTGAAGAGTATAAAACAGATGAGAGTCAAAGACAAAATAGTGAAAAGTTGGGAGAAAAAAAATGATAATAATAATAAAAGAAAATAGAGTGCAAGAGAATAAAACTGTAAGCACGAAACAAACAACGATGTCTTTGTCGTTATTATCCTCGTCATCGTTATCGTCATCGTCCTCGTTGTTCGCCAATGGTTAATACCGCACTGCTGGACTTTCATTCGTAACTTTTCCCATTCGCAAAAGTTTTCAAGGTGCGAGAGATGATTCTTCTCATCGACTGTGCTCTGAGACATGGCTATTTGGAAAGACGACACACTACATATATACATATATATAATATAACCATTTACCCGCCTCAATTTCGATCCCAACTAGTAATCGAACCACTCGACTAAATCAACTTCTCTCTCATTCTTTTCACTACATGTTATTCGTTAATTCATTAAATTATCCATTATTTAATCATATATATATATATTTTTTTTTTATTAAAAATTATTATTTGTTAATTTATTTAATATTTTTTATAACTCACTATCTGAAAGAAATATTAAAAATATACATGATGAAAATAAAACAAATTTAGTTGAACAAAACAAATTTTTTTTTCTTACCGCGCACGACTTTTGTATGTGCGAAGACATTCAGAGTTGTAACGTACGCAGGATTGGTTTATCCACGGCAATGACTGATCTTCAGGAGGCGACCACTGGGTCAGGGACGTTAACTTGAAATTGGTGCGCCCGTGACACGGCCCCAGCGGTAGCCTCGACACCGTAAATACAGTGTTGGGTAAAATGATTGCAGCAGGACCCGCCGTGTCTCGTCGCCCCGAGCACCGTCCAGGAGCAGCAAGGGCAGGACTCGTGGCGGACATCAGCAACTACGCTCGAATGTCAGCGCCTACGATGTCCTTACCCGTTCTAGAACTAGATTCCGCCAGTTCTTCCGCTCAAATCAACCACTCGTGTGTAAATGTTTGTTCCTTTTCTCCCCCCCCTCGTACTTTTTTTCTCCTTTTATTATTATTATTTTTTCTCTTTTTTTTTTTATCTTCACTCGTAATTTTCTTCAATAAAATTCAACCACCACTGTCTCCTACGGCGATTGAATAAATCTCTGTAATGAAAAAATAAAAAAAATAATAATAAAACAAAAAAAGTGAGTAGAGCACAATTAATTTTAATGTAAATAGGCAAACAAAATATTATAATTCTGAAAAATTTTCCAATCCAGCGCCATTATCATTATTTGTCGGTAAAGATTGGTCGCGATTAAAGTTTACTATTGCAAGGAAGATTATGAATAATGAAAAATAAAACAGTACGACAAAGTGTAAAACACAGTAGCGTGTCATTCGTACATCTTCATTTTTTTTTATTTAAGCTTTTTATTTCACGATCGAGTTCCGTCCCTTCTCTGCCCCTTTTTCGTTTTCGTTGTTCGTTTCCTTTCCTCTTATTTTCTTCCACTGCTCATTGAAGTTCGTATTGAATGGTAAAAGGACGACTCTCAATCCTCTCCTCGCAGTTTCATAACGAGCTTGAGAGCAAAAGTCTCTCTTCCCTCGCTATGACTCTATCTACATTTTTTTTTTATATACTTTGGCTAACTACCGTTAGATATACATATATATATATATGTGTCCATTTACTTCCGCCATGGACTTCCGCCTTCGATATTTCGAAACTCTAATTGGTTAGACCGTTTGGAGTTTTTTTTTTCTTTTTTTTTTTCAGATGCAACTTTTAACATCACATTTTTTTTATCCACTACTTTATTGAATTTTTTATTAATTATTCCTCTTACGACCATATGAATTCTGATAATATTTAATATCTCGTTATTTTCCATTTAATTTTTATTAATTGAATTTTTTTTCTCTGTATATGCATAAACAAAAAATAATGAACAAAGTCGAATAATTACCTCAGTGGCAATGTTATCACGCAATTGGTATACCATATATATTAATTCAGATTCAAATAGGAAAAGAGAAAAATACCAATAAATTTTTAAAAAAAATTCATCTTCATTAATTCGCAGTGGTATAAAAATAATAAAATTAAAAAAATGAATTCGGAAGGAGACCCAGACAAAAATAAGAAATAGATAGTAATAAATGCAATATCTATAAAAAAATATCTTTGCTCGATCGAGTATTATATATCTTTCACCAATAATTTACATTCATATAAAATATATGCCTCACCAAACTCGTCATCTTTTCCCTTTTATTTTTTATTTGTTTCCAGACGCTAACCCAAAGGGTTGAATTGTACTAATTAGTTCCTCACTCATGCAAGCATTCGAGACTCTTCTACTGTTTCTACATAGTTATATAAGCTACGTTGGTATTAACAAAATTTTCTGGCACGTGTGATAGAGAATCGTATGTTGGGTATACATGCGAAAACTCCCCACTTTCAATCTCGTCCTCTCAGTATGTGCATATGCATTCAACGCTTGTATAATTTTTCACGCTTCTACGCCCAATAATATTACTCGTGGAAACCCTACAGGACACAATAATTTTAATGGAGTAATACATAGATATTAAAAAAAAAATTCAATAACATCCAAAATTGAAAAATAATAAAAGAAAAAAAAAAATCACGTGAAAATACAAAATAAAAAAGAGAAAATTAATTTTTGGTTATGATAATATCATTTGGTTTTTTTCTTATTTTTGGCTAAGGATTTTGTTCTACTTTGTCTTAACATGTATGAATGTATGGATGAAAACAAAAAAAAAAAAGATTGTGAGGAAAGAAAAAGGAGAAAAAAGGAATGGAGAAATATAAACGAGAGAAACCGCGTGTGAAGGCCGCACGCGCGTCGTCTTGTGGCAGGCGTTTCCCATCGAGAGGGAAAAAAAAAATTTATTATTTTTATTTTTGTTTTTTTTTTTTCATTCTTATTTCCAGTGGAAAAGTTTCAACGAAGGTTTGCATGAGACTTTACTACTTTCCTCACTCTCCCTTTCGCTAGATTATCTTCTAACTTTTGGGCGGAAAAATAATTGCCATTCACTTTTTCGTTAGAGTAAAATGGCCACTCGTGAGGGCGTTCGTTACATATTTCTTTCCTTATTATTTTCCTTCATATAATTTCTTACAATTTTTTTTTCTTCTCCTCCTTCTCATTCGCTCTATTTCTCTTTCGTCTCAAGATCCAGCGCGCGCATATTCTACCCAAGCCCGAATGTAGTGGGTTTCAAACTAAAATACAAATGAGGCGTTTTCTCCAATAATTGAACGTCATATTTAAATTGTAATCGCTTTTACTGTTTTTTTCTCTCCTTCCCTTTCCCTCCCCTCCCCCCCACTTCTCCTATTTTGTGTCTATATTTTTCATACTTCAAAAATACACAAAGCACTAAATATATACATATATTTACCTACCGATACGAAAAAAGATATGCCATATAAATTCCAATTGAATAACAAACTAAAAATTATACACACATGTATAATTTATATATTCCATTTGTATATATACAATAAAGAAATGTGAAAAAGAATCTATATATATATAATAATAATAATACAATTAATCACAAAATCATGAATTTATTCTCTATTTTTCATCTTATTTTTGTTTTCACCCTGACGACCTTACCTCCAATGACGTAAGATATTTCAATAGCAAAGAACAATTTATTTCAAAATAAGATTTCTTCATTATCGACTGGATCTATAATAAACGTAATTTTCAAGTTTTCTCAATTTATTTTTTCATTTTTCATTTTTTTTTTTTAACTTCGTTGTACTTTAACTCATTATAAAACAATGTCGACAATGTGAAGTGTGCGGAATAGAAAGCCTAAGTTACATACACTCATGGCGTGGTGAAGGGAGGGGGGGGGTTATGTATGAAGAGAGTTCCCAAAATACGCGCTCATACGAATATGAATATATATAAAAAATAAAATATAATCCTATATAATCCAGAATAGTATATAACACCGTATAATTTTTCCCTCACTTTTACATTTTGGCAATTTATTTATTTGTTTATATTTTTTTATCCCTCAAACACTTAGTCGAAACTGTTACGACTCTCGACGACAATTTATAATATATATATATATTTTTTTGTTTATTACGAATGCACAGGCACATGCAAAAATACACACTATGAATTCAATGTTAATGTGTTTTCTTTAAAATCATTTATATTGTTTGTTTCAGTGATTCAGTTTAGTTCATTTAAACGCTTGTGCATGCACCCTTTGAAAAGCTTTAACAGGCATATCAAAATGTACCAAGTTAGACCAGATGAAATTGCTGTAATTTGGATAACGCTTGGTAATTGCCAATTACTATTCACCATCGCACACATATGCATATACATGTATGTGCTGATTCACTTATACGTATATATCAGTATTCATAAATGTCTATAAGTTTAGAATACATTGAGTGTATATTCGACATTTTGTATTATCATTGGAATGAAACAAGAGAAATAATTCTCTATACGCTTGTCATTTTGCGATGTAGTAAATTTAATTTTTACAATAAATTAAAAAATGATGATGGACAATTTTTCATGCACTTAATTGATTTTTATGACTCTTTATTTTTTTTTTTTTTTTTTCTTCTTTGCTGTCCACCTGTTTTCTAAATATAGAAATAATCCAACGTCAGATTCATTTAAATCATGCCCTTCAACACTCGACCCTTATTTTATACTGAACCTATACATCTACATAGTTATGCGACTTGGTGCAGATATCCGCCCTGTCTTTTTTTTTTTTCATCTCGTGTCACCCACCAACGTCATATGTATATACGAAGGGTGAAAAGAGAGAGGGATAAATAAATAAATAAATAAATAAATAAATAAATAAATAAATAAAATGAAATAATATAAAATAAAATAAAATAAAATGAAATGAAATAAAATAAAATAAAATAAAATAAAAGGAAGAGAATAGAAGAAATAAAAAGGGAGAAAAAGAGAAAGCCCACATGCCTGAAGTCTGCCACAAGGGCACTTAATCCTATAACTGCCGCTCAATGAAAGAAGAAAAATATAGAGAATAAGGAAAAGTGGCAAGGGCGGGTGAGGGGGAAAAAAAGAGATAGAAAAAAAAATATGGTAATGAAAGATTGAAATGTTTGATAAATTTTCATTTGATGAAAATAGTGAGAAAAAAAAAAATAATATATTTTTCACGTATCGAAATATCAAAATTTATATTATTAATATAATTTATACTGAACACATGAAATTGTCATTATATTAAAAATATTTTTGACATCTACTAATGAAAATAATAAAGATAATAATGAAAAGGATTATGACCCAATTGTTTGAGCATGTTTACATTTATAAAAGACAAATAATAAAATATAAAGACAATTGTATGTGTATGTTGGATGACACGTGCGAATTATATGCGTCCCAATGAAATTGAAGTTTCCCCGTATACGTGAACACGTAAAATCATACGAAAAGAAACCCTTAATATACATATATATACACCCAATGACTTCAACTTGAGTCGCGTGTCACACGCGAGGATCAGAGCTTGTTAAAGAGCTTGGAGTGTGAGTTTTATATCACAAAACGTGTTTGGAATAATTTTCCAATATTTTTTTTTTTTTTTTTTTTTCATTTTTAATTCAGTTTTTATTTTTGTTCTCCACTTTTTTTATTCTCTATGAATTCCTGATGAAACTACAATCAATTAAATTAAATTATGAAAAAAAATTTTGAAAGAAAAAAATGTATTTTTTTTTAATATTTTCAAATTGTTGGCACCGTTGATGACTCTTTCGAAAGTTGCTTGGCACAGACGAATGAGCACTTGCCAAGAGCCCACAAAGTGACATATACAGATATAAGGGTGCGCGCGCGCGTGCGAACACACGAACACACACACACACACACAAAAGTTGCCTGGGTAACGCGAGAGAAATGCGCCTTTCGCTTCGGGTCTTCGGACTTATCGTTCGTCCAACTTTGTCTTTAATATATAATACATATCAAACTTCATCTCACAAAGTATTCTAGTTGCAAACTGTGTGCGATTAAACCTTAACTGTGAACTTCACCCCCCCCCCTCTCTCTCTCTCTCTCTCTCTCGCCTACTTCCTTCAATGTGTGAAGATTCGTAATTATAATTATTAGCGTGTCTTTCTGTCTACAATTCATTGAAAGACAAAAAAACAGTGGAAAAAAAAAAAAAAAAAAAAAAAAAAAAAAAATTGATGATATTGAGCAATTTCTTCATATATCTCATTCGATTACAACTCGGAATACATGAAAATGTTTCTTGAATTTTTTTTTTTTTTTTTTTTTTTTGTGGCAGCAAAATTCCCATTTCCACACGCCCTCTGATTTTTTTTCTTCCCCCTTCACCACATTTATATACATAGACACATATATATATATGTACATACGGTTGTTTGTCTCATTTCTATAGATCATGTACTCTTGCGCTGTGTTGCCACTACTTTCTAGTTTCCTCCTCGCTCCATTTACAAAGTGTGCGTGTATATATTTTCGTATAATATGTACATACATATATATTGTCAAATACTACTATCGTCGTTGTCATCGCAATACCAATGGCATATTTTCGTTTCGTTTTTCGTCTTATTGCTTACCACAATCGTGTTAAGAAGTAAGGGAACAGTTTTGATAGTGTATTACTTGCACAGCTTGCTACAATGTCTTCACGAAAACAACTTTACTTAAATATAAACTAACATTGTATTCATGTATACGTAGATAGACATTGTGCGTATGTGATATGTATCCTCGTCACGAGGAAATAAATATATGTTTGGTATCAAGACGCATGACCAACTCTTTTATATTGTTATTTTTATATATTCTTTTGTTAAAACATTCTTCATTCATGTACATAGATGGCGAATAAAATGGAATAAAAAAAGCGAAATACCAATATGAAATAACAAAAATAATAATAATGAGGTAACAATTGTAAATGATGTAATAATGATTCTATTTGAAATTTTCCAATAATTCACAATGAGAAAAAAAAAAAAAAAAAAAAACCCTGTACAACATGCTATTTATACTTTCAAAATGTTGAAAATGCTTTTAAAATTATCGAATATCGACGAGGAATTTGAATATATATGTATATGCACACATATGTACCGCTATCAGTTTCTGTCGACTATTAAAAATTATTGGAGAATTGTAAAATACTCTTGCTATAACCAATTATTCATTTTTTTTTTTATTTATTTATTTTTCTTTTCATTCAATGCAAATTGGACAATACAACATTAAAAAAAAAAAAATGGGGAAAAAAAACGAAAAATCCAAAAAGAAAAAAGAAGAATAAACAAATTCCAATTTCATCGAATTTTTACAGCAGCACTGGGTACTATTTAAAAATATATGTATAAATACCTTTTTTTTTTTTTTTTTTTTGAAATTTCGTTTTATATTACGCTTCATATGAAACGAATACGGTGACATAATATGACGTACAGAGTCACATAGAGACAAATATGTATGCATGCTGTTTATATACATGTAAAAACGAAGAAGGAAATAGATAAAGAAAAGAAAAAAAAAAAAAAGAATAATAAATGTGGCATCTATCCCCTTTAAAAAGTGAATGCGTCCCACGTACAGGCCCAAGGCTCTCGTTAAATATCACGCAGAGGAGAGCGATTTCATCAGGAATTTTTAAAGACAATGCACAACGTCGCGGGCGACGGTCAGAATGATTATCATGCCCACCAAGAAGATAAAAATAAAAATAAAAAAAAAAAAGTAAAAGCAAATAAAGAAAAGGGAAGAAGGAAAAAGAGAAATAGCCAACACATGGGGAGAAAAATAGCGCAAGGCTATCACAAATAAAACAAAGTGTATATTGTATGTCTCTACAATTCGCATTCAATTTTCTTCACCGCACATTTGATATCTAAATGTTAAAATAATAATAATAATAATAATAATAATAATAATAATAATAATAATAATAATAGAAAGGAATGAACAAAAATAAAAGAAAACAAAAAGGAAAAAAATTTTTTTTCTTCCATTAATTTTGTTCACATATAATGTAATGTCCGTGAATCTTCCATCGACTATATTCTTCCCATTCTTATTCTTTTTTCCGTTTTTTTTTCTTGTTTATTTTCCAATATATAATATCAATTGTCGTAAATTTTCAACGAGAAAAAAAAAAAAAAAAAAAAAGTACGATGAGATTTCAAACAGTACAGAGCTTACAAATAATGAAAATATAAGTTGAAAACAATTTATCCGACAATTTTATTGAAAATTATTTGTCTGTCATGCCTAAAACTTTTGGAAAACGCTAAATATATATATATATATATATATATATCTGCAACTATCAAAGGGAAAAGCCAGTGTACAATTTAAAGGCGTCATTTCCTATCTACTCACCCGTTTCCCAGCGACGCGAGGGGTAATAATACATATGAAAGTGACATAGTAGGGTAGAAAAAAAAAAAATTTGCCCTCCAAAATACATGAACACGTCTCCTTTAAGCTAAACGGACGAACGCGCGCACGAACACTAAGGTGGGATTATAATAAAGCCCCCCCCCCCCCTCCCCTCCCTCATCTTCATCCCGGTGCCACTATCCAATGGTAGAATCCAATAGTTTACGCGCAAAACCAACATAAGATAATAGTGTCTACATATCCTGCTAGTAAATATAGACAGTTGTGTTGTGTATTATAATGTGAAGAGCATACGAAGCTAACACATTTCAAAATAACCAAGAGAATAGACATCGCTGAATGTATATATAGTTATGATATGATATTCTGCTGAGTGTATTTGTGAGTGCAAAACGAAACAAGCGAGACAACCACCGCAAAAGCCTCAGCATTTTGCTCAGACACGATTGTGGTATTGCGCCGGCTGGCTGACGTTAGCACAATCCTAAACCCTAGAAATCTGCCATCGTATATTTCCACCTTTTGCCTTCATCTTCATCATCATCATCATCATCATCATCATCATAATCATCATCATCATCATCATCATAATCATCATCATCATCATCATCATCATCATCATCATCATCATCACCATCATTATCTTCATCTTCTTCTTCATTTTCTTCCACTGATTTTTTTTTGTTTTTGTTGTTATTATTACTATATTCTTTTTTATCCTATCCTCACAACATTGAAAATGTTCAAATAAAAAATCAAATGTATAATTACACTCTGTTGCTTTATAGAAACAAATAATAATAATAATAATTATTATTATTATTATTATTATTATAACAATAATGAAAAATAATGATAAAAAATTAATTGACAGTACATAAAAAAAGATATAAAGCAATAATGATAAAAATGAAGTAAAGAACAAAAGGTGAAGAAAGAGAGAATAAATAAACAAACGAAAAAAAAAAAAAAAAAAAAAAAAAAAAAAAAAAAAAAAGAGTGCATTCACATTAATCCACAGTGAAAGCCAAACAGGATGAATTAAAAATCATTGAGGGTCGGTGAGGGTCACGTTGGGCCGCGTGAGTGGGAGAGTTAAGAGTAAAAGTAAATCGTAGAATCGTGGAGCCGTAAATCACGCAAACTCGGCACAGCACACAATTTTTCTCCCACTACTGAACGACTATACGCTACCTATAACGCAATCTTTCTCGCTTTCTCTCCTTCCTACCCTTGTGCTTGTTTCTGTATGTCCTTCCTAAAAGTCCCTGACGCGCTGTCTCTTTACTCCTCGCGCGCACGAAAGAGAAAAAGAGAGAGGAAGAAAACTCACCCTATACGAATACGCGTGCTGTTTCCCCAGGGTCGACCTCGTCTCTCCCTCGCTACACTCCTCGCAAGCCGCCCCCTTTTTCCACACAACCCCTCTACTCTATATCCCTAAAACTTCGCTCGTGCGCTTATCCACCCCATTTCCCCCTACCACGACAACACATTTCAACCCATGGTCTGTCTGTCTCTCTCTCTCTCTCTCTATCATTCTCATTCCTTTCCCTCTTTCATTCCTATTTCAACTGTATCCTCGACCACGAACCACCAATACCATCTCCACTATACCACCCAGTGCAATTCACCAACACTCACTGTTGCTATATAACTTCTCCCCTGTCCAACTGAAAACACATGGCGTCATTGGCCGTACAACAAAACATATGCACTTTTATCCCCCTACCAACCTCCCTCAGTGAATACATGTCTTATATACATTTTCACGCTACAACCAAGATCTATAATCATCGAGAATAATATAA
Organism: Dinocampus coccinellae; assembly: GCA_963920625.1. Classification (NCBI taxonomy): domain Eukaryota; kingdom Metazoa; phylum Arthropoda; class Insecta; order Hymenoptera; family Braconidae; genus Dinocampus; species Dinocampus coccinellae. The sequence goes on along the minus strand of OY987188.1, from coordinate 3,004,675 downwards.
AAATGATCAGATCGCAGTGAGGACATGGTAGAGAGAACGAATTAAATGTGAAAAAAAAATAAATAAATAAATAATAATAATAATAATAAAGGGAGAAGGAGAAAAAGAGGTAGATGGGGTGAAATCGTCCCCGTGGGAAAGACGAAGAAAAATGTCAGGAGTTGAAAATATCTCGAGGGACGAGTAATTTCCCTTGAAAATGAATTTAATAATATTTTTGTTGGCCTTTTTTTATTTATAAAAATACTAGTTAATTTTTTTGTTCTTTTCATTTGTTAATGTTATACTTGTTTGTGAGTTTAAAAATTAATAAATTTATTGTAAATACGAAAAAAAATGATGGGTTCAAATATTATTTTTGTAACTTTTCACGAGAGTTTTCAACTATATATGGATATATATATATATATTTTTTTTGTTGTTGCCATCGAATGTATATAAAGGAAGAGAGAGAGAGAGAGAGAGAGAGTTTTAAAAGTCTTGAGATACAGCAAAGTGCAATAAAACGCGTGGCAAGAGGAGTGGCGCGGGGACACGGGTATACATTCAAAGTGAATCGCATTCTTTATTTTATTTGTCCGACAATGCGCGCATTCATCTTAACATCAGGCAACAGCTATGCCAGAGAAAATGTTATGTATACATACATACATATATATATAAGAACAAAGAGAAAAATATAACCACTCGTTCATCTCTATCATTGAATTTCAATCCATCTATTTTCAATTTTCATCTGCATCGTTGATTTATTAAAAATTTTTTTTCAAGTGAAATTTTTTTATGGCAACCTCAAATTTTTCAGGTGTAAATATATATTATTTTTTTCCTTTCCACAATAGTCATGATATGACAGAAATTTAATAGAAATAGTGTACCTGTGGACGGTAATAGTAAGAAGCGGGGTGATTCTTTCTTCTCTTTCTCCTTCTCTTACCTATTTTGTGCGCTGTTCATATTTGGGAGTTTATCTGTCCTGCTCTCACTTCTATTCCGACTGCGTAGCGAGCCGCATGCATTAGCCAACACAACCGATATCATTCGTATTCTTTTCTTAATTTATATTTTTATTATAAAAATAATAAAGTTTCACTATCACCACGTATAAAGGCTACCGCTCATCTTTATTATTTATTTTTTATTTATTTATTATTATTATCTTTTTTTTTTTTTTTTACTATTTATCAAATATTTTTACAATACACAAAATTTTTTTCAATGTTATTTCCTACGCTCTCACTGAAACAATTTTAACTTTTTTTTTTTTTTTTTTTTTTTCTCTTTTGTCATTTTTATTTCATAAACGCAGTCGTATATATGAACGAAACACTAGAATTTATATACATCCAGAGCGAGTAACGAGGGAGAGACGTTAAAAAAATAAAAATAAAAAAAGATCAACAAAGTATACCGAGGAGAAAAAAAAATAAATAATAATAATAATAATAATAATAACACGAAAAAAGTAACAAGAGGACGAAAGGGAGACCCGATAACGTCGAGCCGTCGCTAAGGAAATGTAAGAGGGCAAAGCCACCCAGCAGCACAACAAAAGACAAGGCGAGAAAATATTTCTCATTTTTTTTTATTTATTTATTTATTATTATTATTATTTTTTTTTTTTAATCTTCATCTCCATCTTTTTTTTCTTTCATTTATAATACTAACCATAAGCAGAAAAAAAAAAAAAAAAAAAAAAAAAAAAAATGCAATTACCGCTCATCCAAACGACACAACGAGATAGATGGACATATACCTATGTCAAGAATTTGAAATAACAATTACGTATGTCTATATCAAGAAAAATAATATTGCACGAGGGAATAAACTATCTTCAACCTCATCACCAATATCCACATACAATATAATAATAATAATAATAATAATAATAATAAATCATGTCTATATATGTCGTGGGATGGATGAACCATATTCTACTCTTTCCCTCTGCCTACACGTGATCATTAATACAGCTGCCAAGGCTTGAAAATAACAGCTGACGAGCACACATCCAGTAATTTAAACGTCATCAAAATTTTCAATCGTCTTCGCTTGTAATGCATTTTATATGGAGCAGAAAAAAAAAAAAAAAAAAAAAAAGTGTGAGGATTTACGATTATATATGAATATACAAATGTTCGTTTATTACATACCGAAATATTTCAACTAAAATTCATATAAGAGTTGTGTGTCAATAAAAGGCATTAAAATTGTACTTTATATATATATATATTAAAGTTAAAATGCATCAACTCGTGAGCAATTCAATCGAATATTCGCTAGTTTCAGATCAGTCATGCTGAATTGCCTTTGGAATCGTGCAGAGTAACCGCCTCACTTCCTCTTCGATGAATAATCTCAACTGGATGTACATGAAGTAACCCAAGGTACGAATGATATGCATGTATATATTATCGAGGAATGGAGAAAAAGAGTGGGACAAAGTGAGAGAGAAAATATGAAAGATGAGAAAGGGCGTAGACTATAATCCATGTGATTGGATCGAGACTTTGCTGGTAATCCACGTTCAACAGTGTACACATCTCATATCGAAATTCTTTTCACTTGGAAACCCATTCCCAGTTATGAGAACGAGAGAATGAGTGTAAAAGAAAAGGCGAATAGACGAAAGAAAAAGATATAGAAAAAGAGAAAAAAAAAAAAAAATCGAACGTACTTCCAAGGACTCGAATATACTCTCGATTGTGAAGCTGCCAGGCGGCCATAAAAGTGCGAGTGATGCAACAAACATGAGATAATTTTTTTTTTCTTTATTCATTATATTTCTTTGCGATTTGCTGTGTGTTTGTGTTTGAATGTGAAGTGGTATGATGAAAACGAATATGAGTAAAAAAGAAAAATTCCTCTCAAAATTATAAGGACAAAGATGACAATGATAAAACAAACGCTGACTACTGTTAGTAGTGAATGACAAGATGAATATAATTCTTTCTATACATACAGTCAACTATATATTTTTATATACACATGAAAGTTGTAATTCTTATGCTGCGTGTGACACCAGAAAAAACAGTAACATTGCAAAAAAAAAAAAAAAAAAAAAAAAAAAAAAAAAAAAAACAATATATAATTTCAACTTTAGTAACACAATTGTGTTTTATTTTTATTTTTGATCATAAATATTATTGCGTGTAAACAAAACTTTGTCGCATACAAATATGTTGTCGAGGGTAGGAATATAAAAATATCAGAACGGGGAGAGAGAAATATATATATCGCAACACGAACACAATTGAAGGGGAAAAGAGAAATGAAAAGTAGTAGCATGGCGATGATGGTGGAAATGGTAGAAAGACATATATAGTGATTAATTGAAGATGTTTGTGAAAGGAACCGGGTGCTTGTGAATGAGCTGACCGTGGAAAATCGCATTTTTGGCATCACAATGACTCGCAGAAAATTAAAACGAAACAGGCGTATACATTTTTATATATACAAAAAAAAAAATCTTACAAAATATTCCAGAATATTCTCTCATTTCAATTTTTCTTTCCTTTTCATCTCTTTACGTTATGAATATTACATATATTCATTCACATTTTTTTTCATTTATTTTCTACATTATCATCATAAAAAAAAAAAAATTCACTATAATTTTCTAGAATCTTCATGAGAAAATTTGCCAGTGCCGATACACAACAATTGCAAATGTTGGATAACTGACAGACACGATGTTTGTAATTTGTATCCCAAACGTTAATACTTGATGTATGTCGTGAAGACATTATATTCTCTTACACACATACACACACACAAACGTATACGAATTGGAATAGATTTAAATTAAAGCACGTGTAATAATCGTATAATAAACAAAACAAATGTTGAAGGGTTAACTCTATCAAAACGGAAGAAAGAAAAAATTTGTTTTCGTCTCACATCGTAAAAAAAAAAAAAAAAAAAAAAAAAAAACCTCAAAACAGTTGACAAGCACAGATAAATATAAAACAACTAAGGGTTAATGTATTGAAGCGTGAAGAAACTGCTAGTTCTGTCATGTATCCATACATATGTGTCTATGTACGCAAGTACGTATGTATGTCCGTGTATATATATATATATATATATATTGAAACGATGAACGCTGAACAGTGAAGATCGTGAGAGAAAGAGAGATGGAAAGACAAGCCGTAAGGGCACTCTCTCATGCAATTGTACCCACTCACTACGTTATGTTTATCATAAAAGATTAAAAATGAAACGAACAAATGGCCTCGACCGGTGACCAAGATTATTGAGGTCGCCGATGACAGCCATCCACGAAACATCAAACAAAACAACAAATATCGGTATGCCTTGGACGTCAACGACGTCGAAAACGACATCGTCGTCATCGACACCGTTCCCTTTAATACACGTTTACTCTGACACACAAACTATGCACACCGTCATTCATCTAACCATCAAATAAATATAAGATTTAATATTAAATGGACAACGCTTTTTAATTTCCTCCACGATTACTCTACTTAGAGAAAAATTAAAAAATTAAAAAATACATACAAATAATAGTAATAAATTTTTATTCCGGGTTGGCCGTCTTTTTTTCTTTACTTTTTTCTCTATCCCCTTTCTGTTGTCCCCCTTTCACACCCTCTTCCACACTAAAGATCTTTCTTTCTCACTCTTTTGCACCGCCGAAACTTCGTCGACGGCGGGGCTGCAGATTAATATGGCCGTCCGTTGACATGAAGTTTCGTGGGGCAAGAGTATGGTAAACTCTATCCATGAACAGTACACAAAAAACGATGTTTTGCTATTACGTATTTAGATAAAAATAATGAAATATAAAAAATAATCAACACAAATTCACACACTTTATCGTTGATTCACTGAAATTCGTTACACTCACGTATATTTTGTATTATTATCCTTGTTATATACGCCTGGGCACTCACCTCACTATTAGTCGTTTCTTTCCTTCACCCTTGTATATGAATTCCCTTTTCTCATGCGTATGGAGGCTTGAATTGACGATTGGATTTCACGTCAGATAATAAAAATACGACATACACGTTTGTTCATACAATGGCACAAATTAATTTAACGTCCCGCACTCGTTGATAATTTATGCTGGTACGCTGGACGCGGGTTGTTCGCGAACGACGTCAACATCACCACCGTACGCTGTCGTGGCGGCCATCTTTTCGGGACCACACGAATGAAACGCCGCGGATCAGTCGGTGCTACCGACCAACAATATGCGTGATATTTTACGTATGTATACGTTAGTGTAGCATACCGTAAAATGTGAATAAACGCTACGATCACGGAGGACGCTGAGAATCGCACGTAACACTTTGCGTTAGTGTATATATATACAAACATTCACATGTATACAAAAAAAATATGTCAAAGTATTAGCAAGAAATACACGATGTATACGGACCGGGTATATAGATATACTCTCTGTATATATGTATAGTATAGTTTCGGTTCGTTTTGTTGTTTTCACAGTTTTACACTGTCCCATACGCTGTTCCTCCATTTAGTTATTTACATAACCCACACACAAGTAGCGCCAATTGCAATAGTTTTGAAATAACGAAATGTCAAAAATTGATTAAAGTATCAAAAAATTGTCCATTTTGAATTTATTGTAAATAATTAAATATAAATAGTTAAGTAATAATATTTTATAAATGTATGAATCTGTAGTATGTTTTGCGTGAGAACTTGAGGCAGAAGAAATGAAAAATTAAGTATATTATGATTTATATTTTCTTTTACCGTGATGCCTCATGTGGTGGCTCACTGGTGGAAATGAAAAATAACTCAGAGCAACGGATAGGCAGTATAGGATAATGAGGCAGCGCCTCTACTATGTTCAAATCGAACTTTCTCATGTCATATGATCCAAATACACTGATCTCAAGATCTTGGGTTAAGTGAAGTTTCTTAAAATTTCTGATCTCAACTGTAATCAATAGACAAGATGTTGAGGATATGTTTATTAACAGCATTTGTTCTAGTATCAGGTAATTTTTTTTCACTTATCCCAAACTTTTCATTCAAGTGGCATACCTTTTTTACCAAGTTACAATTCACATTTACTTTTCTCCATACACTTGTGGGTGTGGCAATTTTCATTAATTTTTCGGATATTATTGAATATTAAAAAATTAAATAATTCGATATTCAACTTTTCAGTACGTGCTGAGGGTGAATTCAGCGTATTACACAGTCCAGACAGTGTAGAATTCAAAGGTGCTGAACCCTTGAACCAGAGTACGCTCAAAGATTTGATCACGGCAATTTTAGGATTCACAGTTCAGCCAGTAAGTACATATTCATATAATAATTTAGTATAATTATATTATTGTATTTCTATAATCAGCATTTTAATTTTTTTTTTTTTTTTTTTTTTCTCACAAAGCATCAGTCATGGAATGGCGTAACGATAAAAAATCCTTTCGCACTTCCCGAAGCAGTCGTCAGTATTGTCATTGAAGGTGTTGATTCTTTAGAATCATCAAAATACGTTAAATTTGCTCTGAATATTGATGAAAGTGAAGAAAGAACTTGGCAAGTTGTGAGACAAAGATTAGAAGATAGAGATAAGAATAATACTTTAATAAGAATACGAGTTGGTGATGGATTCGATGCAGTAAGTTTAACAAACAATTGAATTCAATTATTCACGTCACATAACTAAATCGATATTTGAAAATAAAAATTTATTCTCTCAGTTGGGCCAATCATCACTTGGGGAACTTAAATTAAATGACATTGAAAAACCACCAACTCATTTAAATCCAAAAAATGAGATAGATAATCAATTTATTCGTGACGTTCAATTGTTACGAGCAATTGCACAAAAAGTTCTATCAACAATTAATCCAAACTCAAAACCCGATGTTTATTGGTTAATTGTCTCAGGATTGGGTCCAGTAATAGACTCTCATGGGAAAGATTCACTTGCATCAAAAGAAGCTTTTAAACTTCTCGATGATGCATTGGAGGAAATTCACCAGGCATTTACAAAGGCATATAATGATAAAGTTGTCATAGCTGCATTCACTAGTGACTCAAATAAAGTGCGGGACACTCGATCCGTAGAACAATCTTTTGGAGAACGACAACGACGTCAAGTAAGAAACTCTGATGAACCTAATATTTACATAACTTAATTAAAAAGAGTAAAAAAAAAATTACAAACAAATTTTTGCAGGTCACTGTAAACGATGATGTATCAGAAAAAAACAATAAAGCAACTGATGATGCAAGTTCTACGGTAAAGGTAATGATTTTAGTTGCACGTTAATTATCACGATTTTTCATTAATATTAATTATAATGATAAGCATGATAATGGAGCGCACTTACGTAGTTACGCCCTTAGCCCTCCCGAAAAATGTCGAATAGTACGAAACCAGTTGTGATTCAAAATCCCCAATTTCAATTATAGTATCATCAATCGTGTAACATATTTTATAGAACAACATGACGGATGAGGATGAAAGAAAATTTATCAGTGATGGTGAAGGTAGTAATAATGAGATGAGTGAAAATGTAGAAAACATCACCGAACCGAGTAATATAATACAGAGTACTGAGCCACATGGTCACGAGTTGAATCATTTAATACATAAAAATCACTCAATGGCCAGTGGCGAAAACACTGATATACCAGTGAAGGTATCGTAACACATCAAATTCCAGTACAATTTTTAATTCTTCACTTCTTAGTTGAATTCCTCAACAAATCATTATTTTTATATTACAATCATGATTATTCTAAATTATTACAGAACAGCTTCCCTTTTTGAATGGCGTAATTAGTTCGTTTATTTTTGCACATTCATTCATAATTTTGCTCGATATTCTAATTTCAATTTTTTTTTGTTTTCAGGTTTATTCAATAGAATTTTTTTGTTTTTAATTAGGGCATGTAAAATGAAAAATTTATTGTATTTTAATTATTTTATTTTCTTTTTGATTGCTCTGATCGTCCATAAAACAGTTTTTCATCAACTTATTATTCTCATATTTGTATACGTTGATATATTTCAGCCTGAAGACCGAAATTTAGCGAAAAAATACAGCAAAGATTATCCAGCAATTTTCAATATTATTCTTTGGTTTGGTATCATTTTCGTTTTCTCTTTGTTAGCAATATGCAGTAAGTACAGAAATTCATTTTTAATTGATTATTTTTAAATAAAAAAATATACTAATGTACAATATTCTCTACCAATAGTTACTATTGCGGATATGGATCCAGGACGTGACTCAATCATCTACAGAATGACTTCCAATCGAATGAAAAAAGATAATTAAATATTTAATATTGAAATTAAATTGGAAATCTATGATACTTCATCATTATTTAAAGAAAAAGAAACAAATGAAACGATAGATAATATGCATAATTCCATTATCATTGTACATTTGCTTTCAATTATAAGAACGAAAGTTAAATAATTGCATAAAATTTATTCGTCTTATAATAATAATTTTCGGGTATTCCTCCACAGAACGTATACGTATATAAAATCGTGTAAAAATAGATTATTCTTACATAATAAGTTGTATAATTTCACGAGTGGTTGAACATAAATAGATTGATATGGTGAATTTGAGGAATATTTTATCGCCGAAAAAATAATCTGTATTTATGCATATATCTCGAGTATTAATTCGTTAAACCTTTCGGCTAGATGTTGAACAATATTGTATTAAGCTGATAATATAAATTATATTGAGAGAAAATAAGTCATTTTTATTATACAATAGAGAGATAATGTTCAAATAAAATAATTGAACCTATGATGGAACATTTTCATTTCATGAGTAATTTATAAATATTTTTTGGGAAAAATATTGAATATTTAAGTAGTAAAAGTCGAGGGGAAAAAAAAAACATTCGTATTCTTAAAAAGGGCAGAAAATTATTTACGTTTTCCCATTGGTCCATTTACTAACTTACGTAGAGTATATATTCATGTATAAGTTGTACCCATATCCCCATTTATATGTGTGTATGACTGAGGTTATAAGTATCCACTAAATGATGTCACTAATAATAGTTCATCCATACATAATTTATTGAAGAAAGGATTGAGGTAATAAACGAAAGAAAAATATTGTAGATGAAAAAGGTGGGATTAGTGGAAATTCATCAGGTGCAATTCGTATCTCTTCACTACTTCAGTTCTTTATTAAATCTATTCTACTCTTTTCTTTAATATCTCTCGCTACATATAAACACCAGAGCAAGGTTAGTGTGTGTGGGCGAAATGAATATTAGGGTGGGACGATGTAGAGACAAATTTGTATGATTCTTGATTATACATCTTTCCACCATTATAATTGCAGAATCCCAAGTAATTCAACAACAAGACGAAATAATTTCAGAGCCTGCATTCAGTGTTTTCAACATACACGAGTTCTACTCCCCTCAAGTTTACAAATTATATTGCACATTCTTCTTGCATAAATATGCCAGGGTAAGCACACGATTTCTATTTTTGCTGATGACATCATAAAATCATTGACTGATGTTTAATTCTCCATATGAATTGATTTTCATATAATCACAATTGGTAATTTTATTGCAGTACACTCAACTGTACATACCTAAACTTTTTTAATAATTCACTCACGTATATTTTACAGTATTTAATTCTTGTATATGATAAAATAATGAATTTATTTACCACATATTCATTTTTTATGATTACCTGGCATATGTATAGAAATGTATACATATCATGTGACTTGAAAAAATTCTTGTAGATAACTTATCATTTAATGTCATATATATACATATATGTTTGTGTGTGTGTGTGTGTGTTGTCTTCCGTATATTCATTTAAGTGGGAGAGTAAAATGGCGAGAAAAACAATATATGACAATTAATTTGTGCTGTGATTTTTTTTCCTCTGGCTTTTCGTCTATTTTTATCTGCAAGTTTCAAATTATGGCAAAAACTCCACTAAGTCCTTTTCCGACCTCTTTGTCGTTATTGTCAATGGAAAATAGTGAACTTTACAATAGGCGAATGGCAAATTCGAGGGATAGTTTAATGAAAAAACAAGTGTCAATCGATTTGGATAAATTAAAAGACGATGATAATGCTGATATTCACGTTGACTATGAAGATTTATCAGATTGGGAAAATCCCCCTGAACTTCCCGAACGAAATGTTCCAATTATTTCTAATGTTTATGATACAAAATCTCTCAATAATTTTTCACATTCTAAAAGCTTCGGGTATAAATAATTCTTTGACAATACTTGAAATATATATTCACAGCAAGTAATTCATATTTTTCATTGAATTTTTAGAGTTACAGGTATGTCACTGGACAATATGTTTTGTTCTCGGTGTCGAGAGGGTTTTGAACCACATGAAAAAATTGTAAATAGCCACGGTGAACTATGGCATCCTCAATGTTTTGTGTAAGTATCTTGATTAATTAAAAATTATTCACAGTACCATTAATGAAATATTTTTTCTATGTTAAGCTGTGCCCAGTGCTTCAGACCATTTCCAGAAGGAATTTTCTACGAGTTTGAGGGAAGAAAATATTGTGAACATGACTTTCACGTTCTTTTTGCACCGTGTTGCGGAAAATGTGGTACGATTATATATTTATTAGAATAATAAATCGGTAAGGTTTTATACTAAACAATTTTTTTTGGTAATCACACAGGAGAATTCGTTATTGGTCGAGTGATAAAAGCGATGAATGCAAACTGGCATCCGGGTTGTTTCCGTTGTGAGGAATGCAATGGCGAATTGGCAGATGCCGGTTTTATCAAGTGTCAGGGAAGAGCTTTGTGTCACACATGCAATGCTCGTGTTAAAGCTGGCGCACTTGGAAAACACATTTGCCATCAATGCCAGTAAGTCAATCAATATTATTATTATTCAATGCTGAAAATTAGTATATATATTTAATAATAATTTAATATTTACGTAGTGGCGTAATTGATGACAAGCCATTGCGATTCCGAGGTGAAGTTTACCATCCGTATCATTTTAATTGTACTGCATGTGGCATTGAATTGAATTCTGAAGCGAGAGAAGTGAGATCTAGACCTGGCTACGCTGCCAATGATATGGTGAGTGATTATTTCACGATTTCTAAATAATTTGAAATATATTTTTTCAGTCAGATTCAAAATTTATTTTATTTCAATGTTGTTAGAATGAACTCTACTGTTTGAGATGTCATGATAAAATGGGCATTCCTATTTGTGGTGCTTGTCGCCGTCCAATCGAAGAGCGAGTAGTTACTGCATTAGGTAAACATTGGCATGTAGAACATTTTGTTTGTGCAAAATGTGAAAAACCCTTTCTGGGTCATCGTCACTATGAGAAAAAAGGTTTGGCATATTGCGAAACTCATTACCATCAATTATTTGGAAATTTGTGTTTCGTCTGCAATCAGGTGATTGCTGGTGACGGTAAGAAGAATATAAAAAAAATTTTCACATTAAAGAATCAATAATCATGTAAAAAAAATTATTAATTTTTTTTTTCTCTATTTTCTATTCAGTTTTTACTGCGCTGAATAAAGCCTGGTGTGTTCATCACTTTGCTTGTGCATTTTGCGATCAAAAGATGAATCAGAAGACCAAATTCTTTGAATTTGACTTGAGACCAGCATGTAAAAAATGTTACGATAAATTCCCGCAAGAACTCAAGAAACGTATGCGGCGCATGTATGATCTTAATCCAAAAAGAATACCAGCCTAATATAAATATTTTGAATTTATAAAATATATCTTAGCCGAATAAAATTTTCAATATTTTATTCAATATAAATTTTATGTTTTATCAGCATATAAAATATTAATTTTTAATTAAGATTAACCAAAGTAATTCATATACATTTTTTATGGGAATTTTCTTTTTAACAGACTTTGATATTTTATAAGCGAATAAATATTAGGCTCCAGTGCCAAAATGAGTTTTATCTTTATTATCATAATAAAAAGGTCCGGATGTGCCTTGAATTAATACAAGAATATACAGATGTATATTTATTTTATCATAATAAAAAATATAAATGAATAATTTCAATAAGATAAAATTGTTTTATATGGACCTATCCATAGCACGATAATAAGTCTTGAAGCAATCGACACCACGTCATCGCTGCTTAATCGTCTTTGGGTTGTCTCGGGTTATAGATAAGTCACGGATGGAAAATAAGTAATTTTTCAAGATGAAGTCTGCCTGTAGTTATTCATCACATAATAATAAAATTTATTAATAATAATGAACTTATTCATATACATCAAAATGCTTACAAATTATAGTTCATCATATAATGAATTATACAAAATGAATTTCTGACAAAAAAAAAATCTCTGTTTGGATTGATGTGGTTTAATAAATCTTTAGAAAATCGTGTGGTAAACATTGACTCTTTATCAGATAAACACCGGTCGCTGATATCTATTCAGGAGTGGCATGATAAGCGATAGATTGGCTTACTTAGTAAAGATTTATAACAGTATAGTTTTTTTAAATAACGTGAAAACGTTCGATATTAATTTGACTAACATGTCATCTTCATCGATGAGTTCACCCATAGCAGATGGATCCGACAATCTTGGGTAACATAATTAATTAAAAGTTTATTATTTACGTACATTATAATCCACTTAATATTGAAAATATCAGGATAGAATGCAGTGTTCAGGGACGGCTTCTTCCAAAGAAAAAACCGGATAAACACAGTTCAACCTATGTACCACATAATCGTTTTTCCAGATATACAACAGCTCTAGCTAATTTGGTTCCCATAAGATTTAAACGGTGAGAGTCAAGGTATTGTCAGTATAAAGAAAAAATTTTTACAATAATACGGATATTGCATTTTAGAGTTCCTGGTTCTGAAATTCCCATCGACAAGATTGGCCTGTTTTCCAATGTATCCTTTAGTTGGCTCAACGAATATATTTTAGCAGGATGGAAAAATGTATTAAAGGACAAACCAATACCTCAAATAGCAACACAAGAATCATGTCAGATAAATGGAGCAAGGTGAGAATATTATTATTATTATTATTATTATTATTATTATTATAAATTCTTGAATTATTTTGAAATTGATATTAGTTAATTGGAAAATGCATTTTCAGAATAGATGGATTGTGGCACAGTCATATTGTTAAACGGGGTCAAGCAGGTGCATCTGTACCAAGAATTGTATGGCAGTTTGTCCAGACACGTGTTCTTGTTGCATCACTTATTCATTTTATAGGAATGATAATTGCACTATTTAGTCCGGTAATTTTATAGTCTATTTTACATAAAATAATAATATTAAATGATGCTATAATTTTTATATCACATTTTTCAGATATTAATTTTACAAAAAATAATTTTTACAATTGATAGCAAAGTTAATGTAACATCCAGTCAAAATAAAATCAATGATACATCAATGCCAAGAGTAAATTTAACAAATACTTTGAATAATCAATCGATAAATAATATCAATGAGTCGATTAAAAATAATAATAATGAATGGATGCATATAATAATGATTGATGAAGTAATTATTTTCACTCATATAAGTATTTTAATTCTGGCTGAACTCATTTCGTATTTTTTGATTGCCTGGAGCGTAACCTTGAATCTGAGAACCGCTACGAGATTGAGAACTGCATGTCTTGCATTAGGTTACAAGAAATTAATTCGTTCATCAATAAGATATGAAGCGCCAGTGCATGAGGTATTAAAAAAAAAAATTGTAACAACATGTTAGTTATTTCTTTTTCCTTGCAGACATTGACCTACTTCATACCAAATAGTAAAACACTCTACGAATTGTTTACAAATGGACCACAAATATTCTCAGGTCCTTCAATATTATTATTTTCTTTACTATTCATTTGGTATTCAATGGGTCATTGGGCTTTGATTAGTATCACAATATTAATTATTTTATACTTGAGTATGATTTTTGGGGCTTATTTAACAAATATTTTTGTCAAACGAACAATGAATTATTCTTTAAAACGATTGTCATTGTTGAAAGAATTTATTAAAAAAATTCATCCAGCAAAGGTAACACAATGGGACAAATGCTTTATGGAATTAATTTTATTAATCAGAAAAAAAGAACTTGATCAAATGAAATTTAGAGCAATGAATGAAGGATGGGGTCTCTGTATGGTTCATATCATTCCAATTGTTACAGTTTGTGCCACAACAATGGCATATTTTCTTAAACATGAACAAATTATCTCAGCAGATGTGAGTTTCATCAATGAATATTTTTCATTTTAATTTATTTATTGTAAAATGTCTACAATTCAATTAATTGATAATGATCTTTTTTAGTACATTTCATGTATTGTATTGATACTTTTAAATCTTAAAAGTTGCATACGAGGTAGTTATATCGCAATGAGCAACATCTCTCGCATTGCAGCATCTTTAAATAATCTAAAAATGGTGTTGATTTTAAATGATACTGTACGCTATACAGATAAACCGATAGATAAGAATTTAGCGATTACAATTAATGATGGACAATTTTCGTGGGACATGAGACAACCATCAAACCGAGTACCTCCCAAGTATATTTTTAATTTCTTTTTATTACTTCGTATTTAATGCCTGTAGTTTTAGATTCATGAAAGTAATTTTTTAGTTCGTTATTGGAAAACGGTAGCTCGTTGCACTTGGAGAGTCAAATTTTACGGTCAACCTCCCTGTATCGATTGAGTGATATAAATTTTTATGCACCAAAGGGATCATTGATTGGAATATGCGGTAAACCAGGTTCAGGAAAATCGTCGCTTTTGCTTTCAATCTTGGGACAATTGTATTATATAACAGGTCATGTAGCAATTGATGGTACAATGTCATATGTACCTGAAAATGTCAATTTATTCGAAGGTACAGTGAAAGAAAATATAATTATGGGAGAAATTTTTGATTCAACGTGGTATTATAAAACGATTCAAGCTTGTCATTTGAATGACGAGCTCACTCAACTTCCTGGTTCGGATGACACTGAAATTTCTATATCAAATTTATCTATTATTCAAAAGCAAAAAATTGCTCTTGCACGTGCTATTTATAGCAATAAAAATATTAATTTACTGGATAATCCATTTAAGAATATGGACATACAGGAAACCATGAAAATATTTGAGAAGTCAATTATTCAAATTTTAGGAAAACAGACTGTGATCATAGTGACCGATAAAATACCAGTAAGTTATAAAAAGTTAATAAATCATTTGAGACATAATTATATTGATTATAATTGTATAATTTTGCCTAGCTTTTATGTAAATGTGATACAATTTATGTGATGGATGAAGGTAAAATTGTTCAACAAGGAAAACATGAAGAGCTCATTACTATCAATAAGAATTATGCTGATCTAATTGACTCTTTTGAAAAAGAACCACGACAGAATACAAAAAAATTATTATCGGATTCAATGAAAATAAGAAGCTTAACTGATTCAATTACATCAGCAAGTATATTAGATGTAATTAATAAACAGGAAAGAGGATCCGACGTTCTCGTTCATCGTAGTAGAAATGGCATTGGATCAGAAATTAATTATCGTGGGTACGAAAATGATAACGGAAAATGTCTGAGTGAATTTTTTTTCGGTATATCCATATTGTATTCAATTCCTATTGCTACCACACCACTAATTTCTTTATACATAATACAAGTATGATACAGATCTGAAATATATTTTTTCATTCGATTAAATTTTTTTATTAAGCATTTCATTAATATTGTATTTTTTATTTTAGAAAACTATGACCAACAGAACAAACGTTGCTATTATTTTAGCATTTATAATGGTAGTTGTGATAGTCCTGGGAATAATTTCGGTAGGGACATATACTAAGGTAAGATTTTGTAAATTTTTTCAACAAATACACAATATTGATATATAACGAAATATCGTTTTTCATTTATTTTATTATTAGTATTATTATTATTTATTAGAATTCGGTCAATACAGCTAAATATATTCATGAAAAGTGGCTTCAAAAAATTTACCGTGCTCACATATCCGTATTTTCTACTGTGTCCTCATCGATTTTAACAAATATTTTCAGTCTTGAATTGCAAGAAGGTACCATATATTTATATCATTAATCCTTCTGGATAAAAATAACAGCACAATAATGAAATGATTAATTTTAGTGGATTATGTATTACCGAAATTGAAGATGACGATTCTCATGCATATTGGGATAAGTTTATTTAGTATAATTGCTCTTGGAATTTTGTCACCTTGGTTAATAGTGCCAGCGGTTTTTTTTATTCCAATTGCATTATCTTACAACTTTTATGCAAGAAAATTACTCATGGTTTTAGATGAATTGAGTATTGAATCCGTAACTCCAATGTATAACTATGCAATCAATGCAGTACATGAAAGAGTAATAATTCAGGCATACAAAAAAGAGCGAGAATTTGTAAAAACATTTTATAAATATTGCAACACAAATACAACGTATGATTTTATGTTCGAAGCAACAAAATTCTGGATTGAATATCGAATTAAGTTGTTGTCTACACTCACTTTAGGTGCTGTAATGATTATTTGTGTGGTAGTTAATGGTATTAAAGATCGATATGAAGTTATTGGATTGGCATTTATCTGTATTCTCCAAATGATTCATAGTGTTATTTACACAATGGGATTACTTATAGATGCTGATCGTAGTCTTCGAATTGTTAATTTGGCTGATAATTATATTCAGGTGAAAATACTTGACAATATTTAAAAATTTTGTTGTGTAATTAGATTATTAATTTTCAATTTTTTATTTACAGAAAATTCCTCAAGAAGTAAAAGCTAGCGATGATTATCATAAAGAATGGCCTTTAATACCGAGTATTCATTTTCAAAATGTTTTGCTCACGAGTCACTCGACAAATTATGAACCGTTGAATTTTTCTATTTATGCTGGTGAAAAAGTTGGTGAGTATTGAAAAATATATCAAGTGTGAAAAATATGTGAAATATATATATATATTTTTTTTTTGTTTAGCTATTCACGGAACCGATTTAGAAATGAAGAGAGATTTTATGAGAGCATTATTGCAATTTGAAGAAGTATTTTCTGGTAATATTCTAATCGGAAGTATGAATATTTTTGATATCCACATTGACACATTGCGCCAACACGTTCATTATATTCCGGCAATACCAATTTTATTTGACGGCAATATACGATACAATTTAGTGCTAAATAATCGTAAAACAAATAATGAAATTATGGCAGTACTGCAAAAAGTATTTTTATGGGATAAAGTGTCAAAACTCGATGACAGATTAGCAACGGATGCAAATAATATTTTTTTTAATATAACAGAAAAGAAACTTTTATCACTCGCACGAATATACTTGAATAGTAATTGTTTTAGTCGCGATGTAAGAAAAAATAACATAATGATATTAAATTAGTTTATTTAAAATTCTCTCAATATGAAAAAAATTTTTTTTTTTTCTCATGTAGATCATAATTTTTGAAAACATTGGATCCGATGCTGAAATAATTGACGATCTTCTGCAAGGCATGTTTAAAGAATTCACAGTTATTGTACTCTCTAATGAGACAAGCCGGAATATTCAGCGAGTCATCAGATTACCCAATAAAAATGTATGTAAATCAATTCAATATGTACAAATACATAAAATATTACTCGATAAAAGTTAATGTAAATATTTTTTCAGGTAACGGAAATATCTAGAGAATGAAAAGAATATTTTGTATTTAGTGATCGTGAATTTATTGAAATCTTCATGAAAAAATAAAACTTAAAAATTTTTTTATAGCAACCTCATTCATTATTAATTATTCCTCATGTACAATTATTTATCATAATTAATTATAAATATATTATACACATAAACTTTTTATTCAATACTATGGTAGACTCTTTATTCATTTTTATCTTATCAATTAAACTTTGATTGCATTTAAATCAAGTTTACTTGGCAGTAATTTATGAACCACGGAATGCTTAACATATTTGTATTGTTCACTGATGAAATGCAAAAATGCTCGATTTCATAATTGTTTTACTTCACCACTGCAATGTGGACAGCAAGTTATATTAGAGTTTGTTGCGAATGATGAAAGATCCATGTTACCACTAATAGCAAATGCTGCACCCATCACAGCACTGCAAGCCACATCTTGCCTTCCTGACATCATAACATTTGGATTCATTAATAATTGCTCAGCATTTTTTTCACCTATTGTTTTCATTTCAAGTCCTGTAATATTTATTTCCTTTTGACGACTCATGTGTTCCATTCCACTGAGAAGTTGAACTTTAAGAATTTCTGTGACATGTCCACACGCCTCCGTTAAATCAATAATATTTGACGTTTGTAATTCATTTCTTTTGAATGCAATCGGTCCCGCGGAATCAAAATTCTCTCGTAACATAACTAAAGTCTTATAAGTACGTAGAGATGCATCACGAACTTTACTGCGTTCTTCTAAAAGCCTCTTAATCGCCTCTTGTAAGTCTGTCGTTCTTTGAGACAGTGCAGCTTTCCATTTTGCCAATTCTTCTACCATAAGACTGCTAGCTAGAAACTTACTACGCCAAACTTCACATTGGCCTGCTAGCCACTCGGTTTGCTCTTGATGAGTACTTAAATGCTGGGCCGAGTTCAATAAAGCTCTTGCTAATTGCAATTTATCTTCAGTTAATAAGTGTACTTTTGTTTGTAAGTCTTCACCTACTGCAGCAACTAATAAATTTTTCAATTCACCATTTACTTGTGCTTGAAACTTTAATTGATTCTCTAATTGAGTATTTTCTTCTTTTAAATTGTGAATTTCCGTTTCATATTCCTTTTTTTGTTTTTCCCATTCTTTCATTTCACCTCTATCTTTTCTTTTATCATTAACAGACTCATATTTTATTTCATTTTTTTCCATTTCTATAGATTTGTGAATAGCCATTTGTGCTACCATTTCATTAATATCTAAATTATTTTTTGATCCTCTCTTACCTTTTTTTTCATGGGGTATTATAGGATTTACTGCTGCTTTATAAGGCTCATATGGAACGAATTTTGGTTCCTTAGATTTCAATGTGTACAAAAATTTTTGTTTCTTATTTTGAACCACATTTCGTGGAACCAAATTGACAATTGTACCTATAGGTGTAACAGGTGGTGGACATGGTGACTGTTTTAGATTTGTTGGATGATATATTAATGTATCACGTAATTTCGATTTTTTCGTTTCTGTTTTGGATATTGCCACATTTTCCATTCCATCGCCTTGTGTTCGACTCGGACAGGGTAATGAATGTGGAACTGAATAAAAATTATTATTTTAATTCAAATGACCATTGAAAAAATTTCTTTATCTTGAGAACATGATATTTGTGTAATGATATTCTTACCCATAGATTGGCTAGTTTTTCTTACTCCCGAAAGTGTTTCGATGTTTTCTGCTTTACATTTTAAATTTTCAGTCATATTAATTATATTATATATATTTCAATATACACAACATAAATTGCACTATATCTTGCATACGTCACACTTACAATATAATCTCTGAACAATCAAGTCCTAGCTTTACCTGAATGTCATGAAATTCCGCCATCTTGTGTTTCTTACGTACAAACTGCGCATGGCTGTCATTCAAATACTTGGATGACACAACTCTACTGTATAATTTTTTACATAAAAATAAAATATAATTTTATTTTTTAATATATGAATTTGTCATAATTGAATTTTAATTATTTATAAATAATTAAAATACTTTTGATATACAATTTATAATTTGTATACTTGACATTCTGTTCGAATTTCGCGGGGTTCAATCAACTATAAGATTAACCAAGAGTGCAATTTTTTTTTTTAAGAGTGGGAAATATCTTTAAATATCTCGTCCACGCGAGATAATGGGTTAATAAAAATATGTATTCAATTATTTCATATAAGTAACTATATATTGTGTAAGATAATGAGTATATTGGTAATTGAAAAATAGAGGGGCGCATTGATGCGCGGAGCGGCCACTCCGCAATGCTCCCCTTTCACGAGGCGCACATGAGCAGTAAGGAGTCAAACCGCGAGTTGATTATATTCATTCGTAAAACATCAACGCCTTTTCTCTGTTCTCCTGTTTGAGGGGGTCCCCGAGAACTGGCCTGCCCCACGATCTAGTCTACGTCGTTGCAAATCTCATTTGACTTGTCAACCAACCAAACCACATATGTAGCCACAAATACACGGCGAGCAAAGTACACAATAGCACAATTAAAGGTAAATAAATACTTGCAGATACAATTTTCTCTTACGTATATATTACATATAGATACATAACAATAATGATATTGATATTGATATAGCACAATCACTTGACCAATGGTTTGTTATAAATAGAATAGAAAAAAAAAGAAAAAAAAAAATACATTAAAAAACAATGACTCAGATTGCAATTGATTTATTTTCCAAGAAGAATTTTTCTGCTGGCACCAAAGTTTTGACCAGATTGCGTTGCGCCCTTATTTGAACCAGCTTGAAGACCAATAAGTCCTTCACCTGCTCTCAATTGATCTTCAGTGAATTGTCTTTTATTTTCATCAGCAGGTTTGGGACCCAACCAGGGACCACGCCACTCAGGATGTTTATATGTCTGCAATAATAGCTATATATATTTTCTTTTTTTTTTCGGAATCGGACAACAACAACAATAGTGATTTTATTTACGGTACGTCCAATAGCGAATATTGTGTTTGTAATTAAAGCAATATTTTTACGCTCCATGAGATCGACAGCCTGGAAAAGATCAACGTCTGGTACACCATATTTGACACAGGCTTTTTGAAATCTGAAAAACAATAATAATAATAATATAATCACTCGATTATTTGATTTTTTATATATACATAGACAAGAATTAGTCATGAAAATTTATCGAACTGATTTATTCATATTCCTATCATTGTTAAAATATCGAAGAATTCAAAGATCAAAATGAAACAATTTGCAAAAACAGTTAAACAAAAAAAAAAGTTGCATAAGAATGAAAAGTAAGCGTACGATTCAGCTCTTTGATGAATCTGCTCGCCTGAGCCATTTCTCAGTTTAGTGACGCTCTTCTATTGTCTCAACATTAATTGCGGATTTTTTAATTAAGAAACTTCAAGCCATGGACATTGAGCCCATTTCAACTGCGAGAGCTAAAAAACGAAGTAGAATGTAAAAGTCATAATTAAGAATGAAAAGGAGTGAGAAGGAGTGTATAACGGTAAAACGCTGCCGGTAAAGCAACGACAAAATGTCGACAGAAAAGTTCTTATAAAGACAGCATAAAGACCAATATCAGCATAGAGGCAGCATTCTGTCACCAAAATGACGTGTCGCATATCCCAATATATCGGGAGAACACGATAATGCAAGAGTAGACCGAATGGTTTGGAACACCCATAACTGTCATGGTTGGTTACGATGTTATCAATGCAAAGTTGAAGCTAGGTTAAGAAATATAGTATAGCCCTGCATATATATGTATATCAGCTATTATAACATTTTCTCGGCTTTCTCGAGGGTCTGGCTTCCTGATTGCCAGCGCGTCTGCCGCATATGAGCACCGGTCTATAACCTCGGTGTTATGTTGGTGTCGTTTAAAGCTCAATTGGTATGTAGACACGTATGCTGCCTTCCAATATAATACTCAACCGTTGACTATACACTTGTATATTTTTTTTTTTTTTTCAAGTATGCGTGTAGGATAAATGTAATGCTAAAATGTTCTTTTACTTTTTTCCTTCAAGAATAGAATCGACCAATCCGTAAATGAGGAAGGACGGTACTTAGAAACTCCGTCGACACCAGAGCAACATGAAGCAAGTTTTACCTCATTTCTTCTGGCATCATAGCTCTTTTTTTTCTGTTTTATTTTGTTTTTTTTTTTTTTTTTTTCGATTTTTATTCCTATCAATTTTTTTTTTCTTCTTTTATTTAGATGGTGATTATAAAGTGGCCAGTGAACCGCCAAGACATGTGTAAAGTTACTTGTTGTATTCTCATGCGACTCGCGTTGAAAGGGAGTAATGCGGAGTGGCCGCGCTGCGCATAGTTTGCCCCACTCTCTCTCTCTTTTTCTTACTTTTCTCTGGGCATTTGGCGCAAGTCGTTTACATTGATGTTAGATGTATCAAACATCTTTATGAAATAAAATGTATCACGTTATATCACATGGTTTGAATGCCCAGTAGATATTAGTTCCTGATCGATTTTATGTGGTGCGCATGAATGTTTAAATCACAACGGTCATTATAAAGCGCAATACTATCTAACAATATTTGGCGTGTAGTAGAGTGACAATAGATTTCATTGTCTATTTATATTGAACGAGATGATTCAACCACCTCCTCACATGCAAATAGCCAACCAGGATTGTAGCAAAGCGTTAAAGGAACATTATGAATACTACCACGTTATATTTAATCATCACATAAAAGAATTCAATTGAAATTGAATCGTTGAATGGTATATTGATATTTTTGGTTTTTCATTCCTTTAAACAAAGTCTGCCATTGTATGTTTTTTTTTGTTATCAGTGTCATTCGCAGAAAATCATTTGATCCGTACAAGCGAAAAAGGAGAGGTAAATATGAGCCGACCAGTGTCATCAGTGTGCGATGATCCCGACCTCGGACTTTGTCGGTGCTTCTACATCAGGCAACCATGACAATACGAGAGGTATATAGCACACATACAGCGCTCATTTCAATTTATTACGTATCCCAGTCTACATATATATTTGCCGAACTATATATCGTGTATACCGTGTATTTGAATGGCTTTTAGTACACATCACTTTTACTTTCTTTACTAGTCTCTGATGTCTTGTTCGTCGATATTAGGTGATGAAAAGGGGTCGATTTTGTGAATGCTACGAGTGGGAGATATTTTATTGACAAAACACTTCAAGGCAAAACACTGTCGATTGCGTAAAGTCGAATGCAGACCAGGAGAACATGAGTGTTACGTAGTAGATTTCATCAGCAATTGGATAGAAACATGTGTGTTTGGTAATTAGATCTGTATTATATATGTATATATATATAGGTTTATTTGAATACCATACAGAATTAATTCATATTTTGGACATTGATTATATTGATATTGAAAATATTTGTATGTTTCTCAATAGGAATATAATTATATTGTTTAATGAATTACAAATAGTTACTTACTGATTAAGATTATCCATCATTTTATAATCTCCACCGGACACGTTGATTTTTGAAATTATTCCAGGTTGAAGTTTATTCATGAGCTTGCAAAAAATAATTCCGTCTCTCAGAGCGTCTTCATAACTCAAGCCTGTAAAAGAGATGGGAAAATATTAAAATGCATATGTATAGGAATATTTCGACAAATAATGTGAAAAGAATGTATAGAGATACGAACGCATCAGGGTTGCATAAATATACGACTGAAATACAGTAAAAATATATAAATAATTTTGTTTGTTCTTTTTTTTTTCAGATCGGTGCAAAAGAGAGACATTTGTATGGGTTCAATACTTGAAAAAAAAAAGATGCTACATGAAAGAGAATTGAAATGCGCCGGCGTCGATGATCGAACGCCGCCTTCCCATATGTTATCGACATGGCCCGCCTACTTGCATTGTTCGGAGTGTTTTTATTTCGCAATTCGTTTTATTTTATTTATTTATTTATTTATTTAACTTTTAACAATTCGAATTTGCGTCAATGGCAACTAAATAATTAAACACACATCCAGCATGTGAGTACACGTATGTGTATATCTATTCACTTATCTATACATATATACATGTAAATATAAATGTAGACTTTGAATAGGAAGTGAGACGGAGAAAAAATGAGAGAAAGGAAGAGAATTGGAGATGCTATGTAACCAACGCAGCTTCATGTCCCCCCATTATGCCAAGAGGGAGTCCAAGGGGGCATGGAATTTTTTTTCTCGCCATATGAAGAAGAAAGTGAATCTCAACTGCGTCTTTAAAAATATGTGTTGAATAAAAAATAATTTTTTTTCATCTTACACGACGACATATGGATGATATAATAAAATTGTTGACCTTTGAGTGTGGCTGCCTACGTGTAGTATGACGCCATTCGAAAGATGTGCCGCATCTCCGATACCCAGGGGTGCAGTTTTACGGTAGAGGTTTACTATTACACGTTTCGCGCTATTTTTTTTTTTTTTTTCTTCATGTTCTCTCTCACCCATTCTTCATTTCATATACAGTCAATGTTATACGTATATGATTTTAATACTGTGTGCACACATACATGTTACATATGAATTTAAATAGGAAAAAAAAATATTTATTGATTACTCAATGAAATATGCATCACATATAACAATTTTTTGACATATGGAAAATAATTATTTTTTTATTTTTTAATACTCAAAATGATTCCTATTATTATTATTATTTCTTCTTTATGATTCATTTGTACTGAAATCGTTATTTTGTCAATTGCCTGTGGACTTGATAATAAAATAGACCAGACGAATAGCCCCATGAGCTATCTATTTGGGATACTAGCCTGATCCTGCAAGGACGCACTACCACGTGGTGCCAAACTCCTGGGGAAGGTAAATATACATTGTGCATGTATACATACATACATTCATACGTGTACGATATCCAGCAGCTGATGCCAGTGGACCTCAGTGAGATAAAGATAGAAAAAATGAGAAGAAGATCACTACTGTGCTGTCCTATCCCATGAATCTGTTTGCCTAATACAAAGCTGGTCGTAGTTCGGCATTCCCAATTGACGAGCCATCGACAATCGATCGAACCCACTCGTACCAATATTAGAAGCAACCACAAAGAAATCTTCAAGCAGACAAAGTGCGATGAAATGAAACTGACAAAAGATTATTTCGACGCGAGTGGCATCTCTGTATTGAAGTCAACAGCTTTTTTCTTTTACTTTACGTAGATATTAGAGCAAACAAGAAGAATATTGACGAATGAATAGGAAGTTGATTGCAACCATACAATGGAAGAATGAGATCAGGATCCCATTACATTTTAGGAAGTCGATTTTCAGATTTTGATATCAAAGTATCAGGGATTTATTCGCTATAAAATAGTTGGTTTTTATTGGTGATGTGTACGACGAAGAAAAATTCTATCGTTGGGGAGTCACCCATTTATTCTTGACTATCAGGACTACATAATGAGAACACAATCGACGTATATATTAATATCCACATATAATTTGGTACTTCTAAGAGAAAAATGCAAAAACAAAAAAATTATTATTTTTATATTTTTACAGTTAGGTATATTATTTCATGATATCTATATAAATACATGAACACGTGAGTAGATAACGAAAAGGATGATGCAATCCTGGTAGTCGCGAAAAGCGATGAAATGTCGTAAACAGTAGGAGGTGACAGGAAATCAATAGACCAAAAATCCATCTTGAAATATAAAACTACCAGTGAAAATGTAAATGATATAGGATTAATTATCGAATATGAACCCGATAGGACAATTTTCAAACTGGTTATTGATTACAACAAATAATTTCAATTGAATTCCAAAATAATTTCGATAATTTTAATAATAATTTTATTTACATATATAAATATGTATATGTGGTCCAGGTAGCATTGAGATGTGTTGGAATGGACCGTTCATTGCGACTGCGTCACTGAATTTCATCGATTAAATGTCAAGCTCACGTCATAAAGACGTCAAAGACACGGTTTTCATCAGGACAACATCCTGCACACAAATTTACGACTATTCCATCTTAATATATATATTTATAGAATAAATAGCTCTTCGTTTACCTTCACATTATATAGAGTACCTAAGAAATTAGAATTTCTCTATCGAATTATATTATTGATTTTTCCATCTATTTACTAAACTAAAATATTTACATTTATTCGATTATTCAGTCATTATTATTATTATTATCTAATTATTTTAAAAAAAAAATTTTTTTTTCTTCACTAATTGGACATGAATATATAAGTAGATATATATTTTGTCATCTGTAGATGTGTATGAGCAACGAGATTGTAAAATTTGAAAATGTGTAGAGAAATAAGTGCGGGTATTTGCAAACTCTAGATTTACCAACCTGTTGCGCAAGCTCGTAAATTTTCCCTTGGGCTGTAACCCTGGTAGCTTTGTCTCAAAGTGACATCATTGACGAAAACATGACAGGCATTTGGCGTCTTCAAGTTCGATTCCGTTTGAATAATTGTCAATCAATAGATATAACATCTTCATTAATGTCAAATTAAATATAATCAATTGAATATATTGCGATTATATTTGTGTTTGACAAATACCCGCGATTATTGTTTCAGACAAATGTGAGAATAGAGTTGATCCGACGCAACAAGTTGTGTACGTTAACGTCAACGTGTACGCGTAGGTGTTGGATAATGAAAGGGGAGTAAAAGAGATTTAGGGGGAGATGCCCCTATAAATCCCTCAAACGTCTGATAGTTTCCTGGTGCGACAGGACGCCTTGCGCCGTCGTGACGGACGGATGACTGACGTTTCGACACACTTAATGATGACGTGTGTTATGTGTAGGGTGGGCTTTTTGCTTTGAATCCATACGAGTGCCGGGAAGAGCGTAGTAGTAGAAGTCTATTGGAAAGATCATGGTAGGGACACATATATTTTGTGCGAAACGTGCTATGAAATAGGTGGATGTGCGTATTGAACATAATACTGAGGTTGAATAAAGAAAGAGCGTGAATATGAGAAACTAGGCCTTTAACTATGTCTCCCTGATACACTAGCGTCCCAGCGACGTAACATGATGAACGAGTGACGGCAAATCGATATTCGAAATGGGTTCGTAAATTGTGCGGTTGAAAAATTACATAATCAATATTACGTAAAGACATTTATTATGGAACAAAAAAAAAAAAAATTTTTTTTTTTAATATTTCATATGCCCGAAATATATTGATACAACTTTGGATATATATTTTTTTTTTATTTGTACACAATTGCGAATGTTTTTTTTCTCTTGTTTCTCTCTTTATGTAATATCAATTTGTTTTTTTTAGACAGGACAGGTGAAGTCAACACGCCGAGTAATCAGGCTCCTACTCGGTGGTGAAAGCTCGCCAAGAAAAATACCGCGCCCCACTACTTTATCACTGTGAATATTCTACATTGAACGTGGTTGTGCGCGTTAATAAAGATGTTGGAGTGTGAAGGCGCACACAATATGGTGGTAAAAGTCATCAAGAGGGGATCAAGTAGGCAAGTGGGGGATGGTTTGGTCGTTTGGCCACCTCCACGTTGTCCTCCATTCCACCAGGATGACAGTCGCAGGTAGAGGCTTAATAGTATCAACCGCTGCAATATCAATCTTTTGGATGGAAGAGAGAGAATTAAATCTATTCAAATAATTCCACGCTTTTATTTATATTATCTCATTTACAACACAATTCTTAGCATCAATTGTCTGTTAAAGATATTTAAATAAACACAGTACAACGGTATATATTTATACGTTATATGAAAAGAAAAAAAAAAAAAAAAAAAAAAAAAAAACTAGTGAACATTGACGAGAAATATTCTCAACAATTTAAACAATTATAAACATGAAAATCAATAATTGTGACATACTCATAGATTGAATATTTGTTTGATTATATTTATAAATTTTATAATCATAGAAATATAATGAAATTATTCATTTATTTCTCTTACTGAGTCAAATAAAATAAAATGCTAACCTTCGCCTTGTGACGTAACAAAGCGCGCGCTTTGCCAGGATAACAAGAGAATCAAGAGGCAAAGACTACCCTCTGTTGTGATATGGAATGGTGTAAATTAAGGCAACATCCTTGACAGATGAATTCACAGGAGTCATTGTACTGGGCTCATAATTATTGATAAATCAATATTATTGTAAAATACTGACCTTACCCACGTATTTAACCTTTGTGACGTCATGTACCCTGACATTTTTATCCGGGATTCATGTGAGTATGAGGGGTGCACCGTTCTTAGGGTGTCTATCATCAACTACATACATATATCATGTATACACGTATGAATTTTTAAATTCTTTATTGTCTTGATGTGAACAACTTGCAGACCTACACCACCTCTGATGAACAGGGAATTATTATGTAGCAAGGGGGTTTGCAATGTATTTTGATATATAATTGTAATTTTTTCAATAGTATCCGTCTTATTGCACGTGTGAATGTTGAAATATTAATTTAGCAATGATTTTTAGATGACTCCGAAGGGCTTACAGCAAAATTTCTACCCCTAAATATCAGAGGAGCATGCAACAATTGGGGGTGGCACAATTGATCGGGAATGAAATGGGGTGAGCTTGGATGGCGAATGGAGTGTTGAAACCCCTGCTACGAACAATCGATAAAATACAAGGGATGATCGTTCTTTCTGAGTTTGCCGCCGTATACAATATTATTTCCGTGCACAACCTACATTGCATTTATGTTCTCCTGATGTTTCAGTCAATCAGAGTTTAGACAAGATTCGGAAAATCACATTTATGTTTAGAGGTTTTACTTTTACCTGGGGGGAATTTTTCTCCGATTACGTGTTCAATCCAATTCTGCGCCTCGGCTTCTTGCTCTGGCTCACGTTTCCCAGCAACCTTTAATTGGAAAAAAAAAAATGACAAAAATCATATAGGTTAAATTAACATTAGAATATCGTGCGTGTGTTTACTCGTGAATATTATATGGTATGAAAATGTTATATTATACATTTTGTACTGATAAATGTAAGGGCTCTTTTTTAAAGGCATAAAAAAAAAATTCATACATATTAGAGGTATAATATTTGAGAGAGCGTTTTGTTATAATGTGTAATCTATTCATGGATAATGATTAGGTGAAAACGACGACAATGACATTGTGTCAGTCTGCTCGAATCATTGAAAGATTCTATAGTTTCTGGGAACTCGTATCTCAAGGCGTGACATCTTCAACAACTCTTCCTTCAGGTTACGTGTTGAATTATGTTTGGATTTGATATATCAGTTTCCGCAGAAACTTTCAAAAATTGCCGTAGCCGATGGTATTTCACATCGTCTTGGCGGGGTATTGGTAAAAGTTTTCAACTAGCAATAATCGCACCTCGGTAGAACCTCATTGGTTACGATATCGCCACTGCGCAAAGATACTTGACAATGACTTAAACTAGAAATTTAACACTTTTTGAATGTACCAACGCAGATGAGAGAAGTGAATGTATATCGCCACATAGCGGCGCACTCACGAATTAAATATTTAAGTTTATCATTAATTTTTTTTTTTTTTCATGCCTATGTGCTACGTTCACATCTGCCGCTATAAATTTATATTTATATCAATATTGTTGGTTTTTATTCTCAACAAATTTAGTTATGCTCCGAGATCATAAAAAATGAGGCAATATTTATTGACGTATGAAATTTTATTTATGTACTTAAAAGATACGCGTGAGTGTTTTTGTTTGAGCAATATTATCAAGGTAAACTGTGTATTACATATTTACACGTTAGTTGTGACAAATTTAAATGGTCGATTGACAAAATTTAAATGTGACAGTAGTATTAGAGTCATTGACGATGGCGTGTATCCAAAAAATTATGATATCTCACCGTTTTCAACAGAAAATTGCACTTAACTCAATGACGATGACATAATTCAAATTTATTAAATTATCTGTTTACTCATTTTTAAAAACATTCGCATTCATTTTATATCTTTTACTATAAAATTTCAATATAGGTATAGCTCGCGCAAATCTGCTTCAAACCATCTCATCATATTTTTTATTTTTCTTCTCTCTAGACATAACGTGAATTTACGTCATAGATTTTTCTATTATTTTCTCTAGGTGTTAATAAGATTAAAAAAAAAATAGAAAATTAATGTAAATTTATTTTTAAAAATTCGCGATAGACTCAAGAGAGCACACATGTAAAATATAATATAAGACTGACAGGACGAGTGGACTCAATAGTGAAACAGTCATAAAAAATGAGAGCGGGGGTGTGAGAAAACCAAGTGGGAAAGGTGCCAACGTGAATATAAACACATGCTCACACGTCTAACGTTTAAATATTGAAAAGTCCTGTGATCGGGAGGGGATACTAGCATATAGCGTCGCGACGCTGAGACTTCGACTTAGTTCCTATCCGACACGAGACATACGTTTCAAAAAGTTAACGAAAGTGCTCATCATCAATTAATCACAGTCCTAACAATTACATCCAAGAAAATAATTACATTATCTTCAAGTATTGTTGTACAACTGTTAATACAACAGTAAACATGGCGGTATGTTAATAATATAATTTTATTAAATTATTTAATTATCGTGTATGATTATTTTTTCAATAGGATAAATTTATTGATTTTATAAAATACATTTTATTATAATTGAAAAGTAAAAAAACAAAAAAAGTAAAAAAATATAAATATTTTTTTGTTTGAATATTTTCATTAATTTTTTCAATGAGATCACCTTTGCTCAACTGAAATTAGATTTCCGGTATGTAATATAATGGAAAAGAGCGTACTAGCCATCTGCGTATATCCAACAAAATATGATTATATATATATGGTCTGAAAATAATCTTTGGTACATATATTGCAAGAGAGTATTTGAGAAGCTCCAGATTTAATCTCAAAAGCGCCTGGAAATCTCGAGTTTTATTTTCAATAATTTATCTTGTACACTTTGATATTTGATGATGCACAAATTTTTTTTTTTAATATTTATGAGATTTATATTAATTAATGAATGTTATAATAATTGGCCGGAAAATTGTCGGCTACACATGCGAAACATTGGCAGTCATGGATGCTTTACTTGTTTGTAATATCCTAAAAATATATCATGCCAAAAAATATTGCCAGAAAAAAATTTTCTCAACAGTTGAAAAATTAACAATACAAATATGTTAGATATTTTTTTTTGTTTTTTTCGTAAATCAACTTTTGCAGTAATGATAATTATAAAATTATTAGAATCGTTATAGTTGATCGATAAATATAGAAATGTTGGAGTAGATATAGATATATTGTGATATTTAAGTTGACCGTATTAGGACGTCATGGACAAGCACGAAATGAAAAATATACGATCAGTAATTCTAGACTGTGAGAGCACACGATTAATCGTCTGACAGTTTGTCGGGCAATACGATTTATTACACAGGGCTTGGAAGATAATGTGTAAATAAAAAAAAAAACAAAAAAAATTCGATTCAGATAACAGTTGCGTTTAGAGTTATATTTATTATCCAATGATTCAACATTTATGATGAAATTTTATTTCGTGAATTTACCTATATCATTAATCATGACATATCTATTATAAATTTTTTCGTACAAATCTATTGATAGTTTTTGATGCTTGTAAATAATTGAAAAATAATTTTTTTTTTTAAATTTTATAAATAATCATTCTGACAATAATATTAATAGCCACGTAATAAGGAACAAGAAGCTGAAATTCTCGATTGGATCGAAGCTGTTCTGGGTGAAAAACTTCCAAAAGGTGATTACGAGGATCTATTAAAAGATGGTGTGATTCTTTGTCAACTTATCAATAAAATTGCACCTGGATCAGTAAAAAAAATTCAGACAAAAGGCACAAATTTCCAATTAATGGAAAATGTCCAAAGGTAAAAGAATCAAATTAAAACTTACTTAATTAATAATATATTTGATTGGAAATTTTTTTTTTTCTTCTTCTCTGAATTCTAAATAGATTCCAAGCTGCCATTAAAAATTATGGCGTACCACAAGAAGAAATATTTCAAACAGCTGATTTATTTGAGAGGCGTAATATTCCCCAAGTTACTCTCTGTCTTTATGCTCTTGGAAGAATTGTAAGTATCAAAAAAATTTTCACTGTAAATCCACGATAATTTATTTATTTCAATTTTATTGTATAGACACAAAAACATCCTGAGTACACTGGACCGAGATTGGGACCCAAAATGGCAGATAAAAATGAAAGAACGTTCACTGAAGATCAATTGAGAGCAAGCGAGGGACAATTAAATTTACAAATGGGATTTAATAAAGGCGCCAGTCAATCAGGACATGGTGGATTTGGAAATACAAGACACATGTGAATTAATTGACAATAATTTAATATTTTCAATTGTGAAATTCAATTGATTATTGTCAATCACGTACATATTGATATATTTATAAAATATAAAATAATTCAATTTACTCATTGTTAAATTATCAATTATTTTCTATTATAAACTAATAATTGTACACACACAAAAACATAAATATATCTATATATATATCTATATATATTTGTTCATATACACACGTGCACATCAACTTCAATTCATGAATTAAACTTGACACAATTGAAATATATTAAACATAACATTTCACACATAATACTACACTGACATACACACATATACTATACATATATACATGTATCATTAATTCATTTATTCAATTGGGAATAGTGGAAATTAGTTTCGTTTTGTGAGTTAACGAATTTTAATATAAGTGTTTGTAATAATTTTTTGCTTTCACGACTGTTTATAATGGATAAATCAATTTATTACGAAATATATTTAGCATTGTTTGTATTGTTTCATTCATCTCTATTATTGCTGGCATAAAATTAGAATAGATTCATCATGCTATAATTATTTTGAAATAGTTCAAATTGGTGGATGTCATAAATCCACATCAATTAATCTTATACATATCTATCATCACATTGAAATATAAATGAGAATAAATGAGAAGATATGTCATCTCAATATTCATATTGAGTTAAATAATATTTTTTTGATTTAAGAAAAGGAATGAGAAAACAAAAATAACACATACGATAATGTAAACATACACATTAAAGGGGGTGAAGAAAGATGAAAAGTGGAATGATAGTGTGGAGGCAGATGTAATTTAGTTTTGCTTTCATTGGCGCGGAGTCATCCATTGGAGGTTATTTCTGGATCCATTCGTAGGTCGAATAACGCAAAATGAATTTTCTCTGGCGTGCGTTTGTTCACTGGATCGGGTCACGGCTTCGTACCAATTTTATAAATTCACAAGGGCGTCTCATACTATTAATAAATAACCCTATTACTTTTGAATTCTGTTCACGTAATTTATATTCACAACTTGCACATGTTGTTGCAAAAAAATAAAAATATATGAAATTAATTTGGACATGTATATATGTATAATAACGGTATGATAAGTTGGTGAATTTTTTTTCTTCAAAATAACCTGATTTTAAGATGTTACAAATACAGAATATGAAAAATGCATCATCAATGACAAAATTAGAATTTATTATACTGAAAGTCGAAATTCTTATGCTAATATGAATGTTGGGAAGAAATTTTTATTTTTATTTTTTTTCCTATCACTCGGATAATATTACATTTAGATAATTTTGATTTTTATAATATTACATTTATGTTCTGTCGTATAGATGCAAGTTATTCGTGAGTTTCTGCTCATTTTATTAGTGAAATATATATTTTTTTTTGCAAGCTTTAAACATAATTCATCTATTTTTCACGTGCATTTTCACCCATATTTCATTTTTAGATTAGAGAAATGACATTAAGTGTTGCAATCATAATAAATTATGTGAAAAATGTCAATTTGAAAATTTCGCGCGATATCCAACTATGCGCACGCATTCGAAGCGCGAAAACATTTAAATAATATATCACTGATTACCTAATGATGTCCACACTGTAATTTATCGATTAATATGATGAATACCATTTATTATAATGATAAATTTATTATTTAAAAAAAAAAAAAAAAAATTATTCTTACCTGCCACAGTGGACGTCCAGGCATGTTGAAATGAAATTGTAACTTCTTTTATTATTAATAATAATAAAACCACTTAATAATATTCAGTCTCGTTCAGATAATAAACTCTTTCACGTTAGCGCAAGCACACAAAAAGTGTGAAGCAGCGGTGGTTCGTGCCCGCGATATATATCCGTGACATGAATCCATATTCACAAGTATTGGTGTGGATTTTTGCGTGGGTGTGTTTCTATATATGGATCACTTACTCACTCGCATATATTAACACACAAATGCATTTTAGTTATTCCGAGAAAATAAACAAAAAAAAAATCCACATGGTGAAAAATATTAGTCAGTGGAATTTACTCTCTATTTATTTTTCATACTCTTGTCATCGTGATTAAATATTCAAAGATATATTTATCTATTCAATGACATGTTGACATATTTTTATTCTTCTTAATACGTAATTTTGTATAAGCCCGTTAATATTATGATTATTAGCGTTTCTCTTTGAAGAGCCTTGTGAAAAAAATCAAGATAAATGCAAATCTCGCGAAGCTAATCTATTCTAATTTTTTTGGTGGTGTGTGGATTTTTTATTTGTCAATATTTGTAGTTGTGTCAAATGAAATTAAGTGTCAGTATGATATATCAATTTTTTTTTTTTTTTTTTTTTTTTTTTTCGTATGATTAATATTATGACGATTCGAATTCATATATTGTCCCCGAATTTTGGACGATATACGAGCCATTGGATGAAGAGGCGCATATAGACAAAAATATTTTTACTTTCCATGCCATTAAAATTTATAAATAATATGTTAATTAACATTTTTTTTGATTCACAACTATTCATGAAGATAACGTAAACTATCCTTTGTCAGCATCGATTGCAAAAAAATAATAAAAATGAGAAAAATGTTGATAAGTGAACTTGACTTATAGTTTTCATCACGCACCAATGTATTAATAATATAAACGATATTTTACTATTTATAATTTTATTAATTTGACAGTATCATAAAAAAAGGAGAAAATAACAATCGGGCACTAATTCTGTTAATTATTCAATTGGTATTTGTGATTGAACTACAGACCGGATCTGAATTATTTAAAGCAATTTTCGTTTATCTCAATATTGCTCACAACTGTGTAAAATTACAAAACTATCGGTCAGGAATTCCGATGATATTTTTAGTAAATGGGAAATAGTCGAAACATTCATTTCCTTTAATAATTTTGATTTCCATTCGAAACATATGTTTGAGCCTGATGAAATATATCAATTTCTAAAGTCCAATATGCCTAGTATATACCTATAAATGAGTGAGTTATCCAGCTCAAATTATGGGTATATTATTTTTGTTTTGTATAATGCTCAGTGTGTCGTATATTATGAAATGTTCTGGTGGGATGTATCCGATTTTTTATCCACTTATGGTGTCTGCGTTATTGATGATGTTAAATTCGTTGAGAATATTGTGGTTGATTGTGTATATTTTGTTGAAATAGTTCCTACTTATTGCTATTATGTGGTTGTCGATTCTTGAAATGTTAGCTTTGTTGTATATGTGTTGGTAACTGATTTTTTTCTTGTAGTTTGTTTCTTCACTTCTGTATGTGTTGCAGCATGCTTTTAGGAACTTTCGTTCTATTTTTCTATATTTTTCCATTGTTAATGGTCCCGTATTCTACCATGTTGGGGCCGCGTATGTGATGATAGGTCTAATTAATAATTGGTAGCAAATTATTTTTGCTTTTTCTTCCATATTTTTATTGTAGAAAATTTTGTGATTTATTTTGAATGCTTTTATTGCTTTTTTGATTTGTATGCTGTGGTGTGTATTTCAAAAAAAGCGGCAGTGCCTCAGTACCATTCTTTCGAATACCCTAATTTTTTCCATGGTTGATGCGCTCGTATTCCATCATGCCGGGGAGGCGTACGTGATGATGGGGCGTATGAGGAGCATGTAGCATATTATTTTTGTTCTTGGTGTGAGATTTTTGTTGAAGAAAATAGCGGTGTTTGTCTTGAATGCATTGCGGGCTTTAGTGAAGCCAGATTGGTTTATTGATATAATTTGGTTGTTATTTATGGGTTTTGTTATTTTTATGTTAATGACAGTCTCCAGTATTTTACTCAGGTTTGAGGTTAGGCTTATGGGTCTGTAATTATGGGGGTTGCTTGGATCTTTATTTGGTTTAAGTATTGGGATAATTTTTGCTGTTTTCCATGCAGACGGGAAGTAGTTGATGAGTGAATGATTTATTATTGATGAAAGTTGTGTTATGTAGTGGTGAGTTAAGTGTTTCAGAGCTTTTTGAGGGATTTTGTCCATACCTGATGATATTTTGTTTGGTAAATTTTCGAGTATGGATATGATGTCTGGTGTTGTGCAGAAGATATTGTTTTGTTTGTGAGTTTGAATTGTTTGAAAATCCTGTTGGATCAGGGTAGCGTGGCCGAGCGGTCTAAGGCGCTGGTTTAAGGCACCAGTCTCTTCGGGGGCGTGGGTTCGAATCCCACCGCTGCCAATTTTTTTTTCTCCCTCACAATTCTGCCTTTATACGTCACTACTGACACACTTCATCCTGATAAAACTTTATCGTTATATCCTCTATCGTGTGTTTCCACAACAGCGGTGTTCGATGTGTAGAATTCTTATGCGCACAACTTCGGATCCGGCTGTTTCGCCATGATCCAATGGGTTGCGTCGGCACGCGGCGCCGTGGTTCACACCTAACAGGAGTTTATGAATAGTGAGTTGCTTCACATACTGAGACAGTCATTGAACTGTGTATTCTGTATAAGGTTTTTTTATATTTACACAATCACACAACACACACACTCATATAAATATATATATGGGTACAAATAGCTGCAAGGCCGTTGGGATAATTTTCTTTTCAATGGTTTCTTTTCTACTACATCATCAAGTTTATTCGTTTATTTTTCAACACTGGCAGTATATAAATGCATATGAAACGAAAAAGGGACAAATGAAATAAGGGTCCTTGAGGAGGATCGATTATGGCTCTTGTTGCAACATGAAATCCTACTGCAGTTGTTGTTCTTGGGGGCTCAAGTTAATTCACGACAACTGCGTTATCATAGTATTAGTCTTGAACATATTAGACATGAGTAAAATTCACTTTGTTTACCGGGCATTGAAATAAAATCTATTTCATTGTAAAAAATCATCGAGTGGTTGATATTACCCCTATGGTAAAGAAGATGATATATGTATGTATTTATATATGTTTGCATATATGAATATACATATATACATATATAGAAGAGAGAATAAAGGAAAGAAAGAAGAGTGCGCTGGTTTTATATACTCCCAGACTTGCGTGTTGCCCTGATAGAGGTTTCATTCTGAAGATGCCACCCCGGACCACGCCCCTGAATTACAAACATTCCAGAATAAAAAACTACATTTTCGTATTGTCCAGCCACCTCAATATTCTTAGTATTAAAATTCATCTATGAGTACAGAGTAGTATACAAGGATTTTTCTTAAATAAAACAAATGTATATGAATAATAATATTATAATGAAAATAATTTTAGGTGAATAAACAAATTTTTTTATTTACATATATACAAAATCATTGAATCAAATTTTTTTTTTTTTTTTTTGTGTCAACATTGCGAATTATTTATTTTATTGTATTATCGGCATGGAGAATCCCCAAACTTAATTCAGAAAACGTCAAGTGGTGCGTGCTCACATCCCGCATACTTTTCATTATGAACTAGGAGATAATAAAAGTTGAAGATATTGCCAGTGGTCCGTACACAGTGGTACGATATTCGCGCGGGTTGGCTCATTTGGCCCCTCCTGTTATCAGGAAAGTATATAAATACACGAGGTCATATTTACATTCTGCATAAATTATATATATATGTATGCATGCTAAATTATAAAGTGCCACATAAACATAATATCCGGAGGTTAAATAGACGTTTGTGGAATTTCATTAGAGACGATATTTTATTTTCGTACATTAAATGTGGTAAAGGCAATTTATATAAATGTAAACTTTTGGTGCGCGGTTAGAAAGCGGAATGGACATAATCAACAAATCAACCGACTTAGTATCAGGCAAGTATAATATTGAAGTGTATAGCAAATAAAGAGTGTGTAATTGTATTTATTGAGAATAGCCGTATACCTTCGTACACATCATGTTATCCGTAGATCGGAAAGACACAATTTTGAGGAAGAGCCGCATGGGCCCTAAGCACCTCTGTGACGTTACGACGTCTTATTGGCCAACTACGACCCTTTCCAACGGTCATTGGTCCATTAATATTCGGATAGCCCGGGAATTTTGGCAGGACCATTTGCTATATGCCGTACCAGTGCAGTTTACAATAACACAACGTCTATGGATGGACAATCAATAATTGATTTTCACTGTAAAACAACAAAATAATTCGTAAATAATACCTTTTCGTATAATTATAGTGCAATGACACTGTTTTCCCCCAAATTTAACCGGTCACATTTACCTCAATATTATCATCATGTATATTTTTATTTTTTATTGTAGCATTTATATATAAAAAATATTCATGAGAAAATACTTGAATTTTCCAAAAAAAAAAAAAAAAAAAAGCAAAAAAAAAAACAAAAAACAAAAATTAAATTTGTGATAATATTGAACCATTTTTTAAATCGACGATTTCCCCTAAATTTTTAATGAATACCGCCATTATGCTCAAGGCAGCCATTCCCACCTTGATACTTTATACCAAAGTACATACACCTCTGAAGTCAACGACATTGCGGTATTGCTTCCGATGGTTACGTCATCATGCGTACCGTCGACCGCATGCGTTCCTGTTGAAAAAATTCCTCACGGGCGAAAGTCAAGGTATGATAGAATATCGCAATACTCACAATGTAGCTTTTGCTGAGTTTTAGCTATCAGTTCAATTGTGAACAAGGCTGTTGTGAACGTGACAGTATGTTTGTGTGCATAAGTGTACGTATATGCGTGTGACTGTTTGACACGTGAAGTAACATTGGATCGGAGTAAAGATTCCTATATATATAGTGTTACTTGATGGGATAACCTCAACGCACATAGTTGCCTGGTAGTAGGAGGGGCTCAACGAGACAACCCGCGCGAAACTCTGTTTAACGTGGGGAGAGTGGACTAGGTGTGCCTGCCACATGCGTTCCTCATAGCAAGGGGCTCGTATGCGGGATGTGAGCACGAGTTTCATGAATTTAACACCTTATTTGAAGAATTTAATAAATAAAAAAAACAACAACAACAACGAATATAGGATTAGATAGGTGATAAATAGATTACAACCGACCATTTAGTCCTGTTAATTAGTAAGTTATGAAGATGTAAAAAAAATATATATGAAATTTTCAAAGTCATTTGAATATTTTGGCACCCCGTGGTGAGTTAAAAAACAACAAGAGGAGCTTATTTAGATCGAATTTGTAGCGCTGATGATTGGTCAGATAATGTAAATAATCAATTGGGTATACTTAATTTTAAAAGAAATAAATAAAAAAATTTTAATGATCGTGCGATATAAATAATGAAATGAATAGCTAGCAGAAAATAGTAAGTATATAATTCCTACGTGAGTGCGGCATAACGGCACCCGTAGACTCATGAGAGGTAAAGTAGGAAGTGCATATAAGGAGATATTTATAGCGTGTCAGTCGTACGTTACCGCTAGCAGTCCACGCAGATCATCATATAGTAAAGATGTATTCAACGTGATGCAATATTTGTCGAAGACCTCGCCGGACAGAGTCAAGATGTTCACCGGTTTATATTAAAAATTTATATAGAATTTTAGTGTATTAATAAAATTAATTAATCTAATAATAAAAAAATATAATATTATTTAATGTGACCAAGAAAGTCATTGTGATGATAAATTCATGTGAAATATTTGCTCGTCAATTTTACTCCATTTAGCGTCCCATTACAATTTGGTATACCAAAATATATTTTTAATTTTTATTTTATTGTATACATCAACATGTTATTTAATTTATTGTATACAGAAGAAAAATGAACATTCAATGTTACCATGAATTAGTGAAGAAACTAATCAAGTTTATTATTTCACACTCGTCACTCAACGAATTGTAAAAACAATACAGAAAAGAAATATTGATGTTAGTCGTAGTGTACAGTTGTTTATAGTGTCGAATATAAATATTAGAACTATCGAATGTGTATAACTCGCAAAAAAAATTTATTATTGGTAACATGAAATTAATTGTGTAGATGTGTTGTGATAAATCATTTGGTATTGATTAGATACGAAGTAAGTAAATAAATTCAGTATCACAAAATAACAATAAAATATAGTATGTTTACTTATTTTTTATTTTTTATTTAATTTTAATTTTTGTCAGATCATAGGGCGCCGTGGCTTAGTTGGTTAAAGCGCCTGTCTAGTAAACAGGAGATCGGGGGTTCGAATCCCCCCGGAGCCTTTATCTACTACCTATATCTGAAGGTAGATGACAATTATTTTTCTTATCCTGAGCGTCGCGAGTATTTTTTTACCAATGTATTGTACATTATAATATATATATATTTAATGTTATGCGATTTAAAAATTTTGCTCCGATTTAAAAATACTACAGACTCTCTAGTAATATTTTCTATAAATTGTGTTGTTGATTAATTAAACGCATTGTCTTCTTTATCAATGATCGAGTTCACGTTTAATATTCAATTTTTCTGTTTGTGTTTAGAACACGAGTCAAGTAACGTTCTCGTAACTTTTGATATTCCTCCTCCGGTAATAGTTCATTTTCATTCAATATTGTGTTTTCCATTGGAATTTGTTTAATTATAGCGTTTGGAAAATATTCCTTCATCATTGACTTCCATCGACTCAATTTTTCACGTGTTTTTGACAATGCCGAGCTATTTATATTCTCTTGTATTCGAGATACAATAAAATCGTCAGCAATCTCGTGAATTTTGGTGGGCTCAGCATTAAAAAGGTATAAAGGAAAATCGCGTTGCTCCTTTGCAATTATTTCAGATAACACCGTCTCGTCATTATCATTGTCTTCACATCCAGCATTGGAAAATACAATGTCTGTAATTTTCATAGAACCCACAGATTTTCTGACATGTGGACGTTCAACTTCAATGTCATTAATTGTTTGATTTAATTTACTCCTGTCGATAAGATAAAAATATGATTTTTTTTTACATACACGGGGATGTTTTGACTCTAATTCTTTAACATCTATATTTGTTTCAATTATTGTTTTCCTTGACATCATTGCAAAAGTCTACCCCAACTTTTAAGAAATATTACATTATAATTGACTAATGTGCGGTTATACATTCAAAAACGAATGATAAGCTTTAAAAAAAAACAAAAAAAAAACAACCGACGAGGATGGGATTCGAACCCACGCGTGCAGTGCACATTGGATTAGCAGTCCAACGCCTTAACCACTCGGCCACCTCGTCATCTGAAACCCAAATTGCTTGATGGCTTAATATTAATTAAATTTTTTTTAATTTTCATCTTACATTAAAGAATATATTTAGAAATTTTTTATATATTCTCGCTAATAATTTTATAATCCCTAAAAGTTTGTTATTCCATACATAAATCAAAACAAAAATTAAAATCAGTAGAAATTTAATTTCAAATATTTAAATCAATTTTATTTGCAATTATCATATACTTAATAGATTTCGAATGAAATATAGAAAAAAAAAGAATCATCATCAGTAAAGCTGAAAAATGATTTTATCAATTATACGATTATATTCCATATATTATCAAATACATGCCTGCACGTTCAACAGTGCGCAAGACTACTATTACATATTCATTATCACAACAGACTTTATCATACTGAGGTTATAAAAAATAATTATATTCATTTCATGTTGTTTAATTGGAGTTGACTGATTTATCAGCATTACAGAAGATAACCCATTTTGAGAAATAAATATTATGAACAGTACACAGCGTTGAAATATGTAAGACAATTGTAACAATATGTTCTTATCCTTCGTAAATCGTAATAACGGTAATGAAAATTAAATACTCAACGAATTCCAATAATAATTCACCGACTAATTGTACTCTGGTCAAGGTATTGGATTGTCATCGTATATCATCACAGAGTTCATTTGTATTCATGTTGGCAGAGGATAATTACCTACAGATATATCAAATAACATATTACAGTTAGTGGTCGTTGCACAACTAACGAGAGAAGGGAGTATCAAGTCAGTATAACAAGTATCTTGTTAGAACAATTTCACATTTCAAACAAGATGGATTCGGGTTTTCCATTGAATTTCACTCCAGTTTATGATTTAAAAACACGTCAAGAGCTTGAAAACAATTTTTCACGTATGAATGGCGAATGTTATATGGATCATGCAGGTGCTACATTGTATTCTGATACACAAATGAAAAAAGTTTGCGATGATTTTATGTCTTCACTTTATGGGAATCCACATTTGACAGCTGGTGCTGGGAATCAGAGCCAAGAAATAATTGAGAGAACGCGATACAGGTTATAATTTAAAACTCATGATATCAAATTACATATGTTAATTTCA
The DNA here is from genome assembly GCA_963920625.1 of Dinocampus coccinellae. Lineage (NCBI taxonomy): Eukaryota > Metazoa > Arthropoda > Insecta > Hymenoptera > Braconidae > Dinocampus > Dinocampus coccinellae. The sequence continues at coordinate 2,962,258 of OY987188.1, read as the reverse complement.
ACTATTTTATTTTTCTTATAGGATTTTAGATCTGTTTCATGCATCATTGGATGAATACAGTCTTGTATTTACCTCTGGTACTACTGCCTCGTTAAAATGTATCGCTGAGACATTCATATTTGATGAAAGTGATAATGAATCTGTTGATGAACATGGAAATTTTGTTTATCTACAAGATAATCATACGTCTGTATTGGGAATGAGAGATGTGGTGACACAAAAGGGTGTTAAAGTAGTGTGTCTTGGTCACGACGATGCTTTCACTAATTTTCAAAAGAGCCAAAAATCATCGTGCGAGTGTTTAAGACACAAAAATAATTCACTCTTCGTTTATTCTGCTCAAAGTAATTTTTCAGGATTCAAGTATCCATTAAATTGGATTGAGAAAGTACATAAAGGTGCATTGAATGATGCAACGAATAATAAATCAAATTGGTATGTACTTCTTGATGCAGCCTGTTACGTTGGAACAAATATTTTAGATTTATCTATTTATAAACCTGATTTTGTGGTCTTATCATTTTACAAAATGTTTGGATATCCAACGGGTATTGGTGCATTAATAGTAAAAAATTCCAGTATTAAAGTTTTAAAAAAAATTTACTACGGTGGTGGTACTGTGAACATTGTTCTTAGTACAAAAAATTATCATGTTAAACGTGACTCGTTCCATCAAAGGTGAGATATACGAAAACCATCGCAAATAAATGAATGAGAAAAAAAATATATTTTTATAAATTACTTATTAATGTTTTTATAGATTTGAGGATGGAACTGTATCTTTTTTATCAATAATATCACTGCAGCATGGACTAGATATATTTACGACTATTCCACTGGATAAAATATCTCATCATACATTTTCCCTTGCACGATATTTGCATCACTGTCTTCTAATATTACACCATCATAATGGCAATCCCGTAATAAAAATCTATGCCGATTCAGATTACGAGGATAAACTCGTTCAAGGTGGTATTGTGACTTTTAATGTTTTAAGATCGAGTGGCGAATATGTTGGATATATGGAGGTACTTCACATGGCATCTATTTTCAAAATTCATTTACGTGTTGGATGTTTTTGCAATCCCGGTGCTTGTCAACGCCATTTGAATCTATCAACTGACGATATTGTAAATAATTATGACGTTGGATTTACGTGTGGTGGTGCCAAAGATTTAATCGATGGCAAGCCTACCGGTGCAGTAAGAATCTCTTTTGGTTACATGTCTGCACTTAATGAAGTGGAAACATTACTAATGATGATTCGAAAGTGTTTTTTGGATGGTCCCGAGATTATTGAAATTGTACATGAGAATAAACGACGTGAAACTATCTGGAAAAATAAATATCAAAATAATAATACATTAGAAAGTGTTTCTAATAATAATAGAAATTGGGATAATATAGAAGGAAGCGAAGCAACTGTCAGTATTACAGATAATTATAAAGAAAACAATCGTTCTAAGATTGAGGAAAAATTAACTCTTGTTAAATTATTTATATATCCAATTAAATCTGGTGGTGCCTATGAAATTGTAGATTCTTGGCTTTTAATCGATAAAGGTTTGCAGTATGATCGTGAATGGATGGTGATAACACCAGCTGGAATTTGTCTAACGCAAAAACAGGAAGTGCGACTTTGCTTGTTGAAGCCAACAATTTGCCTTGAAGAAAATGTTATGAAAATCAATTATCCAGGTAGCTTTGTTGAATTGTGATTACCGAGAATGAATAAAGATTGTAAGCAATTTCAGATATGCCAACTATGCAAGTCCCACTTGACTACACGACTGATATGAAGATAAATGTGCAAACGTGTAGAAGTAGAGTGTGTGGACACAGAGTTGAGGGAATTGATTGTGGTATGGATATCAATGAATGGTTAAGCCTTGCACTTGGTCGACCCAATTTGCGATTGATTAGGCAAAATAATGTAAAAAGTTTGTCGGATAAAATTACACCTCTGATGTCATTTTCCAGTCAAGCTCAATATTTACTTGTTAATGAGACGAGCGTTCAATGGCTGATTGATCGAATACCGAAAAATTCTAATTGTGATATAGATAGTATTTTAAATCGTTTCAGAGCAAATATAATTATAAAGGGAGCGAGAGCTTTTGAAGAAAATTCATGGACTTCTGTTCATATTGGAAAAAATATATTTGAGGTAAGACAATTAAATTTATTTATATTACGAGAATAAATGCAAAAATTTGATTATATTGTAGGTAAGTGGGCCTTGCACACGTTGTCAAATGATATGTATTGATCAGAATACAGGGATAAAAACAGTTGAACCACTCCGATTATTAGCTGAAGAACTTGAAGGAAAAATAAAATTTGGTATTTATCTTAATCGACAAAATGAAGAATCATCAATAATTTCTATGTACGATTCCATATCATATTTAAAATAGCACAAAATTCCTAAATATAAAATATTTTTGTATTGCTAATACGATCTGTCACAATTTTTAATATTACATATGTAAATTAAATGTATCAAATACCTTCATATTATAATACAATTAATAGGTTGTTGTTTATCAACTTTTCTTATTGGTTTTCCTTCAGAAACATCTTTTACGATATCAGACACTTCTATAAAATCAGGAAACGCCATGGTTTGAAGTTTGGAATAAACCAATACATCATTTATTTTGATTTCATAGGAACCTGTAAAAACTCAATGGCTTCAAGAAAATTTATTTTCAACGTATAAATATAGAAAAATATATTTAATAATATCTACTTTGTCGTCCAACTGTGCCTGATATTTGTACTTGTGGCACCGCTGCCTTGATCAATTCTGACATTTCTATGAATTTTTTGTAATCTCCACAGGTTTCACTAAACATATTTATATTTATCATATGTAATATTTATCTATAATTTTTTGTATTAAATTTTTTAAGGTTAGAATTAAAAATATAACCAACTCGTGGTGTGTATGATATTTAATCAAATTGACATCGAATTCTCAAATATCATAAGTTCATACCAGTATTCAACATTCACTTTTACGCTCGCCATTTGAATTTACTCTTATTGAAAATACAGTAAATTATCAATTTAAATATAAAAGATGTTAAAACATTATTATTATTATTATTATTTTGGTGTGAGTTTCCTACTCACTTTGCCAATACTGATAAATAAATACAATTTGCAGGCATTATTATTACCGACAAAATTTAAATTCATTCAAAAGTAAATGTAGGAACGTAGGTGTATATGACAAATCACAAATAAATACAATTAATAATTCAAAATTACCGTATAATAATATTTCACCTTCATTACAGTTACATTATACATAAATTAATATTAACCTAAATTTATAAAAACATCATAAATGATATGAAGATTTAAATTATTTTTCAGCCAAGATCATAATGTTTTGTTCATAAAGAATATATTTTTACATTTGCCAACAATTAATTATCAACATGGAATGATTTTTCAATGACATTGTTAGAATCACACACTCCATCTTTATTGCATTTTAGATTTGCCACACAAGGACAAAGAATACGATGAACATCAAATAATTTTAATTGACTACCATCTGGATAAAATAACGTTATATTCAAAGTGGATGAACTAGGTATACAAATGTCATTTTCTTTTCCAAAACCTCTACATTCTGGAACGCTGTAACGATCTGGTTTGTAAACACAACATTCACCAGAATTACAATCGCTATCTTTTGTGCAGTAGTCACCCATCCATGTTGGTTTCATTGTCGTTGATGATGGGACTTTTCGTGCTCTTCGACTTGGAGAAGCATCACTAATACTCACAAGTAATAAAAATGCCAAAATGAAGATATACTTCATAGTCATAATTAACTGCATTCAATCTGTAAATAAATTTGAAAAAATTCAATCACAAAACTTATTGAGTAATTTCTATTTATTTTTATTGTTGATGTCTACGGTAAGAAACATTGAAGGCTAATAAATGACTCACTTGTATTACACAGCATAATAAATTCTTTGTTACAGAGTATCACATGATTCTACTACAGATGTAATACAAAAATGTACGAAACATAAAAATAAAAAACAAAAGTAACAATTGGCTTACAATACTGTATTGTTAATATACGTGAGAATTTTTTTTTATATCGATGATGTAATATAAAATGGATGAATGTGCAATGCAAAATTCACCTTCACCTTCACCTTGATGATGCTCATATCCTGATACTTACTGAATGATTAAAAATTCTGATGTTATAAAGTGAAAAAAAAAAATAATAATAATAATAATAATAATAATAATAATTTTGATTATATCAATGAGTTGGCATTTTTTTCGATGGTGAACTTTTTTAATTTTCTAAATGTAATACATTATTATTAAAATAGGACATAGATGAGATCAATTTGTTGATACAATAAGGTGATGTATTAATTTTATATGTAAATTGTCACGTAAAAAAAAAAGTTTAATATGTTAATGTTACAATGTCTTACCTAAAAAAGAAGGAAATGGTGTATCGATAAGAATTGTTATTCAATTAATTGTATCACTTAAATATATTAATTGTGTATAATTAAAATTTAAAATATTAAATATTTTAATTAATTGATGTATAAATTGACGCGTCAATCCTCTTCATTCGTGAATGATCGCAAAACACCGTCTAATCCTGTATTCTCACATGTCGCGTTGTTTTATAAACCGCGCATTTTACGTATAATTTTATATATATTCAAATCTTTTTAATACGCACTTACATTGAAAATAGTGATTCCTTCATTATCAGCTGGTAAATATATATACATATCTACATAACATTGTTGATGATTTGTATCGAGACTTGTGTAAATTTCATAAATGAAAATAATTAAACGACATCAGCATCAATTGTACTAAAATATCCCGATTATTTTTACATAAATTCTTCGTTATGTGATATTTAAAGAACATACTTTCAGTTATCGTTCTGATATATTTCTAGTTATTTGATAAATATAGAGAAAATATTAATATTGTTTATCATAAGTAATCATAAATACTTTGATGAATTGTGAATATTCAAATTAGACTTTTGAAAGTGGCGCACACGTGAAAAACTGTCAAAAATATGGCGGAATTATTTTTTGTCTATGTTGGAGTATGTGTTGCCAACGAACGCCACTGCACGGACGTGTTTTGATCTTAAAAAAAATGGCGGATCCGTGAACTTTTCATGAATAGTCTTGAATACGCAAAAGTACTGTACAATAACGCAAAGTGATTTGAAAATAATATATTAATACGTGAAAATAATTCGTTGTTATTATTTGTTCAATGTCATATTCTTGAATTACTCCATTGAGGATATACGTTTTTCTGACGCGAATTACTATCGGAAGTATTTACCAGATTACTCTTGGCGTGAGCTAAACCCTGCACTTTACAAAACATTGTTGGTCGTGTGAACTGTATCAATATCAAAAGTGTGTCTATATATCCAGTTATAAGGAGTAATTTCAATAATATTTTGTGAAGAAGAACAACAACTTAGCATCCAGGTATTCATATAGACATCCTACATTCAATTGTCTTAACATCATATCTGGCGGCATCCGCAACTTTAGGTTAGAACGCTTTGGAGGAACAAATGATATCTATATAATGGACCAGAAGTGTCTTTCATATTGCATCGCGTATTTCGCGATAAAGCATTTTGCAAAATTTATTTAGACGTTGTGTCGACAATTGGACCATGGCGACACTAGACTTTGATGGCGAATTCTTTGAGAAAAGGCTTCAAGCCCTCAAGGATTCCCAAGAGTCTATACAGAGTCTTTCTGCTTGGTGTTTAGAGAGAAGACAACATCATAAAAAAATTGTCGCTACGTGGCTTCAAGTCTTAAAGAAAGGTAACTATCAGACTGATGTAGCTGACCATTTTCTCATATGTCATAATGTTTATTATTGATTAATCTTTTCTTCCTTTTTGTTTTTTATATATTTTATAGTTAAAGTAGAACATCGATTAACTCTTTTTTATTTGGCTAACGATGTCATTCAATATTCTAAGCGAAAGAATTTCGAATTTGTTGAGTCGTGGGGTACGACTCTTCAACGAGCCACAACAATGGTCAGAGATGAGAAAGTTAAACACAGAGTTCTCAGAATATTCAAAATATGGGATCAGAGACAGGTTTATGACGAGGAATTCCTGGCTGACTTATCGGGACTAATCGCAGTAGTACCTAAAAAGAAAGCTGAGCCACAACCTCTAACTGTATCTGAAGAATTTCAAGCGACACTACTAATTTCAACAATGCGATCATGCGCTACACTAGAGCAAGCAACTGATGCACGATTAAAAGATTTACGTGATAGCAACATTGATATTGATAATGCTGATGAGCTCTGCGCATCATTGAAGGACAGAAGAAGAGTGGAGGATGCTGAAAAAGAGGTAGAGATTGCGGTGAAAAATGTTGAAAATTATGTGCGTGCACTTGAAGCTGAGATCCGTGAGCGTACACAAGTACTAGATTTACTCGAACAAGCAGATCAATTCTACGAGACGCAACGTGGTGAAGTGAAAATTGTTACCAATGTGAGTAATTTAATTTATATTTTGAGGCCATAAACGTTGAATAAAAAAATTGATTCATATGTATTAATTTATATATATAGGCATATCGAAATTTTGGAAGTCGCGTGAAAAATTTGAAGAAAAAATTGGATGAGCTATTACCAACATTGACTTCACCTATTCCGTCACCCGACATCAATGCACCGTCTCCCAGTCCAGATAGTGATATTGAATTGCCGGGTGAGGAGCACAATCAAACTGCAGGCATTGATATTATGCCACCTTCAATGTACGGTTCTTATGGTCAAGATTATGAGCCAACGCCAGTTCCAGCACCAGATCTCCATCAAGGCAATAGTTCAACAGACTTTACGAGCAATTTTTCATCTTTTATGGGTGGAAATGTCGATTTTGACATGGTAAAATATCATTGATTTTTCTAACTATACTTTATTAAATTTGTTTTAATTATTTATTACGGTTTTATTTATTTCTTTTTTTTTGTGTAATTAGAGAAACATATTCAATGACCGATCTGCAACACCTACTGGTAGCAATCATTCTTATAACGCGCCATCAGAGGTAAGAATTTCCACAGTTATAATGAACAATTGAAAAAAAAAAAAAATAATAAAATAATAATAGGAAATAACAGAAAAGATCTAATATATTTTTTATTTGCATAGGCTATGCCGATTGAAGTGATAAATATGCGGCCACCGAAAGCAGATCCAGGAAAGGATTTTACAGCGTCAAGTTTTCTCAAGTCTGTTCTCCCAACTTCTGATGGAGCACCGAATTCAAGTGGCATTCCCGGTCTTGGACTGGACGTGCCTGAACCACGAACAGAGTCCCCTCAACGTCCCGAATACACGCACTTATCAAATCAATTAAATGTTACACCGACAATGCCGCGAATGATTAATGCACAAGGAACAACTATTGGCATTAATAATCATCAAATGAGTCACGGCACATCATTAGGAATGTGCAGAAATTTAGCCAGTGAATCGCACACACCATCACCTTATTCGAGTCAAGGCAGTCAAAGCAATGTGGCAATGCCATTTGATGCACCTACATCGACTCCAATTAATCCTTTACCACCGCCACCACTTCCGCCTCCAATTTTTCTTGATGATGAAAATTGCTATAATAAATTACCACCGAAATTTCCTACGTGGACATCAGCAAATGAAGGTACAAAAGAGCAATCAGAGTGGAATGATGATGGTAAATAACATATTGTGTATAACTTCAATTCATTAAATGTTTCGTCCAAATATAACATATATATTTTTTTTCATATGTATTCAGGTAAAAATATGAATCAGTGGGTCAGTGATAGTGGTGATAAAAAAGTCCAGTGGATTGATAATAGTGAATGTTGGGAATCACACAATGATTCTGGTTGGTCAAACGGAATGAGAGGAAAAGGCGGTGTACTATCCGAAACGCCCGAATCACCACCAATATATGAGAAGTCAAACTTTGTAGATTCTGTACAATATAACGAACCATCAACTCAAGAAACGATTATGAGCAGCGCTGCTGATGTTGATCATAGAGTTATTCCTTTACCAATGGCGTCAGACGGTCATCTCCCGCATCGATTAATGAAATCTGCTGATGTTGATCATCGAAATTTAATTAGTTTAACGGGTAGCCCAGCTAATAGTATAGCTAACACTGCTGATTTAGTCACGTCCCAAACAAGTAATCACTTGTGGGGTAATACCGATCAAGACTACAGGTGAGTTTATATTTTTTAAAATAGTTTTGAAAATTTCTCGTGTTCAAAGTTATATTTTCATATATATTTTTTTAATTTAAGGCGACAAGTACAACCGGGTGACATTGTTGAGAGCGTAGATATGGAAATGTCTGACGATGAGACGGATGGTTCAAAACAAAAAAATCGAGTTTTAGTCGATGTAAGATCTCAAGATCGTGACATGTGCTCCAACTTATCATCGTTACAACAACAACAACAACAACAACAACAACAACAACAACAACAACAACAACAGCAACAACAAATGCCACTGCGCCATATGGATATGGATATGAGAATGATTCCATTGCCGAATAATCCATTAGCACGTAGTACAATGACCCAGGATATTCGTGGTGTTCATCATTCAGGTTCATTACCACCACCCGTGTCATTTCACCATAATCAGGAATTCAATCCCGTTCAAGTGCCAGACTTTTGTCATAATAATCCCGATGAGTTTGGATCTAATCAGATGAATTATCCACATAATTTACCAACGGGTTTTATACCAAATCAGCAACCCGATTTCCAACAAGAGTTTCCACCTCATCCAGATTTTCATCAGCCACATCAGGATATGTATGAATTTCAGGACAATCAACATCGAATTCCTGGTCCAGAGTTTCATGATGATGCGTCACTCCGAGCGAGGTATCCGCCACCAGCACCAGATCATATTCATCAACACCATCGTGATTCAGCTGTATTCCATCGCGGTGGTAGAGGCAGAGGTTTTTCACGAAATCGACGTGACCGATTTGTCGATGAACACAATTCTTCACAACGAAATATGTCAAATAATCGTCGTATACGTCATGAACAGCAACCGGAAAATCCCGATGTTTCCAATAATCGAGCAGTACTCCTTCAACCTCCAGATACGGTTGTCCTCTTGGATGACAGTAGCATGCCTGTCATGCTTGAAAATACAGACGAGACGATCAATCGTTCAGCATCTGATAGTAACAATAAGGAGCTAGAAGATGATTGTGATTTGCGTCCACCAGGACATTCAAGTCCAGTTATGGATTGCGATACATCAGGTATTGATGGAACCAATGATGTCGTAGCAGGAGGAAGTGAGGAAGTTGCTAGTGAAAATCGATTGCAAGAAGGCTCAGTTGCACGGGCCGATGAACCACCGAGGAATTTATCAGAACATTTAGAAGCATTGATGAATTCTGGTAAAAGTGCTGGTGCAAATGAATTAAAAAAACAGTCGTCAAATGGAAGTTTGATAGAACAACTGGATGAAGACACAAATACACCTGTAAAGAAACGTACTCTATTACCTAACGGTCCACAATTGGCAGGTGTAAATGGACCACCAGGGGCAGCTACTGACTTACATTCAATGGTCGTTTATGAATATGACGGACAACAAGGCAGTTCGAATTTTCGCCCTCGACTTCCTTCACCCGTATCGTCGGCCACGGGGCGTCCATTTTCACATTGGCGTGGTGGAAATCATCCACACCGCAGCGGGGGAAGTTTTAGAGGGTCACCACGGGTGCCATGGGTTGATAGGGCACCGCGTGGACCGCCTGGTGGTAATTTCGTTCCGCGAGGAATAAAACGTGGTAGTCCATTCCGAGGAGGTGGCGGCGGGGGTACAAGTAGTTTTAGGGGACGTGGAAGAAGCACAGGCAACTGGTGAAAAAAGGAAAATAATGACAAAGGAAAATAAATTAATTATAAGAATAAGAATTGCGCAACCAACATATATCGTTCATCATGAGGAGTTTTACTTCAAGGTTGCTTCTCATGAATTTTGTAAATATTGTAACAATTTTATCGGAAGGATGTGTCGTGGAGCTCATAAGTGAATCATAAAAATGAAGAAAAAATTTGTTAGAATTATTTGTTAAGCTATATTCAATAGCTATTAATTTAGAGCTCAATCCTTCCATATTTTTGCGCGTACAACATATGTATGTAATATTCATAGAATATAATTGGTACTGCGGGAAATTTACTTGAAAAGGAGGAAAAAAGAAGTGGAGCCCGATGAAGAATAAGCAAAAAAAAAAAAACCGTGGTTGTTAATATAAAATAAATGCAATATCCTTTCATTCAGTGATAACTGAAGACATACGATATCCATGGTACTTTGCAGTTAAAGACAAAAATAGCCTACGTTCTTATCTTCCATGATACTTTTTTCCTCGTTCATGTCCTAGTTATGGAGGAAATGAGTGGTTGTGTTGGCATTTTATCCTATTGCCCGTTTTTCATTTATTTAATACAATTGATTTCAAATGTGTTTGCTCGACCCAACATCACCTCACATTTCTTCCTGCAGTTTTGTCATAAGCAGGCAAAATTATAAATGCACATCAGGCATGTTGAGAAAAAAAAAAAAAAAAAATTGGAACATTCAACAAACAAAACAAAAAAAGTGTATTAATAAAATACAATATTCACGCTCTGCTCCAGTTCGTGCACTTCCCTTTGCTTTTTTCCGTCAATACTTCTGAGTAGGTGAAAAACGTTTAAATATTAACAAAAAAAAAAAAAAAATACAAACAAAGAAATTAATTATAATAAATATAATTCTGGTAATTATAAAAAATGATGGAACGTATATATTTGATTGTTCCAAACAGGAATTTGATTTCATCGCCCTTCACTAGATACTGAAATTATATTATTTAATTTACCAATTTATTAATTAGCGTAATATACATTTATATGTCCATTTGACAACCTCTTATTCGATTTTGTCAATAAAATTGTGCTTCCCCCTCTCAAGTAAAAAAAAAAATAAGAAAAAAGGAAAATTCATTTGTAAAACATATAACAAATGAACCCAATTTCTCGAGGGCCACGAAAACAATTCAAGCTAGCTGTGATACCATGAGATTTATCGATATTAAAATACAAAAGAAAAAAAAATGATAAAATTTAACCAGAGACAAGCCACGTTGTGACGGAATAAAAAAAATTTTTTTTTCTTTTTTAATTATTTAGAAACGAATAATTTGATATTTAGGGGAAGCAACATTTTTTATATAATGTGTTGTTATTTTTAAATATCATCCCCTTCCCTTTTCATGTACACACGTGTTACTTTTTATTTCAATTAAATTTAAATTAATTTGGTTGGTGATTCACAATTTTTTTCTTCTTTTTTACCAAAAATGGGAAGGGGAATTTTCGGAAATTATATTTATTACTCTTTTATTGACTATTCCAATAGATCGTGGATATCTGTACTAATGTAATTTCTAAACGGCCGTGAATACAAATGTCAATTGTCGGAAAACACAAAAAATCATCTTACACAACTTGACTCAAATTATTTTCCACATAGTTGTCCTTTTTCTAGTCATTATAAAACACGATCATTGTGTTATAATCATGGATCATTTTTTTCTGATCGGAATCAATAGTTAGCTCTCGTATTGTGAATACAGAGAGTTAGAGCCAAGCATGAGCATACACATACATACCCACATGCCCATATATGCATTCATATACATTGTGTACATAGATGTGTGAGTATATGTATCTATATATACTCGGCAGGCAAAAAGGGCGCGGGAAGTCTGAGAATACGCGCAAGCGCGCCAATTTCCAGCACGTATTCTGAAAAGCCCACAAAGAAACCAATTAATTGTATATATATACATATAATTAACATGAAAATATTTGCATTAAATAAAAAGAAGCAAAAACATCAAAATGATCTGATACTTATAAATAATATTATTATATAATAAAATAAATAAATACAATCATGCGTTAATTGTTTACGCACAAATTTATGAGATTGATATATAATATTAGAGAAATATAATCTAATAATATATCAATTTGCATACTGTGTATGCTAAATGTTTTTTTTGTACATTAATAAAAAATTCACCCCAATGATTGGGATCAATTTATTTTTGTAATACAATGACCTGTATATATTAAATTTCATTTTTATTTCATTTTTATTTTATATTATTTTTATCCTTATTATTTTTTTCTACAGGGTAACAACATAGTGTTGCGTGAGTCTGTTTGATTTTTTTTTCCATCGTCCTGTTGATCGTGCACTTCCTTGTAATCCTATATACAAAGGCCAAATGAGAGGGTTGAAGTCGCGTGTAAACCTGGTATGATTGCCACGATACACACACACACACACACACTTCAGGTCAGATATTTTATAATTGTCTTGTGTGTAGTGGTCAATAAAATTTTTATAATATTTATATGCCAACCTGATACAGTTGTATATTACTAATTATTATTTGCTTTCACAAAAAAATTATAAAAATCCATTACGATAATGAAAATTATGAAAATAATTTATTAGTTATATTATTGAATTATTGTAAATTTTATAATTTTCATTATTCATTGGATTCAAATTCAATGGAATTTTTTTTACATCTTAATTTTTTATTATGATAATTGATACTCATTTAATAGCTACTTATCCAAATGATTTATCATCGTTATCATAGTCAAATAAAAATATATATATATATATATATGTATTATAATCAAATTATTATAATAATAATCCTTAATATTTTTTTTAATCTCCCCTTACATACCAAAATTTTTTATCTATAAATTAAATGAATGGCTAAAGTCCCATTTTTAAAATATTCTCGTTGTTTCGTGTGACAGTTCCCTATACAAATAAATCGTGTTATGTTTTTCTGTAAAAATCCTACAACGCACGTGAATTTTTCTTTGTAATATATATATATATATATAAATGATGTTTGTGCATTGGCTTGGGTCGATAGAGCTAACGTCACCTTTCCCTCTTTCACGCACCTACTCTTGCTTCGATCTGCTGTTCCACCACTACCACCACAACCACCACCACTACCACCGCCATCATCACTATCTTCTCCGTCAGTCTCTCCGACTACTTCTCTCGTGATTATAGACACATAGAACACTAGACTGTTGTTTGCAAGATGTGTCAGTTGGCCCGCGAACGTAGGGGAGTAAATTTTGTTTCTTATATAAGAAGTATAAATTGAAAATAATGACATTGGTTCATTATCACATTCTTCTACGTATTTCGACACGTTCTTCAATTTGGTAAATGAAAAATTTGTTTTTTGTTTGTTTTTTTTTTTTTTTTTTTTCATTGAGTTATTTAAATCAGAATTATCCCATAAGATGCAATAGTTGAAATAGCTAGGAATATAATTAAAGAAAAATTATACATTTATTTACATTTCACATTCTCAAAATATTTTCCATGTTATAAATATATACCTATATTTACTCACTTGCTACTCACCATTAAAGTCGCGTGACTGAGTACACTTGGGCTTACGCGTTGACCACACAATACAGTGATACATTTTAAGCCATGCACTTGTCAATTGAACTCATAGAGATTGAGGGTGGACAAATACGAATGGTATTCGCGCGCGATTTATTTTGCATGAATGAAGAATGACAATAGATGAACGGGATATGTTGAGTTTATGTGAAATATATAATGTGTATTTTAAGATCATAGATGGGAATTCTTTAGTAGGTCAGTTGATATGAAAAGTGTTATATTTTTTTCTCTTTTGTTTAAAAGTAACATCCGACAATAATGTACATGTCATATTGATCTGACCTTTTTAGTTGCCATTACAAGTTTAATTTGGAATTTAAGAACGATTGATTATAAATATTTCAATTAAAATATGTTATTTTTAATTTTTTAATTTTTTTTTGTGTGTTTATATTTTATTTTTGTTGCAGAATAATTGATTTATATCGTGATTACGTTCATATCCATTATTTAATGACATCGTGAAGAAAATTATTGACTTTTGGAGGTCTTCTAGAAGAGGGACGTGAGACACACCAGTCGATGATTCTCGTGATTTCAAGTGATATTTCAGAGAAATCATGCACGACGAAATCAATCAAACTGTTCATTTCAAGAAACGATTGAAGACTCAGAGTAATTTAATAGTCCAACGAAATTATATATATTTATTAATATTAAATAAAAATGAGCAAAAGTGTGGAGTTACTCAGTGGATCGGAAGACGGTGAACCACGTGGTAAGTAAATTATATATTTTTATTTCATAGTCAAAAATATCACAAATCATTCTTCTTATTTCTCTATTTCTCTATTCATCTATTTTATTATTATTATTATTATTATTATTATTATATTTTTTAATTTTTGACAACACAAGTCAATTTATCATTCTATATTCAGAACAAACGGAGGACAGATCACGGCTGAATTTAAACGGTAACCGACCACTCTCACGTAGTGCTACTGAACTTCGTGCAAATAATGATGACAATACGACATCATCAAGTCGTGCACGCTCGGCTCACTCAACTTCACAACATCGTCATTCAAATGTACAACATCATCATCGTCATGTGTCAGTTGCTCAACGAACACAAACATTCTTTGCTACTTTGAAGAATCGATGGGTACGTGCTCGCAGTAAAGAGAGAAAAAAGACCAAAGAATCATTAGTAAATACTCAGCATTCGCCTTACCGAAGTGCCGGCATTGAATCCGATTATGCAGCGGATTATTCATCAGAGCATAGTCGAAGCTCATCGGCGACACACAGCCCTGCTAAAATAGTATTGAATCGTGCAGGTAAAATTTTTTAATCTATTGGAAATACAAAAAAAAAATATATTTATATATACGTATAATAATTATAATAAAACTGGGCTATATGTAATTTATTGATCGGATGATTTTTACATTACTCCCATAAGTTATTCAAAAATAAAATAATTTTTTTTATGTACAGAGTCACCATTGGTACGAGGTAGTAAATCGTGCCTTGAAGATAGTCCTGGCCGGGGTAGTGATGGATCATCGAAAGGATCTCAGGGTTATTCACGTGTCACTCGTGATGTATTGTTTGATGAAGAGCCAACAACGTCTATTATTACAGCAATCAGTAACACAGAGTGTAGTATACCACCTCCGACAATTGGTGATACAGGAATGTACCAGGATGATTTGATACGTCATCGAGAGTTAGCACTCAGACAACATGCCTTTTTTCAATTACGTTTACACATTAGACGTGGCGCCAATCTCGTCGCTATGGATCGATGCGGTAGTATTATAATTTTATTTACGAAGTAAATTTTCAATTAATTTTATATTCAATTATCATGTGTAAATACGTAATAAAAAATTGAGGAGTAGTTGAAAGAGGTCGTATAAAATGATCAAACTTGATAAATGTCAATTGGCAATTGTACTTGTATACTACAATGGTATAATTATTTTATTTCACAACATTTATCTACATATATGTGTTTACAGGCGCAAGTGATCCTTATGTGAAGATTAAATGCTGTGGTAGATTATTACATAAATCTCGTACGGTACATCGTGAATTGAATCCCGTTTGGGATGAAAGTGTAACTCTACCCATAGAGGATCCTTTTCAGCCATTGAATATAAAGGTAAATGAAAGCTAAAATCGAGAAAAAAATATATATATTGTATAGATTGATGGCAATTCTTGAAATTGCCATTTCATATTATATCATTGATAAATGATTAATTTATAGATAAAAATGTTCAAATTGTTTAATCATAGGTTTTTGATTATGATTGGGGTCTTCAAGATGACTTTATGGGTGCTGCATTATTGGATTTAACTCAACTTGACCTTGGCCATCCGCAGGATATTGTTTTAGAATTGAAAGATCCAGCGAGATTGAAGCAACACCTTGGTGAAATATATTTGACTGCTACATTATGGCCACGTAATCAGCAGGAAAAAGAACAGGTATGAAGACAAATTCTATTCATCTTATCATTTTTTTTTTGTTTTTTTGTTATATATTATTACTTTTAATTTGATATTATTTCTGTATGCTTTGAAAATATTTTCATATTGCGGAAGTAGATTCGGATCATTCCCTTGACCACGTCCTCAATTTTATCGTACTTTTTTTTTCCTCTTGTTTCGCTGTTCACATCTTCCCTTGCTTTTACACTTAAACTGTTTATATATTTATGTGTATGAATTCGTATGTATATATAAATGAGGCATTTATATGAATATCGCATGCGATGATATTGAAATGAGTAGGATGTGTTGAGGTATTATGGTCATAATGAAATCACAGTAAGTTGAGAAAAATACGAATGTTGATGTCGATTTTGTCGTTATGTGCTCCTATTACTCATTATTCAGAAGCATCACATATATATTTATTACACATTTATTTCAATAATTCTCTTGTAAGTGATTTTTTTTTATTCGTACTAACGTCATATGCTATTTTTTTGTTGAATTTTTTTTTTTTTTTTTTTTTTTTTTTTTCAATTTCTCTCTTTCTCTTTTATTCCACAATTGTATTTATCTTCTTGATAATTTTTTCTTTTCTTCACTCTTATGCATTCAGAATATTAATGGATAGTACTTTCATCATTCAAAGTGTTGATTTTTTTTTCAGTTTTCTTGTATTTGAAACTCTTAATTCTACCTATTCAATATCATTTCTAAATATAAGCAAAAATTTCAATCAATTTTTTCTACTCATCTTATACTCTATCTTTCTTTTTCATTCTTTGCAATTCATTCTTGTTTGATTTATGAAATCGTCTTATTATTATTATTATTTCTATATCAATTTATAATTGTAAATGAAGATAATTATTTTATTATTATTATTATTTTTTTTTTTTCAATTTTAGCGAGCAAACAAAAAATATCTCTACATTGCAAATGAATATATATATTACACAGATATTCAATTGAAATTTTACATATGTATTCATAATATGGAAAAGCTTTGTTGCTATGTAATTTTGTAATGTGTAAATGAAGAGGGGAATAAAAGGAACACGCGACATATCAAGTCCAGCTGTTGGAACGTATGACGTGTTCTCTCTATTTCGCCTCTTTACGTCGTTTCAATCTTAATTTTTTTGCTTTTTCTATTTTATTCTTCTTTTACGATATATAATACGTACACACACACACACACACACACATACATACATGCATACATACATATATACATACATACATACATACACACACACGCAGTGAAATTTTGTTACCGCTATATAGTATGATGTTGTTCAGTCGACGATATCTAACTTCCGCTCAGTTGTGAGATTAAGTTTACCTTACACGCATGTACCACACAATATCTTTCGTTTTTTATTATTATATCCATGTCAATTATTTATTATTCGTCGCATAGTATCGCAATGTTGAACTTTGGCTGTTATCAAATTGGTACAATGCATACGTTCGGTGGCCTTGTTACCACATCGACACTCGGTTATTTTCATTCTTGATAAAAAAAAGAAAACAAAAAAATTAAAAAATAATGATTAAATTGTGAAATAACAAAAAAAAAAAAAACAAAAAAACAAAATAAGCAAAAAATTATCCAACTCAAGTGTAAAATAATTAATTTGATAAACATACAGTGAAATTAATATAATTGTATTATAACATTGATGTGTATTTTAATTGTGGATGTATTATAATTAATTGTCAAGTATACCTGGGTATTTACCGATAATATATTAACAAGCGTAGCTTTCGTTTTATCACTTTATTATGATAATTTGGAATGTATAGATGTCACATGAAAACTTTGTGGGCTATTGGTATTATTTAGTATAAATATTATTTGCGTGACGTATCGGTAAACAATTATAAAACGTTTGGAGATACGAAGTGGTCACGTTGGTATTAGTGTAGATGGTAATGGCGAAGAGCGTAAAGTAAAATTGACATTTCCGTCACCGAAAAAATTAAATATAAATATGATTGAGCCGGGGTATTCAGCTGATCATATTGAATTTGAAGCGGGTGAGGATTTTTATTATTCTGAAGGGGAATCTAAAGGAAAATCAATTGAATTATCATCTACAAAAGAACTATCAAAGTTGTCGCGCGCACGAAATTTAGCGCGACGAAATTATTCATCGTTACATGCAAAAAAAATACCACGAAAAAATTCAATGAGTTTATTGAAAAGTTGTTTGGAGCGACAAGTTGAGAGTGCCGAACGAATTTGGGAAAATAAAATTGAGAGATTTGTTGAGGAATCATCTGAACGTCATCCGTGGCTTCGTCCAGTTGAAACGTGGATTAATGAGCGATGTTTTAATAGAGATAAAAGTGAAATGTCTTTTAGCACTCAGGAAAATATAGAGCAACGTGGGAGTACATCTGACAGTGAAATTGATAGCGGTTGTCGTAAAAAAAAAATAAAAATTCGTGCTTTATCGAGTGATGATGAAAAAAAAATTACACAGAAGAATTGTGAAAGTCCTCGGTATTTTGTTGACATAGACAAATCTATTGTACCGTTGGATAAACCAATAGAAATTATTCAACCGGTTATATCATCATTTGGGTCAACACCAGAATTGGAACATCACGATTTTAAGCACAGTCGGCAAGAATTTTTTGAAAAAATTCGTGACACTTGGCGTGAAAAAATTGAAGATGTTACACGGGTATAAAATTTAAAAATTGTCATGATAATGTAAATTTATAATGATATATCATAATTGATTGGAAATGTATGCGCAAATATGCATGCATGTATGTATGAACGTCTGTATATATATATATATATATAATTTGCTTCAGGATGCATGTTGTTATTTTTTTGTTGTTAGCCAGTACATGGATTGTTAATTAGTGGTTACTATCTGTAGTACTTTCAGAAAACTAATCGTCTGGCAGATGTTAATCGTCGGCTCAAATCACAAATATGGAGTTCAGTAGTGACTATTGTCCTCGTAGAAGCAAAAAATCTTCTTCCCATGGACATCGATGGTCTTTCAGCGCCCTACGTTAAATTCAGGTATACTATAATATTATGTCAAATTAATTGATATAATTTTACTTTGTTAAAAAAAAAAAAACAAAAACAAAAAATCAAAAAAACAAAAAAAGAATTGATTATAATTATTTATTGGCATGCAGATTGGGAACGGAGAAATACAAATCAAAAGTTGTGAATAAAACATTAAATCCTGTTTGGTTAGAACAATTCGATCTACATTTATATGAAGATCCATATTTGGGTCAAGAACTTGAAGTGACGGTGTGGGATCGTGATAAGAGTCATCAAGATGATTTAATGGGTCGTACAGTTATTGACTTGGCTAGTCTTGAACGTGAGACAACTCATCGGATATGGCGTGAACTTGAGGATGGCGCGGGAAATATTTTCCTTCTTCTTACTATCAGCGGTACAACTGCCAGTGAAACAATCAGTGATTTAGCGGCACATGAGGAAACACCCCAAGAACGACAGAGAATTATAACAAGATATTCATTCTGGAATACATTGCAGAGACCACGTGAAGTTGGACATCTAACTATAAAAGTTAGTATAACTTATATCAATTAATTAATAATCAACCATTATTAATTTTTTGAAAATTTTCATCAGGTTTATCGAGCGCAAGGTCTCGCTGCTGCTGATTTGGGTGGTAAAAGCGATCCCTTTTGTGTCCTCGAGCTGGTGAATTCAAGACTGCAAACACAAACTGAATACAAAACACTTGCACCTAATTGGCAAAAGATTTTTACTTTGTGAGTTCATTATGATTTATTATTTATCATAGAAATTTGAAATAAAATGTTTGTTTTATTCACAATTTTTTTTAAAAAATTTTTATTTTCAGCAACGTCAAAGATATTAATTCACTGCTTGAAATAACTGTATACGATGAAGATAGAGATCACAAAGTTGAGTTTTTAGGAAAAATTGCAATACCATTATTGAGAATAAAAAATGGTGAGAAACGTTGGTATGCCCTTAAAGATAAAAAATTACGTGGTCGTGCAAAGGGTAATTGCCCACAAATTCTTCTTGAATTAACTGTGATTTGGAATGTATTAAGAGCATGCGTACGAACACTTAATCCCAAGGAAAAAAAATATATGGAGCCAGAAATTAAATTTAAACGACAAGTATTTCTTAGGAATGTTATACGTTTGAGAGCAATTATCATGTATTTCATTGATCTTGGAAAATATATTCAGTAAGTAATTGTAGCAATGAATTTCTGGATACTCATTATTATTTTATAAATGTTTATTTAGTAAATGAATACAATAATAAATTATGACAATTATTTGCAGGAGCTGTTGGGAATGGGAGAGTAAAACACGAAGCATTGTTGCTTTAGTATTATTTATTCTTGGTTGTTATTATTTTGAGCCTTACATGCTGCCAGTAGCAGCCTTATTAATAATGTTCAAGTATTGTATATTTTCATTACTGACGAACTCCTCTGGGTTTTCATCGTCCTATCAATCATCATTGGGATCACATGATCAAGATATTAATTCAGATGATGGTCCACTGACACCGGGTGACGATGACGATGACGAGGATGATAAAGATAAGGTTTGTTAATTGATGCAATAAATTTTTTTCAAATATTTATTTGTTTATGAGTAATAATATAATTATTAATAGGAGGAAAAAAAAAGTCTAAAAGAGCGACTTCAGGCAATTCAAGAGGTGACTCAGACGGTACAAAATTCTATTGGTTATATCGCTAGTCTTTGTGAAAGAGTAAAAAATTTATTTAATTTTACGGTACCGTATTTGAGCTATTTAGCAATGGTCTTGGCAATTCTTGGTATTATTGTTTTGTATTTAATTCCCGTCCGATATCTTATTCTTGCATGGGGAGTTAATAAATTTCTCAGGAAAATTTTACGACCTCATTCGGTGCCGAACAATGAAGTTTTGGATCTTATTTCTCGTGTGCCTGACGATGAGGATCTACTTAGTTGCAGGTATGCTCAATATATAATAAAAATATAAATATATTTAATTTTTTTTGTTTATATTATCATAATTATTTAAACAGGGAACTGAAACCCATGCCGACTGCAGACTGTGAGCGAGGTGGTGCATCGAGTAGCCCAAGTGGAAATTCAACAACGAGACGTGAACAAAGAAAAAGACATAAAGTAGCGTAACGAAATGTTCCGCGGCCCGCGGATATCACGGGAACGCGAACGTCAAGTATTCTGAAGACGGTATTAATGCGTGGAAAGCTGTTTGCTTACCAAAATCGCCGCAAAAATTTCACTGAGGTAATTACAGATTCGAAAGACTGATGATAATAATGTTGATATTGATGATGGTGATAATGATAATGATGAGCACAAATGATTGCTTCCGCATAACAACAATTAATTTGTTGAAAAGTGTTTTTTCTAGTCTGCATAGTCCAGGATATAACTGATAACCTGTGATGAAATAAGAAGTGGAATTAAAATAATTATTATTAATAGATTAATTATGAAATTTTTGAAATCGGTCGAATGGTCGCGAGCAGTTACCGTTAAATTAGTAGATCGACTATTTCGAGCGTGTTTAAAAGAGTAAAAGTAGTTGAGGAAATAATGAAAGACGGTCACAATTTTTTTAAATACCTAATTGATTATTAAAATTCGAATAATTATATACATATATACACTGTTGAAATGAATAAATCATTTGACGAATGAATATTTATTCTTATTGATAGAATATTTATATAAATTCGTTGAGCATATTGCGTCCATCAATGTCATTTAGGCAATCAATCACTGAATGTGAAAATATATTCACGTTATTTCTTCAGTTCGATCTGATGATTTAAAATTAAAATTGTGTATATATAAATATCACTCAGCACTTGGGACTGGCTGTGGCGCAGTATTGAATTTTCACAAATTCATATGTAGTTATTTAATATTTTTAATTCTTCCTTGATACAATATAATATTATTAATCAATTATGAAATTTAATTATCTTCAAATAATAAAGATATAGAGATAATAAATTCTTTTATATTCTTTTCACATACTTCGTCAGTTTTTATCATCAACAAAATAAATGCACGTTAAAATGCTTTGTATTTCAATGATTGACCTTAATTTATATCAAACTATTTTTTCATGGCTTTTATTATCAAAGTGAGATCTGTTTATATAAACATATATACTTATATACAAATACAATATATAATATTCTTACATACATACAAATCTACACGATACACACATACATATGAAATTTATTTGAAAATTAGAAACTTCTATAATTACATTAATTCTTCCTAGTTATTCCAATTGAGTGCGAGTGATTGTCTTTTTTCTACGTATTTTTCTACTCTTCTAAATATGTTTTTATACCCATAATAATCTTACAAATGAATAGTTTTTAACTTCGAAAAAAAAAAAAAAATACATCAACAAATAAATAAAGAGAATATTTATCTATTCGTCTTTCTGAAGTATAGTTCAATATAGAAAAAAATTTTTTTTTTACTTATGTTCTTCCTGATTATCATATTCATACTCAAACAAAACGTATCACAAAATAATTAAACTCTTAATAACACAATCAAACATGGATTCACATGGCGCAAACTTTGAATAAATGATAAATGAAATTAAAAAAAAAAGTAATAAAAAAATATATACTTTTGCATGTATATTAATATATATTTTTTATCGTCATATGAATCTAGGAATATTTCGTGCAAATTGTTTTGCGCATGATGTGGGAACATAAAAACGCGTAAGCAAAAATAAACAATTAAAGTGAATGAGGGACAGTAAGAGAGTGATATCTACAGATCAACCGCGATCGGTTGGTCCAATTTTTTTTTATCGCACCGCGCTTTTAAAATATATTTTTTTTCTAGAATAAATAAATATACATATATATATATATATATATATATATATATATATATATTAACTATTAAATCGAATACTTTTGTTGACATGAGAAATGAATTTATGGTTCACATAGCGAAAAGAAAATAACTCGCAATTAACAATTAAATATAATGATAGATTTTAACGATTGTACACCAAAAAAAAAAAAAAAACAAAGTAAAATAAATTTGAAAAAAAAAAAAAATATATAAATATATATATATAGTTGAGGACTATAATAATAAACAACAACTGTATGTACATAAATGTAAAATAATTCCCATTCGGAATATTTATTCTATCGATTCAAACAATTATCTGCTAATTGATTGTATTAATACATTTAGACTGATGATACCATTTAATTAAACAGTATGTGATAAATAATTATCGTGTACTTTTGTTTTCACATCGTAAATGCACACGTAATGGCACATCGATCAATATAATGTCCTTGGCTATATATATATATATATGATTTTTAATCTCGTTAAAAATGTTTTGCGTACTTAAGATCCAAAAATGTCATTGTTATATTCGTGATGAATGAATAAAGGTTTATGAAATACGAAATCATAAAATAAGATGTAATGTATTAATTACGACCAATTGATTAATTTTTTTTTATGGATAATTATATATTTATTGTTATTTTTTTTTTTTTTTTTACCACAAATTCTCTTTCTTTAATTTACTTCTGAACATTAATTTCTGCGAATGTTCCGACTCAATAATGTCTTAAAGTTTCAACGAAATTTCATGAGATCTATGGTGTATATAAATATAGTATGGGTAGAGAAAGTGAAGAGAACCGCACGGTATTTTTATTGCTATGCGTGAGATAATTGCGTGTGCAATACCACGTATATACAATGTGACATTTTATTTACAATTACGATAACATACAAATACAAACGTGGGAATTGTATTATAATTCTATTTTATTGTATTCACACGTATGCATAATTAATTTGAATATTTAAATTTGTTTACAGCTATATTATTAAATATGAATTATTATCAATTTATTTACAATCTCATTTTTTATTTTCTGTTATTCTGTTATTTTTATATTTTAGCCTGTTCTAGTTTTTTTTTTTTTTTTTTTTTTTTTTTTATATAATTAATTTTTCCTTTGTCTTTTTTTTTCTAGGTATTATTTTACAGAGAATAAAAATCACTTGGACAATAAAATAAAATGGAAGTTTATAAATCATAGAGAAAAAGAATATAGAACGTCCTAGACCTTGCTTGAGGATGAAAGTGAGGTCGCGTCAATCCTGATTTCCGCTTCTGGCACAAAGTAATACATAAATAAACGACCCATACAGAGGAAGTTTTGTAGTGTTTATTTATATTACAACGTAATATTCACGCATATATGTGAACAAATATTTTTCACAATATTTGAAATTTTATTTTTCATTAAGCGTGATAGGAGTAAGGTGGAGTTAAATGACATTATAATACACACATGGCAGTTATAAATATTCGTCATGAATGTTGAAAGTTTCTCATACAAATATATATGTGTGTATACGTGGGTCCAGTGAAAAGAGATCCGGTTGATCCACTTATTTCTCATCTCTCTTATTATTCATATATCCATTTATATATGTATATGAATACATATAAATGTATATATATATACACAATTTGATTTTCAACACGTCTGACATATTTACCACCACCACTACCATCAATAAATATATTTCATAAAATATTTATATAAATACAAACGATCAATAAATTAAATACAATGACAATATAGAAACATCGCGATTAAAATCACGCATAAATTTCTAAATTATTTCCCTTACCGATTTCAATGTAATATATACCCCTTTTTTATTTTTTGTTTATTATTTATTATTTTTTTCCTGTTGTTGCTCGTAATAATATAAAACATACTCTTATATGTATACATACATTAACGTGTGCGTGACGTCTCTTCCGCGATCGTGTTATGAATAAATTTTGTAGGTGGTATAGGGCATGAGCTAACACATCAACAAACGTCAGTTGTACAATAATTGTAGGTCAACCACACCATGATTGGTATTTAGGCCAAGTTTGCGGGTTTAAGATGATCCTGATGCGAGTATATTTTTAGTCGTCAAACCAGTCAGGCTTCTCTCCTTTTTTTTTTGTTGTATTTTTTTTTTTTCTTTCGGCCTATCTATATACGTCTTTCACACTCTTTTTAATACTTGAATATCATCGCAATCATATATAACCATTGTCGTCATTATTATCACCATGACAATGTGAAAAAATGAAATATATTTTTTTTTCTTTGTTTTGCTATGATGATGATGATGATGATTATTATTATTATTATTATTATTATTTCTACTGAATTTCATTAAAGTAAAATGAGATGGAAAAAAAAAAAAAATCCCAAGATCGGGACGATGAAAATGATGATGGTAATGAATATAAATAATGGTGGAATTCACATCAAGAATCGTGACGATCGTCATAAGAGGGCGAGTCGGAGTGAAAGTAAAAAGATCGTTTAAGTGCTCTCTCCTTTTTTATCCCTGTGTGTGTGTGTGTGTGTGTATGTGTATTTCTATCTATTTTTCTATTTTGGTTTATGTATAGAATTAATAAAGCCTTGAATTCACATGATAACAAAAAAAAATTCAATTCAAATTTTTTTTTTTTTCCATTATATATTGTCATATAAAAATGATATATCAAAAAAATTATACATTATACTTCTTCAATTTTTCTTTCTTATATTATTCTATTATTCCATTATTAATTTTTTATGTTTATATTTTATTCTTAAAATAATTTTTTTTCGTGTAATTATATCCATATTTTTTATTCATTGTATGTGACAAATGAATCGTTATTGTACAATATACGCATAGTACTCTCATACCATGTTTGAATAAAAGAGAGAAAACAAAGTCATTGGTCGCGCATGGTGTGACATGGTCAGTGTCCGGGAAAGAATTATCGTCGTGACCCACTTCCGGTCAAGTTCATTGCTCATCCGTGTGTACAGAATTTTTTTTTTTTCTCGCTTTGTTATATACGATATAGTTTTTACTATTGCATCTTTTTAAACTTCTTATACCCTCTGATTTACAATGTATATATTTGAAGAAAACACACGACGAGTCACGTTTTATTTTCATGTTACAATTTTCTATGAAATGCTAATTGTCGACAGTGGAACAGGAACGTTGGTTAAAGTGGAAAATAAATGACCACTAAACTTGTCATTCTTGTAACACAAAGTGGATACAAGTGAATAAACCTATGCCATATTTTCTAAATGAAAAGGTCGCTCGTGATGTTCTTGAAAGAGAGATTCTTCAATTGATACTACTTATATTCAAATTAAAGAAGCTTAAAATATGCCAAAATGTATATGTATATGTATTTAATGTTGGACTTAAATCAGGATTAAAGTACGTGGTGTTTATTTTTTCATTTTTTTTTTTGTTTTGTTTTGTGAGAGTATTATAAGTCGTGATAATATTAACGTAATAATACAGTTGTGGATGGATTCCACAGTTGGATTATTATTTTCCCAACATAAATATGTATAAATAATAGAATGCATTTTAGTTTATGGTCATAATACTTTCATCTATATAACAATTTTAAATAAAAACTAATAATAATAAATCGAATCATAGTAATTGAAATATAAATTGGTATATCAACACTGTATTTAAAAAAATATATACTTCATCATTGATGATTATTCATGCTTGTATGCACAAAGTAAATTTCATTATTTGGTAATATAATTTATTATTTAATGTTTTTTTTTTTTATTATTTTTTTTCTTTTCGTTAATTATCATTCTCACTACTGAATTGCTCTAAATCTATCCGATGAAAAATTCAGTGGGCATTTCAATTCGATCCGGAAGTTCGTTAAGCTGAATGACAATGCAGATTATATATTCGTTGATGGTTGAGGAAAAAAAAAAATAATAATAAAAAACACAATTGATTTTTTTTTTGTTTTTTTTTTTTTTCGTTTTTTCATTTCTGTTTTTGTAATAAAATCATTGTTGTTCAATCTGGCGGTATAAGAACATTCAATCGTACAATGATTACCGAGTCAATCGATGCGAGCCAAGCGGCACAGAACAACGCAAGAAATCGTGACACGGTTTTCGAACTTTTCTAACTCGAGCACGCTCACGCCAACTCTCATACTTTGTCTCTTTATTACCCTATTTTTTTCTCTCACTCATTTTTATATCTCCTCGTTCTTTCTCTCTTCACTATTTTTCTCAGCATAGCTGATCATATACCCATATCCATATTCTCATCGATTACGCCTGCAAAACCGAAGAAAAGTGAACGGCAATTCGTGATTTGCTACTGATCATGTCCAACCAATTTCTCACTATTCGACCTGTGACTCATAGACTCAATGCTGTGTTTGTACAGTCATCTGATGGTGCGTTTATATATTTATGCGATCAATCAATTGATTGTATCCTGTATTAAGCCTCCTTCCTTCGTCCTCTCACCAAAAAAAAAAAAAAAAAAAAACAAATGTGAATATATAAATACAAAATATCCAAGTGTTAACCGCTTATATGCGGATGTCAATAATAAAATTGAAATACTTATCTATCAGATCCCAACGCCCCTTCTTAATCTCAACATACAAAAAAAGTAATTGCGTACATTCAATAAGATACACATAAATATCAGCACGAGAACGTGCAAAACAATGCAAGTGAAAAAGTTTTGAGAGGAAGAAAAATAAAACAACAACAACAAAAAAAAAAATATAGAATATAAGGATATGTTCAATTGGTGGAATTGAATGACCGGATATACGGCGCCTTGACGATTGCACATTCTTACAAACAGACACGTCTTCGTGTGCTAACCCTCTCCATGTACACACATGTATATATCCTGGTGAAAAAAAAAAAAAAAAAAAAAAAATTTATACGAAAAAATTAATAATAATAATAAAACCGCAATGTAAATAAAATAAAAAGAGCAACAGTCTCCTTCATAAGACTTACATAAGTTTGGGAAGGTGAAAGACTATTTTCGTATATACTTGAATAAAATATATACCGAAAGTATGAGAAATATTGAAATATATGGAGGAATGTATGGAAAGATAAAGATAAAAAAAAAGGGTAGGACTATGTATGAAAAAACAGAGAAAAAAAAAAAATAAATAAAAAAATATTTATAATAGTTGACTATAGTTATATTCAATGCAATTACATACAATCGTCCACAATTTAAATACACGAATGTACTAGGACACGTTACGGCCTGATGGTTCTCGCGCGTAGAGTTCTTTGATATGTATGTATATATGTATATATATATGTGTGTGTGTACGTGTATTTGTGCCAATTTTTATGCATTACTCCCTAGTGAAAGGGAAGAATATGTATGTAATACTGTATAGATGTATTAAAGTTCTCCAAGTTGGTGTAGCTGACCGGCCGGCCAAGTAAACAACCAGGTCTAGATATCTAGGCGCTGCACTCACTGCTTGCATATGTAATATTATATTTACTTTGGCAATTTAATTATTTTCTTTTATTCTTATTTTATTTATTCATTTATGTACAATTTTTTTTTTTTTTTTTTTTTTCATTTATATTTTTCAGCTTTTTCCTCTTTCACTTTTGGCCTGTGTGAATATCAAGCAATTGAACTATTGACAAGATATCCAAGAATATTTTACAATTTCCATGGTGTAATTGTTAATGTACGTTATGTATCATTGTAGTTGAATATTTACGATTGACTAATTTCAATTAGATTTCTCACGCTAATGTATGTATACATTGAAAAGTTAATTTTATAAAGGAAATGAGTGATTGTGAATCAATTAAAGTATAGATAAGTTACATGGATTTACTTGCATAGTTTATTAAAAAAGAATATCTTTTCTTTTTTAAATAGATGGAAAAAAAAAAAAAAAAAATAGGGAAATAGGGAAATGTATGTTAATTGTAATAAAGAATTTCATATTTTTGTTTGTTAACATTGTTTAGATTATTCAATTTTTTTAAATATAAATATTTGTATGTGTATGTATAAAGCTGGCCAATGGTATTGTCTGCTTTCTCTTGGAACTCGTGTCAGCATCTCAGCACACGGGACATACGTTGGTGGAATACAACATTGCACCTTGCAACTATGGGACTCAATGGTAGAAATAAAGTGGGGAGGTGTATAAAGGCCTTGAGCACAGTGGAGGTTTCTTTAAACTATCTTAGACTTTAACAACGGATGTATGGGATATTCATTCGATTGAAATTATATATGCGATTGTTTGGTACGCGTGTTACAGTGATATTAATTTTTTATTAATGAAAATAAATAAATAAAGAATTTTAATATTTTATACAAATGAATAATTGGAGATTGAGTTGCGTGTGGTGTATAAAGTGAATGAGAAGAGTGAAAAAATTTTGTAATTAAAATAGTTGATAATTTTAGTATAAAAAAGAAGAAGAATATAATTTAAAAAAAAAAAAAAAAAAAAAATTTAATTTGGAATTTCATCAAGGAAATTAAGGATCACGAAAATGGTGAGTTTTACGATTAATTCATTTATTTTCTAATCAATTTAAATAACAAAAAAAATATATATATGGTAAAAACATATTCAAAATTACATGATGTTATTGAATGGAGGTCAGTGTGTAAAGAGAATCAACTTTTCATAATTCTTAGAATTACTCATCACATCATTACATCGTTGTCGTAGTATTAGCAGCAGTAGAACATCGACCTGTATCTTCATTATATTATATATCATTCACGTCAATGACATTGCAATTGCTATAAAATTATTACAACTTGACCTTTTATTCGCTTATATGAAATACTTCTCAATGAAATGAAATTATTCATAAATGAATGTACATATAAATTTATTGCTTCTCATTTATTATTATTATTATTCATTTTAATCTATTCAATCTAATTATTCTAATTTTATTTCAATTTCAATACTACTATTATTATAAATACGGGCATAATTTACGAAATTAATTTAAAACGGAACAAGGAAATATCACGTAACACCTAATTGATGATTCTAAATGGAAGCGACGCGTTTTCTCATTCGTCAATTCGTCTTCCTTATGTGATCATAAAACCGGATAATTAAACAGGTGGCATAAAAGAAATGAGTTGGAAAGCAAAGAAGCGTAACAGAGATGGGAAAAAAAAATATATATATATATAATTATAAACAACTTCCAGTATATTCTGTATATCCTGATATTACTTTTTGTATGATTGAACAAAAAAATACCAAACCATTAACTAAATACTTTTCATTAAAATTACTCTTGTATGTCATATATTGAAATTGAAATAAATATTATAGACGATAAATAATTCATTGCTGTTCTTGTTGTTAGAAGAAAGTATAGAAGAAATAGGGGCAAATATTGAGGCGAGGCTTTTACTTTATGCCAAAGTGACGGGGCCCACGAAAATGAGAGCTCAATAAAGAGAAAGAGAAAATATCAAGGGAGAAAGAAAGATTGTGAAGAGTAAAATATAAAGGAGAGGGATAGAATGAGAAAGAGGAAAAGTGGGAGATGGAGGAAATGAAGGCGACTGAAGAAAGTTACTTGTCAACTTTGCCGCTACCGGTGTGGCCGCAAAAATTTTATTATACTAAACGATTGCCACTTTTGTCGGCCCTCTCAATTTTTTTTTTCCTTCTTTACTATACAATATAAAAATCCTAGATGAATATCTATATATTTTTTAAAATTAATCTTCTCCTTTTTTATTTGATTTTCATTAACTCAAAGTATTGAAATTTTTTTTATTTTCGATTTAAAATAATAATTGAATGTGGTTGAAGAAGAATTCTCCACCCATTATCGTCTCGTGTCTCTCTACGGGAGAGTAAAAATTGAAAAATTAAAAAAAAAAAAGTTGTAATGAGAAGGAAGTAAAGATAGAGGGAGAGAGAGAAAGGTGGAGGAAAAGAATGGACGAAGAAAAGTAGTCGACCTCGTTTTAACGTATGCCTCACTTCGGTATGTTTATACGATCGATAATTATTCACTTGACGATATATATATATATATATATGTACAAAATAATTTTGCGTCTATCAAAATGTCGAAGAGAAAGTCATTTCACGAAGGTGTGGAAGGCCTTGTTTATATAAATATAATATATAATATGAAAATATACATATATTTTGATATATGTATGGAAACGCATTACGTGCGAATTGTGTAGTAGAGAATGGACAAGAATAAGCGAATAAAAAAAATAATAAAATTGATAGATTATGGAATGCGAGCAATGTTTATATATATGTGAGAATATAAATTATATATTTATAAACAGATTCACGAGAGAAGAGGAAAGCTGTGAAAAATTGAACGAGCTGTAGACTGGCACGCGAGCCATTCTACGATGTAAATAGTTTGGGCGAGTGATGCACGTAGGCAGTAAATGCAGAGTTGTAATCATGTCAGTAGTACATGGACTGCGTTGGATTGCGCGAATTCAATGAGCGTGTTGAATATACCATACATATCTGTTGTATTAAATTGCAACTGATAGTAAATTAAAAATGTATATTATTATTTAATTAATATTTTATATATTTTTTCATGGATTTTATTGGAATTCCCAATTATATTGAATTATTTCAAATGATTTTCTTAAATAGAATGTATAGACGAATAATACATGTTTCTGATTTTATAGTCACATTATTACTGCCGAATTTGTGAATATAATTTTATTATACATTATATATAT
The DNA here is from genome assembly GCA_963920625.1 of Dinocampus coccinellae. Taxonomy (NCBI): domain Eukaryota; kingdom Metazoa; phylum Arthropoda; class Insecta; order Hymenoptera; family Braconidae; genus Dinocampus; species Dinocampus coccinellae. Next base: position 2,930,482 of record OY987188.1, on the reverse strand, counting down.
GTATTTTTTTTATTTCTTTAGAAATCAGTAGATCTTGAGTGTTTTACAGTTCGTTAGCTCGCGTGGTCTCACTCCAAATGCGTTTGCCACTATATTACGACACGCAATGTGCGCACTGCACAACAAAATGATGATAGTAGTGAGATGAGATTATTTTCCTTTGTATATTTATATGTACGAATTATAGCCTTGATCATGTATTTAATTGATGCCAGATGATTTTGATGTTTTGTTTTTTTCTTTCATAACTACTTTAATTGTAATTATAACAGAATCTCAATTTACAATTAATCGTTTTCGAAAACAATCTTTTATTTCAGTAGAATATGACTATAGTCACACTGAACAGATTTTTTCGTTTCTTCTGTATACATTCAAAATCAACGACGGGGGAAGGTCGACAACATTCACTACATGAATTGCAACTACAACGCCGGTTATAAATTGTGTATACTTAATCAAACTGGTCTTGTAAAATTCACATGTAATTTTTTTTTCGTTTTATTTCTTCAAACGATATTTATACATGTGTTTTATTATAAATTTTTCAAATCTTACGAGCCAGATTTTCAAGTCCTCAAACGACTTAAAAAATAATTTAATGCACCAATGCTTGAGAAATTCATGATGACTTTAAGCTCGGATATAGATATTTTCTCTATATCTTGTTCTTCTTTTATTTGAAAACACACTATTTTCGCTTTCGCGTTCCGCTCGTCGACCTGCATTTCTTATTTTCGCTGGTCATTTCATCCATTAGAGAAATTCCCCTATTGCTCAAACTACCATTATATTATTATTGTTAATAAAATTATTTTAATATATGAAATATAAATGTTGTTAAATGAATCGTTTTTTTTTTTTTTTTCTGTATTATTACTAAATAGATCCTACGAGACTATTTGAAAATAATATTTTCCATCTGGCTGAGCGTGTCCACGTTGATTAATGCAACGGAGGGTGAACGATGGTCCAGACAAGTGTCAAATAGCGAATGGATACCATTGGCCCGTCCACGATCGCAAATCCCACAAAGTTCGGTGGCCAATAATCAACCGCCAGTATTACCATCAATTCAAGCGCTCAATTTGCCTCCGGCGTTACGTCAAGAGTATCAGCAGCAATTGCATCAACTTCAAAAGACTCAAGAGAGTATTCACAAACTTTTGGTCTTGCAGCAGCAATTACGGTCACAACAGCAGCTTCTACAGGTAATTAAAAAACCCATAATTATTGTAATAAAAATTCAATTAAACTTATTCGATCGTGTATCAATATAATGTGAATAATTAATTAGAACCAAGGTTATTTGCCAAATGTCATTGGTCCGGATGATGAGAAGCAACAATTCCGACAAAATTCTGAAACTGTATCAGCACCACAACTTTCAGAAGAAATACTCCCATCTGTTTATTCATCGCCTGCATTTAAATCATCACATGAAAGTCAAGAAGTCGGAGAACCACCATCGGCATTAGGAGAATTAGATGAAAAACATGAAAATGGCAGCGATGAAGAGGTGAGATATATCATGATGACATTTAATATCGGTAATAGAAGAAAGCAGGAAGCAATAATACCAGTTAATTTCACAGATTCAAGTGGTTTACGTGCCGGCGGAAACACTTGCGCAACGAGGCCAACCAAAGGAGGAAAGAAATCGTGACCACAAGCAGTTCTCATTACAACGACAACAAAATCAACGTTATCAACAACCGCAACGTCAACATCATCAGCATCATAATCAACACCAACACCAACACCAACACCAACAGCATCAACAACGAGAACAGGTGGAGACTGTTGAAGGCCCAACGAATTATCCTGATGATAGTTCATTATACAATACCGAACTCGTACAATTTCCAAGGGGTCAAGCTGAGACAGATCAATTTTTCAAGGAAGCACGTCAAAAAGAGTTGGACCGATTGAATGAAGAGCGCAAGGCCATACAGAGACAAGCAAAAATTCAAGCGGCAGCAAAACAACGAGAACAGGAGCGTATGCGCCAACGGGAAATGGAAATGAAATTAAAGGAATTAGCGAAAATTGAGGAATTGGCAAAACAACGCGAATTAGATCGCCTTCGTGAGGAACGTGAACGGCAGCGTTTAGACGAATTGAAACGTGAAAAGGAACGAGTTTCAAAGTTAAAAGAAGAATTGGGAAGACGAGAAATTGAACGGTTGGCCGCTGTTGAACGTCAAAAACAATCTGAAATGGAACGTTTGCATATGCGACAAAAAGAATTGGAAAAGTTTGCTCGACAGGAAGAGGAAGCGAGAACAAAAGAATTAACAGCACAAAAAGAAACAACAGGAGCGCCGGCGTCTGAACAGCTCATTTCTCATGAACATCATCAGCAACATCATACGGAAACTGGTAAACACCACAAGAGAATTCGCAATAAGCCACGTCAAAGGCCTCATCTTCATGATCATCATCAAAAACACGTGGACGAACAGTCTAATAGAGATCATGATATTCAAACCACTACACCAGCACCCAATCAACCACCACTTGCAGTGTTTATGGATTCAGAACAAGAGTCCGAGAAGGTTAAAATTGTCGATGTCCTTAGAGTCTTGCGTGATGTCAAAACGATTGCAGTATTAGATCAAATTGTACCGGAGACGCCAAGAGTTTTTGTTGGTCCTTCGAATTTAGATCCACCCCAAGGTTACGTCAAATTCGAACTTCCTTATCTGTCTAGTCTTGATACAAATCGTGTTGAACGTCGTGTGGATAAATTACCATTTTTCGTTGCACCATTGAGTTTCAATCCTCCACATGGATATTCGAAAATTACATTCCCAGCTCCACATATCGGTTCAGTTATTATTAATAATTTTGAAAACAATATGGAAACCAGTCTAGACGGTTCAGAATCAGTTCACAAACCCACTCCCAATCCATTGATTGAACCCAATTCATTTATTCCTTCATCTGGACAAGGCTCCACTTACCAAGCATCTTATGAATCACCAACTGTCACACCTTATACTCCTCATTCTCAGTATCAAGTTACTCCGCAATATCAAAGTTCAGTTTATGCTACAATGCCCACTGATAAATTGAGATATAGTCAACAACAAGAACAAGAGGGGTATGAGCAGCCCACTGGACTACACAATCACAAACATCCGCAATCTTCATCAATTTCACCTTACAATGAACAAGTCACTGCTACTCCACGACCTCATCACAATTCGGAATACCCAGAGCAATCGTATCTTGGCCAAGTAACACGAGATGATTATCGAAGGCCCGGGGTAGTATCATCATTCAATTACAATCAAGAGCAAATATCTACTACGCCAGCGTATCAAGACAGTTATGCGCATACGCGTATACAACCAAATAAAGAGCAAGAGATATCATCACAATTGGCACAATTAAATCAACATGATTATTCACAGCATAGACATATTGACAATAATTATCAGCATCCAATTCCACAAACAAATACAAATGGCTATAACCAACAGTATCATTTGAGCTCAAATATTCCGAACTCTTATCAAGAAACGTTTCACAATAATCCGACTGGACCACCACAATATAACTTACCCGCTGAATTACCACCAATTCATCCACAACTTCCTGGTCTGGTGAATTCTCTTTTAGATGGAAAGGAAACTGGTAAGATAATTTCCACTACTACTACAATAATTCCTGAGCCAATAACTACAACGACAACAACAACAACAACAACAACAACAGAGACTCCAACAACGACTTATCGCGTTCGGATCAGACAAAGGTAAGTTATAATATGATACCACAAGAGTTTAAAAAAGTTTTTCTAGTTGAGATTGTTAATTGTTTGAATCGTATTATTTAATCAGAGGGAGAATCACACGACCAACTACGACCTCGACTACCACATCTACACCCTCAACATACCGAAGTCACACAGAGAGAACTCGTCGGCCATTCAATAGATCAAGATCACGGCCTACTACTACCACGGAGGAATATCGAGAAACTTCGTATGAAACTACCAAGGACAAAGTACCAGATACTACCGTGAGATACAATAATAGTCCAGAACAATACCGTCGACCAATCACATCAAAGACAGTCAAGCTCAAGACTCGTGTAGGTGGCAATGATCGAACCACTTATGAGTCTATTACAGTTAGTTTAATTAATTATTTTCATTAATTAATTTATATATTTTTTCTTTTATTGTTTTCGAATATTCCTAATATTAAATTTGATTTTAGACATTGAATCAAATTCCAAATATTCAAACCCACGAAACACTATCTGACGAAGCAAATCCTATTGGCAATGCGGGTGATTCGCGTCAAACAACATATACGCAATATGATTCACCCATTCCCACAGAGAGCACACCAAATGGTTATTCACATCAAGAGAATGTTGAGAATCTAGCAAACTCCTATAGTACAGAAGTAGATTATTCCAAGAGTCCGAATTATCCGCGCGTTCATAATCCCCCGCGGAATGAACGACCTCCTTTAAATAATGTGGCCATTCCACAACAGCAACAGCAGCAATATAACAATCGATTCCCAGCTCAAAGTACAGGATATCAAGCAAGCTTGGACAGACAACCAATTGATGGATATGAATATGATATTCGCGACGAAATTGGTTCAATACCAGTGACATCACCCACGCCAAGTGATTATCCATATTATCAGGACAAAATTGAAAATATTGAATCAATGCGTAATGTTGAACAAATTCAAACAGAAGCTCCAATTTATCGACAAATTTTAGAATACGCCGTCAGTTCACAACCAAATGTATTGCACAGTCAATCACAAAATAGCGCTTATACTTCCGCTGGAAATTTTGAGGATAAAAATCGTGAAACTATTGAAGACGGACCGTTATATAATCAATACTCGTCTAAAGGATTTGCAGAGCATCAAGTAGAGGTGAGTTAATCTTTTTTTTTATATTTTTTTTTCTTATCAAGAAAAAACTTGTACAAGTGTTGATTTATATTTATTAATTTTTCTAGGCAACCACGGAGCCAATTCAAACGACAACAACTGAGACAGCGCCCGTTGTGTATCGTCAACGTGTCCGTACACGTATTGGAGGTCGTCCACGACAGGATTCACCTTTGCAAACTCAACCCCGTGGTCCACAAGACGAATATGTTCGTTTCAGTGCAGTAAATCAGACACCAAATCGTCAAACAAGCTCTTCCAGTGGTAGTCGTTCTCGAGATTCATCGCGAACACGCATCAACAAACGGCCAAATCAACATAGCCAAGTACAAGTGCAAAGTGAAGGCAATGAATATGTGAGAATCCAATCGGCCAACCGGCCAGCTACTCATCCAAAAACAATTGTTCAAACTGCAAAACCAACGACATCGACAACAACAACTGTCTCGCCTTTAACTACCACCGAGGAAAGTTCTCTTAATGATGATAATTATAATGAATATGGATTTATTCGACCACCGAATTTTAATCAACCCCATCATCAACTTAGTAGCAAATTTCGTGCGCCCGAGTCACAGGTAAATTAATAAATTTATTCGGATCTATTAATAATATCAATTTATATTATATTATATTTTTCATTATTTAGATACAATTGCAAAATGTTGAGCCCACGGATGAAACTGCAGAAGATTCCAGTCCAACTCGTACTCAAATACTAAAACACCGTCAGAAATATCAATCCCCAAATCGACCTAGACCAATAATTAAGTCATCAACAACGTCAATTCCATCCACGCAATCTAGTCTTGATTATAGTCAATATACAACCAAATCACATGTGCGTGCTGATGAACCGAAAAATAGGATTCGTACAAAAGGTCGTAGACCCGGACGTAGACGAACAACGACGACTTCTACAACTACTGAATATACACTTGAAGGAAATAATAATTTACCATTAGAAGAAAATTATCCAAAATTATTAATTAATTCAGCTGAAAGTCATGGAGAACGACAAAGGCCATTGTTTGAACAAAATTATGAAATTTCACAAGATCCTGGTGTCAATGTTGGTCCAAGTCGGGCTGATTACGTTGAGGAAAATGTACGCAATACCCGAATATTTATATTTCATTATTTTATAATTACTAATAATAAAAAAATTTTCAAATATTTTTTTATTTAGTATCCACATCAAGACTTTGTTCTCAACTTTGGAAGTAGCGCCGATATTGAAGAGCAACAGCACCAGAGCCATTCATCTCCCAAACATCGATCTGCTTCTGATCATCGTACAGGATCATCATCGAATTCTCGACTTCGGGCATATTCAAAACAACCAATTGATACTGAACGTGATATTTATGGGTCTGAAAGTCAATGGTCTACTAAATTGACCAAATCCTCATTTCAACCCGTAAATCAACTCAACCAAGATAAAGACAATCTTTATGATAACAAGCATGCAAGTGGCGAAATGAGAGAGGATATACCGGAAATAATTACAGCTCAACCGGAGGATGCTTTCATTACAGTTTTGGTTACGTCTGACGATATGGAAAATAAAACAAAGAACGAATTGTCATTGTCGTCTGTAGGTGAAAGTGTAATGAAGTCTGCGGATTCCGGGCAAGAAATGACTCACACAAATATTACACAAAGTATCACAGAGAATATTGGAGTTAATACTACATCAGAAGTCCCACAAATGCCAAGGGTAATTTAAATTTCAAATATACAGTTGGTTTTGTTACTAATAATAATTATTTCTTTTTACTTTATATTTTAAACAGGTGGGACAACGAAGACGTCGAGTGCGTGTTCGCGTGCGGCCAGCACCGCCCGATGATTTCGTCACTGCTGAGTCGCAGCATTTTAATTCGGCAGTAAATAGTCTTGTGCAAGACCGAGTTAAGTATAACACTCACGTAGAGTCAATGTCAGAAATTCATAGCAAAGCTGAATCAGAGAATATGACAGAGAAACAAGAACGGCCAAGCTCACTGGACTCCACAGAACTTTCGAATTCCAACGAATTGATAACATCTACTGACACGACACCTATTAATTATACTGAAATAGCCGAGCACGCACAACAATCAGAGCTATCCACACTGCCACCGATAACTACTAATGATTACACAGAAATTAATAATTTACATGAGGATATGTTGATGACTACGGAGATTTCAACTACTCATTTGGACACAACGGTGAATAATATTACGGCAATTCAACCATTAATGACAACTATGACTATACCAAGAAAATCTTGGGACTCCACCAAAGCGTATACCGATTGGATTATGAAGAAAATGGAAAATTCATTCACATCTGGTGACAATCAGCTCAATGATAAATCCGAAATTAATGAGAATTCAAGTGAAGGTGCAGACTCAACGACTAAGTTATCTGAAAATGAATTAGAATCATATCCTAAAAATCATCGAAGTGAATGGAGCGAGGTGCGATATCCATCTGACCGTGGAATTTATGGTTACGGGCGATCAGAAAAATTACCACCCACAACACAATTACCAGGTATTGTTACAAAATCTGTAGGTGATACAAATATAAAAACACTTTCGGACTATGTCCAAGCTATATTTGATACAATGAAAAATGCTGATGAAGAACGTGCAATTGTTGATAATGCACCAAATTTATGGAATGATGATCAAACAAGATTAACAACTTCGACTGAAATTTATGACATTCCTTCCGCACTATCGACCATTATGGAATTAGGAAACACTCCTAGCACATCAATTTCATCAGAAGATCATCTAAAAAATGACAAAAATGACGAGACTACTACACAACATAATGAAAAAGAGGAAATCGATATTACAACAAATAATATTGAAATATTGGGTGAAAATTTGAGTACACAAACAAATACAGAAACTTTCTCTGAGGCAGAAACATCTGCATTGAATACTGTAACAACTCCTAAATCATTAATTACCACAATTGAATCAAATGTCAGATCAAATAAGAATACGACATCGAAACCCAGTTCAGTAATTCGAACATCGACCACAACCAAAGTTTCACACATGACTGAAATTTGTTACCGCGGTCGTTGTATAATGACGAAGCCGAAACTGGACTTTCATAAAAGATGATTAGAAATTTACTAAATTTTCATCATTAAATCATCCCACGAAGAAGAAAGAAGAAAAATAAATGTTTATTTATATTTAATAAGAGCAACAAAAAAAAAATATGATCATTAAATTTCGCAATCGACTGTTACATATATTTTTTTTGTTTGTCATACTAAATTATTATGTATATCTCAATTATTTATTACTTCAGATCTGATAGAAATTATACGGACCTATAAACAAACTCGCCATTCGGAAACCACGTGTACGATAACACGCCCATACAAACGCACACACGTATACAATTGTTTTATCGACAACTTGAACTAATCGATTTTACTATACCATTCGCTTTCTACGTTCTCCGTTTTAAATTATTGATGTAACACTCAGTTTTTTCCTTTTTCTTTTCTCGCTTATTTCTCCCTCACAACGTCCTTCCTCGTCACTCTCTCCTTTGTATAACTTATACAAAAATATGTCCTTGTGAAACTTGGATAAACACACGTGTAATGTGTACAATTGTACTTTCGTTACGAAATTATATTATCATTTCAAAGTGAGTCTATTATTATATAGTTCGTACAATAATCTTCTCAATTGTATTTATAAATAACAAATAGCTCGCACAATAAAATACGCAGTATTATGTATTATCGAGCTAACAAAACTTATATAAGATATAATGTATACTTGAAACAAAAAAAATCAAATAAAAAAAATAATAAATGAATAATAAAAAAAATTCTGAAAAAATGAAGAAAACAAAAAAATAGTAAGATGAATTTATGCACCAATAAATGTAAATTAAATTCATAATGAATTTACACTTCATTGTTTATCTTTATTCTCGAGGATTTTTATCAAAATCTTATAATGTCACACGTATTTGTGTTCATATGTATGAGGACACAGTTAAGATGTCGTTGAAATATGTAGATATATCAGATAAAATTCAAGATTTATAAATAGAAGAAAAACAAGAAAAAGTTCCAAGTTCCATAAGGAGCATTCATGGCGGACATTTGAGAGTAGCGATCGATATTTCAACATCGTGTTATTACTATAAAATAGGAAGAAAAAGTATTTATATATATATATATATATATGTAATTGTCCTGAGTGTATCTTTTTTTTTGCATGTGAACCGATATATTTTCATTTATACATACTAAATTCCCTTGAGGACTGCTTCTACCACATTCTCTTCAAACATAAATATTCCCATTATCATTAGTAATAGGTTCTCACGCCATTTTAAGTTTGCCATTTAACATGCATTATTGCACACCATTTGCGTTTAACAATTCAATATTGTACTGATGTTATTATATATATATATATATATTTTTTTTTTTTTCCTTTCCTTTATTGGATTCACATCTAAGTAGTTCACCGAGCAGTTGGAAAAATCATTCAAATGCGATATGAATAATTTAGATATATCATATCAAATAGATAAATAAATAAATAAAGATAGATAGATAGATAGATAAAGAAAGAGAAAAGAAAATTTCGCGGGGTTGGATAGGAGAGTTGCGCGCAAGAAGAAACAGTAGCAAATAAATTCGTACTGGTGATGGTAAGGGTCGTTCATCGATCGTCAGGGCGCATGCTTGCAAGTTTGATTGCAGATGGCGTGGAGAACTGATGAAAAAAAAGTGGTCACTACCCTTATGCGCACAATCCCCTCTTTCCCAGCCCCTCTATACATTGATATGATTTCTAGTAAAGTTGGGTAGAGATGGAGCAGAAGGGAGAGGGCTAAATGAGAACGGTCGAGGGTAGTTGAGATAGAAATGGTGAGTAAGTGGTGGTGGTATAGAATGTTCAACATCGACTACGACGCCGTGCGGGAGTCAGTATAAGCGCAAGGGTTCTCAGTGTAAGGACAAATCCAAGTCCTATACCCATTACGGGAATCCCAATAATGCCAGGCGGCGAGGGGGCCAATACCCCGATCAATTTTAACGATGTTCGATTATCATCATCGGGCATTGGTTGTAGTGGTGAGTGCGCGAATAATAATGCAGACGGCGAGGGAGATGTTGCGATGACAGTTGTAACTGGCGATGGTATCAGGAGGAGAAAGGTCATACGGGCGGCTAAAGAGACACTTGATAAGGGTGAGCTTTATCCAGGATCACACTTGTCTCTCATTCATATTCAATTGCCGATATATTGTATGATATATTATCGTTTTATTATTCCTTTATTCTTATTCTTATTTTATATATTATTTTTTTTTTGTCGTTAGAAAAAAAAAATTATAGAAGATTCCTGAAACATTTATCAAATGTTATGGTCTATTGTTTATTTGTGAGACATAAAAAATGTAGAGCGTGATATTTTGATGGAATCTAATGTATGTACTTGAAGGAGACAAATGAGATTTATCTCAAATATTGTCACGTGTGTTTTTAAGCGACAAATTGGATTTTGTTGGATGACATACAAACAATTTGATTATTTAATATATCAAAATTATATTAAATTTTTAGGTACACAATGTTGAAGTGTAAAATTATAAATTATTTAACGAGAAGTAGATGTTGTATTTTTTTTGACAAGAGACAAGAAGAGATCCGGATCGGCAATAACGAGTTTTTTTCTTTGACAATTCACAAACCATTCTCTATTATCCGTCTTTCATTCTTGATGGCAGTTGTGTGAATTCTCCTCCGAAAAATTTCTCGGCCCACTTACAGTGACCGAGTTCGTTCAATAAAGAGAATGAGGGAGGTAGAAAAAAAAGCTAAAGTACTTGTTTTTACCACTCATAGGATTTTATGTACATCATATCTTGTCTATTTAGTCTTTTCTTTTTTTTTTTTTTACCAATATTTATTACCACCTCCATCTCCACCACCACCATCATCATCATCATCATTATCATCATCATCATTATCATTATCATTGACTTTGTTTCATTTCCTCTCTTTTCTTTATTTTCTCCTATTCCTTCGACCTGACTTGTGATAAGCCACAGTATTGACTGGACAAATATCATATCATGACTTTTATGCATAATAATAAATTGGTTTTACAGCTTCTCGACTTCTCAGGCGAAAAATACCATGCACTGGTCATTTAATGACCCCCCGCCGCCTCTGGATCCAAAAGGTTCCAACGCAAGTAAGTAAACAGAATGAGAAAAAAATATATATGTATATATATATTAGTAATATTTCAATATTAAAAAGTAAAAATAAAATTTATATAATTAATAACCTGTCAATAAAAATGAAATTTTCCATTTCCATATGACAATCAATCAATTTACATTGATATCTGCAAATTCTATATCTTGTAGATCACAGAAATATTTCATAATATTGATTACATAAATATTATATATTTATATACAAGTGTGGGTATATACAGCTTATATTTCTTGGCACACTATCAAGTTGGCGTGAATTACCTCATATGATAAGGCTCATTTATATATATACATGCGTATATAAATTTGACATGTACATAAATTCGTTGTTGTCGCTGAATTTCATATTTATATGAAAAGTCAATATGTTTTAAACTCTTATCTAACAGTTTGCAGCATGCGAAACCTGTCGCATTATAATTATATTTTTATTATAATTTAAATTTGCATTTCGAATTTACTTGAAATACAGGAATAAAATCATTACTATTATTTACTATTTATTTAATATTAAAATTATTTTTTTTTCTAGTGATTAATCATAATTTGAATTTCATACTTAAATAGTTTACGAATCGTAATAATAAAATCTGAAAATGAATATGTTTACGTGAAGAAATGCAATTTAGATGATTCTGATAGTAGAAATTGATAGTTAAAGTAAGTGACTGGGTCGAGCTATTACATATATATAAAAGTGTGGACAAACCATTGCATTTATATGCAGTGAGATTTATCGATGGTTATGTATGTTTAATTTGGATAACAGCCAAAATTGTGTGAAATTCGCGTGTGCCAAAATTCACTAGTCCTAATCGAGCTGACTATTGCACGAATGTCTGACTCTCCGATACATGCTCAGCCATATGGAATGTCACAAGAAACAAAAGAGATAAAAAAAAATATATATTTAAAAAAAAAATAGTAAAAAAAAAGATGTATAAACACATTTGTGGATTTATGCCCAGCAAATTGAGGATGGTTCAAACTTTTTGTTCATATGTATGATGCAAAGTCATATTTATAGACTTTATGACTTTTTAACATTGTACTATGTACACTACGTTTTGACGTGATTTTCATTTGAGTTCATTGACACGGTTATCGTTAATCGATCTCACTGAGCCGACTCTATTGTCGTGTAAAATATGTACTTTACTGCGATTTATTTGGTCGACGTTTATAATGTCGGCGCCTCTATCAACGGGAAACGTGACATGCCATTGATGTGATGTGATGTGATATTGTCAGGAGTTTAATAATAATAATAATAATAACTACAATAATATATATATACACATTTTTTCAATATAGGAATGCGACGTGGTAATGATGTTTCCAAATGGTGTAAAAGATGAAACTCTTATGTGGCTACTTGGAAGACTACGGGCAGGAACACCGGGATTAGTTGTTCATGTTCGGCATCATACGTCATCTGACTGTTATGGATTTTATTTGACAGCACCATTTCCTATGTAGGCAACCATTGACGTATTGCAATAAGAATATTAATTTATATTTTTTCACTTCTAAATTGTTGGGATATATCTTGTTTCTTTTCTTTTTGACTCGTGATACAATAAATTTCACAAGACTATTGAAGGCAGCCGAAGAGATTCACCTCCCAAAAGCACTTCGACAAGAGTACGGTGGTGGATTGAAGGAATTTGTGGGTTCAGAAGCGAGTTGTTTTGAAGGAAGTGATTGTCCAAATGAATTTTTCACCGCCCAAGAGAGACAATCCCTTGTGCTACATTTACTCCATACAATTCGTGCAAGTCAGCATGATTTTGCTAGTCTTCCTGGCGTCAAACTCGTTGAAGGTCAAGCAATAATTCCAAAATGTGTCTCCGCTGGTATTATTTCACAGGTGGGTGAAATGTTAATATTAAAAATTGTGTCAAACAACGATAGTTGAATACACATGTCGACTCTTTCTCCATACATGATAAATTTAAAGTGAATATATGAAAATAAAAATGGATTTCATACAACACACATGTGATATGACCGATATAATTTTTATTTCACAGGTTTTTCCACTTCATGATTTACCGGCACTGGAGAAACTACAAAAAAGTTGGGTCAGGGCATTCTTTAGTCCACAACCACTTGATGATATTTGCAATTATTTTGGTGTAAAAATTACTATGTATTTTGCATGGTTGGGACATTATACTACCGCCCTCGTTGTTCCTGCAGCAGTGGGTGTCATATACTGGGTAAAAATATACTGAATAAATATTAAATACCATCATATATAGGAATAACATATGTTCTTACACACAATTTATCAATTGAAAAAAAAAAAAAAAAAATACAAAAAAACTAGGTCGGCATCATTGGCAGGAATCAGGCGGTGGAGGATGTTGCCTATGTTTTATTTTCTATTCTCAATGTCATTTGGGCTACTGCATATTTGGAAACGTGGAAACGCAAGGGAGCAGAATTGGCCTATAAATGGGGTACACTTGATCAACGGGATGATTTATTAGTGGAACCGCGCCCTCTTTTTGTGGTATATAATGCAAAAATCAAATGAATTATTCAAATAATTGAAGAATATTTATAGAAGTGAATTAAATTTTAGGGAACGTTACAAGTGTCACCAGTAACTGGGAGATTAGAACCAACTTATCCAAATTGGGCGAGAAATGCTATTCGTTATTGTATCACTGTTCCAGTTATTGCCGTATCACTTTTTTTTGTTTTTATCGTAATGATACTGAGTTTTCAAATACAGGTATTATATAAAATTAATTTAAATATATGTATTTAATTTTATATTTTTATTTTGATACAATTATTTTAGGTATTTTATTGATTATAATTTAGGATTGGTGGGACGCACGATTGGAAGCCTCAGGCTATGGATTTTGGTTGAGTTATGTACCAAAAGTTCTTCTGGCTATTGTTATTGCATTGATGGATGAAGCATATTTCAAAATTGCCGTGTGGTTAAATGATTTGGGTATGTATTTTCATTGTTACCTGGCAACAACCAGTTGTTACATATTAATTTTAGATTGAGAAACAGGAAAAGAGGAAAAGAGAAAAAGTTGAATAAAGAAAAAATAATGAAGATTGCTTGTCTATATGAGAAAGTATTTAAAGAGAGAAGTAAGAGTGAGTCCTCAATTGTTGATTTATGTACGTATCTCTTTCCTTCGTTATGTATATTATTAAAACACTCGAACAATTGATCGTTCAATGCAGCCCTCTCTTCCTACCGTCTATCTTATTTTTTATTTTCTTAAATATCACTGTGCATAGTTTTATTTTTGAAATTTTCCACTTAATCTTCGATGCACGCCTCATATATAGAAATAATATAGAAATGATTAATAATAAATTATGGTGAAGGAAAATTTGTATTAATTATAAAATTTAAAAAATACTATTGTTTAACAGTAAAAATTGATTTTATTACATTCTGCGCTTTCAATTATCGATACGAAATAGAGTATATTTTTTCTCTTTTTAATTATTCATATAGAATAATATAATTTGTATTAATTCAATTATATGTTGAGAGGCAAACGTAACAGGTAGATATAGTATCTATGATTTTTTTTTTATGTTGGACGCAGAAAACTATCGACTTGACACTGAATACGAAAATCATCTGATCTACAAGGTGGCACTGGTAATAATGAGATAATTTTCAAAGTTTAAATGCAAGCTTTTACATTTCCTTATCATGTATATATATATTATGACGCAGATGTATATTCGTGCTTGTATTTGTTTTATTGTCATTTGAAATCGCTTGTATACTTGTATAAAATAATACATAATGTATATAATTTCTTCATCTTTGATCAATATAATGAAAACAACAAATTTTCTTTATTTTTTTTGGTAAAGTTATTGAATTCTATTACGTCCGTCACTAATTAATATTTCAATTTTTAGTTTCAGTTTGTCAACTCTTTCTTGTCATTATTCTACATCGCATTTTATCTTCAGGATCAAGAGAGATTAAAAGAAGTGAGTTATTATTAAATTATATAATTACAGTTTATTTATAATTAATGTGATTCAATATTTGTATCAGCAATTGGCGGCATTATTAATTGCTCGACAAGTCATCAGCAATTTAAAAGAATCAGCAATACCGTATCTGATTGAACAATTACGATTGGCCCGTTTAAGCTTTGAATTATTTGGTGCATTGAGTCCAAGTGACGCAAAATCACCACCTGGTGAACAACAGCAACAAGACCAACAACAGCAACATAATGACGCGACGAATGAGGAAATTCATGATAAAGATGGGAAAGAAGGCGGAAAAGGAAAACCAGCAAGAACAATTAGCCAAGCTGAATTGGAGAGTTCACTCTACAGAGTAGGACACTCTGCTAATTCTCTACTTAGTGACGTTACTTTCAAGGTTTGGTCTAGACTGAGACAATTCAATATTATTTTTCATCTATATGTTTACTGTGAAAAAATAAAATTTGTCTCGTCTATCCAAACATAAATGAAAAAAAAAAGGCTGCATGTACATAGTAATCGTGCTTTGTCTTTTCATTTTATCCACATTATAATATTATTATTTTAATATCGTAATATTTTATTTCCAAAATTATTCAATAATTTTTTTTCTTTAAATTCAACATTGGTACTCCCTTCATCGTCCACAAACACGCAGATACAGATGAATAAAAAGGTAATGGGTAGCCCATCAGAATGAATTTTTTTCCACCTATTTCAATGAATTTATCACTGTTATTTATTTATTTATTGACTTTATTCGCGACAGTACTTTAGCAATCACTCTTTTATTTATCAAGTAGATGTTTTATTGAGAAAATATTAAATGATACAAACTATTTAAATAGTATGAATTATTATTTTACAGTATGACGGTGCATTCTCGGAACATCTGGAAATGCTATCGCAACTTGGATATGTTTGTCTGTTTTCATCAGCTTTTCCACTAGCAGCAATGGCAGCATTATTAGGAAATCTTCTCGAGCTTCGAGGTGATGCATTTAAATTATGTTTTGTTCTTCAGCGTCCATTTGGCCGTCGTGTTTCTAGTATTGGAACCTGGCAAGTAAGTATTACCACTCATCAAATATTATAATCAATTGTACAATGTAATTAAAATATCTATATTTAGAATACAATGGAAGCCATGGGACTTGTGGCTATTCTTGTAAATTGCGCGCTGATTGGTTTGAGTGGTCAAGTTCAACGGATGTTTCCCGAAATGTCAGCAACACAAACAATACTCTTAATTGTTGCTCTGGAGCATATCATGTTGGCTATTCGCTTTGTGATAACGTGCGCAATCCCAGATATTCCGTATTGGGTTGCAACGGAAATGGCGAAAGTTGAATTTCTCCGACGTGAAGCAGTAAGAAGATTATCATCGACTCCTTCACCTGAACAACAGTCACAGACTGTAATAGGTAGAAGGAAAAATTAGTCTCTATTAATCTTTATTATTATAATTGTTATTTATTTTTTTTTTTTTTAGTTACTAATTGTTATTGAATTTAGGGAGGTTCGTTGTAAGTCCTACTGATGGTGAAAGCGATAGTGAAGTGAATATAACACTTGAAAAAAATGGTCACACGACAACGGCAAATCGTTCAGAAACATCAGAGATTATGGCATCATCGGTTACACATACACCAAGCAGTCCACCAACACCTAGCGTTGGTTCAGTGCCAAGAATTGCTGAGACACCACCACCACCTGAAACTCCAGGTAGCGTTGGAAGTGGCAGCGACACAGGAAGTCCTTTTATGGCTAATTATGGCGTTGGTAATGCTCATAATATGCCAAGATGTTCAATTCCCGGTGGTGAAAAAGGTAGAAATAAAGTGATAATAAATTATTTTTTTTCAGCACGATGCATCACTTGTATTATTATTTTTTGTTTAGTTTTTTCTTCGTCTATCCATAAGTTTTTTGCCCGATAGAAAATTTTGTTTTTTTTTTAAAATTGTCTCAGCACGACGTTCCAAAGATTGGCTAACAAGTGAACGAGAAACGTCACCTGGAACAGATCATTTTAGTCATCATTTGACCATAGGTCCTCATGGAGGGATCGAGTGGGCACGAAAATTGGGTCTTGATGGTTCTGGTGGACGAAAGTCCAGTGATTCGGAAATAAGTTCATCACAAGGGAGTGGTGTTGCGGACGAACTCGCTCTACATCGATCAACTGACTGCATTGTTTCAAAGGATCTTGCTTCCTCATCAGAAAGTGACCTCCTTCGGTATTTCTAATTATAAAATTATTTTATTGAATTTTGGAAGATTCTGGCATATGATAAATTGATAATTTTTCATTCAGTTCGGCGCCACCTTGGGCAATAACCCATAGAAATCAAAAATTCAGATTCTCACCGGAAAAAGAACGAGTACGTGAACGAGAAAAACAACAACAGCAACATCATCCCTCCCATCAACAACATCAGCCGCAACCGTCACTCCAACAGCAATTAACAACACAACATCAACATCATCATCAAATACAACGTGATATCCCTGAAGTGCGAGACCGACGTTCATCAGGTCATGAGACGAATAGTGGTGGTGGTTTATCAGACTCAAGTCGCACAATTTCTAGTCAAGATGAAGAAAAATTATCAGCGAAAGAAGAACGTGAGGCGAAAAAAACACGTGTAAAACAAAGTCTGATGAAACGCGCACGGTCCGTAGCAATATTCTCCCTTAAATTAAAAGAACGTCGTCAACGTGAAGCGGAAGTTAAAGCCAAAGAGGCAGAACGCGAAGCGAGATGGCAACAGCCTCACTCATGTGTTGGTGGAGAATTGTCATGTATACCTATCGAAAAGCTCATATCTGTTGATGATATAGCGGCAATGGAGAATCGAAGATTGAATCACTAGTTAAATTGAAAAAAAAAACCGCATTTTGCTATCCTATCAAGTACAATTAATATTAATTTATTTCGGTCGCTATGTAGAGATATCGTTTATGAATATTTAAAATAAGTGTACTGCACAATGACAGGATCATTGGAAATCGGACGGAAATTAAAAAATAAAAGTTAATAAATAAATACCTGACGCACAATACACACATCGAGTTGATAATATAAAAACACTCATATACACACATATACATAAATGTATCTTTCATAATTACATTTTTATCATAAATTCCATCCAAAAATCATCAGTGAGATTATTGAATTCATATTCATCTTTTCCCTCCAATCAAATTTTTCTTCAACACAACAAAGTTGCGTACCTAAATTGTCAATTAAATATTGACAACATTGAATGAAAACGTAGCAATGAAAAAGTATACCTTGAGAATATGAAATGACCAGCTGATAAAATATTGATGATGGTGATAATTATGAATATTAAATATAGTTAATAGTTGCTAGATAATAATGGCCAACTCCTAGATACAATAACGTTCAAAAAATTTTCTAAAGGTATAAGTTTATTCGTAATAATAATAATGAAACAATAAGCATCTAATGAAGAATCAAGTCGTTAATTGTTGTTATTGTTATTAATGCTGAATATAAATCGTTATTTGCTGATATATCATAGAGAAAGAAAGAGAGATAAGGATACAGTCATAGACGCAGACACTAACACATACACCCTCCCACAGAAACTACATGTTGTTAGCTATAATTATAATTACAACTTGGCCATGTCATAAAAAAAAAAAAAAGCAAATAATAACTTGCATATATTTGATTTTACAACAGTAAACGTCATAATCATAGATGATGCTGTTTCTGTACATAATTTGGATGTCAAAGAGATATAAGTTCATGTGTAATTATTTGTTTTTGTAAAAGTGTTATTTACGAATTATTATATTATAGATTATATGAGTAATGCTTTAATGTCTGTTATTCAATATAAAGATCAATTCCAACACCGTCAATTTTAACCGTTGTATGGCATCAGTGTGATGTTCGATAATGTATGTCACAACAATTATGTATTATGCAAAATGAATTGAGAAAAAAAAACTGAAAGGTGGATATCGATGGATAATTGTTTATTTGATGTTTTGTATAAAGAGATGAGCCAATAGAATGAAAGAAAAAAAAAATCTAAATGGAATAAGGGATATTCAATTGATGATTATTTGATTCCAATAATTTTTACTTAAAAATTATACATATATATATTTTCTTTTATCATATATTTCCAGAACGATAAGCTGAAATGATACCAGAAAAACAAGGAATTCTCCGAGTAATGATAAGCAAACAAAAAAATTAATTTTTTATCTCATTATTATCTTCAATGTATGAGTATCAATAACTTTTCTACTGATTACGGTACTCGTGATGTTTCAATTTCTGATGAAATCATCAATGAACCACGTAATTGTATTCTGAATGATATTTCAGATAAATGTTAGGCCACAGTTTTGAATCTGTATTTGTATACCGCTCTTTTTGTGCGCTGCGTTACTTTATGTATAAAACCCTTTTTCAAAGCAGTTATTGTTTTCAACCAATCGAGACTCGCGATCCGGGAGTGGCATTTCACGATCTCCAAACAAATCTTCCTGACCACTTGCAACGTGGCAATTTATCTAGGAGAGAAAACACAATATCAAATAAGAATTTTAGCGTTAATCATTAATTGGCATATATAAGTGTATACGTGTATCATTTATCGAAAATGTCTAAAGATATTCAACGCCTGACACTTGTGAGTAAATTATTCACTGAAAAAACATTGAAAGATATTTTGATGAAGTCAACTGGTAATGAGGATGTGTCAGTAAATGGCTGGAGTTTTGAAAACGTATCAGCAAAAGGTGATAGTTATTTATCAACTGTTGATAGAATTATTATTGAAGGTACTACAAGTGGAATACCAACAGTTATCAGAATTGTTGTTAAATCTTTACCACAAAATTTAGGAAGAAGAAAAACTTACCGTAGTACAGATTTTTTCTACAATGAAATTATATTTTATTCAAAGGTGGATTCAAATATGGATTTACTTATTCAGTAATATTTTTGATCATTATTAATAAATATATTTTCCAGATTGTACCGATGTTTGAAAAATTTCTCGAGTCAAAAAATCAAATTAACTTACTTCGAATTCCCAAATGTCTATCATATATATTAGACGGTGAAAATGATTTCATTGTTTTGGAAGACGTGAGTATTTATGGTTTTGGACCTGCATCAAGACAAAGCACATTGAGTATTGAAGAATGTAAATTAATTTTAATGGGAATGGGTCGTTTTCACGGAGTATCATTTGCTATTAAAGATCAAAATGAGATAGAATTTTACAATGCTGCTGATCAATTGATTGAAACTTATTATAGTGAAAAGTATTGGAACTGGTACAAAAAATTTCATGTTAGTTTTATACTTATTTACCTCCAACACATCAATATTACATCTATTTATACTGATTTATTATTTGAGTTTTATTACTTTTTTTTTAATAGACTTCTCTTGTCAGTATTGCTAAGGATGCGATTTCTAAAGAATATGGTGAAATGCCAGAAGCACAAAAATTTATTAGTATCAACGGTCGCGCACTTTTTGATATGAGTGCCAAATGGTGTGGACGTAATAAAAGTCCGTCTTCTGTTATTAATCAAGGTGATGCGTGGGCACCAAATTTCTTAATACGAACAATAGAATCCTCTGGCGGAAAAGAAGCTTTGCTTCTAGACTTTCAATTAGCACGTTGTGCCAGTCCCATCACGGATTTATCATTTTTCATATATTCATGCACTGATAAAACACTTCGTGATAAAGAATTCGATAATCTACTTGAATTTTATTATAATGAAGTGTCCAACACAATATCAATACTTGATTCAGATCCTGAAAAAGTTTATCCTTGGAAGGAGTTTATAAAAGAGGTAAAACCTGTACTAAGAATTTTTTTAAATTAAATATTCCATGGATTTACTTAACGCTCAAACTAAAATTATTATTCTTTTTTTTTTGACAGGTAGAAGAGCAATTTGTACATGGATTAAATTTCAGTATGGAATCAATTCCATTCAGCATATTGGATGAGAATGAATCATTCGATTTAGATATTATAAAAGGCGATGAATCCGTGGATATCGCTGATATTTGGAAAATGAAACCTATCAAGGACCAAATAAAAAGGCGACGTCTGGCAGATGTTATTATCCATGCCATAAAACGCGGTTTTTTATAATAAAAACAATATAACAGAAAAAAAAAATATATTTTTTTTTTCATTTAGATAAGCTACAATAGAAAAAATGTATTTCTTATAGTTCAGAAATTCCTTGAGCATTAAAACAATTATTAACAATTTATATATAATATTTGCACATACAGACAAATATTTGCATGTTATCCAAGCTTTCAAGTACTCCTTATATGTAAAATATAATGCACAAATTATGCACTAAATTAAGATAGATCATTCACTCATTTTTCTTCCCAACATCACAATAAATTGTTTTAAATATTCAGTTTTTTTTTTAATTACAAAAATGTAAGGCATAAAGTGATTGAAATTATCACTTCTTTTAATCTTTATGCATTTTGATTTGAATGTAATGACAGTTTACTGGCATCAAATACCGTTGTATCGTCATCATCATCGTCATCATCAAGTGGCAATGGTCGCATTTCAACATCTTGTTTGTGGGTCAATACGCCGTATTTTCTCACCATTTGTACTGGATTACTTCGTAATCTAAAACATTAATATCAATATATAAATACAAATGTTACATTCACGATAAAATATATATTAAATTGAAATCAATATTTATTACCTAAAACTTCGAAAGATTAAATATGCTACGACAATTACACTGAGTCCGACAAAAACATAGAAAGCTCTTATAACTGCTCCTGAATCCAATTCTGGTGAATGGATGTAGAACTGAAATAAAATAAACAATATGTTAATAATCATGAATAATGTGAAAAATAAAAAAAAATATTTTTTTAAATAACACCTTATTATCTGAAGATTTAACAGTATTTTTTTGTTGGTCATTATTTGTAATATTTTTAATATTTGTAGCATTTACACTACTGTTTTTTTCAATGTTCACGTTTTCAGCAAGTGTTATATTTTTATTAGAAGTTACATTTTTGATATCTACACTGATTTCTTGTGGTTTCGCTGGTATATTGTTTGTGTATACAGGCAATTTATTATTTAATGATGATTGGTTTTTGATGACATCATTGTCACACACTGATGTTGGAACAATTAGAAAAAATGATAATAATACACCCAATATAATGTGGCCTACATGTAATTTTGTCATTTTCATCGCTGTTTTCGTTACTTCATCCGGCATAATCTTTTAATAAATAACGAAACACTTTTAATTATTAATAACTCATAAGAGTAATATAATTTTTTTGGAATCATTCCACACAATTCTACTCACTGTATAAATTCGTACTTTTTCTATCAGGTATAATTGTTACATACGTTAAGTATTATATACCCATACAATATTGATACGATTGTTCCTCATTCTCAATCTGTACTGAATTGATACGCACGTTTAGTGTTTTTTTTTCTTTTGCTGAAATTTTCTGTTTGCGGCTGATATAATCGCTTTTCATATAAATAAAATCAAACGCATTCTGTAAACGTAGCTTTAACCTATAAATTTGCGCCGGCGCATACAACAATACCGCAACCACTACCACAATTGATAGATTTTTAGTTTGCGTCTATTTGCTGTCAAATATAATAATAAGTGCACCGGCTTAATATTCGAAAAGAATCAATTGAATTGTGATAAAGTTTGAATTTTACACATTCCTTACTTGTTAATAATAATTATTAAAGTTAAAATCATGGATGCAAAATTAAATAACGTACCATATTCAAAAACTGGTGATAAAGAACAAGATGAGGTTAAGTGTAAAATTATTATCATATATATAAAAGATAAATTCATATTAATATTAATTGTTTGAATAATAATTATGATATCTGTCGATACCATGAAATCAAATATTTTTTAACCAAAAGTTGTGTACGTGTATTGCTGAAACTGAACTGTTTCGTTTCTAGACAATCTGTCAAACAATCGATAAAGCTCATATCAATTTATGATAATACATGTATATTATCATAGCAGAAAAAAAAAAATGTATTGAAATATATTCACAAATAATGCATTTAAAACAATTTTTTTTCAAATTTTAGAAACTTCTTCAATCGTTCACTTATATTCTTCAAGTACCAGGAAAACAAATAAGAGCTAAATTAGCGCTTGCAATGAATTACTGGTTAAAAATACCAGTGGAAAAAATTCAAGCCGTCGGAGATATAATAAAAATGCTTCATAATGCAAGTCTTCTGTGAGTCATAGTAATTGTGTAGTTAAAATTGATTTTACGGTAAATAAAATATTCCTGTGGGAATTAAAAAAAAATTAATTTATGTGCATATGCGCAGTTTAGATGACATTCAGGATAATTCCATTTTACGACGTGGTATTCCAGTGGCACATTCAATTTTCGGTGTTGCAAGCACAATAAATGCAGCAAATTATGTTTTATTTATTGCCCTTGAGCGTGTTTTAGCTTTAAATCACCCAGAGGTATGTGGATTTTTCTACCACGAAATTTAAATTTACGTGTGTGTAATAAATGTTGATGAAAAGTTTACCCACATTACAATTATTTCCTTTTGCAGGCAACGCAAGTGTATACAGAACAATTATTAGAGCTACATCGTGGACAAGGAATTGAAATTTATTGGCGCGACAATTTTATTTGTCCTTCCGAGTCCGAATATCGACACATGACAATGAAAAGTAAACAAAAAAAATTCAACAATAATATTTATGTCATCATATCTCTTAGTTATCTTTTTTATTTTCTTTTAAATTTTTTAGAAACTGGAGGTCTTTT
This sequence comes from Dinocampus coccinellae, assembly GCA_963920625.1. NCBI lineage: Eukaryota > Metazoa > Arthropoda > Insecta > Hymenoptera > Braconidae > Dinocampus > Dinocampus coccinellae. The sequence continues at coordinate 2,906,401 of OY987188.1, read as the reverse complement.
TAATTTGGCTGTACGATTAATGCAATTATTTTCGGAGTGTAAAGAAGATTTTTCATTGCTCACAGGAATTTTAGGACTTTATTTTCAGATACGAGATGATTATTGTAATCTTTCAATGAAAGAAGTAACTATTTACAATAATTTATTTTGATAATATTGTATATTAGGGATTATTTTGATTTTTTGCTTTATTTCAGTACACAGAAAATAAGAGCTTTTGCGAAGATCTATCTGAAGGCAAATTTAGTTTTCCAATTATTCATGCGATTCAAAGTCATCCGGAAGATAATCAAGTGATAAGTATCCTTTTTACCTGTTTATTAAAAAGTGACAAGTATAAAATTGAAGAATATTATTTCTTAATCAACAACGTACAGATATTTTACGTAAGAGAACAAATGATATTGAGGTGAAAAAATATTGTGTGACATTATTGAAAAAATTCGGGTCTTTTGCTTATACCCGTACTGTCCTTGAAGATTTGTATAATCAGGCAAGAAAAGAAGTGGATAGATTGGGTGGCAATCCATTATTTGTTGATTTCTTAGATGAACTTCATAGTTGGTCGAAAAATTTAGTTTCACCTGATGTTGATGTGACAGAAATTAGTTTATCAGCATAATAATTTTTTTAAATGGGAAAATTTTTGAATTTTTCGGTTGTAAACATTAAACTAAATTTATTACGAATAATAAATATATCTACTTCAACTGCCAATTCAATCATCAATGATAGCTATGAATTTAATAAAAACAATAAATAGTATTGATACGCTTCTTGCATGGTGTCATTGAATATAGACACAAATACAGGCAATAAAAACATGTAATTAAATTCTTACTTAATAAGTTATGTATTATAGAATATAATAATTTTACAATTATGTTCATCTAAATCATTTGACAATTTCCAACAAATAATTTATTACTATACAATAATAACAAAAAAATAAATTTAATATTATATTACAAGTTATATATAAAAAATCAACTCGGATCATATTGGTCTATCTTTATTAAACAACTTAACTACAAATACGAAGCAACAACTTAATAATTTAATATATCAATAGTGATAATATTAATAATAAATAGAATTTTAATAGAAGTTTTACAATTACACTAATATTTATTGTGTAATAATATTTAATTAATTATCCATGTACAAAATTGTTCATATTAAACGATTATTAGCTTCATCGTCGGATGGAATCACATTTTTTGTTTATTTTTCCAACCTTATATTTTTTTCTTCACGTTTCCAATTTCAACTATACACTTTTATAAAAATTTTTCTGTGCAATATATATATATATTCAAATTGACATTGACATATGCATATGCTTGTAGAAAGATTCTACAAAATCATTGAAATATATAGATTTCTTACATTCAACTGCGAGATGCGTTCATCATGATTTGTTTTGGATCATTGTCACTTTCTTCACCTGTGGGTGTCATTGATCTTGTATTCATTGATAACAATATCGACAAATCAGCATTATCATGAATCAACTATGATAATGTAGCAATTTGACACGTTCTCTGTTCAGGTTCACTGTCCTCATCGGTTTCACTAGCCCATGAGGACTGATGCTCGTGTCACATTTCCGCATCGCTATCACCCAATCGACCCGTTGCTCCACCCCCAATAACAACATCATCCAATACATCTGTCACCTGAATTCAATAACAGCAACAAAATAAAATTAATCGATATTATCTATCAATGACATATTATAAAACTAGATGAAAAAGAAAATAATAATAATGAATAAATACATATGTACATTACTCACTAAAACTTCCTCAAAGCGATCATATATCTCGGGTCGTGTATTTAATAGACTCTCTCCCATAGAATCAATACCTGGTCGATTTAATTTTCGCCGATTCAATAGACTCATAATTATGTGAAGCAAAGACAAAGCGGCCAAAAGACCAGCTGAAAAATTGAAATGAGAGGAAAAAAAAAACTGCAGTGATTTATTTCAATTTGATCAACTTTACATCTTGACAATTTTATTTCTGTAATTTTCTTCATTGTTTTATTGTATTGCCGTTTTATATTATTGTTATTTACATATTTATATATATAACTCTGAATAAAAATAAATGTGACAAACGAAAGATTGCAGAACTACTATCATTATACATATATATATTTGCATCTCTTACCAGCAACAAAGGAGAGCCACAAGTTGTGAGGTATCCAAGCCAAAATACACGACAGTGGAAGGTAAAACAAAGCCCGACGCCAACCTCTTGTTGTAGCCAACACTGAATACCAACAGCGTGTACAATACGTCTCGTCATTTCTGTAATTAAAAATTAACACATATAATGATTTTGAAACACAATATTATATAATCATAACTAAATAATATTACTAAAAAAAAAAAAAAAAATTATTTTAAATGATTGAATTTTTAAAAAATACATACACTTACAAAGAAAATTGTTTGCAAAGATTATTGTTAATATTTTAAATTTCAATGAGATAATTGTTTTATTTATTTTCTAACGCTGTTATCACCAAAATACTACAATTATTAATGAAAAATATATAGATTCAAAGGGAATGAATGAAGAGGTGGTGTACTGAACACAGTCGCGTCGTGTACCTTCATCTCTCACACTCAGCAAAGCTTTACTTTGCTAGTTGGCCTGAATATTAATCAACCAATTTTATACATCTGAAATCATTATTTTAGTAAAAAAAATATATATATATATTTATTAAATAAATTTCGTAGTAATTGATAATAAATTATTGATTGAAATATTTATATGTTCAAAAAAAGGGAAAAGTAATAAAAATAAATGGCTTCAAGTATAATTGTCACACGTCAATACTAGTGTAGTAAAAAAAATTTTTTTTTTAAAACATTTTTTATAGTGTTACTCATAAACACACATTCATTTGCGCGTACACACACACACACACACACACATATATATATATATATATATATGTACAACATTCGTGCTTAGGTAAGTGGAAATTCATGTCACGTACCTGAGACAAACCTGCACGAACAGCGTGATAGCCCAGGTTATTTCGAGGAAGAAAATCAGGGCTGACGCCACACTGAAATTGAGAGAATGAGACGATACACGTAAGACAAATCTTGATGGAAGGAAAATGAAGGGAAAAAAAAAATATAGATATATATATATATATGTAAACATGGAAAAGTGCGGTGAAGAGAAAATATGATAATCAAATTATGTTTTAGTATACAGTATGTCAAGATAGAAAATAATGAATTAAGTAACTGACATTGGGATAATGAAGGAAGAATAAAAAACAAACAGAAATAAAGGAAAAAAAAAAAAAAAAATCTGTGACAACGAGAAAAATTCGAGGAAAGAAGTAAATAAATTTTTTTTTTTTTCATAATTGTATTAAAGTAAAACTTTAATGAGGTTTTACTTTTCTTTTTTTTTTTCTTTAATTTTTATAAATATATATATACATAAACTGATGTAATTAAAATTATACTGATTTATGTATGCATGTGAATGTGTTGTATTTGAATATATAATTGGGCATTTGTGATAGTGCGTGAATCAATTTACAAGTGCATGTTGAATTATCCTCACGTAACGTAATAACCCATGATGTGCCGATGGTAAGCCACATCTGCACCAACACCGCATACAACTGAAACAAAATATTAAATAAATACTATTATAATTAACACTGAAAATTATATTATTATAAAATAATAATATATTATAATAAATTATACAATTGTGAAGTTTTTAATTGTTATATATTTATATATAATATAATATGAAAATTATAAAAACTCATGGTGAGTTTATTATTGCATCTATTACATTTATATTGTTTATATGGAGTTTTGTTGTTAAAATTGTACTGAATGAATTATGCGGTGGTAGAGAAATACTACTGCATTTATTAAAATTTTATGGCTTGGTTTCTTGAATAATGCATTTTCTATTCTTTTTACATTGCCTTGCATCAAGCTTGAATTGGGTTAAAATCCCCAGAGGATGTCACACATATAGATAAAAATATATAGTTGTACAATAGTAGAGGGTTGAGACAGGAGAGACATGTAGAAAGCATAACAGAGTTTGTTATGCAAAACATAATAAAACTCGCCAAATGTAGATTGTAAAATTACAAAACTTTATCTTTTTAATATTGTTCATATATGAGCCCAGTAAATATTTCAAAAATATTTTATACTGATTTTTACGTTACATATCAGTTTATGTATTAAGATTTCAAAAAAACGAAAACATTAACATTCTTTTTATTTCATTCGTAATTTTTCATTTACCTTTTTCTTTGGGGAGAAAAATAAAAAGTTAAATAAAGAACAATTCTGGGTAATGTTTTACATTTATTATTTTTTCTTTTTATTCACAGCTTTCTCAATATTTTTTTTACGTACTACTTGATAATCTTTATTACATTTTTAGTGTGAAATTCATATGTGCAATGTACACTTCGGGGTCTTCTATCCCGAGAATACGTGGAATTATTATATTTATATATAGGGTTGGAAGGTGATTAAATTTCCAACTTGTACATATCTCTTGTACCTACTCGGATTTCCAAGAATGAGCACACATCACATCACACAAATAATGCAAATCATATGTGTATGTATGTATGTGTGCAGTTAAAATTTGTAGATTTACACTGGAACAATTATACCCATAAAATAATGAATGCAATTAAAAATAATTTTATTTGGTAAGTATTTAAAAGTAAATATTTTAACTGATATCAAGATCTTTTTAAGAGTAGCCAAATTTTTTTGTTTGCCTCAATTTCCCAAATCAATAAATATTGACGAAATGAGTTCGGAATTAATTTTATATCATAAACCTAAATGTACACATAAACAAAACCGCACATATGCAACTATATGTATACATACATATATACATAGTTTTCACATTACTGTTGTTGACTATATGTATACATTTGTCATGTGGCAAATGTCGTTCAAGAGTTTTCGTTATGATTTCCCAACGGTATATATACATAACAAAACTACAAATACTCTATATATATTATATACTATGTATGATGTGAACAAATATACGTACACATCTTCATATGTGATCCATCACAGTAGGCAAGTCAACACCATGCAGACGAATTGACGTCAACGTGGAGAATATTGAAAATGAGAAAAAAAAAAAAAAAAAAAAAAAAAAAAATTGAATTCCAACACGATATTTTTCAATGACAGTTCCCGTCAATTTATTTCATCGGGATCGATTGAATCTTTTTTTTTTTTTTTCTCCCTCCAACATATGACTTCCTTCCTCACCCAAATCAATGTAAATATAAGAAGAAAATTTTCAAATAATTTTTAACAGAAAAAATAAATAAATAAATAAATAAACCAAATGAAAATTGACATAATACGAAAATTGGTTTATTGCAACTTCAATGATTCGATTTTCAGTTACTAAACCTGAAACGAACAACTTGTGGTTCACTCTGCAGCATACGAAAATTAAAGTTTAAGTGATAACGTATATATTCAACGTGACCTGAATGATATATAAGTTTACTTGGATGCCCGCCACCTTGGAAACGGCCTCATGGAATTTTATTTATTTGACATCTACTTGAAAATTATAATTGCACTTGAAGTTATTGAATATCACAAATTCAATATTCATTTAATAATAAAAAGAACAAAAAAATAAATATTGTCTATATAAATAAATAAATACGTCAAAATAAAGTTTGATTTTAATTTACCATTGAACATTGATATATGTATACATATATAAAAGTCACATGGATGTCATCTACATGAGATTATTAATGATCCCACAGTATAAAGCCGAAAATTCTATGGTTTTCATGATGATACCGTTGACAAACGTCGTGCATGTGCGTATTGACTACATTGTACATATATATAAATAGTTCTATTGTCAATCCACTTGTGCGATCCAATAATGTGATATTAAAATTATGTATCCAAGAATGTATGTAGTATATATATCATCGTATTATCAATAAGATATTTCTTTTGTCACTTTTCTTCGTATTATTATCATATAATTTTTTTTTTCTCTTTTGAATCTGGTCCAGAACACAATAATCTTCCATGACGTTTTTTACCCTGCTTTTGAACGTTGTTCACAATAGAATGACACGAGATTTAAGCGTGGCGTCACAAGCATAGCAATAGCTCTCATGAGCATCGTGTGTGTGTGTGTGTGATAGGAAGAACAAAAAAAAAAAGAGCTATGTGAACGTAAAGCAACCATATAAAACTCTTGGACGCAGGGGCTGGCAATAAAATTGCAAATCCAATGATAAGAGCGTAAGCGAATCTAGGTCACTTGTTTATATCTAATGTAAAAATATCCACGTATTAAATTTATTCAAAATATTTCACTGATAAATATATTTTATAATTTTTTATATGATATAATTGTAATGCTTTTTTTTTCCTTTTTTTTGTTTCTTTAAATACACTGAAGATGTATAAATGGTAGATACTTTGAATAGAAAAATATATGTAAATGTAATAATTGTCATAAACTTTGCTGAGTGTATACAAATGTGAGTATATGACAGAATAAAACCTGAATAACTTTTTTTTTTGTTTTATTATTCTATTTTTTAGTTAGTGAGTCACATCTTTCCATTTAATATCAAAGTAGACCAGCGAGTGATATTGGTTTCATGGGAATAAAAGCAACGAGCCGGAAAATATCTTGAGAGACTTGTGCAAGGTTAGAATGTTACTTTTTCTCATCTTAGCTATCAATATAATCCTACGCTAAGTCAATTTTTCTTTTTATTATTATTAATAATCAAATAATAAAATATATAAGAAAGTTAATTATTGGATGAAAAAAAAAATTGTTTTTCTTTATTTATTACTACAGTTATATTAAATTTTATGAATGTAAAAAAATATATATATATAGTTCAGTGAGTTGTGTTTTGCTATTTTGAGAGAGACAAATAGGAAAATAACAGCAAAAAAAAATGTTCAATGTGAGAAAAAACTCATTTCATATATTTCACAGTTTTTCAAGACACTGATTTTTTTTTTGTGCATAATGTTGACACGTCGACAACAGGATATAAATAATGATACATGATGATCCTTTCTTTACAAGTATAAATAACAATTAGGTACATGGTAGTAGGTGATCTTCGTGGTGAATGTAAAATTATAGGGAGATAGAAATTTCTTACATCATGAATCAAACTATGGGTGGTGTTCACTGGTGCGTTAACTTCAGTAAATCATATATGAATATATATATCAGTACATTATCAAAATTACGTTATTAATCGTGTTTTTGGTCTCACATGGAAAATTCAGTATTCAGTAAAGCTCAATCATTATTCACAATTTGTTTTAGTTGAAGACAAAAAAAAAAAAAAAAAAAAAAAAAAATCGATAATATATAGTATAATATTATATTTAATTAATTAAATAAAATAATTGTTATGAGCGTAGGCACAGAGAAAATATCCAATTTTTTTTAATTACTTTTATTTCCAAGATTCTAATTCCCATTTGCTGACTAAAGGACAATTATTAGAAAGCGCAGTATAAAGTGCACTCTCATGAATATGTACAATTTAACATTCAGGTTTACATAATGTAAAAAAAAAAAATATCGTGTATGTATATAAACATGGTATCATTCCTTTTTTCATATGTGTATCGTTTATTTTGTGAGATCAAAAGGAACGAGAGAAAAAAAAAAAACAAAAACAAAAAAACAAAAAAACTGAGGAAAGAGAAAAAGAGAAGAAAATTCCTTCGTTCGTCTTATGAATGCTGACAATGAAAGTCGCATAAACTTTTCTGTCGTCCATTCGAATAAACTAAACTGAACCGTCTTTCATTGTTCACTCTTTCCTTACATTTTTATTTCTTCAATTTTCTTATAATATATTTTGTTTTATCTTTTCATTATTATTATTATTAATATTTTTTTATTTAATTTTTTATTTTAGTTCATATACGGGGAAACGGTGCGAGCGAAATGGGAGGAATGGTTGTTTTCTCATCGGGAAATACTGGATGACGGAAACAGTATATGCATGATGCATCTGGTGGAGATGCAAAATGAGAAAAAATATATTTTCGTTCGTTTTAAGCATCAGAGTGGAAAATAGAGGACGTACACAGTATCCCACCAATTCATAAATTAGATTTCAGTTTCATTTCGTTTCTACTTTTTTCTTTTTTTTTTTCTTCATCATTTTTTATGCAAGTCGTAGCGTTGGTTTATATATATGAATTGCTGTCGTCACTGCAAATGAAAACTAGATTTACCCAATATTCATCTGCTCAAGGAGCAAATACTTTTTCCTTCTTGGAAAAATTTCACGTTATTTTATTATTATTATTTTTATTCTCTTATTCTTTCTATTCCTTCCTACATTTAACCTCTTTCACGATTTTTCCTATCAACATCGATATGGAATTTAAGTCGGATAAATCACGGTTTTCACTCATGCACGGAAGTATGAAAAAAAAAAAAAAGTACGAAGGAAATAAAAGAAATTTCCTCTTACGACAAATAATTTCAAATCAAATCACAAGAAATAAAAAGTCCAAATCGATAAGTTAATTTGCATAATTACAGTTAAAGTTCATATCCCGTTTTGCAAATTTTTATATTTCTTCATTTGTTTTTAAAATCATAAAATTGTTCAACACATAAAATATTTATCACAGACATTTTTTTCATAAAACTATTATCATAAATATGATTTTATCTTTCTCTTACAATTATAAAGGATAATTTTAATGGAATGAAAAAATGTATATTTTTTTCTCTATAAAAAAATCATATAATAATAATAATCATCATCATTTGAATAATTATCATATCGTTTTATATTACGTCGTAATTCAACAACTTTACCGTTTATGTTGAATGGTACAAACAACTTTGCCATTTCCACTTGGATGAATATACGATCCACTTTGTTCAAATGGTGTTCATTGCATCTTCGTGAGTAAAATAAATTGATTTTGTAAAAAGACTCGTTGTTGAATTTTCACTCTTCCATATTCCTATTGCGCCGTCTTTTCAGTTATCGTTTTGTTAAAGAAACTTGTGAACTCACAGTTTCCATCAATATATCTCGTGCTAGTGGTAAACACAGTCGTGTATACAAGTGCCACTCGAGTATATTTTTTTTCACTACATTCTTTCACGACGCCCGATTTTGTCGCTGTCACTCTTTTTCATTTCAATAATATAAGTGTATATATTTCTTATCTCGATTTGATTCACGACACATAGACACGAAATATCGTCAACAATTTTCTTTTATTTTCAATTTACATATAGACATGGATACACATGATATGAAAATATTCCTAGTTATATATTGTATATTCATATAAATATTTTATTTTCATTTTATATATTTATTATTTTCTTTTTTTTATGAAATTCTTCAGGTCACATTCAATGTACATGAGCACAACAACGTGAAGAAATTGTTCAAACTATGTAAATCATCTCCCAATTCACGTGTAAATCTATATATATGCTGGTCTATATTTTTCAAATATATTGAAATACCCATGACATCGTCGTGGAAAGTTGGCAAACATTCTCGTGAAACTCATGTAGAACATTCCAATTTATCTAGGGGATTGCGATCACTTGAAACAAGTTCTCACGATGATTCTGGCACATCGCATTCTTGTCATATAGATTTATGGGAAAAAAAAAAATGGATGTTTATTCTTATCTTCATACGTCTGACTAAATTCATATGTGTTTTCCTCACTAGTAAATTAATAACATGCAAAGTCAGTATAGATTCTGTGTATATAAAAAATAAATTTCTAAATAAAATGATTCAAGATTATTTCCATTATTAAAGATATAATTTTTTTTAAATTACTATTTATTTTTCTTTTCTCATGTTTAATCTCAAAATACCAATATTCGTGCCAGGATTTCTATTTCTGTTTGTTCTTCTTTCTTCTTTTTTTTTTTTTTTTTTTTGAATCAGCCAAGTTTCATATAGATGTTTGAATAAATTCTAGTGGTGTTGAATTATTACTATCGGTAGACTTCTCGTATTCGTTGCATTCAAAGTGGGACGAGGATGAAACCCCGAATTGTATCAAATAATCCCCTCTAGTATAATAAAAACAACGTAAATCTCTACATGTTATATCACTGTTATATACGTATACATAAACATACATCATCAAGAAAAAAAAAGAAAAAAAATATACGTGTATAAGTTAGCAAAATGGAAACTGTAAAACAAAAAAAAAAAAAAACAAATATAACTCTAAAATCCATACAATTTCCACGAAAATTTTTACCTGAATACAAAAAATATATTCTACACATACACACACACACACACACACATACGTATTTATTCATAAATTTACCACATAAACCACAAGTGTTATATAATACTGCAAAATATACATAACGTTGAGTGAACTAAAAACAAAACATTAGCGTCTATTCACGACCACTTGCAAGATGTAAATAGCGCAGAACACCTAGAGTAAGCCACCAAAATCGCAAATACTCTCAGTATTACAACAGATAGAAATTTCTCTAATATTTACAAATAAAACCTATCATATCTCATATAGAAATAAAATTGAATATAATATATAGTAAATGAACATGAAATAATAATAATAATAATAATGCATGGAAATATATAGAGTTATCGTATACGCAAATTGTCATCTTTTATATAAAATATTGAAATTATAATTTATTAGTTTATAAAATAAAGTTTTGTAGAGTTCAAAATAATAGCGCGACTTGATGTTGGATATTTAAATAAAATGTATATATGCAAGTTAATTTCCTTTACTCTATCATGTCGTTCAATATAACTGTAATATATGTATATATACTGATTGTCGTATTGGATGGTTTTTCGTGGTACAATAATTCTTTAGGACACGTGGCAGCTGGATTAATCGGTTCAACGAGAGGATGCGTAAAATGTTTCAGATAAGTATGTATTGATATGTATATAATATTGTAATCAATATAATTAATTGAATGTCCAAATGGAATGATCAGTTAACTTTGAAATAAAAGTAACACAATAATTTTTTATTTCCTCTCTTACTTTTATATTGAAGTTTAGAATGACTAATAACAGACGAGTTTGTTCAAATTTTTATACTTTTGATTGATATTTTTGAGGGAATTGAGATTAAAGCTAATGATGGCAATAAAAATATAAAGCAAGATATTTTCTAATTGGACACGATTTTTTACGGTGAATCGATTGGCTTTGAGTGATATACGAGCATTACCAGTCAAGATAAATGTAATAGATAAAAATTGATGAAGGGGAAAAAATTTAAGGGATAAAATTGGCGTAGCAATCAATTTAATTGCAATGTTCTACCAGAATTTCCCGAATATATATACACAAATATTTGTATTTTTCACTGCCTTCTATTTATAGAACACGATTTTTCTCTCACAACATACTCGGGATCGAATAAAAGAATATACACTGTCATAACTTTAGAATCTATCTATCTATACTTTGCAAGTATATCAGCAATGAATTCATTGCAGTTTGCAGTTGAGTTTCCTAAAAGAAAAAAAAAATACATATACTCGACTGAATGATTTTCATCGAGTTATCAATTCTATTTCACGTTATACACTAGAAAAAATATACGAGAAAATATTTTATTCTATTTGTTTTTATTTGTGTTTTTATTTTATTTTCTTTATTTTTATTTTCGTTATTATTCATTCATTTGATTATTTAATTATTATTATTATTATTATTATTATTATTGTTGTTGTTGTTGTTATTATTATTTATTTTTTTCATCCTTTTGAAATGAATTGAAATGTTTTTTATTTTGTTTTTTAGTAAAAATAGGAATGGAGAAGAGAATCGTGCCGTGGCTTTTACGTCGGCGCCACGATGAAAGCACTTGATTACGAGCAACAAATTCTTCAAACCTCACCAACCATCCCCCCATACGTAGCCACTGTTAACTTTTCTCTCCCACCTCACCACCTTTATATATACTATATACACACATATATATATATATTCGCCTTTGTTCTTCATCCAGTTACTTCTCTCCCGTCCGGAAGTCAACGTACAAACGTGGTTCCGTGCACGCTCTTCCGTGCCATTTATTTTTCCCGGTTGCAAAAGAGAGATATAACTATAGGAGGAAGTAAAACGAAGAAAAAAAGTATATAATAATAATAAGGGGAGAAAAAGAAAGAAAAAATGAAGAAAATAAAAAAAAGATTTGCAAATTTCGCAAAAAATTTTGTAAATCTCTTTGAATTATATATATATATATATATATTTAATTGTGATGAATTGAGTGTGAATATAATTTCATTCATTCAATTTTTACATTATGTATGTAGAGTACTGAGTATATGAATTTATGTACATAAAAAAAATTCTGATAATCTGAAAAAAAAAAAAAAATTGTTTTTTAAAAAATTAATTTAATTTATAAATATTTATCTACACGAAATATTGCTGTATCATCGATATTTATTCATATTTTTATATAATTCATTGATGTATATGATTGGTGATTATGAATTTTTCCTCTTGTAACAACTGAAAAAATTTCCACTTTATCCAATCAACATTTAATATATACGCAAATTTCAAAAAAAATTTTCAAATAAATTTCCCTGATAAATCATAATCACTGGAGAGTACATAAAATCCATAAATATATATTATACTCTCTATACATACCATGAGAAATAAATAAGAGTGTGTACAATAGGTATTCAACTCTATCATCGGTGTACTATTTTCAAAACAAAAAAACAAAAAAATCCAACGTTTTTGTGTATTGCTCATATCCACGTATTGTTTTATGTTGATGACTTTACTAAGTACACATGTATTGTATAAATTCACACAATCGATTAAGATTCATTAACTATAAATATATATACATATGAATATGAGATTCTCTTTTCTTTTCATTCCTTCATCATTCACGCAAGGTCGCAGTCCCTGAGGCAAAAGTACATTTATTAATAATGTTTCCATTGAGAAGGTACCAAAGGCTTTTCTCTCTCTTTTTCCCTTCCCTCTCTACCGTCCTCATGGCCAAGCGCTTTTTCAATACACAGCAATGTCCGTATACATTCATATATAAATTTCATGAGATTACATCCGTGAGTTCGAGTATACACAAAAGTGACAATATCGTCGTTCAGTGCGAAAACTTTTATTCTTCCCCTTATTCCCTTTCTTCCTTTACTTTTTTTTTTTTTTCTCCTCCTAAAGCTCAAACGCTTATATAAGTGCAGAGCCACGTTGCCACTGTACCAAGTGTCGTCTATGGGTTATAAACAACCGCGCATGACACGTTTTGTGTGTGTGTGTATGTGTGTATTGCCGATACTTATTAGCATATAAATGAGTCAAGAGTTTTGAGGCTCCTGGTGACGCTTTCGATCGTGCCTTCCATATATTTTAGCTATTATTATTAATATTATCATCATTATATATTTGAGTACATCCAATAAATACTTATATAGAATAACGGGCTGTACATGAGTTTGACTGAAACTTTTGACATAAAAATTTTTTCTAATATTAAATGTCGATAAACACAATCCATCAAATACAAATTAATAAATTTTTTATTTTGTGTTTTTTTTTTTTTTTTTCATTCCATAATTATGCTAGCAATAATTATAATTATCAGTTCTTTGATGATAATAATAGTAACGATAATGAGGAAAAAAGAAAGGGTCACAAGACAATTTATATTTATTAGATGAAATAAAAAAAATTTATATATATATAAATTGATGATATTAATTCGTTTAACTATCATTAAATAAATTTAAATTAATTCAGAAATGCTTTTGTAAGTTGTATCACAATTAACTTTGATGAGGGTGATCGTAAAATAATAAAAAGTGATTTAAAAAAAGATATGGGATGGTTAATTCATTTTGTTAATATTGGGAATATAATAATGAAAGATGTGGTGAATTTATATTAAAACTTTTTCTTCTCATATGAGAAATAGCGTAAATATAAGAAACGACTGGTGAGAAAAGTTAAATAGCAAAGGAGCAATCCAAGTGGAAAATGAAACACAGTAAAATGTCAGTATATTTGTATATATATATATAACTACATGTAGAAAACACACATGTAGGAATATCAGAGAAGGTGATAGAGTGAAAGCAGGAGAGAGGGAAGAAAGAAGGAATAGAAGTAAAGGGAAAAAGATTACAGAGAGTAGAAATAACGAACTCATTGTTCGCTGGGCTTTAAACAGAATGGCGCGCGTCTCTAAATACATTGGACCCATGGGAGTAAGAAGCGTCCATGAGAAGGTTAAATGCAGGAGGAGGTGGAGATGGAGAGGAAGGAGTAGAAGTAAACCTCACACTTATGTAGAGGAAGAGAGTGAGAGAGAGAGAGAGAGAGAGAGAGAGATAAATGAGACGAGGACTGATGGATTAAGAGTGATAGTATATAGAGATATAGGAAGGATAAATATGTGGAGAGTGGAAAAATGAAAGGGAAAAAATGTAAAGGAAAAAAAAAAAAAAAAAAAAAACAGTCAGGAAATACATACTCTTTTTCTCCACGTATGTATCTTGAAATTGGCACGACGTGGTGATTTTAACGTATACGTTATTGTGGAACGAATAGCGAGAATAGAGATGTGAAACGGACTCCGAATGACATTTCGTGAAAAATCCATTGTATTCTTTACTATATATATGCATTAGAGTTTTTTATTTTTTTATCATTTCCTATTTTCTTTTTTTATTTTATTTTTTTATTTTTTTTGTTTCTTATTACATTCCACGTGCACTCATCTTCGATTTTTCTTCCACTCGAGTATTCTTTTTTGTTTTCCTCTTTTCCTTCTTTTTTTTTGTTTATGTTTTCATATTTGTGAAATCATTTTTGTTGATGCCATTTATTTTTCCTCCATTCAGTTTCTTTTTTATTGTCGTCTGTTGCTTTTCATCACGTAGTGATACAAGAAGCATGGGAATCGTATATGAAACTTTATTATGAAAGACTTTGACACATTTTTTTTGTATTTTCAAACGTTTTTCTTGTTTCTTATTAATATTGCATAATGAAAAAAAAAAAAAAAATTTGAAAAAAATCGTAATAATAAAGAAATATTACAGTTTATTATTTATTATTTATTATTATTATTATTATTATTATTATTTATTATTATTATTATTATTTATTATTATTATTATTATTGAGTTACATCATATTTAAAAATGTAAAAATCATAATTCTATATTTTTTTAATTTTAATTTTTTTAATTTTTTCAACTGTCCTGAATAAGTTTGAAATCCGTGAAAATCTACGATTTAGTTATTTGAAGTACACACACAAACTTTCACATTCGTGGGTGTAAGTTTCTTCAAGAACTTTTTGGCGTGAGTGCAATATCAAAGTTACATCGAAATATTGGAGGCCCTGAGTAATACCTTGATCCTACGCATTTCTATATAACTCCATCAGGTTACTCCACTGCCATCTCTCCATTGCCAACAACTTAATACTTCATTGGCACGTTATACTTTCCAACCCCCTCACCTTTCTCTCTCTCTCTCTCTCGTTCTCTATCAAACTTTCATCAGTATATTGGAGAATTAATTTCATTTAATAAACTTTTCATCATGTGGACAATTATCTTTCAACAGTAAGTCCAATAATTCGAATTTCTTGTGTTCCTATTTCGTTTATTTCGCTCTATTATAATTTATTTTACCAACATTAACATTATATTGTAATTTAAAAAAATGTTAATAATATATTCTGTGCAACAATATTCGTGTAATCCGTATGAAATTCACAAGAGATTTTTTTTTTTTGTTTTTTTTTTTTTTTTCAGTAGCTGAAAAATTCTTAGTGTCTTTTACAATCCTTTCTTTTATACTACACGAAATTTCCATAAGGAGAGAATCCCACTTATATACGTGCCATCAGATAGAATTTCGTTACAGCCGCGTGAACCACAAACTCAGTACTGTGTTCACTCAAAATTTATCGTCACCACTTACTTCCTCGTTCTTAGCTTCTCTCATTCTCTCTCTTGTCTTCTTTCATTGCCTTGTCTCCGTGCAGTTCCTACTCCTTTCACATTATTTCACAACTCATACCCCATGTATTATACCACAACATTTCTATATCTAACCTACTCTTTCAGTATTCTATAAATTATATTACCTTTATATTATACCGTCTTCAAACTTATCCAACCATTGTCACTTGAGTTTTAACTTCATGAGTAATTTTCTGCATTTTTTGCAACTATCCATTATTCATGATAGTAGATATCATTATCTTAATATACTCATAATCTAATTAATTATCATACACAATTTTAGATGATATAACTGAGAATAATAATTGTATTAATCATAAATTTTATCGATTTTTATAAAATTCCAGTGGTTGAATAAATGTTACCGCTTGAATAGACACAAATGAAACGGAATAAGTGAGTATGTGGTAATATTGAAAATGAGAATAATTTATAATCAAGAGCTAATTCGTATATATAAAATGATGGGATTTTACGTGTAACCAAATTAGAGGTGGTTTGTACTCCACCCTGATACAAATAACAAATATAGCCCCAACAGTATTTCGGATATATAATCACTCAACCCAATGGTATAATTACCATCACGTTTTATTCATGAACAGAGTTTATGTATATAAATACAATAATTCAAGTGAACTTCCATTATTAATCTCATTGTGATTCAATTAATTTTCAATGTTCCATGAAATGATATACGTGGAATTTTTAATTTCGACACTGTATATTTAACTGTAATGGTCTTGTCGAATTTGGTATATTATTCGGGACAGGTGAATTGAAATTTATGTATATATGTATATGGAAATACTCTTGATTAGTTGTCATCATTTGAATCCTGTTAAATCGTGATGAACTTCATTCAGTGTCCCTTACAATTTTATGTACTGTATATATTTCATCATCATATACACCAACTTTAATTCTCTCGCACTCTCGTTTTATGTACACGTTCCGTTTATATACACTTACGAATGAGACTGTGGGTTTCAAGTAGATTCCGGAACTAATTAGAATACGGAACTGTGGTCGACTCACAGTCTGACTATACGACGATAAACTACTGGACACATTCTCGCATCTATACGTGTCATTATTAACATTATTATATATGCATAAATACTTTAATTGTTTCTCACTAAAAATTATTATTATTATTATTTTGCATTTTCTTCTGTAAAACTATGATGACTTTGTAAAATAATTTTTATGAATTAAATTGTTGTGCAAATAATGAAATTCGTTTTAGTACGGGTGAGATGAAGCCAAAAGAAAAAAAAAATGCGAATTTTTCTTTATTTCTACTTCTACTTCTATTTTAATTTTTTTTATTGTATAATTTTTATCCACTCATTCAGTGTGGAAAATGTCAACTGGCATTTACGAGTAAATGGAATGGGGTGAGAATATACCGGTAGTGAAATTTAACAGAACATATAAATAGAGCAAAACGTGGGGATGGGAAAGGGGCGAATATGTATACATATATATATTCGTAAATGTAGATTGTGAAGTTCGTTAAAATAATTCAACAATTCTAGTGTAACCATACTATTATCATTATTGTTATTTCAGTAGACAATTTTACCATGACACTATGTATTTATCTATCTCACTTTTCCGCTTGTCGTTTATCTCGTTTTGGCTCACACGACCAAATGCACAACGATCTTATCATATCCATGTAGTTATAGGGATAATATAATATGTATACAGACATTTCAAAATACCAATAGTGACAAGTTATATTACCTTTGCTATCGAAATATCGGTATATATAAATGTATATTATCTCACGTTAATGCAGGTGGAAATCGCGACGATTAATCGAGTAGTAAATTCGACGAAATACACAATTTATAATTAATTACAGTGAATTTATACGGTCATGTATATAAATTTATGAGGTATGCGAAAAAAAAAATCAATTTCCATGTTCACTTTTTGTCTTATAATCGTAAAGGGGAAAAAAAAAAAAAAAAAAAAAAAAAACGTGACTGGAATATTAAAATTTACTGTGCTAAACTTTTTTTTATTTTTATTATCGATAAAGTGTGTGATTCATTTATAATAATAATAATTTTTTTTTTTACATGATGTCTTTCATGTTACCCTATTTTTGTTTCTATATTCCACCCCTTTACACATATATATCGTAATTTGGCTTTGTCAAATACATTCATATCAGGTGTATTTTCACGACAATATTGTCAGGTATCCATGTCAAGAGGTAAACATATTTATTTATCCGCTGGATCATATGGAAATAATTAATATACGTCGTTTTTATGAATATGATTGAAATGAAAAGAAAAAAAAATTATATTGAATAATATTTATTTTATTATAGTAAGTATTGAACACAATAGTCGACTCATCAATCTTTCTATTCAATCATGAATATTAAAAATATTTAGTTATTATTTTTCGCATTTTTTCGTTTATTCCATTTATATTTTGTTTTTGTTTTGTTTTTTTTTTTTTTCCTTTATTTCTCGAGAGAATTCGAACAAAATGAATTTAATCAATACAGTAATTTAAAAAATTCGGTCAGCAAATACACCAGTGAGATTTTACGGGAGTTGAAACGGCGCCAATTGTCGTTAATTACGAGAAATCTCGAGGAAGTTTAGGCGAAGCCTCAGCTGTATGTGCGTAATGGTCTACCACACGAAGCTTCCTCTGTTTCTTTTGCTATCTCAGTTTCTTGTTTTCTCGTACCGATTCTCCCCCCCCAACGTAAAATGTTGAGTTATGTGATTTTACGTCATTATCCATTGGACAACGAGGAAATAAAAAAAATTATAAAATAAAATAAAAACAACATGTGATTGTATATTTGTGGAAAGTAAACAAAAAAAGACAGATACGATTTTTCTGGATACAAACATCCACATGAATAAATACATGGGGCTCATGTTGCGGAGCATGAGTATCGCACGTGCAATAATTTGTAATTTAAAGTATATTGTTACATTTGATAATACATTTTAAATAGATTTTTCTGGTGTATTTATATATGATAAAAATATTGAAAAAAAAAAGTGCTCATTTACAGTTGATTTCCAATTTTCTTCGTATTTCATCTCAAATATATAAAAAATTTGAACTTCATTTCTAGATAAATTATTTATAAATTCATTATTTAGATGGATATATCATTTTTTATTTATTTAAGCTTAAAATCCATTCATCCATAATATTATATATATATTTTTATTCCATTTTGAATAGGGATTTAACTACAATTCTCCGTGATCATTCAACATATAATGTAAACAGTTCAATGATAAATAATAAATAATTCAATTGTTGTGCAGGCTATAAAATTGTATCAGATGTTTATCTATATATGTACTGAATTTATACATATATAGAATTATATATTCTTTGTACATTGTTGGCGCCAAAAGGGAAAAGAAATACCCAACAATACAATTTTTCTATGTTATTATTATTATGTATGTGACCATTTATTTTTTTTTCTCTGCTCTTCTTTTTTCTCCTTTTTTTCTCATTGTTTTTATTGGCCACACGCAGTTTTATCGTTCTCATATATACACATATATATATATATGAACACTTGGGTAGGCAATGAAAATTCAACCGACATTAAACCAAAATTCATAATTATAATAAAACAAATTCCAAATCCAACTTATATGAATTTTCCATAAATAAAATACAATGCCATGTAATGAAAATGAATCATTACTATTTTTAATAAATAATAATCAATAAATTATAATATTCTATTATGCAAACATCGATTTACTTGAAAATAAAATTATTTAACCGGAAATAATTTATATTTATTATGTATATGTATTCACAGTCGGTGTACACAATAGCATGCAGTTTTGGATGCGCGCACTGGGACTGTGAATAGATATCGTCAGTCTCTGTGTATATATGTACACGAAAATGAACATGGAATATATATATGTGTGTGTGAATCGAATAGTCAAATAGCGTAGATTTGTCTGGAATTAGTGTATTGTTCGTTGGTTTGAGTATCCAAGTAAGGTACTCGTCGCAAGTGCTTTGACTGATTTCAGAGAAATACTTTGAAGTAAGGAGCTTGCTATTTTAATTAGCATTCACTGAAATGTAATTATCGCGTGAAAAAAATTAATAAAATTTAGTATATTCAGTAAATTGTTAATCTGACGATGCAGATATTGTTATTTTAATTAAATTTATTACAATTAATTAATCTATTTGATTAATCATTTTGAATTTAATAATTTATATTTATTTATATTTGTGAAATTTATTTATACTATACCAATAGCTGTGCATACACCTAAAATCCTTGTCAATAAATCAAGGTTGGTCTCAAGGGGCCCAATGCAGTCAGTATTCCCAGTGGAATCGGATGTGATGTCGAAATCCTTGCCGTAACTGACCATTATTCAATTGCCAAAATTGACACGTTGAATTGATTGAATTTTTAAGTATAAATGAGAAAAGAAAAAAATTTTTAATATATTATCAGTGTATACATATAATAATTTTTAATTATAATTATTTTTTATTATGATTTATTTTTATATTTTCATATGTATAACTGAAAAACATAAATTGTAAATTTTCTTTTTATATTTATTTTTTGAATTGATAGTAATTGAAAACACGTGTTCTCGTTGCACGATCGCGCACTACTGAGGTGACAGACCGTATAGGATACGCTTTTATTACTTTCTCACTCTCACAGCATCCTTGTGTCGTCAAAAGCTCGATTCTGCGCTCATCTGGCTTCTAGATATGACTTTATCTGTCCTCATCATGGGTCTTCTGTAGCTTATTACGATGCAGTTTAACTTTTTTTTTTGTTCTACATGATACAAATTATTGTCATAAATTATGTCACAAATTATTAAGATTTATTTACAATATAAATTTATATTCTGTCATTGTATGTATTTATAACAAGTAGAGGTAATAAATAAATTCCTATTGGAGTAAAATAAAAATATAAATAATAATGACAAAGGAATATTTTAGTTTTGACTTTTTAATGTGTATGAGTGTTAATTAATTCTTATATTTCATGTTGTTATAATACAATCATATTTTTTTCTATACATAATTATATTTAATGTTGATTCAAAAAATACATGCGTCATTTGTACTGAATATATGAATATATATGCATGATATACACTTAACAACCGTGTAATTTACTATGATTAACAAAAAATGAGGTAGTTCACTTTATTATTACCGTAATTTACGTAAATATCGAACGCACGTGGTTTGGAAAAAAAAAACTACTCGCGATTTACGTGTGACACAAAAATATTTCGTGCAATATTATTTTAATTTTATGGCATGTAATTTTAATGTGCACCATATGATTTTAATCTCCATTTGTATATATTCACTTAATATTCTTTACATCATGCAAAAAAATTTTAACAATCGAGTAAATCAATAACAATTTAATATATATATATATATTTTTTTTTCCTTTTTTCAATTGACAATGTATCTTTTTTTTTTATCTATCACTTTTGCTTTTTATTTGTTTTCTTCTTAATTTCCCTACTAGTACGGGAATAATGATTAAATCCAGTCTTTAACAAATTCGGTTTGACGGTGCATGATACAATTTGTTTCCCATGAATTCTTAATGGATTCTCATCATTTATCATTATTTCAGACTCAGTCGTTGTTGATATTCTTATTGGTCGTAAAATAGGACTCAATGAATTACGACTTCGCGAAGGGATTGTTGGTGACACGGTAGAGGATCTATAAATAAATTTGGAGTATAATAATAACAATAATAATAATAATAAGGAAGTCATGAATTCATAAAATTATACAATCATGAATGTGATTATCAGATAAAATTTCTTCATTACCGTTTTTTGCTGCTGGACAATCTGGACAAATCAATTGGCGCTAAACGTACATTTTTTGGCCATGCCACAGGGGAAATTGATGATTGCCACGCTGAATGTCGTTGTGATAAACAAATATGTGATATCTTTTGGGCAGAGTTTGTCTTTGATGCAGAAGTCCTATTTTTATTTAATACTGACAAAAAAATTTTACTGTTTCATGAGTAGATTTGAAATTATAAATAAATGTAAACAATTATATATAAATATACAACTAACCATGTGGAGTTGAAAGCTCTAAAAGATGTCCAGCATAACCTATAGGTGTAGTTTTTAATGTGCAAAAACTTTCTCGCGTTGTTACGGCATAAGGCACAGGACTAACAACAATTTTCTCATTGAAAACCGTACCAGGTTTATTTCTAATGTGCTGTAATGTTAATTCAACAATTTCACTATCGTCTTCATCACTAATATAAATTGTACTATTATTGTCTCTTGCGTTTTTTGTATTTTTTTGAGTCTTTGTTGAAGCGATAGCATTAACTCTACGTTCAGTCGCATGGAACGATTCATTTATGTTGGCACTACTCATTCTATTATTACTTCTAATAATTTTTTTATTTTCGACATTTCTTTTACCGCTATAAGTTATAGCTGGTGTAATTGTTAATGCTTGATTTAAATTTTTACATGTCGATTCAACATCATTATCATCATCATCATCATCATAAACATTATCATCACCATTTTTACCAATAATATCCTCTTCTTTTTCCAATTCATTATATATAAATTTTAAAATTCGATCAATCACTTCCTCTCTCGCTTTATTTATTTCTTGTTGATGTTTTGTAATAACATGGGATTTCTAAAATGAATGTGATTTTCAATAAAAATTAATTAATCTGTTTATAAAATATTAATTTAATACCTTTTGTCGAGAATGATTTCGCACGTGAACATCATCATTGCGTCTATCAGCGGAATAAAGGCTCTTACATTCACCGCTACATCTAGTTTCACTGTCATTTTCCGCAATCTCAAGTCTTTTTTTTGTTCCAACTACTCTAAAATGCGGTATCTGCGTTCTCCATTGAATACATTCGTTCATAACATTCCCAAGGGGTACCTGCTCATCCTCTTTATAAAGAGTTCTTTCAATTGCATACCATAAATTCAAAACTTTGCGTGTCGCTGCTTCTTCAATTTCTTCTGGCCATGATGATGAAGTTGCCCTACTATTACCATCCCAACTCACTGATGACGAACCACTGTCATTTGAAGGCCAAGGATTTTTTTTCTTTTTCGTTAAGCTTTTGTCTGGTAAATTACATTTAGAAATAATTTGATCGTTTTTACGACGTATTGCCATTATTGACAGTGGCGATGATGAAGTCTTTAATTCTTGTTTTGATAAACTAATAAAAATAATATGATATTAAAAAAAATATATCATCATTTATTTACATTCAAATTATTATCAAAAACTATAACTGAGTTATATCAAAAATACATACGTGACTTTTTGTTTATTTTTGTACATTTCATTATGCAATCTACAAACATACAATTTAAACTATGAATTATGAATAAATATTAATGCAACAGATGCATAAAAGTCATTTTTATACAATATATTACACCGGTTTGTATATATTCACTATTGGTAATTTATCGATTACATGACACTTACATGCAGGTTGGGATGGCAGTTAATGTTGCGTTCAGGCTACCATTGACAACATTGACAATATTACTAACTTTTATTTTAGTATTAACTTTTCCACATGTATTTATAACCAGTCTCCCTTAGAAGTATTGTTCTTGAATCTATTATGGATAAAAGATTCCAAAGTGTTGCTATACTGCAATAGTTTCGTGTCGACACAAGTAAACTTCGATTTGAGCGTGCGCGCGTTTTCATCGCTCAACTACATGTCTCGCTCACTTAGTGGGTAGTTTTTTAATCTCTAATATTCAAGGCCATCTCCCCAATTTATCTGATAACAATTGAAATTAAATATGTTGGTTTGCCTAGTGTTGGTGGTGTGGTTTGCATGTGAAAACTGATATTACTATTTGACCTTTTCAAACTTTTTTATGGCTTACCAATCTTGAGGTGGTAAATTGGTTTTATTCTTTGTTTGTTTATGACATTACTCACTCCCCTAAATATAATTTTTAAGAGATCGTGCAAGAGTTAGTAGAAATTTTTAATATGATTTACGTCAACCAGATGGCAAATATGTTTGGAATCATGGCTACATGGCATTTTAAATTTAGTGTTGGTTATAAACGTCATTATACTTTTATATACTATGATATAATCGTCTAATATCAATGTGTTGATCAGTTTCAAGCTGTTAATTACATCACGATAATTTAGTCTCCACTCGTGATTGTTAATTTCATCTTGATACGAGAATATAGGGTGTGATTATAATCAAACGAATAATTTGAGGTTATGGCAGCGGAGGAAACTTTTGAGCAGGTAAAAAAAAAAAGATAAATGTAAAATCTAATAAATAATAAATAATTATAATATATTGATTAAAATAATTTATTATTGATTTAATTTTTCATTTTGCCATTCTTTCATGACTTGTTTATTTATTTATTAATTATTTAGTTTGAAGATGAAGAAACTGAACTTTCAATTGGGGGGACATTACCAAGTGGTCGTAAACGTTTATTTTCTAAAGAATTGCGCTGTATGATGTATGGATTTGGTGACGATCAAAATCCGTATACAGAGAGTGTTGATTTATTGGAAGATTTAGTAATTGAATATATAACTGAAATGACACATCGAGCTATGGAAATTGGACGTACTGGTCGTGTACAAGTTGAAGATATCGTCTTTTTAGGTGAGATTATTTTCTACAAAAAGATAAACTGTATTTTTATGTGTGCAATAATTAATTATCAAAGCATAACACGTGCTTATTGATATTTGTTTTCTAGTACGAAAAGATCCGAGGAAGTACGCTAGAGTAAAGGATTTACTTACGATGAATGAAGAATTGAAAAAGGCGCGAAAAGCTTTTGATGAGGTTAAATACGCAGGTAATGTTAATCCCTAAAAAAAAGAAAGAAAAAAAAAAAATTATCAAATCCGGGTACTCTTTGTTGTTTCTGCATTTATTGCTAGTAGAAGCATGTGCAGACATGAGTGTCTCGTTGTTGGACTGTAATATACCGAATTATTCGAACTCATTTATATAATTTGAAACAAAAAAATTTTGAATTTACATTTGTTAGCTTTAAATATTAGTGGAATGTGGCAATGATGCATTTTATCGCGTAATTCCAGTGTAAAACACAAAATATCTGAAATCAATAGTTCATATATGTCTACACATTTGTATATAATAATTGGTAAATTATAATTATTTGCTACAACAAAAAAAAAAATGTGTAGCATTTTATAAATTAATTTTTCAAATATTTATTTACTTTATTTTCCAATAAGAAATGTACACTCGTCATTTACTAGTAGTTCACAAATTTTATATATATCAAATTGTTATTTTCTATTATTATTATTATTTCTTTTTTTTTTTCATTTCGATCATATAATTAAGTTTGTATCTACAAAAATGCATGATTCTATGACTTGTATATGGTGAATTATTATTTATTTTCTTTTTACATTATACCGCTGCATCGTTGCATTTTTCTTCTGTATTCCTACAAAAAAAAAAATTAATTTATTCAGATAAATTACTGATTTGATATTTTATTTAATATTATAAATATATATATATATATATTCGAGTGAAAATTTCAATACTCACGAAATGTCATCAATGGCATTTTTCGCTGACAGAATAACTTCACTAATGCTAACGCCCTGATATGAAGAACCGCACAGCCCCAATGGAATATTATTGGATGAAATATAATTGCGAATACGATTAACACGTTCTTTGTGACCCACGATATATTGTGGAATACAATCTCTAAGAATGGAAACATCAACGGCAACAGGAGTATCTTTTATATTCAAGATTGTCTTCAAATTTTCAAGCGCTACGGATAACAAATGTTCATCAGATGGATTTTGACCAAAGTGATCTTCAAACCAAGCACCACCCATCAGCACTGTTAGTACCTGTTGATTATTAAGAATATAATTTTTTCATCAATAAATAAAATGTTTTTTTAATAACAAAAAATAAAAAAATCATAATGAAATCAAGTTTTTACTGTCGATGGTCCCTGTGGAAATATACAGGAATCAAATATAACACCTAAAATTGGTAATTTTTCACGTGGTGGTACTAAAAATCCAAATGCTTCCATTGGCAAAACGTTATCGTTAAATTGTAAATTCACTGAACCAACCGTCACCATTGGGATTGCATTCAATTCACTTGCAAGTTGAGGATGTTGATGTTGAATAAGCGTTGCCAATTGCTTTGCTGGTAAACTTGATATAACTCTCGAGCACTTATTTATTTTACCATTTACTTCTAATTCAACGCAGTCTGGTTTAAATATTATATTATTACAACGTTCATTTAAATTAATTTTCACCTTATGAGTTGATAAATGTTCTGCCAATTTTTTTGGCAATTCTTCAAGACCATTTTGTAAACTGCATATCGTCCAATTATTCATTCTAAATTTTTCAGCTGTACTTATTACTTCTCCATCATCAAATATTTTCTTTGGAAGATCATCTTTTTTTTCTTGTCTAGATTTTTTATTTTTCTTCCACATACCTTTTAATATTGTCCCATACTGTTGTTCAGCTTCAAAAAAATTCTTCATCAAAAAATTTACACTTATTTTTTTTGCATCACCCGCGCATATTCCACATACCATTGGACTTATCACATATTCAGCTATATCTTTACCCAATCGTCTTTCAACAAAATCGTAAATACTTTCGTCTTCTTTCTTTACTTGTGGTGCTCTCAAATCATTCCACAATGTTGTAATAAGGGGCCGACGAAATGGTCGGTGTATTGTAAACATATTAAGAAATGATCCTGGTAATTCATATAATTCTTTATCAACATAAATAAGACGTTTTTTTGCTGCTGGATGTGTTGATGGAATTGGTATAATTGCCTCTGACAATTTTAAATCATCAATTAAATCAAAAAGATTGTTAGAAGCGGAATTATTAGTGGCTCTTATTGTTCGTGGTCCTTTTTCAAAAATTGTATCATCTGGTGATCTAACGCTACGTATCCATCCCCCTAGATGATTTGATGCTTCTATTAATGTTAATGTTCCAAGTTTTGGATTTCGAAGTGCATAAAATGCGGCTGATAAACCAGAGATACCTCCACCCAATATTGCAGTCATTATTACAATAAAATTTTCTTGACATACGAGAAAATAATTAGTTAATTAGTTATACAACTATTTATTCAAGGCAGTTATTTATTTTAAAAATTATTCAAGAGATAAAATAACTTGATATTGTATACAATCACATCTGTTCCATGTGAATCGGCATATTTTTTATTTTTACTATTTGAGATTTCACGTGAAAAGAACTAAATTACGGCGCCATCGAACAGTAACATTGGAGTACTATTTCAATCGAATTTGCCCGCGTCAATTCAGCTTGCCATGGAAACAAAACTGCTTCAAGCCTGATATGAAAAAAATTAACACAATGCACTATATAAAAAGAAAAAAAATACTACGAATTCCAGTTATATCAATATCAACACCAGAAGAATGGGAAAATAATCAGTCTAATGATCAATATGATCCTGATAATGTGATTATTTTAAAAATTCAAGATCGCGAAATTGTCAGTGATAAATATTTGCCTACAACAGCATTGGTAGATGAAGAAACTAACCCAATAGTATTTAATTTGATTCTTGAAGCAACAGAAATTAATCAAAAAATTGAACAAAAAATTACACTAGAAAACAAAGGTGTTTTCGCAATTACATATGAATGGTGTAATGACAGTTCAATTAAATCAAACATTGAATTCCAATATGAAAGAGATAAAATAGAAAAATTCATGTTCAATAAAAATTTGGATATAATATTACCTGGACAAATCAAAATTATATCAGTGTGGTATAATCCAACAAGTGATGATGTTGAAAATAAAAGTATTGAAGTTTGGAAATTCAATACAGAGCCCAAAATTTCATCAACCCCTATAATTTTTTATTTTCATGGATATTATTCCACTCAAACTATACTAAAATATAACCACGATTGGAATACTTCAGACAATGAATCACTCGATGATATTTCTGACATTAATATCTACGAATTTATTAGACGAATTATTACTGACCTATTGAACAAAGTGGAATGTGTTGAATTTCTATTGTCACCATATCAGACTAACTTTCATGAAAGTAATATATTTTCCAGAAAAAATCCACGTTACATTTACAATTCTCACACTGTCGGTGAATTTAAAAGAATGTATAATGAAGCAACAGAGAATACTTTGTCATGGCAATTATCTTTAAATGAACTATGTGATCGTATTTTACATATGAACAATAATGATGCAAATAAAAAGCTACTAATTTTGAACAAATTTTTTATATTATGTCACAACAGTTTGAAACCAAGTTGTTACGCTCCCATGACGGATACAAAGTATATGGTGACGTATAATATTCTCTGTTCGTTTGTCAATAAATTTGAAAATGAAAGCAAAATTGTAAAAAGACAGTGCGCAGTTAAGAGTTTAATATCAATTTTAGAATTGGAATATATGTACACAAACACAACGAGGCTTTCTAGTGTATCACAATATTTAGAAGAAGAATATGAAGTAGAATCAAAACATGGCAGTCAAATCTCAATTCATACACATTCGTCAGATATTAACTGGCCTTTATATTACGATATATTACTTGCTAGGATTTATATATTATTATGTGATTCTATCACAAAAATTGGTATAGCTCTTGATTCAATTGAGAATATAATTGAGGATGATCAAAAAAAAAAAATTGAATAATTGAATAATTTTAGTTATCAAATGAATTTATAACTGAATATATTGGTCGACCATTTGGTGGATTAATTTTAAGGCAATTGTTGAGGATTGATGTTCCATTTTTATCTTGTAATTTTCGAAATTGTTTCATCTATAAAAATTTAAAAAATATATATATATATATATATATATATATTTGAATTAATAAACAGACTCAAATGAGAAGGAAAATGAATGAAATTTTATGTGTGAATAATAAGAATTATTACTTGATAAGATGTTACTGGAATAATTAATGGAAATACAATCCATATAACACATTCTGGATTAGTTTTTATATTATAAGAACCGAAATATGTATAATATTTTTCGCAATAAATTGCTTGACGCATCCAACGAAGTGAATCTAATAAAAATCCGAATTCAATCTGTTTATTAGTAATACACAGCTGCTATTTTATATTCTTATTGCTGATAAAGAATTTTTTTTTACTCAGTGGAATTTCAATTGTCGAATCTGTATTGCGAATAAATTGCAAATTATCAATTATTTTCTCCATGTAGGGATTACTTTTTAAATATGCGTTATCAGTAACCAAAAAAAAGTATGTGAGAATACATAATCCATCTTTATGTTTCAAACATTGTTTGAAATTTTTATATTTTTGATTCATGTGAACGGCATGTGATTCCATTGAATACCTGGGAATAATTAACATTCACGTAGTATCAATAATTGTACTATGAAAAAAACAAAAAAAAAATTGATCATTTATTGATCATAGATTTAAACCAAGTTCCATTAATTTGATGATTGCAGCCGTTGCAATCATATTCACCCCAATGAAAATGAACATTAAAAAATTTAAATACATCATTCATTAATGGTCCACCAGTGAGAGTTGATGTGGTACCATCGTCCGTTAATTCAATCAATGCTGCCATTTTTGATGAATCAAAGTATAAATAATCAACAACTTTTATATAATTATAAGTAATATTTCATTAATAAATATTTTATATACACCTGTTTTTCCATTATTAGATAACTTTGCCTCAACGTTTTTTTGCCAATGTCCTGACATTATTAACGGAGGAAATTTTTTTACCCGCGTTACCTTGTCCTCGATATTTATCGGTGATTTACCTGATTTTTGTTGTTCTCCAACTGTATAAGAGAATAATTAATTGAATTTATCCATTGAATATGAGTAACAATATGAATTATTAATAAATTTATCACATCGATAGAATAATTCCATGATTGAACAATTTTATTTTATCAAATTTTTCATACACACAAATTTAGATCCAATCCCAATTTTGAAGGTTGAATTTATTATTTATAAAATGAGGAATAACTTCAGGTATATCATTAAGACGTTTCTTTTTTTTTTCTCTTGCCCATGAATTTGATGAAATTTTTAGACACTTGGAAATAAGGAAAATTTAAAGTAGACATTTAATAATAAGTATTAAATTAAATTAAATTAATTTATTACTATTTTATTAAGAGTGATGGATCTTACATTGACAGAAATTTTGATTGTTTGTGGAAGTCTCTTTTTAATTGGTATGCAATTCAATTATCATTAAAATTCTACAATTTTTTGTCATGATTAATTGCTGAATATTGATATATCTATACAGCACTATTGGTATCTGAAATTCTCGAATGGTTACAAATGATTATACCATTGATGAGCAATAATCACGATTTTGTCCCAATACTCGATTACACTAACGATAATCCACCGCACATATGGCAAATGGAATTGATTCCTGAAAAGCCTAACAACTGCCCAATAAATATAATTACACATGATTCAGTAGTAATTGAAGCGAGTGATCCACTTAAGTGGATTGGATATTCTACACAACCAGCAGCTACAACATTAATGAATAATGGGAAGACAAGTACGCCTGCATGATTTTTTTTTTTTTTTTTTTTTTTTTTTTTCAATATAAATGTTGACATATTGTGTATTTGAATTCTTTGTTAAAGTATCTTTGCAGTTTACTTGGTCAAGAGGAATATTACCGTGCATTGAGGGTGGTCCGTTGAAGAAATCCTATAATTTCCACTCAATCATATTCCACTGGGGGCAATCAAATAATATTGGAAGTGAACATGCTTTTGATAATGTTGAATATCCTCTAGAAATGCAATTAGTCCACGTCAAAGCTGATTTGGAATCGCTTAATACAAGACAGGAAGCAGAAAATACAGATGAAATCGCAATTATATCATTCGTCTTTGAGGTTTATATTACATAAACTTATTTTATATAATATTCCTGTTTTTATTACTTTTAGTTTATCCCATCACCCAGACACTATAAAATTTCATGTTTTTAGTGTTCAGAAATAGATAACCATAGATTTGAAAATATTATATCTAACTGGTTGGCAGTTGAGGATGTACAATCAAAAATTTCCATTACACCAATAAATCTTAACACTTTTTTTCCACAATTTAAAAATAAATTTTACGCATACAATGGATCATCCGCTGCTTTTAGTGGAAATGTCACGTGGATAATATACCCTGAGCCATTAAATATTTCCAAAACTCAAGTATGTATTTAATATTATATTATTTTGTTCAATATATTTTACGTTAACTAAATTGCAGATGAATGAATTTCGCAAGATCAATTCAACAAAGTCTCATGTGATTGACAATTCCCAATTAATTCAAACATTAAATGAACGAATTGTTTATTTTCATGAATAATTTAGAAAAAATTTCATTCGAATAAAAAAAAAAACAATTTTATAGTAATATATACACACAGAACAAATTTATTATCTTTCGTATTTATAATATATTTTTTTATATTTATATGTATTATAGACATTTTTCTTTTCATCAATCTATTATTAACATTATAATTAATTACTAATTACTTTATGTATAATCATTCTCTATTTTACAATTAAAAGAATTGCGGTCAAAAAAGTGAGTGAAATCTTATAAAAAATATGTGGGCTAATAAATATATATATTTATATATATACCGAAGAGATATACATATTAAAAATAATTTATTTTTTATTTTTTTCATCGGCTTCATATTTTATATTCCATTTTTTTTTTTGTTATTTTTCAATGCAAAAAATACTTCAAAAGGCGCAGTTGGACGCGATAATAATATTTCTTTCTCACTTAATAAGTATTCACATATACAAATAATTATTATAGACAGCATTGGGTGTTTAGACCCAAAGAGACAAAATTTCACAAAGCAATAACGAGATTAAATGTATTATTATTGTTAAATAAATTTTGCACACAGCACAATTTATAATGAATATATGCTATTTTTCTAAAGGTATTTTTTATTTTTTCATTTTTGTATTGAATAGATATTTAATATCCAAAAAAATATTTCTGTATTTCTATATTTATCTTTTTATTTTTTATTTATTATTTATTGTTCATGATGTATGGGGATGGCAGTGAACGGGTGTTTTATTCAATAAAATTCTTGCATATCTCTAGTTGCTCGAGATAATACTGTCGAAGCAATAATAGCGAATATCTACAACGTGAATTTAAGAATGTAAATAAATAAATGATGTCGTGAATTAATTAGGATAATTAAATTGCAAATTTACCTGAATCACTGCCATGGCCGTTGTGAAAAAAACTAATTTTGAACTTTCATTGCTCAACCACAATGCAGCACGTTCTAAACAACCCTTAAATATGTAATTACATTAATATAATTTCGTACATTAACTCACCTAATTTTAATCATGAATAAATTAATTTACCTCTTTATTTCGATAATTAACTTGTGCCTCTGGATCAGACGCTTCACATGCTGCCTCATCTTTTGGTTGTGGATGCAACCAAGGTTTTTCACTCTTAAAAAAATATAATATATAAATAAATTGTAAGGAAAAAAAAAAAAGAACAAACAAAAATTCATGGAATTATGGCAATAGATTTACGTTTAAATTATACAAAAATAATTATTGTACTCACGTATTTATGAAATACTCTTGACACAACGCTCATGGGGCTCCCAGCATTTTTCGCCTACACAATAAACGTAAATTTAACTTTTTCCCTCACTTTATTACAATTCATGCCATTTTCTTTGTTGTTTTTTTTCTTGTTTACCTCATGATTTTTCAATACACAGCAAGTTAGGGGCACGTCTCTTTTAATTCCTGATAAACGTCCATCTCTCCACCATGCCGTGCCATTGTAATCCGTATCGGCATAGATACCACAACAATTAAACTACCAAAACAGCAATTGAATAAAATTAAATTTCTAGACATAAAACAAAAAAGGATCACATCAATTTTTTTTGTTTTACCTTATATTGGGCAAAATCAAGACTGTGACTGAATGCTATGTCACTCGTCAAGTCATGACCATAATCATCAGCTAATTTTTTTAAAAGTCTTTTTTCCAAGCCAGAAACGGCACGATATGACAAAAAACCACCAACAGCCGCCGTTGTTAATTCCATCATTATCAGTCCCACCAGCATTGCGATATACTGTATTTTATATAAACAAAAAGAATTGTGTATATGTTTCAGTAATATTAACTTAATTTATCAAGTTGACAAAATAAATGAAAATTTAATCATTTACAACTTACCATAATTAAAATGCACTGTGTACCACGAAGTGATGCACGACATCCAATAAATCCCACTAACAACATTATCACTCCAAGGCCAAGAAAACTATAAGACAATATATGCATTGTGTCATGTGGTGTGAGGCTTTTCATAAAGAGATTGAATAAATGACCACTGCTTGGCTCCAATAATAGCCAAATTCCTATCATAATGGTCATGAATCCAGATAACTGTCAAGAAAATACACTTATTTATTTTATGGATTTTCATTGAAAAATATCGATTAAACCACATTTATAAATGCAATTTTATTATTTCGAATATATTATCTACATAAAATTGTTGATTTCTATGATTTACCCATATTAAAATATTGAAGATGAAGACTGTGATTTTCAAATGCTTCATGCTAATTTATTATTGTAGTCATACAGAGTTCATTGATAAGAGTAAATTTGGGTTAATAATTGTTAATGACTAAATGCCGTTAAGAGTGATTGACTGCAAAACTTTGAATGATCCCCTTTAATATTTGTTACTACGATGGCGAATCTATCAAGCAAATATATTAACACTATTGTGTTCTGTAGAATAAATATAATTCACTGAATATCATGTTAACGTTATTAATAAATATAAAAAAAAAAATAATAATAATAATAATAAAATATGAATATAATACAAAAGTGATGAGAAAAAAAAAAATTTATTAAATATTTAATTTTTAACGTAATAAAATTCTGCGATAACGAAGTAAATTTTTTATCCATTTATTCATCGGAGCACTTCAATTGATCGACCGACTAATTATTCTATGCACTGTTGAATAATAAATAATTTAATGATAACTATCGTCACGTGTTCATGTTGGAAAATGTATCATAATTTTATTTTATGAAAATATTTATTTTCATTTACTTTCAATAAACACAATGGTTATTAATTCAAGAATGATATTAAATATTTATACCAAAATTTCATATTAAAAAAATGCACGAACACAGTTGGTTTTATTCCCGCGCAAACTATTTTTCGTTTCCGTGTTCCGCACTATTATATATAATGATAAGAATGAGAGCTTGTGCTTGTTGTGAAACACGTCGAGATCTGGTCAACTGTCATCTCCAAAGCGTGGTAGATAACTGCGTAGGAATACCCTGGCTGTGTGTATAATCTACGTCCTGGTAGATACTACCTTTATATTCGCTACCCCCCTCTTCTCCCACCGCTATGTTCCAGACGTGTTTTTCCTCTCCTTGCCATCTATATTCTGGAAATGGTCCAGATGCGGCTGCGTCAAATGACAGTAGCGCCGACGCTTTAGCGGCTTCTCAGGCAAAATTTCTTTTTCACTTCCTTGACATATTGACGCGATATTTTAATACTCTCATATCAGTGTTATAATTCATCTAACATTCTATCATATGTAATGGTCGTATATATATTTATGATTATTTCAATTAGATGAAAATTTATATGATGAAAAGGGAAATATTCAATAAAACTACTATGCAAATATAATAAATGCACTATTCAATTATTAACAAATTTTATACAATTTTTTTTTTCTCACATTGGCTCTCACTTAAATATTATTCAACCATCAGTACAAAGTACATTGAGTCATATATATATATATATATATATTTTGGTCGTTCACTCTGTTATTTATTTCATTATATTCACCTTCCAAGTTGAATACAGATGAAAAAGAAAATAACACAGATTTCCAAAATAAATATAAACATGAATAAATTCCCGAGATCTAATTGAATGAGATGAATACTCATATTATCAAAGGATTATTAAATAGAAACAAAAAACATACTGCTATTTCTAAAAATAGCATTACAAAATTCATTTACCTTTTATAAAAAGTACTTCGGCAGTTTATATTTATTAATTCGTAATCATTCACTGTTCCTTGATTATTTGATGGAAAAAAAAAAAAAAAAAAAAAATGTAGTGACACTTTTGTAATAGTTTGACGATTGGGATATTCTTAAAATTATTGCGTACAGTTAATATTAAGAATTTATAAATCAATACATTTTCAATTGATAAATTATTAGTATTATTATACATATGAGCAAACATTGAAAAATTATCTATAAATAAATGAAATAATATTATACAAAATAAAAATAAAGAAAAGAAAAACGATCAGTTTATAAATTCATATACAAATATTTTGTGCGTTTATAACGGCTTTACAAAAATCACAAATATTAATTATTAAGTACCGCACACTAATTGTTTCATTCATTATTATTAATATATATATATTAATAGATCAATTAATCTTAAATAACTTACGATTGTTATGGACGGCTGCTGACTTGGCACATAACATTTATGTCAGCATACAATCAAACATTTGTCACTTTATCATTATAATCATCATTATTCGTTTCATTCATTCATATACAAATAAATTTACACTTTTATTCGCGAGTATTTGATTTTTATCATCTACCCAATTTTAATTTAATTTGATTGCAACGCTAAACACCTATACTCAATCCACCACTAATTATTTTTGTATTTATCGGTGGAAAAAATAAGAATAATTAGAGTGTCAATTATAATTCAGTGGTTGTTTCAACTGGACTTTGTTCACCCAAATATGTAAAGCCTAAGTGAGAGTAGTCTTTTCTTTCTCTAAATGTTACATTATCATTTGATGGACTTGCACTAAGAAGATCGGTATGATTGAATAATGGATTCAATACCGGTGTATCAATTGTATTGATTGTGTTATTTGTATTTTTACGACCTAGTGTTGATCGTCGGAGTGATTGAATATTCGCTTCCGGATGATTTCCGGCAATACTCGATGCCCGAACAGTTGTTGCGGCTTCTGAACTTACAGGACTTTGTTGACCTATCATGTGAATAAAATATAATTTCCGTTGATTAATAAAATATGATTATAAAATAATTAGGAAAAAAAAAAAAAAAAAAATTAACACAGAAATTAAATTATTACCGGTGCTACCATTGTGATCTTTGGTGATGTAGCTGACATTATCAAGGCTGAACGCATGATTTTTATTACTAAAATCTAGTTGAAGATCATTATAACTATCATTGTCGTCATTTGGCACGCTCATGCGAAGCACTTGAGTCTCATATTCCTTCAAATCTGTTTCAACAAATACTGGATCGTATCTCGGTACAACGTACATACGTTGCATGCGATCTTTGTACGCTTTATATCTATTTAAAAAAAGAATATAAAAAAAGTAAAATATAAATAAAAAGACAGATGTCCATGTAGACACAGACGCACGGAAGTGTTTATTAATTTTAATGACTTTAATTATTATGAAAGGTCAGAGAGTGTGACTACAGTCGTATTTCCACGAGAAATAAATTTTTTTTTTCTTTTTTTTAAATAGACTTCATCTAAATTAATTGCGTCCGCGTGAAAATTTACATTTAAAGTAATATTTGTAATAAACTGAAATGACTTACCTGGACCAAGAAATACATATGTAAATTATTCCTGCGATACCAAGCACAAGAATGATGCATGCAACAATAATAAGTGCGTATGGATAAACGTCGACGCTTAATGAAACAGCAGTTTGAGTGCGAACAGGCTCTGGAGCAGTGACTGGAGCATGGATATCGATTGCATTTACTCTTACAACTGTTGAAATCTCGTACATAATTGCTGACATGGCTGACTTGTCGAATATTATTCTGAAATTAATTACCAAAACCACACAATTCATATGTGAGATAATAGAATCCATTGAGAAATTTTACAATTAATATAGAATTTTTTTGTCATCATGAAATAGAGAGATATATTGGTCGAGTGACCAGTGTTGCATGTTTAATACCACAGAGTCAGAGAATATCAGCCTCATGATCGCATGCAAGGTTGTATGTTATTTTCACATGAATAAATTATATAAAATGTATATAATAAAATGATTGTCATTGGATGATAATTATTATACCTTTGTAATTGTGAACTGTTGCGATCCAATATAATTTCAGTCTTTGGATCCACGGTATAAAACCAAACATCCGAATCTTGTGAATGATTTTCAACTGTTCCATTTTTTGTAACAGTTTTACGCACAGCTATTTTTTCAATACCAATCAAGAGACCCGTTCTCTCCTCTAAAACCCGCATAATTTTTATTTTGTCTTTTTGCACAACGTCATGTGTTGCATCTTGAATTACAAGGATTAATAGATTTTCTTCGCTAATCAAATTAACAATAATGGGTGCTTCCGCAGTATTAAATGCTTTTACAGAGTTTGGATTATCTCGTACTTGTACATTAAATTTAAATGGAAGCTCTTCATCAAGAACATTGTCAAAAGTACCAACGGTATTTATAATTCCTGAGGAGCTGTCAATTGTGAAGTATTGAGTACCTCTACCATCTAATATTTTGTACTCCAACTTGCCAAACTTTCCATTATCTTTGTCATGAGCTTTCAATTGTAGAACATGAGAATCACTGGGGGAAAATTGGATATTCCGAGGTATAGCTGCGAAATAACGACGTTTACGTAATCCTAATGGATCTTCAGGAAAAATGAATTCGGGTTTATTGTCATTGACGTCAATCACCTGAATTTTCACCTGAAAAGTGGCAAAAAAAAAAAAACAAAAAAAAAACGGATTGAATAATATTTCAGACTCATTTTACCACGATTTATTATAATTAAATAAAAATAAAATTTATATACTGGCAGTGAAAATACTAGTAAAATAAAAAAAATCCACTTACCATTGTTGAATTTCTGTGTGAATTAAGTAATCCTGACAATGATTCCAATTTAATTTTGATTTGATAAAACTCCACAGTCTCATAATCAAGAATACCCTTTTTCAATTTCAAAGCACAATTGCGCTCTTCAGTAATATTGGCTTCAAAAAGTCCATCATTATTACCACTGTATATTTCACACTTTAAAGGTATTGAATCATGGTTATGAGAATTAATTATTGTTATTATTTTGATAAGTGTATTATCGCTGGCATTTTCTGGCACATCAACATTGTAAGAGTCTTCAGCGAAACCTAATCCAATTTCCGGCGCTACCGTTGCCACATGACGGACATAAATGGGAACTGTAGTTACTGATGAAAGTTGTGGTTCACCAAGATCATAAGCCCTCACGTCCACCTGTAAGCAACAGCGATGTTACGTGTGTACTATACGGATTCATCT
Organism: Dinocampus coccinellae; assembly: GCA_963920625.1. Lineage (NCBI taxonomy): Eukaryota > Metazoa > Arthropoda > Insecta > Hymenoptera > Braconidae > Dinocampus > Dinocampus coccinellae. The sequence continues at coordinate 2,867,683 of OY987188.1, read as the reverse complement.
GTGTAACCGTAATGTAATGCTTCTACATAATCTACCATGAATAAATATGAATTTATTTATACACATGTGAAAACACATAATTCTCTTACTTGATACTCGGAGTCAGTTTCCTTTCGCAAATCATCACGCACAGTGAGAATACCCGAGTCAGGATCAATTACAAAATACTTGTTGGCTATACCACGTCCAATTATTTCATATCGTACCTAATAAATTATAGAATTATAATGTGTGAATTTAATCATAAATAATAACATATGTTATATACACATTCACACTTTTTAAAAATGCTTATTTAATTATTTAACGGTTTTTATATGTGTTGGGAAAATAAAATTATATATTTACTTGATTTCCGGGTGACGTTCCATCAGAGTCTTGCGCTAAAAGATTAATTACCGTTGTTCCAATGGGTACGTCGTCGTCAAGTGTAATGGGTAGGGGCACAGAAGTGAATACTGGCGGGATGTCATTCATGTCCTTGAAATTCAGTAAATAATTATATTAAGTTATTTGAGTTTATACCATGAAAAAAAAAAAATAATAATAAATAAATAAAACAAAAAAAAATTAATTAAAATAGTATTCTAGAGTTAGTGATAATTTACCTGAACATTAATGACTACGCGTGTTGTTGAACCTGCTAAATCACTTGTATTCTCTAAAGTACCAATAATAAGGATATGTTGACTGTCACGTTCATAGTCTAAGCCCCGAATAGTTTTGATTACTCCAGTTTTAGGATCAATACTAAAAAGATCGGTATCGCCTTGTTTTATCATGTATGTTATTTGTTTTTTTGTATCTGGATCATCGGCCTAACAACAACGAAATTCAATATTAAAGTAATAAATGAATAAATGGGAAAGAATAAAGAAAAAAAAAGAGAGGGAAGAAAATTCAATAACTACCACAACTTGAATAACCATATAATCGGGAACATTTTCTTTTACTTTTGTCTCATAACTACTTTGATGGAAAATTGGAATTTCATCTTCAACATCAATAACTTTAACTGTTACTGTAGCAGTTGCAAGACGATGATCGGGGGCACCGTCTCTTGCAGTCACAACAAATTTATATTCCTGAATACAAAATAAATCCATTTTAAGCTTTAAAAAATTTATATATAAAATTTATTTATTTATTAATTTATTTTATTTTTTTCAACTTACGTGATTTTGCTCGTAGTCTAAAGCAATTTTTGTGAGTACATCACCAGTTTCTGGATCAACAGTAAATGGAATATCATCAGGTGCAAAATATCTTACAACTGCATTTATACCCTCATCCGCATCGTCTGCATGAACGCGACCAATCAATTTTCGTGCTTCACCTTCTTTTACTTCAAATTCATATGGTAAATCTTCGAATTCCGGATTCTTATCATTTATATCTGTGACCCGAATGTTAACCGTGGCTGTGCTTGATAGTCCACCGCTATCTTCAGCTTTAATTAGCTGTCAATATCAAAATAACTTGTAGAAAAAAATAGCGAAGGCAAGACCGAAGGAGCAAAGAAGTAGTGTATGAAGAAGACAAAGAACAAGGAAAAATGAAACAAATAAACGCATTCGATATACGGTTCTTTATGAAAGGGTAAATCATAATGAATATCTTTACGATACTTCACTAGTATCGATAATACTACTTACCAGCTGATATCGCGTCAAGTCTTCTCTGTCCAACTTCCTTATAACGGTAATAATGCCTGACTTGTCACCAATTGCAAACTGCCGCAAGTCATTACCCGAAACGATCGCATACGACACCGGATCATTTTCTGGGTCGAGCGCCTGAAATAAATTACATTTTTAAGCTATAAGCATGCACTTGGAAAATTTGTCTTCAAGCAATAAATATTTATTAAATATTGGAAAAAATTGAAGTATTCTCCATATTATGCGTATTAAAAAATTCTGTTAATTAAATAATAAGAAACAACAGATTCTACAATTATTTTCTTTTGAAATTATTATACATTTATTATTTTATTTTCTTATGCTTTTTTTTTTTTTTTTTTTTTTTTTTTTTTCATAGTCACTCACGGTTATTGTAGCCACTGTTGAATTGATCGATGCACCTTCGCTTACTTGAACTTCATAAACGGGCTGTTGGAATATTGGACTTCGCGTATTAGGTCCAGGAATAACATTCACTTCAACAATTGTTTGTGAATACTTTCCACCTTTGTCAGTTGCCTGGACCGTAATACTGTACTGTTCACCGGCATTTAATTTTCTAACTGATTCAATTACACCAGATTTTGGATCAATTTTGAATTTTTGCAATCCATTATTCGATACATGATAAATGCTGTATGTTATTTCAGCATTTTCTCCTTCGTCATTGTCAGTAGCTTCAACCTAATTGTAATACACGATAATTAAAATTATATTGGTTTGATCATTGTACATCGGGCAATAAGTTCATCAATTATTAAATTAATAGTGAAGCGATTAAATGAAACGAAAAAAAAAATCTATTACCTTGATAACATCCGGTCTAGCTTCACCGGCCTGTACTGTAATCGGTGGTACCATCGGAAGCTGCGGTGCATTGTCGTTCACATCATTCAATGTTACAACAAAGGACAGAGGTGATGAGGCAGCAACTCCAGTCTTTTCACGGGCAATAACCTGGAAACGGAAACGACCTGGACTAGGTGGATCGCGATCCAAAGTTTCTTCATTCACAACTAAAATTCCTGATGAGTCAATGGCAAAATAACTTGTTGTCAATTCGAATGTATAATTCGGCTTCGGGTCCTCCGATCCCTGTAAAATTATTAATATATTTCATATTTTAAAACAAAAATTCATTTTATGAATCACAAATATTTATTTGTTTTTTTTTTTATTATGATAATTATTATCATTGACGTACCAAATCTGCATCGGATACAGTGAGCTTTATTGGATTCCCATTTTTATCTATAACTTTAGTTCCAACCGGTGCATTTTCATCAACAAAACCCTCAACTGAAGTTGCTGTTATTACTGGTGGATTGCTATCCACCGGTTTAACTGTAATTGACAACTTCGCGGTTGCTGATCGTTTTGCTTCCGACACTTCAACAGCCTTTCAACGGAATGGAAAATAAAATGTGAGTAATTATTGAGAATAATAATGTTATTCTACTTTGGATATTAGAAATTTTATAGCCACAAAAAAAATTTGACCCGATGTATAGTCAACAATTACAAACGCCATAATTTCCTACCCAATTTAAATTTATATTCTCACAATTGTATAAAAATAAAAATGATTAAAGTCGGTAAAAGAGAAACTCAATCTAATACCTTGATAATGATATCAAACTTCTTAGTAACGGTAGTGCCTACAGCATCTATTTGCTTTACTGCTCCTGTATTAGGATTAATTTCAAAGAAGTCACGATAATTTGCAGGACTACCACTGAGGAACGAATAATGAATGGGTGCATTGATGCTGTCCATGTCCACTGCCTGTATCTTTTCTGGCGATATGTTGAGTATTCCAGACAGAACTCCACTTGATACCTGATAAATAATACAAATTCAATCAAAACTAAATATTCATACGATTACATGGAAATCAAGTTTACATACACTTGTCAGGTAAACTAGTTTTACACATTTTCTTCCAACTGGTAACTTGAATGTTTTATAATTTGATAAATATAAACATATTAACTTACGGATGCTGAATATTCAGGATTAATGCAAGCACCATCGAGCAACATACATCCCTGATATATAAATGAAGGATCTTGATCGTCATCATCTCTAATGTTGACTGTTAAAGTCGTTGTTGAAGTAAATCTCTCCGAAACATTTCGCGCACGGTCCTATAAACAAATTGATTCCACATAATTATTGTATTTCAAAAAATTATTTTCAATCAATTATAAGACTGCCAATTGTTACATTCATTATACCATATCAATGTTGATTATAGTTACTGAATAATAATTTTTATTGTATTATTTAATTTAAATATTTATTGGAGATTTTTGAATGTAAATTCAATTGTATGGTTAACGATTTTCTTCGAATGACGAAGAAATAAATGGTTGAATTTTTTTTTGTTTTCTCCACTTGGCTGAATGGAAGTTATATTTAGTGTCATTATAACTCAATCCCAAGCGGTGAATTGCCCATTGATAATAGTATGTTGTCTACAAGTCTTGTCTGCGGTCTTAAATTATTGGGCGACCCGGTATTTTGCAGGCGAAGAGAAGAATTGTCGTTTCTTCATCGAGTCACGGTGGTCAACTGGAATTTATCACTGTAAAGACAGAGATTCCTAATTTCAATCCTCTCTCTTTCTCACTTTCTTTTTTCGTTTCATTCTTTCTCTCTTTTTTTCTTTCACTAATTTATCCGCTGCGGTATTTGTGATGGAGCTTTGGAGAATTTTGCCGCCGTAAAACTGGGACGTAATTGTGAAACATTCACAAAAAGAAATCTTCAATTTGTTTACATGCATTATTTTTAGTTTAATTCACTCGACGAAAATTTCCTTTCTTTTATCTTTCTCACCTGGTATTTGAATCAATCTCTATTTATGTTTGACCCATCATCCAATTTAATGTACACGCGCCAGATTGTAATTGAATTGAATTTATTGGCAGTTCACGTACTATTTTTATTCTTCATTTCACTTTGAAAGATTTCTTATGGGGAATGAGAAAAATGCTTTTTTACAGGATCTCCTAATGCAATATTACATAGAATAAAATTTTTCAAACATAAAAATTTATCTATATATATAAAAAAGAAGTTGTTGATAATTATAATTATCGATTATCATGTTGAATAATTTATACGAATTTTTTACGAATTTTTTGTAATAAAAATTTTAACACAGCTTTGTTTCACTCGACCTATTGAATGAATTCAAGATGAATGAAAAAAATTGATTACGATGATACACGACAAGATTAAATTCCAATGAACCTTAGAAGAAACCGTGAGGGAAAGCGAGAAATAGAATTGAATTACATTTGTAGTTATAAAAATTACGGGAATAAGAGGCAAATAAAATTCATTCAGTTCACGATAAACCATCAGTGTAATAAAAATTAAAAATTACGTATACATCTATGCATGGGTGTGAGCTACGTATATGTGAGCTTCCAGACACGTATAGGTATCAAGAGATGTTGACATGAATTAGGCGTATCCTACAACATTCCAGAAGGGGTCACTCACCGTAAAGGGAACTGTACTGACACCATCAATTCCATAGACATTTATTAACACCAACAGTTGTAACACTTTCACTGAATCAAATATGATTTCCATTGTGATATAGTGTAATCACACACACACATATATATATATATATAAATACAGATAGATTCGTTATGTCCTGTCGAATGGCATTTGCGACTGCAGCATTTCCTCTATTATTTTTTATTCTACTTTTTTTCTTACATATTCAGGTCATCCAGAATTGGCTTATAAATATTGTTGATATTTATCTGCTATATTAGCACATAATAAACAATTGCAATGATGAAAAAAATAAAAAAAATGAAAAAGGTGTATCACTATCTTCTTTGATGTATTCATATATGTTTTTTTTTTTCTTTCAATTTAAATGTTTTTCTAGAATGAATGGGTGTTATTAAAAAAGTATCCATCTCCAAATGTAGAAAATTGTGAGAGGATGATCGCGCAATCGATTGACGATGCACTTAGAGTGATTTTGAAGAGAATGTAAGAGTGTTTGAGCAATCAAGGCAGAGACGACACAACGATACACTGTAATATCTTTCCGGAAATATAGACACTGTTGGTATATACCGCCTCGATGTTACGCAATCTGCATATAACCGTTTTTCTCGATGATAAGATCATCTTGTTGAGGCATATCAATGATTGCCGTGTAATTTTATGCCCACACGTATCCACATATACACACAAGAGAAAAAAAAATATATATATGTACAAAGACTTTTTCCACACTATTTCATCGGGCTGATATATACTTTACGATCTGTGTCGTATTATTGTACATAAATATATATATTTGTTCATCAATTTTATTTATAGTTGGATTAGGTATCTCTTTATCGACAGACCAGGAAGAAACCAATCCAATAATTTACAAATGATTTGTAGGTATTTTTTGTTTTTTATTTTATTTCATTGGTATTTTTACCGAACACAAATTCCACCCGAACTTTTTTCAATTCAGTCATGCATTGATTTGTTCCCTTTTTCTTTTCTTTCTTATGTTTTCATGACATAGAGATAAAAAAATATTGTATTCATTCGAAATTTGACTTTCTTGGAAATTGCTATTTTCTGACATCTTCGTCGATGCTAAATTCAAAAATCATCGGAAATAATTTCAGGGAGATGTCCGTCTGTATATCCGTCCGTGCTTAACATATGGCTTTGCCATTCGGAAGCGGTTCCACCAAATCTTTCCAAATTTTACATGTATAATGATTATCACAGAGGAAAGATTTTGTGCTTTATTTCATTCGGAACCCACGTTTGGTTCAGCGGAAAATGATATTTTTATAATTTGCTCAATTTTCCTTGATTTTTTTGATTTTACATTATTTGTATTATCTCAAAAGTGTTTTCACCAATCGTTCTGTTGTTTTGCATGCTAAAAGTAACCTTTTCGTAGATTTGAAAATGCTTTAAATCACTCGCATCCAAAATATCGCTCAACTGTAAATGATATTGATGAAGCCTTGGAAAAAAAAATAAAACTGGGTAGGATGTTCTCAGGACTGGTTGAGAAAATTCAGATCTGATATGTGGCTCAATTATAAATGCTAATTAAATAATTGACAGAATTACTGCGCGATCATCATTTTTTTCTCTTTTCATTATATTGTTCAATGAATAAAATCATGAATAGTAAAATGTCGTTGATATTATTGTTTCATTGATGCGTGATGAAAAGTATAGGGTTTGTTCATTCACAAACATTTTGTTTATTTTTACGTTTTTTCATTTACAGTTTTTACTGTTTACAGATCTACCGGAATTCCGTATACAAATAATTATATGCGTCAGCAGAAAAAAAAAGTTAGGATAAAAAGAGTGACGGAGAGAAGAAAAAAAAAAAGGAGCAAAACAAATTTGATTTGTAAATTTCACGCGTGAGAAATTGCATGGAGAGCAAGAAATGATGACAATTTATATTTTATTTGATTTTGTTGCAAACTAAAATTACTTTGTTTAAATGTATGGTAGATAATAAAGAAGAGATAAAAATGGAGACAATTAAATTGAAAAAAAAAAATAGAAAGGAAAAAAAAATCGCATACACATTTGATCATAAAAATATCATAAGTCATATTATTTTTTTCTTATTAATTTTCCACTCGAATTATTCATTAAATTATTTGTTCAATTAATTATTCATTAAATTATTATTTTTTTCTTTTAATATTGTAATAATTGTGAAAAAAAAAACAACGTATGTATTGTCGACTAATTGTGACTCGTAATTGTAAAAAATCTATACTGACCAATGCAAAAACGTTTAGTCATGACACATTTATTCTACCACATACTTCAAAACAATTATAAAAATATACATCAACAATAATCTATTCTTCAACAACCTATTATGTATATTATCAATATTTTATCGGTCTTCGAGTGCAATCATTCGCGTAAAAACGCTTGAACCTTGAATATTTCATTAGTTTTACTACACACAACTAAAAAAATAACTAGAATGGATAAGCACCCATATCTATAGCTTGTCAACTGTGTGTAGATATATTGTTACATAATTTATCCTCTATTATTATATGAAATACAGTCAGACTTCGTATTTTACTATTTCATATACATCAGAAATCGTCAACGGATTTTGGGACGCATTCATTGATCCGATGTAATTGATTCATTAAGAGATCGAAATATTTCCGAATGATAATCACTGAAATAATGACGGTTCTACAATATTACATATTACATAAAGGAAAGAAAATATATTTTGACGGGACATTAGTATTTCTTCTTCTTGATCCATGTCTATCCGTTGAGGAAATAGTTCGTGGTAAACTTAATAACGAAAGTGTTTTCCGACAACTCGAGTTAAGTAGCGATTATATGAAAAGAAAATTTTAAATTAGAACGGAAGGGTTTTTTTTTGCGCCATAATTACATAACAAAATAGATTTGCCAAACAAGAGTAGAAAACTAGACCATGGGACCAATTTTTTAAGACCAAAATGATCAAAATCGGTTGGTCGAAACCTTCGGCGGAATTGACGATTGATTTTTCATGTGGATACTCGAAAACCAATTTCCGCGCAGGAAATTTTGAAATCAAAGGAAAATACACGAAAAATTTGTTGACAAACGCTTGAGCTCTTCTATCAACGGGCTAAAAAATAAATAAATAGAATAAAATGAAATAAAATAGAAACGTAACAAAAACAAGAAGAAATATGAATTACCTCTGAAAATTAAATACAAGCGACGGGGATATTATAAATAATGAATTAGGTCAAGGAAGATTCTCGGTTAAATTGTAAATTACTATTTAGAAATAAATAAATAAATGAATAAATATATAAATAAATATTTACTGCATATATATGTTTGATATATGCAATAGACTCAGTGCAATATTATTTCTCAAATGTGTATTATATATAAATGTTATTTAAACGCCAATGTTAGCGCACGAATGAGCGCGAATTACTGTGTACAACGCGAGAAAATTTATACAGTTATGATGACCGTGCACTCAAGCGTCTAGTCATTGCAACGGCCTTTGATCAAAATATGCGAATCACATGGACGCAATATTAAAGTCAATATGTGTAAAATTAAAGCCCACGTGTAATAATCACGGGTGGAGTATTGCATGTACACATTTTATAAACATATATTACTTACAGAACTAACCCTTCAATGTAACGTAAAGTTTGTTCATATACAATTCAAGTGCGAATTGAATAAATATAAATAATATAAATATTAAATTCTTTCTATACAGATAAAAACAGTCAATCGGAAAAATTAGTGTCTTGGCTTTATTCATATGACAATTTAAAATCTACAATCTCTTGGTTCATGTGTGTTTTATTTATAAGTAGAAATATGCTAAGTATTCATCTGTGCGAGTATATAAATATACATATTGCGTTTAACTAATGGAAAAAAAAAAAAAAAAATGTGTAAAGTATCGAGAGGAAAGAGCAAGAGGAAGAAAGAAAAGGACTAAGTATAAAATATATCGAAGAGAAGTGATATGCAAATGGGAAATGTATACAACTTATATATGCGAGCACGTTCTAATCTATAACGTTGTAATACACGTGAGCATAACTGTGGAAGGAAAAAAAAATATATATATATATGTATAATATGCTGTTGAGTGTTAGAAATTTTTCTTCTAATAAATTTTAATGAAAAATGATGATCAAATAAAAAAATAAAATAAAAAAAATATAATAATAAATTATAAAAATATAAAATGATTTATAATGATTTTTTGAACACTGACAATTGTAAAATACAAAGTAATAAATCGTATTGGGGATAGGTTACACCTGTATAAATGAGGGAATGAAACGAGATTGCAGAATATGGCGAAGAACTAGCTATATACGTAAAGTGACTCATTCGCTCACTGACTCGCCAACTGCCCACATGATCTGACCAATGTCACTATAGAGATACCTTATACACATATATAGATAATACACGAATGTGAATGTGTCATTGCTCTTGCACTGTATCCAACACCCCATGTATATACCTATACTTGTGAATCAACTTTTCTTTTTTTCCTTTTTTTTTTTTTTTAATATACTATTTTTTTAGTACTATATCTATTGCTTCAAGTTTATTCACGATAACATCACGTTGTCTGTTGATACTATTGCTTTACAACGCCAACTTTGATGCATAATTCAAGTGGAGTCTGTGACTTTTTGTACGACAGTAACTTTGTTTGAAAAAAAAATTTAGTAAATAAAAATTTTTATTCACAGCTTGTAGAATTTCACGATAGTAATGTTAAATTTGTCTATGTGTTTTTTTTTTCAATTTATAATATTTCATTTTATTGAAATAAAAATTTGAAGAGGAGAATAAACAAAAAATAAGAAAAATTGTGGATTATATGTAACTTACCGATGCGAGAATTGTGACAAAATAACGTTGCGTTCTTTCAAAGTCGAGTGTACGATTGACCGTGACCTGCCCCTGATGTGGTAGGTTGATACTAAAAAACCCATATCCATCTGCGGTTGTAATTCTATCGCGACCAACGCCATTATTGCTACCAATGCCATTTCCATCGCCTGGTGCTATCGAATACTCAACGAGTCCATTGACACCAGCATCAGCGTCCACTGCCACTACATTTTGAAATATCGTTGAACCAACTGGTGTCAGCTGTAAAATAAATAAATAAATCGATATGGATATATAGAATTTTTTTGTTTCTCTATTTTTTGTTGTTGTTGTTGTTTTTGTTTTTTGTTTTGTTTTTTTTTTTATGATTAAATATGGTGTAATTTACAGAAAACATTTATTGACAACAAAAAAAATTAAATAGACATGACAGTTAGAATTTTCTCAAGAGAATGGGAGAGAAACTGCTACACCATTTTTACATTCAGTTATATACTATTAATTGCATTATAACATTGATGAGAGCAAAGTGAATTTAATTCTCCAAGAAAAGTAAACGAATAATACTCACGCGTCAAATCACAACACAAGATAAAACCGGTATTTGAACGCGACAGTTAATGATCGCACGCTTGGACACACTCACATCTTGTCGCGATTCTATTATAACGGTTTTAAAACGCGGAAAACGCACGTTATTGTTATCATTCTTGTTGTTTTTATTTATTCATTTATTTATTTATTTATTATTTTATTTTTTTTTTTTTTTTGATGTTGTTATTACTCTTCGACTTGGGCTTGTTAAAATCATTGCACGTGCCAGTGATGATTATTTTTTTTCACGTACACGCAATCGAGATGAATCTAGTAATTATACGCGTGAATCCCTTTCTCATGCTTTGACTAATTAAATGTCCATTGCGTGCTCTGTTATATATGATGCAATCGTCAGAATACCAAACAGGAAAAATTAAATGCTGAAGTTGCATAATTTTTTATTCCCTCCTTTCTTAAATTTTTTCTGAAATTCCTTATTTCTTATTTCATTGTTGTTTTTTCTTCTTATTAACATGACATTGTAAAATAATTTTGCTACAAACAACTGCCAGTTCATCTTGTTTTCAACGATCGAATATCACAAATTGTAAAAATTCTCATTAAATAACATTAGTAAACGATTAATTGGAATCGGATTTTATCCCAAGCTTTTAAATAAAATAAAATAATCAAAATCGTTTTGCTCCTCATTTTCATCTACTCGCGTGCAAAGAGGTAATAGGATTTATATAATCGCTCGAGTTTCACATGGATAATTCAATGCATTTTCTTTCAAGAAAGTAATTTAATGAGTTGTGGTGATGCTTGTAAAGTATTGACGATAATGATGATGATGATGATGATGATGATGATGATGGTGAGAGAATAAGAAGATGTAAAAGATTGTGAAGCTCCAAATGAGTTGCTATTAAATTATACGAGTATCACAATATAAATAAAATAAAAATTTTATATTAATAAACTAACTAACTGTTATGTCAGGTTTTTGAAATATTAATATGAAGAATATATTTTAATTTTAAATACCTCCGGTACAGTTGTTTCATATGGTGTATTGATAAATTTCGGTGGATTATCATTGATATCAGATATCCGTACAATTACTGGAATAATTCTCCTTTTTCCGGACGACCTTATTGTGCAAATCAACTAAAAATAAAAAATAAACACAAAATTAATTATACATACGTATATCATTATAAAATACATATATATTCAATATTTTATTTCAATTTATTTTTATATTCTAAATATACATATTCAAATTATTTAATAAAATAAAGTGTCGGCGATTCAATGCCGGAAGTATTTTTATTAAATGATTTGCTCATCTTCGTGGACTGCGCGATATAAAAATGAAGCAAGTTCACGATGTAAAATAACGAGATTTGCGTATACCGTTATACCAATCCAGTCAGCACACGGTAATATGTATATATACATATTATATACATTGGATATATTGTTGATGAGTAACTGGCAAAGATGAACGAGCAATTCATTAGCCTTAACCAATGTCAAGAATGAAAAGGAAAGAAAAAGAAAAAAAAAATACAAATAAATTCTTATTTTTCTGTTTATTTAACCCTACCTGGAATACAACGTGCGAGAGATTGTCGCCGTCCCTGTCAAGTGGCTCCAACAATCGAAGTTTCTTACCATCAAGGGCAAAGAGCGGCTGCTTTCCCGGAAATGTTAACTCCAAGGTGGTCTCATTGTACGGATTGCCCGATACCGAAAGCTCCTCAGGAACAGTTGACTGATCAAATACTACAATTAAAAAATAATAATAATAAATGAATGAAAATATTATAAATAATTATTTTGAATAAAATAAAAACAAAAAAACAAATGAATAATAATAATTCGATAGTGAGTTTTGTAATAAATTTTTCGAATTCGATAGAGTGATTCAACTCCAATAAATCATTATCGATGATGAGTGATGGAAATTTTTTATTAAATACATAAATAGTTAATGATGAGAAAGTGATTTTGCAAGTACTACATAATTATTCCAATATATTAACAAATGAAGCTGGTAAAATAACACAGTGTACATATGTATTGACTGTCTAATATACAACATTCTCAATCCAATATGTCTAATGTATTTCATAAAATATCTTGACACATATGCAATATGAAATAAATTACTTCCTGATGTGAAGCCTCATCGAGCACGTATATAATTGATGCTACCCGACATACATGTAAATATCGAACGGTAATATATAAAATATCTTAATTTAATTTATCATATGTATGATCAAAAATATTTATTTCATCTCTCACTAAAATATATATTTTTTTTTTTTGTTTCTCACATATGTCAAACTATATCTATTGAAATATAATATCAAGATAATTAAGTAGGAAAAAATAAATCAACAATGCAATATTGCGTACAAAATTTAAATGTATAATATATATTTTTGTATATATGAATATAAATAAAATTGTATTGGTTAAATTGAAATAGTTACAGAATACAAAGCATAAAAGTAGAGAGGGAAAAAAAAAAAAAAAAAAAAAAAGACGAAGACGTGAAAGACGAGACACAGAGTGTTAGCATAATCCATGTCCTCAGGTGCTTCTATACGTGATACAGTCGAAACACGTGATATCACAAAGATTTAACTCATATTTTAAACGTCAAGAATATTGTCACGATGTTTTCACATCCGATGTATATTATTATTATTATTATTATTATTATTATTATTATTACTATTATTATTGTTGTTGTTGTTTGTAAAGATATCAACGACTATTATATAGATTAACTTACCGTTGCCACGACTCTCTTCAATGTCGACGATGATTGACTGACCCGTTGATGCCTCACACAAACCTTAAATATCAATTTAAAAAAATAATTTTTAAATGTATTTTTTTATATATCGAATATTCAAAATGACATTATTTCTTAAATATTTTTTTTTTTTTCTAATTAATATTAATACTAGATAAAATTATGGTGAAAGGAGACATTGGTAATAATGTAAATAAATGTAAAAAGATTTTTCTCCCATGTGTGATGAAGGAAAAATGAATGAAAACAAAAGTATTTTTTTATATTATTAATCAAGTGGTCAGGTGTAGAAAGATAGGATAAAGGTGGATAAATATAATGATATCTAAATTCTGTGTACTGTATATTAAAAATTATATGGAATTCATAGTCGACAGATAGTATAGGATATGTGGGTGAAGTGCAGACACTATATAAATGACTTGGTTTATCTCTCTTGACGCAAACGCGACTGTTGGGAATCGAAGGTGCGTCCGCATATTGAATACATCTGCCTTCTCTATACATATACAAGTATATATACATATAAATACAATCTGTGTGTTTGTTTGATGCTATTTCTTTCATGAATGATCAGAATTTGACCTTTTGACAGAATGAGAGGTAGAAAATATTTGCAACATGACAGCAACGACTGTTATTCTACTCATTTTTTCTTTATCACTATTTATTTATATAATGAATAAATGAATGAATAAAATTATATTATACATTCGTATTTAAATTCAAATAAATTAAAGCTTGAAATAAAATGAGAAAGAAGAGAAAAGAACGATATGCTGAAACGACTGATCACCAATCTTGGTTTCGTATTTCCCACGATGTCCTCTAGTGCAATAATGCAGTGTAGAGTATGTAAACCAGAATGAATATCTGGGCAATTGCATAACCACAAGTTTAAGTCAGCTGGGGCGTATAAAATGCAATAGAGAGTAACTCGTTATTGTGGATTACGTTGGTTTTGAACATTATTGAAATCACGAAGAAAAAGTAATACATCGAAGTGACCGAGAGTTAGATATAAATGTATATTAAATTTTACTATAAAAATAACTATACACCGTATTAGAAAATGAATTTACATATGTGTATTTAAAATACGAATATTGTGGTTTTGGTTCAATAGGGATGTGGCGAGAACGTCCGTATGTAATTTATTTATTCCAATCTAAATTGTTTACCAATTTAATTTCACACGTTTATATAGAAACACCAACTTCACCAGTAATATGCTACATTTGTATTATCCTTGTTTCTGTTTATAGTAATATGCAATCGCTAATCTGTCAGATATTTATAGGCATGAAAAACGAATTATTTCTTCTACACTTTACGTCACACATATAAATGAACACAATTATTATTATTTGATTCGCCTTAAAATTAAATTATTACTATATAATTTTTTTTATTTTTTTATTTTTTTTTTCTATCATTGCAGGAGAGTTTATTGATATATTACCAGTTTTAGAGATAACATTTCGTGGCAGTAGGATCAGACACAGCGCGCAGAAAATCCATCGGATCGTCAACGAAGCCTGGAAAAATCAAGAAAAAAAAAAAAGAAAAAATTAGAAAAATATAAGATAAATTTTAATTATTATTATTATTATTATTATTATTATTATTATTATTATTATTATTATTATTTAAATATTTCAATAACAAATAAAAATAATTTCTATAATTGAATATATTTTCTTATAATATTTATTCACAAATTATACTTCATCGATAAAATGCGAATATTGCGTTGAACTACTTTGAGAAAAACATAAAAATACGTTCACTACTTTCATAAAAGGAAAAGATCAATAGCAAATGGCATCGTTGCATTATGCTAATGTCTTTGGAACGAAGAGAATATAATGATATTATAGTAGATACGCATTGGAACGTCTTGCCAAAAGTCAAGAAGAGAACCAGAGGAATGAGCAAGGATAGAATAAAAGTTAAGAAAATGAAAATTATGGTAGGCGGACCGCGAATGGAGAATTTCAAGGTAAATAAAAATTTCTGGATGAGGGAAAACAATGTTATCATGTCGGCGCAATCTTCGACTATTCTGCGCCTGGGGCGGTTCTCTCACCTAGACACACACCGATATGCAGACAAGTCTTTTATATATATATATTTTTATTATTATATATATATATATTTTTTTTTTTTCATATACGTATTTATATATGTACAGATTATAATGCAAAATACACGATGCAGTCGAGGGCATTGATAGTATTCTAGGATATACGTTCAAGTATATACGTCACGTGGCGGCCATGGAATTTTTCTCTTCTTTATTTTCCGCATTTTTCTGCAATACTAAACTTTTTTTTCTCCCAAGCTTTGTTCTTATGTTCGCGTGAATTCTTGATGAAACGGATAATAAGTCAACTCCATTGAGGTGTAGTAAATCTGTTACCACAATTTATTTTTTATATAAATACAATAGCAAAAAATAAAAAAGAAGAGAAAAAAATTGAATGGGTAAATAAATTATTGAGTTACACGATGTGAATGAATTTGATGGGATAAAAATCAATTGATGCGATATAACTTGTAAAAATTATAAATTACAAATTATTAATATCTTATCACATGAATTTTTAAATAAATTTCAATAATATTACAATTGTTTGAAAGAAAAAAAAAAAAAAAAGAAAAAAAATATGCAGTTTTGCTATTGACATATTATATTTATTCAAATGCAGAATGAAATTTATTTCTATTGTACATTGCAGAAACTATA
Organism: Dinocampus coccinellae; assembly: GCA_963920625.1. Classification (NCBI taxonomy): domain Eukaryota; kingdom Metazoa; phylum Arthropoda; class Insecta; order Hymenoptera; family Braconidae; genus Dinocampus; species Dinocampus coccinellae. The sequence continues at coordinate 2,851,446 of OY987188.1, read as the reverse complement.
TATAAATTTAAAGAAGGATAATAACCAATTGGAGTGTGAGTAGTGAAAGGAGACGTATATGTATAAAAATATTGAAAGAAAAAGGTCAGGTCACGCTACTATCAAATCGAAAGTCTATGTATAGTCTGCTTCTGGCGTCACGACTTCTTTAAAGTCTTGATTCAATTTTTAGAGAGCGCCAATATTTCATTCTCTTTTTCATCTTTACGAGACCGCATTAATTCAATGTATCACACCAATATCACCGTCGGGTTTACTTCCGTCCCCCCTTCTCCTCTCTCCCCGATATTTTTTAATCTTTTTGCATGTGGTTGTATTTTGTATGTAATTATGCTTGCGAGAACAGTGAAAATTATTTTTCAGCGGTTACATACATATACACGTACAAATGTATACATTCACCTCAGTGAACTTCAACGTCTTGCCATGACACGCCTTTGGAGAAATGGCTTGAATCGAAACTTTCCAGCAAATATCGTATGAGTGTAGAATCATCATAGTAATATGTACATAAATTTTTGATATCATAAATTATGTCTACGTAAAATTGTATTGTTAAATTAATTGATTTCATGAGTGTAAATAAACAAAAAAAAAAAAGTGTAATCTCAATTGTAGATATTTGGGAAGAGATTGAGTGATTCCCAATGAATGTCCTGAGTATTATCATAAAGCTACAAACATAAACTTTATATTTGTATATCCTTATGTATATACATATATACGTACAATGGGACTATTATATTGTATTTATTGATAGTCTTTGACTATAATAGAGAATACAATATGTCCACTTAAAAGCTCAATATTACTGTATGATCAGATACTTACAATATCCAATACTTTTCCGTCGATATCACGTTAGAATACCAGATATTGCAACGCCAACCTCATTTACACCATTCGCATACAAATGACTCGTAATTTAATTTATATCTGATCGAATTCTGAACATATACACGTTCAAATATTTATAGTAAATTCGATTATTATATACATGGCACAAAGCCATTTTGATAATTTTAAAATTATATAAATCACAACAAGATTTATTTTCTCATTAATTAAACACTCAATTTATTTTATTTCATAATATATTTCACACTTTTGAATCGTCATTTCTCGATATAAAGATAAATTCATACATAATATACATACATTATATTATTTGTTCATAAAAAATATTATATATGTGGAAAATTTGTGTCTGTATGTCTACTATTACGTGTGTTGATGAATTGAAGAAAGGTAATATGTGAATAGATGTAAAGACAATCACAATAGCGAATTACTTCACTTTCTACTATCTGTCTTATTAATCGCAAAAGTATGTCTATGTATGTCTGTTTGGAATGCCCGCGTTGTTATCTTAGTCGGAAGCTTAGTAAAGTAGTATGTCTTTTCTCATTCGCTGTTGAATCGCAAAAGTGGATGGCGAACGCATTGTAGTACACGTGTGTATATCTAATGAAAGAATAAATGCAATAGAATATTTCATTTCATTTGCTTAAACAAAAAAAAACCAAATAGTAATAATAATAATACTTTTTCAATTTATTCAAATTACACGATTTCTATTTTTTTTTTTTTTTTTTGGTATTATTATTATCCAATAATAAATACGCACTAGAGAAATAATCAAATTCAAGTGAAAGGCGTGTCTTTTTTTTCTCTGTGCGATTGTTTTTTCTCATCATTGCACTAACCACAGGATTTAAAAAGTAATTTTAATATATTGTAAAAGAAATTTGTTTTTTTTTTTTCTTTGAAAAAATGTCATCAATAGCATAAGAAAACAAAAAAATTCATCAACTATTTTAACCATAACGCCACTTCATGTATTGTACATATGTACATAATTCAATCATAGTATAGACATGCATGATACGTGAACAAACATGTGAAATAAGATGAAGGAAATTTGAAACGGTAACTATTGTCTGTTTGATAACGGTTTTATCCTACTTTCACAAATGATAAGGACATCTCCACATATATGTATATAAAATATATATAAGACAGACATAAGACATTTACTCTCTTTCTCCTTTAACATTTACATACTCACACTGACATTAACCATTTCTTTCTTTGTTCTCAAAGTTTTCTGCTGACTATTCACATCCATATACACATACTTGTTCCCACATAATGACAAACTGGTTACTCACTGTCCATTGCAATTATGCAACATTGTGTTGAGCATCAACGACTCCAAGTGCATTACGTTGTAACGCTTTACGAGTTGGTCATTACGAGTATCAACTTGACCGGATAAGAGAAACAGAGTGAAAGAGAGTTGTAACAGTATATCTGTGACCGTATAAGATACATTGACATTATATATCTATAATCATGAGTAAATGCAATGAGAGTACAGAATTTGTATATGTAAATTGTGTATATAAGTTAGTTGAACTTGTGGATTCACCTGCCCTTGGACATCAGAGCGTATAAGTTTGTATAAATAGCAATGAGATGCCACTTCCGTTTTGAATAAATTCACTTGCGAAAATTTATTTATATTCATTTATCATACACATATATATCTGTGTGTGTATTTTTTTTTTTTACGATATAAAAAGTTAAAAAGTAATAAATGAATAAAATTGAAATAAATTATTCTTCTTATTTGATATAACAGTGATAATTATAATAATTATTCATTGACTATGTAATATATATGAGTGTGTGAAATTGTGGGATAAACTATTTATATTATATTGATAATAGTTTGGCTATAATTCGTATAGATAAGTATATACAAAACGATGATCGTAATATATATATATAAGACACATATACGTATATACAAATTGTTACTTATTACTCATCTACGATATATATATATGTATAATTCATAGCTCAAGGGTAAATTATATTTTGCCACGTATGTAATCGTGTATCTAGCAATTGTAAATGTCACAAGACACTGATTCTTACTATCGATATATTACAGTATCGATATAGGAATGATGGTTGTGTAAAAGACGTCGTCGTTACTTTAGAAATTTTATAATTTTATTTTATATTTTTCCTTTTGCTTCGGAGCATTTTTATTTTCTTATATTTTTTGTTTTTTTTTTTTTTTTTTTGCATCTGTTTTGTTTACACATGTATGTATATATATATATTTTTTCTTCGTTTTTATACAGTTTCGATTTGAACATAAATTTATAGTTGGTAGTAAAAAGAGAGAAGGGACAGTGGTGTGTTAGGAGGGTTGGGGAGAACGTGGCAACTGTGCGTATATAAATCGTTTGCGATTATTTACTGCTCATTATAATGCGGGTGTACTTTGCACAGCAGCGGCATTAGACAGCACAACTATCACCACCATCACTACCACCACTGCCATCGCCATCGCCATCGCCATCAGGATGATCAGCGTATAAGCTATACAGTTAACAAACAAGAGAAAAATCGGCAGCGCTACATTTACCGATCGATATATTGATAAGATTCTTCAACCACCGCGCCCACGATTTATTGAGTCTTTGCCAATGGGTTTAGTATCGTATTATTATTATTTTCTTTTTTCTCCTTCTTTTCTATTTAACTCTTAGATTTTTCATCAACAAGTATACGCATTTAATATTAAAAATTAATTTATTATTACTATATATATATTTTTTGTTTTCCTTTTCAGAAAATAAAAAAATTTAATGAAATACGAATAAAATTAATCGGATTTAATTTCTTCCTACATGATTGTGTGTAACTTTAAATTGCAAATGTGTAACATGTCACGTTGAATGCTCAATAGCGCTGCACTTAGTTCGTCATACGTAATTGTACAATGTATGATAACTATGATACACGTAGAGCTTGTGAATATTGTTTTATGCCAAATACATGAATATTATTCACGCTTCATCAACATTATTGTATATTATTGTCGTCGATTAAATACATCAATCATTCAATATAATTGGTTCATCCAAAACATCAGGTTTTCCAGATGCTGATGTAAATGATCTTTTAAATGTTTGACATAGGTATAAAATAGTATGTGGTAGGTAGCGTTGAATAATCTGCCGTCAGAAAATATTGTATTAAGAGTCATCGGCCCTCGGCCGAAAGTGGGTCGAGTTTGTTGGAAATCTACAAATGTATCTAACCAGTTGTAATTCACAAATGACGCAATTTAACATTTAAAATTTTTATTAATCTCATCTATTCATCAGAAGAGAAAAAAAAGATATTTATATATACTCAGATGCACCAATTACGTCGTATATTGATGAATAAAAATATGACTAAATAATTCACGCATATTAAAATGAGTATAACAACTTTTGTACACAAAAATTTATGAAATTGTTAATAAAAATTCAAAGATTATTTGGTAACAATAAATTCATCATGAATATATGCGTGCACGTTGTTGCATCGTTCCTAGAATGGAATGCGACATAAGAAAGCGGAAGTTATGGTCTTTATACATATGTATATATGAATGTATGTATAGTGATGTGGTAAAATAAAAAATAAAGAAAAAATTTTCATGAGCACCATAGCGTGGTGTACTTTTCAACTATACATTACATACATACATACTTGTATTTATAATATAACAACGTATTTGATCGTGTATGTGTATATACGTGTGAATAGTCTGGAATGGGTACATTCACCTTATTTATAGTTTGTGTGGCTGACAACTGAATCTGAATATAATTTATTGGGTGAACTCGATATGAATGAAAAGAAAAAGAGGAAAAGAGAAGAGCTTGAGACATTACATGGCATTCTCATATTTGTTATTCTCACATTTATATATAAATATGAAAATATCTATAGTGTACGTGCTAACTTTTTTTACGAGAATATCTTCAAGTATAGTAGAATGCAGTTGGCATATGTAGTAAAGATTATTTTCTAGCGGAACAAAATATGATTATCATGTGCACACGTGCCTATCACATCATATTGGCTAATATCCAAGTTTATACAATTCAAATAATTCGCTTTTTTTTTTTCCTTTTATATATATATGGATACTCTATAATAGCATTCTCCGTTCACAATATTTGGCAAAAGTTTAACAAGAAAAATAAATAATACAGTATACAATTCTGTGCCGTATTTTTTACGTGACATGATTGTACTGCTATACATTTTCTCACTCCGATCCGTCTTTATTGTCCTCTCGAAAAGAATTAAATGTAAAAACAAAAAAATAAAGGAGAGTAAAAATAAATAAATGAAATTCGATTATAAAGATTAATATTCTGCGGTGGAAATTAATTTTATTATTGTAATTGGAGTAATTGTAAAAATAACCAATTTGGAGATAATAAATATAATTTTTTTTTTTTTTTTTTCTTTTTTTTCTTTTTTCGTTCATCTATTTCTTTTGGTATTTGTGATATTAATAAAATATTCTATTATAAATATGGATTTTTTTCATAGAAGTGTGATGCATCTTCGTTCAGACACCACTCGATTGATAAAAATTTTTATTACCCGTACCTATACACTGTAGTCTTCATTGTTTGCCTAAGGCTTTATACCAATAATAATGAGCACGTGCTGAGCACGATCAAATAGAGTTTTATATTTATTATCACCATTAGCGACAACTATTTTCAATGCAATGATAAAACATTGACTCACGTTTATACTTCCACCAAATACAAAGAATAAAAAAATTAAATAAAAAAAGTTTTTTTTTCTATTTATTTAGGCGTAAAATACATTTAATGAATTTCACGTCAAGTTGAATTTATGTGAATAATACAGTATTGAGTGCATAATAAATATATTCTCGCGTTTTTTTTTTTTTCATTATTTATTTTTAAATATAATTTTTATACGTGATATAATTGTATTGAAGAAAAAAAAAATAATAATATTAATAAAATAAAACAATATAAAGAAAATAACTAATTCAATTATATTAAATATATTTGAAACATCTAATAATACGCGTGACGAATAAAATAATAATAAAAAGGTGATTATAAAAGTTATACTGATACATGCATAAGTTACACAATGGCACGTGGACATTGTCAACATTTTACCGAATAAATTATAAATAATAATAATAATAGCAAGAGTACACAACACAATATACAACAGTGTACATATATTATTAATATACATGTATCCATGCATAAAATGAGCGAAAAAAAAAAAATAATAATAATAATAAAATTGAATTGAATTGCATTTTTCACTGCTGCTGACTCCCTTTTGCGTTGGTAGTGTACGTGAAACAGGTGGTTGTACATGAATATATATGAATATCGAGTGTACTTGATTGAAGTGAATGCCTGTGCCATTGCAACAAGAAAAAAAAAAAAAAAAACAAAAAACAAATTACAACTGTCAACAAATATTGAATCAATAAGTCACTCATAGTATTTTATATAAAGTAATTATTATTATTATTTTATATTATTATTTTTCATTTTTTATTTCATTGTTTTGCATATTTATTATATATATATATTTTTTTTTTTATTCTGTATCAAATAAAGGAGTAAATTTAATTAGATTCTGGAATTTATATCTAGGAATTATAAAATAATATCAGCGAAAAAATTGAATTGATAACTTAGAATATAGAAAATTTACAAATTCAATTTTTATTGTATATTTATTCATGTTTTATTTTTTTTTTTTTTCTCGTTTTTTTTTTTGTTTTTTTGTAATTTGTTATCATAAAATAATATAAGAAATAAAAGTTTTTTTTTCTTCATTGTAGACTCAATGCGTTAGTATATTGTGGTTTATTATCGGTACTACGTGACAAATAACTTTTAGGTAATACCACGTTATGTCCTACGCAGTGTAATGATGAGTAGGCGTAGTCGCATGTGTGAATGTACAAACAGTACATTCTTCATTTGATCAAGTGTTTGTCACTACAAGATTTTTTTATTTTTTATATTTCTTCACACCTGTTTAAACCATTGAGCAATGAATTTAATTATCACTCACCATTTTTTTGTTTATGATCTTCATTCATATATTTTTTTCTTTTTTTTTTTTTTTTTATTAAATTTTATTCGTCGTTAAAATATGCGTGAGTCATGTGAAAATATATTGAAAAGTTTATGGATAAAATTGTCATTGATGAAATATATTTTTAGTAACACCACATGCATAAAAGTCTCGGCATTTATATATTCAATTGAAATAAAAAAAAGTACTGTTAATGAAATATTTTGTTAATGAAACAATTTATATTACAATAATAATTTGATGAATAAAAAAATAATATTTTGGTAATTTATAAATGTATTTTTTAAATGAATAGAATTTAATTACTTTTATTTTCATTCAACTGATGGAACATTTGAATAATTCTTCTTTCACTCTACATATCAAACATCCTGGAATATAATAATGAAAGGAAGAATCATTGATGATTGTGAGAATAAAAATAATAGAATCTAATCACCACCCATTCGTCATCAATACTTTTCCTATTCTGTGTCATTCTGAAATTCTGACTTTTACAGTGATAAAGATTAACTGATTGAGTTAAATAATGATGAGAGCATAAAAATATACTTTTATATTTCATTTACAGCAAACAATTTGATAAATATTGATCAATTCTTTGTTTCTATTTTTCCTTTTCATTGTGTCTCTTCATTTTTTTAAATTCAATATTGTAATTTATGTATAATATATGAAATAATACGAATTAATCTACTTATATGTATGATCAGTTCTCAACACGATAGTGTATGATAACTATTTTACTGTACTCAACTGGAGCAAGACTGAAATTGGACCGCAGATGTGTCTAGACCCTAAAAGTATTTGCTTTTCTCTCATTTATTTTTCAAGATATATATTTTTTTTATTCACATTAATTTTTTCACTTAAATTGTATGATAGCTCTTGATATTAATTGATGATGTCTATTATAAATTATGTAGCTGAAAAAATTTTAACTGTCTAACATAAATAAAATTGACGCGATTGCCACTCAAGCACTAACGATGACTCTATACTATAATAACTTTGTTGCTCTTGAATGTTTAAAATTATATATTTGTTTTTTAATCTCTTGATATTCGTTGTCACCTACTCATCTATACTTATCAACATCGTAAAATCTGCAGCGAACTAAAACTAATATTAATCTGAGTTGGTGAATGTCTACAACAGACAAGAAAAAAAAAATGAAATAATACAAAGATAGTAATATATAAAAAAAAATTTTCAAGATGATCAGTTGAAAAGATGTTCGCGTAAAGTACTCGCTCTCTTTCTTTTTTTGCCCTCGAGTTTTCTTGTATTATTTACAGAGAGGAAGAAAAAGCAGTTAAACAAATAAACACGGCTGACTATGAAGGGTGAGTGTAGTGTGCATTTATTCTCTTTGTATTTTACGTACACAAATATATATATATATATCCGTACATAATATTCAACAATAATGTGGTATATATATGTATAATACAAATATACGTATATGTATAGATATAAAATAATCTCAACTTCACCATGGCAAGATCTCTCAAGAGCATCAGCATGATGGTCAGTCATAAATGTTTGGTTTTATTGCGGTCGGATGTTAAGTCAGAGTGTATAGATACTGAATGGCCATCCAAAAATATTTTGTATACATACATATATATTAAACGATCTGATGTTGAATATTCCCGTTCAAAGTACAATCTCTAATTATTATTATTATTATTATTTTCTTTCTTTAATTTTCTCCACAAGTTAGCATACACTTTCGTTCATCCAACAGAAATAATAAATAAATTTTTTTCTCTCACCCCATTACTTGAATACTCTTAAAATCCAAAGATTTTTTTATTTTTTTTTTTATTCAATATTAAATGATTTTACGGGATTTAAAACGGGCCGTATAGTCGTGTGAATTTTTTCATTTTTTGTAATTATTATTTATTTTATGATCTTATATGAATAAATTATTTTTCAGAGATATAATAGTACACTTGACATTTCAACACATCAAAAAACATTTATTTTTAATCTTTAAATTGGATATTATACCCGTTAAATACCAATTTTGCAATAGGAAAAAACAATAATAAATAAAAAAAATTTTAAAAAAGGGATATCTGTAATTCTTTTATGTGGTGGAGGTGAAACTCTTTTTTACCATTCTCAAAAAATATTAATTAAGAAATTAGTCGTGATATTTCCCGTACGGTAATACCAATACGTCCGTATGTCATCGCAGTAGTGATAGGAATGCGAGTAAAATATAAAAGCACTCAAAAATGTAAACAACAAATAAAATGAGTGGGGTGTTCTCACCCTATTTCTTACTATTCCACTTATAAGGACACTATTCCTATTATTCTTATCACGACCCCAGTTGAAGCAACAATGGGAGAAAAAATTTAATATTCACACTCGGGTGAATTCTGATCTACCGAAAAAAAATTAATCCACCCCGCCTTATCCAATCGATTTCAGGATTCTGACGTAGAATATTATTCCAACACAAATATATACTGTTTATTGTATTTTATATACTCATTCTTATTTACCTCCACGATGCAGATATGTATATTTATATTTGTATCTATTTATTTATTTTTATTTATTTTTATTTTTTATTTTTTATTTTTTTGTGCACATTTACACATGATTCTCCGTATGCCTGAGTTAAATCCGGTCTTGGACATCGGCAAATACAGAGAGCGGAAAACAGTGGGCGAACGAACGTTCCACAGCGGGGCGTTGAGCGTAAATGGCCAAGCATCGCCATTGATATATGCTAAAGGTGTACGAATAAGGCCACTGGGCATCCTTTTTCGAACGACATTAATG